>CM036553.1:7026723-7626723 GCA_020745685.1 Tautogolabrus adspersus
TCCACTCCTTACAGGAAAAGGCTGGCCGCACTGTTACTATGGCAACCAGGTAACATGGCAGGAAGCATGAGTAAATAGGCCCAGGCAGCCTGACTGCAGTGTCTGACCTTGACCAGGGTATACTGGCTGTGACGCCAGCCAAACCCCCATGTTCACCCAACTGCCTATTGAGCCATTCAAGATTTTCCAGTCAAATAAACACAGATATTTTAAAGCAATACACATGTATATGTAAAGAAATACAAATGAATGCATGCGCACAGGCAGACAGAGATATAAAACTGGCAGGCAAGAGAAGTTTGGCACAGAGAAGAGAAAACCTCCAGCTGGAATAAATGGTTTGGATCAGTTGACAGTAAATGAATGGTAAAATCATCAACTCATTCAGGGTTCATTTTCGAGGGCTCAAATGTGCAAAAATGTCTGCCAAAACTGAGCAAAATTAGATCAACTTTTTTTGGGTTAGTCTTACAGTAAAAGGCATGAGATGTACTTTTTATTTTTGGTTCTTTCACCCCTGCACAAAACTCCAGAAAACATAAAATTGCCAGGGTGAGCTGCACGTGTGGTACGAACAGCCAAAATGTTCCCTTCTACTTTACCCGGAATTTGTCGTGCTAGCCACCTAGGGAATTTTTCTGTGAAGTCAGGGTGAGTGACAACCAACAGGGAATTTTAAGTTGGGGGGGGCGTTTATTTCCTTTGATTGACACACAACCATATAGGTTTTCATTAAAGCATTGGATACTGTAGCTTTGTCCGCCACTTCTGCATTGTTCTTATAACGATATCAGGGGGGAACAGCCTGAAATTTCTAGAAATGTTCAGGAGTGCATTATGAGAAAATTAGCTGATGTTGGCAATACTCACAAAAATCTAAACAAATGTCGAAAGAAGAAGTGCCAGTTTACTTCATGGGCAATGCCAAGGTTCCCTCGAGCAAGGCACAGAACCCTCCTCTGCTCAGCTCTGTGTGCAGCGTCCTCACTCAGACATCTCTACATTAATTTATGCCCATAGGTCCTGTTTGTGAACGTGTGTGTAAGTGGGCCTTTGTGTGTAGCATATTTCAACAGCAGGGTGTAAAGAAGTGAATCTCCCCTCGGGGATTTACTGTTTACTGTATATGTTCTTATTCTATAAAAAAAAAAACCTGGGTTATGGGTTAGTATGTTATGAAAGACACATCTGGAAGTTTGTTCATTTATTTATTCATTCATTAATATTACATTCAGGGAGACAAAACAAAGCATGTCTTTTCTGGGGTTGCTGCAGGCAGTGGAGAAAGTGCTGCTGTAGCACGATGAATGAGCCAGACTCCATTTATCCCGCCCGGTGTCCACTGTGAGAAACCCAAGCTCCTCCGGTCTGAGGTAATGTCAGAGTTTGTGCAGACCGCTGCAGGAGTGGATCAGATGTCAGCAGGGAGAGACGCTTCCATTTTTAATCACCTCGCCAACGCACACATTCTCACTGCCTCTCTGTGTCTCTCTTTCATGTTGATTCACAGTTTTTATTCCCTCCGCTGGAGCGGCAAATAAGTCCAGTCAGACGGTGTCCAGGGTCCATGGATCAAAACACTTTGTTTTGTGAGGACGTCATCTTAATCGCAATGGATTGTTGTGGTTTAAAAATGTTCACATTTGACAGCCATAAAGAAGTCTTAATATGTTATTTATCAATGCAGAATAGATTACAAATACATAATCAGAAACTTCATAAAAGTGCAAGGTCCAACACTTAGGGGACTAGAGAGCCA
This sequence comes from Tautogolabrus adspersus, assembly GCA_020745685.1. Taxonomy (NCBI): domain Eukaryota; kingdom Metazoa; phylum Chordata; class Actinopteri; order Labriformes; family Labridae; genus Tautogolabrus; species Tautogolabrus adspersus. Next base: position 7,028,483 of record CM036553.1, read on the forward strand.
TGGATGATCATTTATTCTGTTATAATAAGGTAACCTTGGTTACCTTCCACCGCCCAGTCATCCATCCAACCACTTGACCTCTTGGCCCCTATCTCCATTGTAGTTTATTGTTCCTGACCATCTTATCAGTACCTCTATGGCACCTTTCACTTTTAAGCAGCTGGAATGAATTTCCTCCAACAGAAACCAATTATCAATTGTTTTGGTGCTAAGAATTACAGACAGTTCTGTCTAGCACTTGTGTCTTTACTGACCGGAACAACCTTCTTGAACCTCATCAGTCAGGATGAATTGAAGACTACTCAGCCGAGACTGAACTGCAGCTCAGACTCGAGAAGAATAGGAGCTCTTCCTCCTTTAAGGGAAGATCTGATGATGGCTGAGGGCCCAGAACGTTACATGTGATGATAGTTCCCATTAGATGATTAATTGGAGCAGCTTCTGGTGTGCGGCCTTAGTCTTTCTCTGTCTTTGGAATTTTTTTTGTAAAGCACCAAGTACTCTACTTTTCGGATGTGCGTGCTGTTTGATATTTCTGTAAGATCAAAAGCATGACCTCACAAATACAGTTGAACACTCTGGTGTCCTCGGCATGGACTGCAAAGATCTTGGTTGATATTGTGTATGATCAGCTTTATTTGAAAACACACACCTGAAGATGTACTGTCCTCGCCATGAAGGGATACATCCATTCATTACACAAGAGACTACATGTTCTAGTCAATGACTTAATTAAAAATGAACGTAGTCTCAGTGATGCCGACCATTTGTATCTGAAAGGTCGTGGTCAGCTCTAACCCTAACCCTGAACTTCTGCAACTCGATTGCAGCCTGTATGCCTGCATTTGCTCTACTTACGCAACTAAAGTTCAGTTACCTTACGGCCGCATTTGATTACACAACACATTTAACCATTTCAGTAGAATTTTGGCAAGGAGAGCTTACATGGAATTCATCATTGGTACAATAAAACAATGATAGGTCAGACTACATCTAGCTAATCTAGAATGCAGCATTCTGCCTGGTTTACATCTTATCCAAGCTCTCCCTCACTACACTACTTCACTGCAGCCTGCAAGTGAATTTAACAAACTGGAAGAATTCAAGAAACTTGTACTTGCAAACCATGCCACAAAACAGCTCAAGTACATCCTACTGGCAGAAAGAGAGCCAAACTATATTATACTAATGCCTCTCAAATAGAATCCTAAAAAAGTTCCAATCAGGTTGAGTATTTTTGCATGCTTGTGTCTACTGTTTGTTTGTTTTTATACCCTTTTGCATTCACTCCCCTTATTCAGGCTCACTCATATCTATCTTCCCTCGCTCATTCATGCTATCATTACATGCAACCCTTTGCCTCCACTTTCCCATCTCCGTCTGGTATTCAGAGTTTCATAAACTTCGTGTCTGGCCTCCATTGGGGGAAATATTTTGCTGAGGGCAGACACCCTTGCATGTTTTACTTCACTTCACTTCATTTACTTGTCTCTGCTTTGAACTATGCTGGATATTCGTTCACTGTGAGGAGTTTGTTCATGTCTCTTTCAGACTGGTCAAAACAGACCTTAGACTCAAATGCAGGCTATGGACATAGAACAGTAGAATAAAAAAGTGTGCTTGATACATTGAGGATTTCAGTCCAATAAACAGCTAAAAGTATCTAAAACACTAGACTAAGGCTAAGTCAGAGGGTGCAGAAATAGGTTCACAGTGGGAAAACACAGTGAGAAGTTATGCAGTAACCCCTGCTATATAGAGAACAATGTCAAACTGGCAACAGACAATGAGAAACAAAAGGGCGTAAAAAACAGGAAAGGAACTATAATAAGGGACAGGTGAAACAAGCAAAACAGGTGAAACTGATCAGGGCCATGCAGGGCTGAACGATAACAAAGACGGGAAACATGTGAGGTCAGGAGGCAGAGGTGTCTGAAACGAGAGGAGAGGTGAGTGTAGTGAATTAAAACAGGAAACAGCTGAAACCTGGAATAAAAAAGAAAAACACAACCATATCAGCAGGCCAAGATGGAGCTATCTGTCGAGTCTGAACCTTGGCCAATAAATATTAAACCCAAAACAACATTCTCTGTCTGCACTTCAAGCATCAATAACATTAAGAAGAAGTTGATTTACTCGTGTCGTGTGATACTTGCAGTTTTTGAGTTTTTTCCGCATAGTTGTTAGTTCAAATGTCCACTCAATAAATACAATGTGTAATTAAGAGTAAAATACAACTGGATGGTTTTCCCCCACAAGTCTGAAAGAGAACAAACTCCAGCAAAGTGTACATACCAAGAGTTGTTTTTCTGGGTGTAAAGTTACCTGTTACACAAACCTCCTCAAGGCACATGAGAAGATGCTCTTTAGAGTGATGGGATACTCAGGTCACACTTACCTGATAGTTCACATGACAGACACGAATGCTCTTCAGGCATGTTGATGAAACATTACGGTAAAAGTGCAGCACAGGGATCAAAGTCTGACTGCTTCACTTTGAATGGTGATCAAAGGGCAAACATTTTCCACATTATGTGGGAGGAGAGTACAGTGGAAATGTCTGTGTGTGTGTGTCTGTGTGTCTGTCTGTGTGTCTGTCTGTCTGTGTTTGTCTGTCTGTCTGTCTGTCTGTCTGTCTGTCTGTCTGTCTGTCTGTCTGTCTGTCTGTCTGTCTGTCTGTCTGTCTGTCTGTCTGTCTGTCTGTCTGTCTGTCTGTCTGTCTGTCTGTCTGTCTGTCTGTCTGTCTGTCTGTCTGTCTGTCTGTCTGTCTGTCTGTCTGTCTGTGAGTATGTGTGTGTGTTTGTCAGGTTATATGTGTCTTCTAGAGAACTGGCCTTTGACAGCTTACAGTGAAGTCCCAGTTTTAGGGTTGTAAGGTTTATGTAAGGTCATAGTTGCTTCTTGTTTGGTCCCTTTCCCTCTTAAAGCAGCAGCTCCAATAAAGTCTCTGTCAATGAAAGGGCAATCATCGTGCATCTCCATCTATCCCATTTTTTCAAATCCGGTGCAGTTTCGGCAGATGGCAGCTCATTATGTGCTCGGTTTTGCCCAAGATTTCCTATTTTGTCTTGCCAATGTAACATTTGCTAAATGCTGCTTAGTGCTGTGATCATGATGGATGATGCACTATAGCAATGAGTAAGGTATTTTATCTACTCTTTGTTAAGTGTCTTGAGATAACATTTGTTATGAATTTGTGCTATACATGTAAAGATTGATTGATTGATTGATTGATTGATTGATTGATTGATTGATTGATTGATTGATTGATTGATGAAAGCTCCTGTTAGGAACTTTTGGTTTGTGTCATTTTGGCAGCCCCTGTGGACAAACCGGTACCTCTTTCTCTTTTTTTTTTTTCTTTTTAAAGATTTATCTTTTGGCATTTTCTGCCTTTATTGGAGAGACAGGACAGTGGATAGAGTCGGAAATCAGGGAGAGAGAAAGAGTGGGGAATGACATGCGGGGGAGGAGCCACAGGCTGGATTCGAACCTGGGCTGCCCGCTTGGAGGACTATAGCCTCCATACACGGGGCGCGCACACTTACCACTGTTCCACTAGCGCCCCGGTACCTCTTATCTCTTGACTGATTCTGTCCTTTACACGTGTAAGCAGTGTTTTGGGGGGAAAAATCTCATCCTGCTTTCCTATGACTATCAAACATTATCACTCACTACCTAATTACTTGCTGTTAAAAAACACAACTAAGGTAATTATGCAGTATGACACCTATTCCCTGCAGGCAGTGGTTTATAGTATGAAAAAAACGTATAAATAAATAACAAGTCTAATCAATTATGGTCTTGTTTGCTTCTGTGGCTCAGATAGATAATCAGTATTAAACTCAGTCTGTTTTCTAACCAGCTAAAAACTCTTCACAGGCGCTTTAACATGTAAATACTGCAAGTTATAAAACCAAGGTAAAGCACATTTACCCTTTGATGAATAACTAATAATACATTTTGTCATTATAAAGCTTAATATAGTGGGTATATATTGTTGTGAGATTTTTATAGTGGGCCTAAAAAAGTACTGGGGTATTAAGTACAAGCACCAAGTTGGGACATTAGGTTCAAGTAAAGACATACCACTTATATAACTGTTTAAAAAAAGTCTTGTTGTTCAAATATGCCTAATATGGGCTGATCTCTTCTCAATAAAATACCTTCCAGTCTAAACGACTCCATCAGAACTAAGCTCATTATTGTGAAAATGGCCTTAAAGGGAGATTTTGGCAACCGCACCTCTGTTTATTTTAAGATCAGATACCTTCTGCCTGCTGTTCATTACATACTGTAACTCATTTAATAATTCCATTAGAATAATAGCCACTGGTCTTACAACGTGTAACTTAGTCATTGTTACAATATAAAATGATTGGTCAGACTGTTTCCTCTTTTCTAGTAATATGACAGGAACAGGTCTGCTGTTTGATCATTGATGTCAGCAGAAAATGATGAAATAACCAGATGATAAGACAGTCAATCATTAACTACTAGCACAAAATGGGATCTTAGGGAGTTTGAATTTGTAGCAGAAGTCATTGGCTGGGTGGAAGTGAGACTCAATGAATGATTGGTAGCACACTGTGAACAGCCTGAGGTCACCTTTTCCCATTACACTTAACTCTCAGAGGTTTATCAGAAAGGCCACACTCTGTCTTCTTCATTCTTGACTGCCCCTTTTGTTGTTGTGCTATTTCCCTGCAGTGCCAAGAAAAATTGCAACACAGAGGAAGAAATTGTAAATTCCTGTCCAGGCTTTATGTGATTCCTAGAAGAGAAGAGAACAGAGAAATACGAGCAGAAAGAACATTTGTACAGCTTTTCTTGGCGAAAAAAGACGTTGTTATCCATGTTTCTTTACTCACAACACCTGGCTGAAGCATCAAGTAAATTTATATAAAACTGGTGACCGCATCACATCATCAAACCTTAATCCCAGCTCCTGTGTTGTCATTGGAAGATAGAAGGAATGGGGAGGAAAGAAGTGGGAAGGGTATGTGGTATGTGTATTGTTAGAGGTCAGAAGAGTTGGCAGGAACAGCAACAATGAGCTAATGCTGGCCCTTCCAATCTTGATTAGCTTCTACTCCCAGGAGTAGAAGTTGTGAACTTCACGGTGTGGAGTTTAGGGCCCCTTTTGTTGATTTGCAGTGGGATGGACCTTGCATGGATGATGAAGGGCACAGGCAGAGAGGATTTAGATATTAAAGGGCACATAGCGACCATCCCACAACTCTGTTTGCTATGGCAGCAGCCACATGTCTACAGGAATGGACACACGCACACACACACACACACACACAAACACACACATCTCAGCCGTGCCAATCTGATGGCGCTGGATCCAAAAGTGGGACTCAGCAGTCATAGCAGCCGACAGATGTTACAGTGTAAATGGAAACTAGTTCTATCCTTGGAAACAGTGCATGATTGTTTGTTTGTTTACCATATAAATGTATGACTCAGAGCAGCTTTGAGAAAGACATCAGCCCACCAAGTAAGGCAAAAAGACCATAATGTGGGCCTTTGTTCTGCATCCACATCCACATGAAAAGATCAAAAACAGGTCGAAAAGGCATTCCAAACACTAAACAAAGGAATTTTCCTCTGATGAGACATGGACTTGGGTGGCATCCACATGAAAGCCCCCAGTCAACTTTAACTTTTTTTTGTGCTAATAGCCTCTGCAGAAGGCGTTAGGCACAAACCTAACCTTGTATACAATGGGTGCTTTTTCAAAAGCAACCATTTTTATGGTAGTTTTTCCAAATACTGAGGAAGATGAAATGGCTGCAAGGTCGTCTGAGTGCCAATAAACACTTGAAAATTAAAAAAACAAAAAATGTGGGGAGGTTTGCAATTGAGAGTGGGTTCAGCTCAGATAAATTCAAAAATCCTCTCCATCCGTTTGGCTTTCTTGCTGCACAGGCACATGCAAAACTTCAGGAAGTTGTCATTATCGAGCAGACCTCGCTTAAAGATAATAAGTGTTTGCATAGATTCTACAGGAGGAAACTGTCATTTAAGTGAAGCCAACAGGACATGCTGCAGGGTTTACAGTAATATAATAGAATTGGAGGAAAGCATGCCAAGACACACACACACCCTTACTGGAACAATGCCCTTTGATTTCCTTATGTGACATCTGTTTGTAACCTCATTCAGACAAATAAAAACAGACAATAGCTCATTAACAAAAGTTAACAGGTTTTACGAGGAGGAAACAACTTCTTCTGTGAAGTTGTAAAAAACTTATCAATGTGATTTTTTTACAATCAGTATGCTGAGTATGAGGCCTTTTTTTTCAGGGGATATGTTAAAAAAAAAAAAAAAGCCCTGAAAAACGAAGCAATTTGAACTTTTATCCTGCTTTATTTGAAGCATCAGTGTATTAAGTCAAAGGTTATTTGCAAGCACGTCCAGTGTTTGACAGCACATTATGAAAGAGTCTGATTGGACGAACTAAGAGTGTGAGCCAATGCTGACACCTAGTGGATTATGTAAAACCATCCAGCCATATTAATTCCATGAGGGGGACTGATCAATGTGACCGATGTTTACTTTGTGTTGTCCATCTGGATGATTAATTACTCGCCTACGGGCATGCTGCATGCATAATGAGTGTGTGATAAAGCTTGAATTAGCTCCTTATCTCAAAGACACTGTCAGGGCAAATTCCAAACTTTTTTAATTGGTATGTTTGTCCATAGCCGATATTATTTCCAGGCATTATTTTCAACATATAGTTAAGATTAGTCATGATACGAAAAGTGTCTACTCTGTGCAAGTAGCTGGAAAGACTTTTAGACATTAATGCAGAGGATATTCACTGCACTGTATAACTTTTCATTCTCCGTAAATTCCTTCAAAACTGCACAGCCTTCAGATTTCATACTTTTCCTCTTTGTTTCACATTCGGTGTTGTAAATATTTAATTTGAATACACATTTATTTTTCTCTACCCTTTTCCACTCTATGTTTCTGAATGCACCATCAGTCCAGGGTATATTGCTTGTAATATAGGCTACTACTTATCTTTTCTTGTTTTGGTCTTTTGGTCCAACATTTTATGTTGAATAAAATCAAACAATTTGAATGATTGGTTGTGAAATTAAAATTAAGTGAATTGTCCTCAGAGGATAAACTCTATTTTGTTAGCACGTCACATTCAAAGAGAAAATATTGATTTAAATTGAATTACAGCATAGGCTTTTTTAAATCACTTTTGTCAGTCCTTAATGAAGGAAATATTGTTAGAAATGCAAAGCTTTCGATATACCATTCAATCTCTGTTCCATCCGTTACCAATGGTCATGAGCTTTAGGTAGTGGCAGGAAGAACGAGATTGGATACAAGCGGCTGAAATGAGTTTCCTCCTAAAGGTGGCTGGGCTCAGCCTTAGAGATAAGGTGAGGAGCTCGGACATCCGGAGGGAGCTCGGAGTAGAGCTGGTGCTCCTTCGCATTGATTAGGATGCCTCCTGTTCGCCTGCCTTTGGAGGTCTTAGCTTGCTACTACCGCAACTCGACCCCAGATATGTGGAAGATAATGGATGGATTGATTGATTGATGAATGGATGGATGGATGAATGGATGAATGGATGAATGGATGGATGGATGAATGGATGGATGGATGGATGGATGGGTGAATGGATGGATGGATGAATGGATGGATGAATGGATGGATGGATGGATGAATGGATGGATGGATGGATGGATGGATGGATGGATGGATGGATGGATGGATGAATGGATGGATGGATGAATGGATGGATGAATGGATGGACGATTGGATGGATGATTGGATGGATGGATGGATGAATGGATGGAAATCCTGTTATTTAAATATGTTGATACAATTTCAGAGATAATTATCACCATGGCTCTGCAGCTCCAGTTAGCTTTTCTGACCCTTTTAGCTTCTTCCAGCTAATTGTTTTGGTTAAATGGCCCACACTATGACTGCTTTTATTTAGCCCCAGTGTTGTTTGAACTTTCTACAAAGCAAGCATTTGTTTTGTTGATAAGCTCTGAAGTGAGAGTTTGGTGAAATTGTATCTGAGCATTTCCTTGCTAAAAAAATTCTCTTAGGAGCTTTTGGAGAGCAAAACAACAGGAGAGTGAATATTGGACTTATTTTGGTGGGTTGCCAGAAACTCCAAATGAATGCTAATGTTGTCCTGGGTCTGCTGCATGCATTGAGGAAGCAGATGTTTGCTCCATGTGTTTTCTTACTTTGAAATGTCAGTGAAGTTTAATTAGCATAATCTCATGGTAATTATAGTTATTCATTTATATATTTCCCATTATAGAACATGTGCTTTGCTTGTAACAGCTGATGGGATTAACAAAAATGAATTGGGAGTACTTAGATGCAAAATTAACAAAAGACGCAGTCTGTCATGCACGGAGCTACTAGATTCCCATTGGTCTTAAAATCACTACACCTAAACAAAACGCTGCATTCCCTGGCATTTTAAGCTTCTAAGTGTCTTTCACTGCCTATACCGTCTCAACCCCCCCTTCGGTTTACTCGCAGCATCTGCTTCAATTATTCCTCTTTCATTCACAAGCTCAGAGTTTTTTCCCACAAGGACTCAAAACAGCTCCTGGTCCTTCTGATTTAGAAATAAAACACTCTGTATTGGCCTTGTAGGTTTAAAAAGGCTGTAATGGAATATGGAACCATGATTCAGGGGATGTGAAATGCTTTTTTGCCTTTTGTCTCTGGAAGGCGTTACGCTGATGCTGCTGCAGCCACCCTGCATGACATTTTCAGGCAGCAGGAGACATGAAGCCTGTTTCTAACTTTCAATTTACTTCCTGCCCTCATTGCATTTTTTTTTGCTGGCTTCTTTTAACCTCATTAAGTCCACTTTCTCTGGTTGCTGGCAATTTGGCAGAGTTATGACGGAAGCTGCACTGTGGCGATAAGAATACATTTGGTTCGGACAGGAACAGTTTGTCATTGTTCACTGAAATAAGCCCAGCAAGAAAGACGGAGACTGTGAAAAGAAATGGTGAAAGGTGGAGGAAAATAAGACCATTCTGTGAGGTGCACTTCCCGCCTTTCTCTCAATTTTCCTTTCTCCAGGGTCCTGGTGTATTGTCCACTTAATCAACCGGAAGTGGGCTAGTCTATTCGGAGAGGGAACTGTGTGATCCATCCTACTATTCATTATTTCTTCTCTCTCCACTTTGTTCTTTATCTGCTTGTCTTTTTGTTTACACACTTCCAAAGGGAGGCTTGCCTGTTCTCTTTCCTCTCAGTGTGAAGAATGCCCAGTTATAAAAATGTCTGTTCTTCTTTTCAGCTCTCTTTTCTTTCCAAATTACATCACACGCAAAATCACAGCCAGAGTCATTCAGGTGTTTGAATTATGACCATTTATACCACCTTTCAAAGCTGGGGTAGCATATTCAAGCACCATTCAAATAAAACTTGAAATTGTATCTTCAGATAAAGGAGGTTATAACATCATTACACTGGGTACATATACACAGATTATTATTTTTTAAGCAAAATGGCTGCTGCTAGGAAAGTATTCAAAACGTCTGGACATAAAAGAATAAAACAATGATTAATTTCTTCATTTAAGTCCATTCAGTGATTTAATTCAGCCATTAAATTGTAAGCCTGACATTTAAATATTTAAACATGGAATCTGTGCTGCACATCAACAAAATTTATATAAGGCCTGCCTGAAGTTATGTTAATTTGTAATAATTTGGGATCTTACAGAAAAACTAATTTTTTATCATTTCCTGTAAGTCCTCATATTGTTCTCCAAGTCTTGCCAGTGCACTTTTCTCCACATTTCCACTCTGAATGTTGGGTACTGTGCAGCCTTTCACAAGTGTGTTGCATGATTTATGCGTTTATCCTTGTGTGAGCTCTACCTCCCGTTTCATCACTCACCTGAACAGCCTATAATTTCAACCCAGGAACCAGTGAAAAAATGGAGCAGTGGCATCTTCACTTTTCAGAATGATCCCATTAGTACTGGTGTACACAGAGCAAGGGACAGGTCTAATTAACCTTTCAAGTGTTTCCCAGCAAAGAGAAAAACACATCTTATCCACATCTCCAGGGATTGAGTACCTCCGTGGTTTATGAGACCACTCAATCCTGAGACAGCAGCTCGACACTCTGCACATGCCAGGGCCTTGATGAAGTAATGTGAGGAAGTGAAGTGATCAAGATGGCTAAAGATTTAAGTAGCTGCCACTGAAAAAAAGACTTCATGACTAGAATTTGTTGTGGAAATGAAAGCCTCAAAAGCAGTTTTCATAGATGCAGTCATGACAATTTCTACATAATTTCAGTCTGTCTTTGGAACCTTCCTGAGTGTCTTTATCACACATAAAATGTTCCTGTAAGCAGAGGCACTGCTTGTCAACAAGCAAGGCAGGCAACTGCTTGGGGCCCCAGACCAGTAGGGGGCCCCTGAGGGCTCACAAACTTAAACCAAAGCAGTGGACCAAAATGTGAAAACTTTGCTATGACATTAGGAAACTTCCCTAAGGGGGAGAATTCTGGTAAATTTTTCAGGAGTTTTGTGCATGAGTGCATTTTCTTTGCATGTAAAAAACATGCAAAACACTCTTTTCCACACAATCCAAACGACAGATGATATAATATTGTATGTGAAGTTATAAAAATGTCTCATTAGGATAACAGCTGCAGCCAAATCACCCTTTGTTACTATATTTGTGTTCTCAGGTTTGAGCTCCTGCACTCGAAGTGTTGACAGAATGTGTTAATATGACTTCAACACCTCTAACAATATCTGTTAAACGCCGAGTCAGATTCCCTGGAGGAAGACCTGTTAGAACCTTTAAAGTACTGTGCGCTTCATAGGGATCGAGAAAACTCATTTGAAATAAATAAATAATTGAATCTTTTTCATTGTGTTCTTCTTGAATGTGACTGTCCATCATGGTTTTCCGCCTGGGGTAGAACTTTCTAAGCAATGTGGAGTTCAGAAAGAAAGATAATTGCCCTTGAGGTAGTGATAAACACTCTTTTCTGCAACATTTCATTACTATGATAGACCTGCTGAGTGAGAGCAATGACGTGAAAGCAATGACTGCAGGTACCAAAGCCTGGTTTCATGCAGTAAATCAATATGGGAAGCTGCTTGTTTTATGTTCTACGGCTCACACCAGCATTTTCATCATTGAGATAATTGCTTTAGAAAAGAATATGGTTTTACCTTTTCCCACAGGCTATGTTTTTTTTCTGTAAAATATTTGTTGTTTTTGTCTATTCTGAATTTTGCACGGCCACATTATAGAAATATGAGCACATTAAGGTCCAGCGTCCTCTATGAGCTCCCGCACTAGGTGTGATAAATTATTTTTTACCCCCATGATGGCAACTAATGTCTGCAGCGAGTGTTGTGGAGCCGAGCACAAGCTACACCACCTTCAGAAATTACTCACAATGGTTTTGAGTCATTGTACAGAAAGGTTCAAAGCATAATTGGGCTCCATATCTAGGAGTGATCAAAAGCTTCCTTTGCTTGGCAAAATAGGATATAGCTCATAAAACTAAAGATTGATTTCATGGCTGCATGTTTTGGGATTTTTAGAAACAGCTGCCCGGAGAGATAATGAGTAAGAAAGTAGTTCTGATGGAAAACAGGTTGTGTCCCATTAATACATTCCTAAACCTGAGAGGTTGTCCAAGTCATAGTAACTGCACTCAGTCAAGGACACAGGGCACAAACTAAAGAGAAATGGCACAGCACCAACTTCGGTGTCGTCCCCCCCCCCCGCCAGAGCGGATTGAATTATTATGTTCCATAAAAGTTGAATGGGATTTCAGCAGGCCTCCATATATAAAAGGAGGGGGGCAGGACTCAGTCGCTTTGCCTTGGTCTTTCTTTTATAGCTCTCTGTAACATCTGAGACAGGATTACTGGGCAGGAAGCTGCCAGGCAAATAGCTGAGTGGACACAATGTTTCATGGTTTGGATTTTGATTCACACGCACGGGCTTAAATCACTAAGCAATTCAGACTGGAGCACTTGTTTAATGATGCAGCATTTATCTCCAACATGAGCACTCTTTAGCGCTAATTTTTTGCTCTACTTTTCCCCATTACAGTGCCTAGCAGTGTAGTTTAAAAGCTTGTTCATTGAAGGCCTAAGTCTCACGGTCTAAAATTTCACTTATAACCCCCCCCCATTAGTCAAAATTGCATCTCTGTAACTTGGCAACATTTCTTCTTCAGTAAAATTATCTTATCCTTGAGCTTTTCTTAATGAAGTGTTATAAATTTGTCTTCTTCTGTGTATCCATTCAGCCACAGTAAAATATTTCTTTAGCGCTTTGGTAATTTTGCCAAATGTTTTCTTCTTCATCAACAAAATTTCCCTCCTGCTAAGACCAACTGCGTTGACATTCTACTTTAATGTCTTTGAGTGATACACACGACAGCTGAATGGGTGCTTCAGTTCCTCGGTAGTAAAGGTTATATTTCTGTAAAACTGTCAGCGACACTGATGTCATATGCTGCAGATCATTCAGCTGTGACTGAGTTCAACTCAGCCCTGCTTACTGCTCACACTTTGATATATCTACAGTGATATCTTCTTCAGTACTACATTCAGCCTGATGACAAAAAAACAAACTTTACAGTACGGCTAAAAAGAAACAAATCATTTGTCCTATACTCTGTGCGCAAATCAATATTCATGTGGAAAACCTTTAATGTCTGGGATAGTCATCTGAGACTGCTGGTACCCGAGGATGGTTGCTGCTTAATGAGTGCCCTGTGGAGTTTTAGATCTTAAATGAACCCAGCATTGCAACTTAGCTTTAGACCAAAAAAATGCTGCAGTGTGTGGCATTATTTGACATGCTTTTCCCTATTCAAAATACATGAAAATATTTTTAAAATTAAGGTTGAAGGGAGTGCTGCACTGGATCAAAAATGTAGAGGAATCAGGTGCTCTTCAAGAATAGGGGACAGAAGTCAAAAAGATGATAAATAGTTGACTGTCCTGGAAACAAACAAGGAAAGGCAGTCTAAACTGAAAGTCTGATGTCGTATAATTTTTTTTTAATCACATCCCTGTTAAAAAAAAAGATTTTTATACGACATCAGAGTGCCTCGGACTTTCAGTTAAGACTGCTAAAATCGGGGACAGAGAGAGTGGGGAATGACATGCCAGGTTGGATTCAAAACCTGAGCCGCCTGCTTAGAGGACAGCAGCCTCCGTACATGGGGCGCACACACTAACCTGTAGGCTACCCGGCCCTAATCCTTTTTTATTTCTAACAAAAACATTTGCAACATAATATTTGACACATGCTTGTTTGACTTCCGTTGTATTCTCTTCTCCAACGTTTTTATTGTCACATTTATACATTTCACAACATATCACCACATTAAAGGTACAAAACTATCATAAATCAACTTCCTCTTTTGTTACATACAGTAAGATATAATGGTTTACATTTTAATTTAATGCATCTTGTATAGACAACCGTGTCACAACATATTGGTCAGAGATTTCTGACATCTTCTGAGGCTTTCATTAAGTTATTCTTTACACCACTGCTTCTCTGTTGGACTCCTGGTGTGCTTCATTTACATTCAGAGGCACAAAGGTATCTGTTTTCACCTGAGGCAGTAGCTCTCTGTTGTGTTTTGCATACAATCCATAAAACTGTACAAGACTGAAATACATAATCATGATGTTTTAGACGAGCTTACTGTCTCACAACACAAACACTTTCCGGGCATTGTGCAGTCTAATTAATTACAGAGTATATATTATTATTCTGAAGCATTTGAACAATGTCTCCTTCTTGTTACAGTGTTGATTCAGATATATACTGTATGTATACAGCTTAAAGGATTGCTGTCATCTTTCAGAATAAAAAGTTCAGTTATGAAAGCATCGTGGAGGCTCTATATTGTATTGTGTATTTGTGTTTTGTAGTGTTTATATGTATATATTAATATTTGTTTGTCTCTTGCTCAAACGCGATGGCAATAATATACAGATTTACAAAAAGGTCAGCGATTATAGTTTGGGGGGGACTGTGAATACATGGGCAACGTGCCCGAGGATTGTCTATGTGTGGGAAACACATTGACATGACTTGGAAAGAATAATTTCTGCTGACAATGTTTCCCTTTTTAAATAATTGTTTTGGATTTTTTTTCCCAAGTAGGACATATTATCCCCCTTTTTCACCTTTTCAAACAGTCCCCTGTGGTCTAAATGAAACATCTGTGCTGTGCTTTGGTCAAAATATAACATGAATCAAGCACCAGAGGAGGTTTGTGACCCTGTATAAACCAGCTCTCTCAGAACGCTCCGTTTTGGTGTGTGTGTGTCTCTTTAAATGCAATGAGACCCCCCTGAGTTTTCCTGTTAGACGTCACTCCTCTGTAGCGAGAATAAAAATGGCGGACCTGCGCAAAAGTTTTGCTCTAGGCTGGGGGTGGAGTGCATGGGTGGAGTTACCAGGGGAGGGGAGGGTATTTGCTAACTAGAATCTGAAAAAATGTGTGTTGTAAGACTTATGCAGGCCACAACCAAAGGGGTGGATGGGTTTATTTCAAATTTTGTGGGTCGATAGACACTCAGGTTACCCAAATATATCTTCAAAAACACTGTAAAAGTGGATTTTCATAATATGTCCCCTTTAAAAGAACCACAACTAGTCCCGAAGGAGCCACATGTGGTTCGAGTGCCGCGGGTTGAAAATCACTGCTCTATGAAAGGGAACAACACAGACATTTTACACCACTACAAAATGTACAATTTCCAGTGTTCTTTTTACTTTCAATTTGTAGAGCAATGCCTCGCTTCTATAAATGGAAAAGCACAGACAAAATATCACACTTCTATATAGCCTTTTACTTCAGCAATTTAGGCAGCAACTCATGCACATATTCTATACTGCTGATAAAGCTTGCAGGAACCCCCAGAGTGCACTTTTCCTAAGCCCTGTTTCCAAGATTTAAGCATCTACCAATAGAACAGGAACAGGAATGGACAAACATATAAGTATTTCACAGTACACAGCAGCCAAGAGTGTTTTAACTTCTACATCGACCAAAATACCTTTAAAGGCTGTGAAATGCAATTTTTTTCTGGCACATAATTTTAACAACGTATAGCTACTAACCACAAACTATACCAGTTCTGACTGTGGACTAGAGTCTAGTTGGTCCTTTTGGTTCTCTGCTGCAGAATCAGCAATGTTTCCACTTGAATAAAAAACTCTGAGCTCCTGATACGGACCATATTTAATAAGATATGGGTGTAGAAGAGGTGCAGAAGTCATCCTCAAGACAAAAAGCCTCATTTAGCATCCGTCAAAAAGTAAATGATCCCATAAAACCTTTTCATTGCATTTGGTTCGTAGAAGAAGCCCATCTCTTGAAATTGCACACGTCTCAAAACTCAGCTCAGAGAAAATCCACTGGTTAATGAAAATGAGAACACCAGACTAACAGAATTGTATCTGTATACATACATGTGCTACACATGTACAGCAAGAACGGCAGACATTACTGAAAGACTCTTGAAAAACACTCAAAGAAAAACTAAAAGTCTGGCCCATCTCTGCAGTAAATACAGTATCGGTGGGGTGCTGCTTTTACCTATTTGTGCAGCTTCATTTATCATTGTGGACAGGGACAGTGGAGAGAGAAGAATACCTGCAGGGAAAAAGGTAGAAACAGTCATTACGAACCAGCAGAAAGAAAAAAAAAACAGTTCTGAAGCGGCTTTACTTTTTTAACATGTATGGTTGCAGTAATGCTGATGCAACTTGCATCTTCATTTTCGTTGTCTTGGCATGTGATCTGCCTGATTTAAAAAAAACAAGTTAATAAATTAAACAAAATACAATCAACCAGTGGGCTTTGAGAGTCACTTGGGCATCATATACCAATCTATAACATGGCGATGGCCACACCTGAGTCATAGCGTCCTTTCATCTGAATTATTCTGGCAGCTAGCATGAGCAGCAGGCCGGTGGCTACTTCAAGGCTGTAGGAGAGCCAGGCTGAGGCGAATGACCAGCCAAAGGAGACATCCACATTAGCGAGGTTTTCTGGGGAAACAATCCGCTGGAACTCATCCATGGCCTGGTTGGAGTATTTGATGTAGATGCTGACTGCAGTAAGAGTAAAAAGACCTGATAAAGCACAAAAACAAACCAAATGTCACTATTAGCATGAAAATGGTTCCATTGGAAAGACCTCTAAAGCCTTGAGACCTTTGATCAACTACATCGCACTACATAATCAATAAGATGTATCACTTTAAACGGCTTTATACAATGAGGTTATCAAAGTAATGATGCATTAATTGGAAAATCATCCTTTTTTTCAAAGTGATTATCTTCCCCATATTCATTGTATGTGAAACGTTAATAAAGACTTAAACCCGTAAGCCTGATAATGAGACACAATTAGAATAATCTTAAATCATTCAAGATTTAAAGCACTTTATTAGAAGAAAAACAATTCACTCATGTCTAAATTATTCCATCATTTGCTTCTAGATTTAATTTGATCATTTCCTCCACAGGAAAAAGCAAGGAAGTTGCTTTTCTCATCCATTGAGTTTTTTTTGCTTCCCAAAAAGACATATGACACATCTTGCATGGCAATTACCTCGGAGGTAGAAAAACACATCAATGTATCTCAGCCTCAAAACACCTTAAATACTGTGTCATTGCCACTACATGCACAACTCAGACTGACCTTTGGTGTGGCAGCGTGGGTGGCAGAACCATTACAAACTGGCAATTCGCCTGCAGCAATTAACCTCTGTAAATGACTGACCATTCAAAATGATGACTGTGGACTAGTCAAGCATGTCTATCAAGCAGTGTGTCTAATTTGCATGCAGGGAGGCCAGAGTAGGTAGAAAGTTAGTGAGAAGAGTGCTACAGAAGACACAGCGGGTCCTTCAGACACACTTGGTTCGCAAGTCTGGCAATCAATTTCACATAGAGTTTTACTACAGTAATAACTGGAGCCTGCTGGCGGAAAAAGTGAAAATACCTACCCTAAATTGGACAAGGATTCATAAACACAGTTGACTGGAAGGAAAGCAATACCAATTTGGCCATTTTAATGGAATGTGGGTTGCTTTTTATATCAACCTTGAGCTGCAGAGTCAAAGCCAAGCAAGAAGTAAAACTGTCCACGATGGAAATGTCAGATTTTTTACAGATCCAATATTCACAGAGGACTGTCCAGAGAGACAGATTCATCAGAATAACATTTGCATGTTCAGAGGTGGATTTCAAGAACTTATCACCACATAGCTTAATATAAAACTTATATTTGGAAAAACAATCTCTAAAACAAATCTTAGAAATGGATGATAAGTCAAGAAATCCATTTCATAAGGTGGTTTTATAAGTGGCAAAGATCTGTGAATGCAGGCCATAACGTAGAGATGATATTTGGTACAAAGCATGAAATAAGCTCTCTCTTCTGTGTGACAAGGGAGGCAGGCCCTTTCAGCAAGGATGGCAAGGTATATAATAAGACCTTCTACTGCAATGACAGATTCATGCCTTCACCTTCAATCTAAGCTGTAATCGAGATCCAACCCCATTGCCTTTGAGTTCATGCCAATACAAAGGCATCTCTGAAAAATATATATTTTTTAAAGATTGGCCGAGAGCTGAACTCACCACTGTAATGGGAAGAAAAAACAATCTCTCTGGAACTGTTTTGCTGTTGAAAGCATGTGCCTGCACTTCCATCTTAAGAATATTTTGAGGACTCCATACTTTAAAGACCAAACATCTTCCGCCATCACTAAGGGTTATGCTCGATTTTATCTTCAGTCAATATTCTGTTAAAAATAATTATCACGTAATTGTTATAGACACACATACCCATTCACACACTGATGGCAGAGGCTGCTATGTAAAGTGTGCATCAGTATTAACGGATCCCTTTCAAAGACGTTCACAAGCCGCTGATGAAACAGGGGCAGCAACTTGGGGTTAAGTGTCTTGCCCAAGGACACATCGACATGTGGCTGCAGGAGCTGGGGATCGAACCATCGACCTTTTGGTTGAGAGACGACTGACTCTACCACTGAGCCACAAAATTTCAAGAAAATCCATCCTTAAATTGGTTAAGTTGGACTGTGTCCATTAATACCTATTATATGTGCTTGCAGCGCCCATTCTTATACAAAACCAATGCAGTACAGCATTTTCAGCTCACAGTGTCCTAAGAGCAAAAGCACCCACAGTGTCAGCTGTTTCGTTTCTCATTGCTCATAGTGCTCTCGCTTAAAACACTTCAACTTTAAGAATAGCGCGCCGCTCGTCAGTGTCACTTTTCCCTCACCGACTAATCAAAATCAAGAAGACCTTTAACAGAGGACTCAAACACTGGCGAAAATCAAATCAACAGTGCTCACATGAAGAGCTCTGACTGGTCTATTGTTGTATCATGCTGCCTTTGCACTACAGTTCATGTGTATAATTGAATGAATATATTGCTGCACTTTTATCAATGTAATATTGCACATTTTTATCTTAGTCATTGTTTCTCCCTGTTTTATTGCTTTTCTTCCTGTCTTTAATTATTTCCTTTCAAAAGCCTCCTGTGGACAGGTGTTGAGAATTAGCATGTATGCTAAAACACTTTAACATTGCATCTGGTTCGTCCAATGTATCTGTGATGTCCATGCCAAATAAAGTCTATCTAATCTAATCTAAGAAGAGGTGGGATTTATGATATCAGCTCTGTCAACAACAATGGCAGAGGATAAATTAATCTGAGAACAGCTATAACAATAAATAGCTATTTAAAAAAGACATAACGGACAATACTAAAGGAAGCAGAGGTCAACTAGCAGCACGCGCCGGTAAAAAGTGTTCTGAAACTGAGGTTGTGGGCAGTGCCAGCAAAAAAAAACTGTGAATGGACACAGGCTCTAAAGCTACAGGAATGATTGTAGGTTTGTGTCTATCTTAATAAACCCTATGGTCAAAAAGGGGACATCTTACTCTAATTATGTGGCGATTACTGATCAGTTTTCTTTTGGCATCATCCTGCTGCCTTTTAACAGTTGAAAGTATCACTCACTCTAAATCGTTTCGGCAGAAGATGTTTATAAAGACATTCTGCATACTGGGAATAGTGTTGTATGAGACCCACATGGTGGCAGTGGTAACAGACATTAAAAATGACGACATAAAAATAATCAATCTTCATGCTGATGATTTCAATTACATTTGTAGGTGGTAAAGACACATCAGCATTTATTTCAGGCTCTTTCATAACCAGCAAAATATATCCTCATAGGAAATGTAATTCTGGACCAACATAGTGGACTGGCCAACCAAAAAACTATAAATGGAGCCACACCAAAAATGTACTAGAGCTCAATAGTAGTAATAGTCCTGCAAATGTAAGTTTTTTTCACTCATCAGATCTCGTTTACAGTTTTGGAAGAAGCTGTAAGTTCATAGATCATAGATGGAAAAGATCTTTTCCATTTCATTCCTCTGAAGGGTTTTTTGTTTTTTCCCCCATGTAAAATTCAACAGTCTAAGGCTAGAGTGTGTCGCAGCTTGTTCAGGATTCAAGGCTTTACAAATAAAAAAAAAACATAATTGACCTGCCTGGATGAAAGTCATGGAATCAATAATGACCTGGTATGTTATTAAAAAATCCTTTTAGAGATTCTGTGTGCATCTTTCAATCAAGAACAGTTTTGCTGCAATTGTCTGCCACTCAACTAATCAGCAAGCAGTCCACATTAAGTGATCAATACTGTTAGTAATGTCAATATACCCCTCAGTAAAAATGTTTGTTGTAGTGTTGTAGTCAAGACCACACTAACCGAGACCAAGACACACCGAGACCAGAGTACTCTGAGACAAGACCAGGACATTCAGGGATGGGGACCGAGACAAAACCAAGACCATAAATATCACTGAAAAATCATCAACTTGTGTGCAAGGGGCGTGTCACTCACTTAAACGGTAACACCGGGAAGGTTGTGGCCATAACCGGGTTATAAATATCAAAGTACATATGAATTGAAGTTATTCATTCTTTAAGAAAGGGGTGTTTCCTTCTAATCACAGTAATGACGTGGACAGTGGTGGTCTTGACTGGTCTTGATTTAAAATCCGGAGTCCACCGAGTCTGAGACCGAAACAAGACCGAATAAAAATGCTTTCGATTACGAGATGAGACCAAGACCTTCAAAAAGTGGTCTCGAGACCGGTCTTGAGACCAAGATCGATTTCGAGTGCTACAACACTAGTTTGTTTGTTGATTGTTAGAATTCTGTAAAATATAATATAATGCAAAAGACTCATTTTATTTTATTCACACCATTTTACAGCTTTGTATTGTTTGGAAAATGTATAAATAAACATGAATTTGCACATGGGTGTCCCTGTCAGAGCATCTCTCATGCTATAATCACATCCGCATGTTTTGAGTGCATTATGCAATGACAATTAACTAAAACTACCACGACTAAAGATGTGAAGGTCTTGCAAAGTACATTCAAGTGTTTTTCTCATTTTCCATGATTATATCTCAATTTTCATCTAATCTAATCTAATTACATAGGGAGTATAAAGATTGTTACCTAATTCAACTCAAATAGTATGTGAATCAGGTGTTCAGGGGAGCAGTTAAAGCTGAGTATAGGTTTCTATGTAAAGTTATCAGGCACTCGAAGGCATCCATATGCCTTCAATGTGCCACCCACACACTTTTTCTTAAAACTAGAAAGCAAACAACACACTTCAATCAAGCCTACACCCAAGCATGCACTCCTATGGGCTAAAAAGGAATACATACAGTACATTATTGAAGAAAATGAAAACACAGTGTGGACTTACTACAGAAGAGAAAGTATGATCCCGCTCCAGCCAGCAAGAATGGGCTGCAGGCCAGTGAACTGACAAGTCCAAAGATCCACCCAAACACCAGCAGGACCAGGCTGAGGGGCAACATGATGACAACCACCTTGTGCAAGCCTGCAAATGCAAGCACACTGTGGTTATTGTGCTTAAAGATTGTAATGGATTATCCTGAGGTTTTGCTATTGTTTCTATACATCACATCAGTTGGGTTTTAGATTGCTGCTGAGAAAAAAGATTTGAAAACCAGCTGAGAATTTATTTTAAATTGATTTCTGTCATCCAGGGAGCCATTGGTCTTCATTTTCACTGTCAGTAAATGAACTTGTTCAATGTTAAGACTTGCTTCTTAAACAGTGGACTAGGTTTTATTGTATTTTCACATCATTATCAACTCCCATGTGAGTAAATAAATAAAACCACTCACCAAGAAGGTGCCTTTCTGCCTCCGACAGGCTGGACATATTTGCTGTGAAAGAAGGGATGAGCGAGCTCCTGTTGGTTCCTGAAAATGTCAAGCAAAACGGTTACACATGACAGAAAATAAGGACAGAACTGTGGGAATGCAACTGGAAAACAAAGGATTTCACTTTTTTTTGTGGAGCTTTTTTCATCCTTAAGTTGTGCATATATAATCGCACATAGTTTGTGAAACCAATTAAACACTCTTTTTGGTGCATGTTTCCTCATTCCTGCATGCATGACAGTTTTGCAGCAAGAACGTCTGTCACTTCATGTAGCACATTGGCCAATATGTCACAGGTGTGAGCACTGCATGAAGAGCTTTGACCATTATGTGGGCTCATTATTTGTCACTTAGTGCATGAACTGTGGTGCCACCAGCTCCAAAAAGGCGACTTCTGGTATCAAGCTATGCTACCAACTGGCAGATTATGTTGCAGCTGTGTAGAATAATATCCTTTAGAATCTTTCTGAAGCCTCCTTGCTCATCCGCAGCTGCAGGCATGGGCTAGTACAGGGGTTAACGTTGCTATAGTTATTAATTGGAAAGGGGAATAGATCATTTTGATGGTGGATTGTTAGATAGACCCATTATCATATGTCATAGATTCACGTGGCTCATTACATTCAGTGATTAAAAAATGATCTTATTGAGGACTTAATGGCTCATAGACGCTTTGTCGTTTTTGTCCAAGTTGAATGCACTGGTATACGTCACACTTTGCTGTGCATCAGTGTCACACAGCTGAGATCACTGCAAACAGTTTTGTAACATCTGAGTTCTTCGCCGCCTTCTTGGTGAAGGGATGCCAAATAAATCATTGCTATAGCCGTGAACCACTGAAAACAATCCCCGTAACGCAGCGACATCCGAGACCCACGATCGATGAACATACGGACGTGTTAGGGCTCAGCATCCCATCAACACCTAGTTTGCTAGGTTTTCCTCCACATTGATTTTCCTCCTTTGTCAACATTAGAAATGATCAATAGGCTGCTATTCTTTTATCTGTACATCCAAGAACCTCCCTGAATACAGAAGCAGTCATTCTTTAAAAACAATTAACAGTTTGAATGCATCCACATGCGGTTTACGCACACAAGTGATAGTGGTGCCAAATTAAATATCGATATCAAAATAACCCTACTATGAGACGTAGCGTAAAAGTTGATTTAGAAAAAATGAGGGATGTGTCTGGATTTCTTGCAGCTCACATATCTATATGTTCTCTCAGTGAAAGTGTCTACACACTCGATCTGTAAAAAAAAGGGCAATTAACATACCTTCAATTATTCTCCACAGTCCAGAATGTGAACTCAGATCGTCAGGACCTGTGTGGTTGGCTCTGTTAACATCGATGATGTACCAGTAATCAGTCCCAATAGCCAAAGCGAGGAGGGTGAAGCTGAGCAAAGCTGTGAAACCAGCAGCAAGGACCGCCAATCCGTACCTCATTGTATACACACACACACACGCAAAGCACAGCTTCTCTTGAATCTTGTAAAGTTTACTACTCCGCAATCTTTGCCAAATCACCAGGAGATGCGATGCGTAAATACTATCCAGCAGGATGCATCCAAGAACAGGTTCCCCATGGTTAAAAAGTGAAGAAATTCACGAAAACTGGAAAAATAACAATAACAACAGCAAAAAACAACTTCAAAAAAAATCCAGGAATGTTTTCCAGTTTCCTTTAAAGAGAATAGAGGAGGAATGATGCGCCTTTCTCAGCGCTGGTTTATCCCACACTGTCTGTAGCGCTCCTTCTTCAGTGATCCAGATATTCAAATAGATGAGTACAGCACCCCGCATCCGGTGTTGAACTCCAAAATAAAACCAATAGTAGGGAACTTGTTGCAAATGTGCTTAAAATTCAACCAATTTTGATGCAAAATAGACTACACCCGGCCACAGTTTAATCAACTGTTTCGGACTAACTCCTACTGTAACCAAATTGTAGCCTAATTTAAACAGCAGAAGTCGTTATTATTGTGACCGGATGTACTTTAAGTCACCGATTTTCACCTGTCACAACCCAAGGAGTCTGACAAATGAAAGGGGCAGTACGGTAAACACAAGTTCAAGATTTTAAAGTTAGCCTAATGGGTGAATATCATATTCACTAAGAAATAGTAAGCCCTCCAACTGTTTTATGAATGAATCTGGGTTTTTTTTGTCACTTAAAAAATGAACTCTTGCAGGATTGCAATTTTCTAATACATTTTTACAATTGTTTTGGATCTCGATGTCCTTGCTCCGGTTTATATGCCATGGCGTTTGATTTATAAGCTTACTTTAAAGATACGCTATTTATTGATTTAAAAAAAATCCCTCTGGTATATTTTATTTAGTTTAATTGTCCTTATCTTCACCTTGGTTGACTCTTTTTTTGCTCTGTATTTGTAGGTTAAGGACAAACATTCTCTACTAGATATTTGATAAAGGCTTTTTTGTGTTCCCATATGTTTGATAAAACTGTTTTAGTAGGCCTAGTATGAATGTATAAACAAATAAAATAAAATTCGAAAAAATCTGAGCTTATTTTCTTGATAATAAGCAAGTCAGTGAAAATGGCGTCATAGTAACATCTACATTTTAATGAGGAAAATAGAACACCTGTAAATGATGACAGTCCCTTGGTCGGCTGTCATTAGCTTCTTGCAGGTGGGCCAGCTAAAAACAATTGACGACTGTTGAAAACCAGCACGCCTGATATGGGTAAGAAAAGTCAGCATACTATTCTGAACCGACGTCGACGTTTGTGAACTTTAAAAGACTTTAAAGATTTAACCGTAGAGACACGTTTTGTGTTGAATTAGCTAACTTTAGCATCCGTCTCAATGTCACTGACACACTCAAACACCTCAACATTTTTACATGAATGCAGAACTACAACAATTTAACCAAACCCTTGACCTTCTTTTTTCATGCCACTCTGTAACATAGCCTAACTGAAGACACATTTAGAAACAGCGGTAGGCTACCTGGAGTTTCTGAGACTCTGCCATGTCTATGATGAGGATAGGTCCATTAGCCATGCAGTCATTTAGACACTACATTTCCCCTCAAATTATCCTGTTCTGCCTCAAATACTCAGTTGGTTTCACAGCCTAAGATCATTTGAAGGCATTACTGGGAAGCATTTTGGCTGTGCAGTTTTTAGGTGTTTTCTAGCTGGACCATTACATCTGTTGCAGCCTGTGGCATCTGCTCTGTATTTAGCAATAACAATTATTAAACATTTTACTTAGCCGAAATAGTCTTTCAATGAAAACATGGTAGGCCTATTTAAGTAAATAAATACAAATCGTACAGCCCTCTCTGAACAGCAGTGTCAATGAAGTGGAAAGTAAATAACCAAATTCATAATTATTTCCCATCTTCTTCCTTAAACTCTGTTTGTCTTCCAGATCTTAGTTGGAATATTCAAGCTAAATGAACATTTTCTTACTAGTTACAATGGTACTCCCGCATACACACGTTTTGATCTCATACAGTTCGATGTTGAAGAATGGAATTGGTTGCTTTAGGATTTACCCTCACATATTTGTCAGTGAAGCTCTGTGCTGCAGTCTGAAGATTTATAGGTGTTTTGTTAACACTCAGTGTTAACTCTAAAGCTATTAGCATACACCCCACTGGTTCCCTGGAGTACACAATCTTATAATTCTTTAAGCTCACAGTCCTCCTAAATGATCTATTCTTTACCTT
The DNA here is from genome assembly GCA_020745685.1 of Tautogolabrus adspersus. Classification (NCBI taxonomy): domain Eukaryota; kingdom Metazoa; phylum Chordata; class Actinopteri; order Labriformes; family Labridae; genus Tautogolabrus; species Tautogolabrus adspersus. The sequence continues at coordinate 7,053,560 of CM036553.1, forward strand.
GTTTATTTAAGCTTTAAGTGATATTCTATCCTCTTTTCCAAACGATGTAATAGATGCAGACAGATCACTTAGAGAGGAGCTCTCAGTCCACAGGAAGCAGGAAATATCAAAACTAAACAACAGTAGAAAATACATAATGGTATGTTTTGTACCTCTTTTGTGGCTGTTTAAAAAAAAAAACCTTGTTTGCCAGGGTAGCAGGGCTACTGTTCAAAGTTCCCCACTTTCTTGTTTACTGTGTAATATAATTGTGTAACTTTCTCCCTTCTTATGGAACAGAAGGGGTTCACAAAATATCTCAAATCATTTGCCTATCTTGTGTCTGCTCCATACATGCATCACAGACCAGAAGCAAGGCATAGATGATCGCTGATCCCTCTCAAGCTACATTCTCTCTCTTCAAACCCCTGCTGAAGGATAAGGAGGTTCAGGTATGTGCTGCTACACTAGAACTTTAATGCATTAGCACTTGTAAAAGAAGGGCTAAATTAAGCCATGCAAGCACTACACAGTTTTTAGGGTAAGCACTAGGCTTGGGCAGTATCCGTTTTTTTAGTGCTGTGCACTACAACCTCTCACCTCAATACATTATATTTGAGTCAGTTTCACAGAAAAAGTAGCGTTTGTATTATCGCCGGTATTAAACACAAAATATCTCAAATCATTTGCCTGTCTTGTGTCTGCTTCATACATGCATCACAGACCAGAAGCAAGGCATAGATGGTCCCTGAACCCTCAGCTTCACAGAAAAAGTAGCGTTTGTATTTCCGCCGGTATTAAAAGTCATACCGTCGGGATTTCTAAATACAGTGGTATACCATAATACCGCCCAAGCCTAGTAAGCACACATCAGTAAACAATTTAAAATGGATGTAGCAGCACAAAGCACTTAGGTAGCTGTAAGGACATCCTGTTGTTCATTATACATTGAATTGACATAGCATGTAATTATCTTTTTGTTGTTGTTGCTATCTCTATACATTTGACGTCAGACATCACAGAGAGACAAAGACGTATTTGTCAAGCATGGGATTGGAAATAATGTTCTTTTCAAAACTCGTGCAGCCTCTTTGTAGTTGAACTGCCTTTCAGTTCATGCAATCATAAAGGAACTTTTTTATCGAATATATACTGTGCATGAAAATAGACTTAATTGACCTTGTATACAACATGTAGGGTAGTCAAAGGGGAACATCCCAACAAAAAGACTGTGCTTTGAAATAAACTTAATTCATTTTCTGACTGTAAATCAGACAGGCTAATACGTAGAAAACAATCAGTGTCACTATTTATTTTTAAATGTATAGTGATCCCTCTCTGACATGTATATTCTATATGTCTTGTAGCGTCCATCATGATGGTTCAGTGGACCATCTCAAGTCATCAAAACGTTGAACATGTTTTCTTATAGAACTGATTATCTTCCATAATTTTGAACAATTTTGAGAGAGACATTTATTCATTGAAATGAGCTTGCTTTGATTTTCCTTTATATTAACAGCAGTGGATTCGTGATCAAAGACAGTATGTCAGATCCTCAACATCAGAGACTTTCTAAGCTTATATACTGCACATTATTTCTAGAAACAAAACATGGCACTAATTTAAAATATATTATGCATGTAGCCATTACATTTCCATAAAAATAAACAGTACATTCAATAACATGAAGGCTTGTCGTTTCCCTTCACCAGAGATCATTTTCTTTCCCTAGGAATACTCAGATGCCGTCTTAAGTGGAAGGCAGGAATGGAATAACTTGATGTGTCCGAGTTGTTGCTGCTCAGAGTATTCTGATTATCATCCTTTGAAGTGCATTTGAGTATATTTACCCATTCAATTAGGCAGCAATTAAATACTCCCAGTTTTTTTTTTTAGTTACTTTGGAGGCTTTAGAAATATGTTCAAGTCCACTGGGACATTTGTTCAGATGCTTCACTTACCCAGAACTTCCACCAGATACATGTGGATTGCGTGTCCGCTCCGGTCGGTTACGGCTCTGTGCATATTCGTCCGTCAACATCCACAGGCTGCATCCTGAGAGCAGAGCCAGGCAGCTGGAGTGCAGAGACAAAGGAATTCCTGCGGTATTTGTCGCAAGATAATACGATGTACAGTATGTGGTTTAAAACCATTTAAAACACATGAACAAACACACATACGGTCATTGTTCTAAACCGTCGAAACGGAGTGTTTTATTCTGGAAATGAACCAGATGTTTTAATGTTGTTTTGGTGTCTGACTTCCCGTCCCTATCGACCTTTTCTGTGCTAAATTGATTCGCCGTGCTCCGGTATCTGGCAAAAATAGAAGTCTTGCGTATCTGCTACGGAGGGCTCCGGACTGCCAGAGCTGAGACGGACCTGAGATGCAGCGCAGCGGAGCATGTTTAAGTGTTTTTTTTGCGTAATAGGTGACCTTTAAGAGTTTAAATACTTAGCCTTTCTTTTGATTAAAAAAAACAAACATTTTCAGATACTATTGCAAAATGTTGCATGCTTGATATAATCAGTAACAGAACTGCTGGCCTCTGATCATTGTTAGCAAGATGAACTAGAATTGGCATGTCTGTCTTTTAAACATGAAGCATGCATTATTTTGGTTATCTGCATAAAAACAGGCATTTAAACCAGTGAGCCGCGACGCGAGAGCAGGGAGGACTCTGTGCTATCTTCAGAGATGTCAATATAATGCTGTCACACAATTTACAATTGTCAAAGACTGAAAGACATTAAGAAAAATTCAGACTGTGCACCCCTAGAATGAAGTAACTACAAGTCGGTTTGCAAAACAGGTCCAGATAGTTCAGAGCTTTTGACATTTTTGTGCCACAACTCTTTAATCCACATCATCTATCATTACAACGAAGATGCCACACATGACCTTTCTAATTATACGGTTGAACTATTGGACACATTGTTTTAAAATGGGCTTGATCGTCTTACAGTTAATTTGTTCTGTTTTTCCAGTCATTGTATAATATTGGCTTTTTGCACTAAGCAAAACTCAGGACACGGCATGCTCCGATGCACTTTGTAGACAGCTAAATCAATTCTGTTTTTATAGATAAATTAGAAGAATGCAGGAGAAATAGTTCCAGCCATGTTGTTTTCAAACTGTTGGAAAAAGTGTGAACCAACTGTGCTTGAGAAGGTCGGAAAATGAGCTGTTATAAAAATGAACACCTCCTTAGAGCGGAAACAGAGTTTGCTATTTATGCTGTTCCAGTTTCCTGTCTTTACATATAAAAACAATGGATCAAGTTTTTTACCCTTTACTGTACTGTCTCTGGGAGTTCTAGTCTGTCTGTGTAGTATGTACACGGGTCACAATGGTTGTGGGAACTCATGTCTTTCTCGTTAGTTGTCTGTTGGTTTGTGTAACATCTGTGCAGAGTCTTATGTCCAGCTGACTGAAAGGGTTTCCCTTCTTTTTTCTTCAGTCTGTAGCTAATTAAGGATGGGAGAGATACGTTCATTGGCTTTGTGGTTTTTGGACCAGTCTATTGCTTTTTTGGTGGTAATTACAAGTGGGAATTGGTTGTTCTCAGCATTGATTGTCTGTTGTGTTTCTGTGGTCTCTAAGTACCACATTCAGTGTTTAAACCATTTTCAATATTGTGTCCCAACACAAAAAAGGCTTGAAAGCATAGATACTTTCAAATGCATAGAAAGTCTTCTTCACTTTGTCTCTGAAATATTTCTAAATGATTGAATTTATTTTATTATGTACACTTAAGCCAATAAGCAATGCCATTACAGGTGAAATTAATAAAACTGAACAATGGCACCTGTCAGTGGGTGGGCTTTGTTTGGCAGCAAGTGAACATTTTCTTCTTGATGTTGATGCTTTGGAAGCAGGAAAACTGGGCAAGGGTAAGGATGTGAATGACTTCAGTAAGGGGGAAATTGTGATGGCAAGTGGACTGGTTCAGAACATCTTCAACTCTGCAGCTCTTTTGGGATTGGGGACCACCCAATCAATAGTGGTCAGTTCCTACCGAAAGTGGTCCAAGGAAGGAAAACTGGTGAACGAGGGACAGGGTCATAGGCAACCAAGGCTCATGAGGCGTAAAGGACTGAAGGCTGGTCCGTGCTGTCTGAACAAACAGAAGAGCTTTTCATTGCCTGTAGGTGTGAATGTGACTGTGACTGGCAATTTGTTTCTATATGTCCACCTTGTGACCTTGTGATTGACTGGTGACCAGTCCAGAGTGTACCTTGCCTCTTGCCCAATGACAGCTGGGATCATGCTGGGATAATGTTCATGGATTCACCTGTCGCCCTGGGCCAGCAGTGACAAACGTATAAAATGTATATGTATATATAGAAGTAATCAATTCTTTCTCTGATGGTCACTTTGTGACGTTGGTCTTGATAAGTGCTTTATAAATAAACTTTATTATTATTACTTTATTATTGGTTGCTTTTGTAGGTCACATAGAAACAACATTATTAATTTTGGAATGTTTTATAACCAGCTAAAATCTTCTTACAGGAGCTTTAATAGGAGGATAGTACTGAAGTTAAGTACAACTACCTTCAAATTGTATTAAGGTGTTGAGTAAATATACTAAGTGGATTACAACTACTGGTAATCTCTTTGTTCTAGATATCAAGGACATACCCAACAGTTAAGACTCAAGACTTTTGTTGCTCTGAAGGTAGCTGCATCAAATCGAAAACTGTGTCAAGAGATGTCATTTGAGCAGTATGAAACAGGAAAAAAAAGTCTGGAGGTGTGGAGTAGGAAAGAAGTGAGTTTATCTCACCTTTGTGGCTGGCCGTACATCTCTGCATGAGGCTAGCTGCTGTTAGTAGGCTAGCTGTTATAGCATATTAAAGCAGAAACTCACCAACAACTGAGGTGATGGTGGTTGAGCTGAAATGTGGGTAATGACGGTGCAAGGTGTAGACAAGGAAGAAGTGCATGGAATTGAAAAGACATTACTTCTGGTTCTATTGCATCAATTTTGGATCATTTTAATGCCTGTTTTGAGTCCAACAATGCTGCTGTGTAGGAGAGCAAAGTCAGCCTTTCTATTTCACATGTTTTTGTTGTGTGTGTTTTACTGGAAAGGCTGTGGCTGATTCAAGGAGTTGGCTGAACTAAATTTAAATTGGAGTGTCCAACCCATAAAAATATGCACTTTTCTATAATCCAGACGTTGTACTTTTTAGATGAATTTTTGACATTTGTCCGTAAACCTTAAAAAAAACAACAACTTAGTATGTCTTGTTTTGTCCAGAAAAACTCTGGCTACCAGCAGTGTTGCAGAGCAGCTCACTGAGGACCACAACAAGGCCAGTAATGCTTATTGACCCGTAGGCATTCATTCTCAGCAGAACTCCCCAGCTACACAGCTAGAAGAAGAGGCTGAGGTCAGAGAGGTTGGTTAAATTTAAGAGGAAAACATTTAAGCTTCATAGTCCAACTTCTTTTCTACTTAAATGTGGGAACTAAAATCTCCCTGCATGCCCTCCTTTTTATGATAGACATCGCCATGGTTGAAATGCCTCGCCAACAGCAGAGTCAATGTCAGGCTAGGCAAGTTAATCTGTTAACATCTCCACTTCGGTGAGTAGTGTGTAATTATCTGGGCTAGTGAGCAAGGGATTAGTGGGCTGTGATTCTCAAAGAAAACCTTTGCCAGAGTAATTACAGAATTCAACAAGAGGAGGGAACGTGTCATTATACAATCGGTTCAGAAGAGGCTTGTGAGGAGTTGAGTGTCTGCATGTGTGTGCCTGTTGGTTATCAAGAGAAATGGGTGAGATTCTGTAAAAGAGAAGATACCGTACATTGTTGTTGCACAGTTAGAGACACTATAAAGGCCTGATGAAACTTAAAGACCTCCTGTACTGTGAAATCTTCTTGTTTACTTGATGGCATTTTGTGACATCTGTCACTTCTGGTTATTATAACTCGGAGTTGTTGTTCTTGAAGGCCTGAACAGGTGTCAGGAGGTTAGCTGCTGTGTGCCGGATTACTTCCAGGTGTTTGTTCTTGTCATCCTTGCAGCAGAATATGCTTCTTTCACAGCCATTGTCACTAAGAATTAGTGTAACAAACACTGAACTTAAAAAGGTACACAGTGCCACCTAGTGTAGCAAAGGGGGACATATTTGAAGTTACACCAACACTGTTTAGAGTCAGCTGCATTGTATTTGAAGATGAACACTGATAAGGTTAGGCTTTGTTCTGGTTGGTAAAATACAATTCACCAGCCAAATAGCATTTGGGAAAAATTCTTAAAATCTTATCAACAAATGAATACATATCAGACTTGACTATTGGTCATATAATCAGGACTATTTTCATCCACGGCTGCTTAGCCTTATTCAACAGAAATTGTGTTTCACTCAAGCAGCTACCTGTTACATATAAGTTAAATTTGTAAGTGCCAACATGGTCTATAATGGGCCCCTGCTACTCCTAGATTGAATGCAGCTTTCATCATCAGTTATTAATATCATTGCCTTTCCTACTGTGTTGAAAATTGTACAGTAGGAAAAGCACATGTAATAATAATAACAACAGCCTACTAATAACTAGCTTTAGCTGCTTCAGTTCCGAGGTCCTTATGTGAATTACTGTCACCCTGTAGACCAGCACAAATACCAGTTATTTCCAGGAAACAGGATAAAGGCTTAACAAAACAATGCGTTTATCCATCCACCATTGTGCAAATACAGCACATTGAGACAAACACCTCGTGTCACTAATTCTCCAGTCAGGTGCCATTAACCCAGGAGGGTGCAGCAAGATGACGTGCGAGTGCCAGTCAAAGCTCAAGCAGTTAAGAATGTGATGGGAGTAAGCCAGTTAAATCTGTTTCAGGGAACCAAGTTTCCTCCGCTGTATAAAAAGGTGTGATATTTGTTTAGCAATTTCTAGGACATTATACGTATGAGATAAAGTAGAGTAAGGACAAATATTTGTGATTTGTGTTTTAAAAGTATTGCCCATATTCCATGTTATATATGTATAAACTGTAATATGGTCTGCACACTTACGACCTCATCATTTATGTAATGTGGTCATCAGAAAGGTATGCAGACTACAGTGTGTTTTCTTGATGCGATCACAGTTTCCATAGTTTCCTTGGACACAGTGATAAACAAGGCAGCACGAACCTTGTGATAAATTACATAATAAAATGCAATTACAGGTATCACTGGCTATTTGACTTCCTCTTTGGGCAGATACAACATGGAACAATTCCTAACTTTCTACGTATACTGTAGGAGTGTGGACTTAACTGCTGCAGTGGGTCATTACAATTTTTCCAAAGACTGACGACTTTCTGAAATATGATACTTGGCAACATGGGAACAAACTTGTTAACAGATGGATTTTAAACCAATTTATGGACAACACTTTCTTGTAACTGTTTATAGTCTGCGTTTGAATATGGCCCATTAAAATGTACAAAGACATCCGTAAATTTGATTCTGGAATGGATTAAATGTGCTTCATGTACAGTACATCATGATCAGTTCTTAAGTTAGTCTGATAAAGTTTCTCCATTGCTCTTTGTTGCTTCGTAGTTTGGCATCCTTAAAAATTCTCCATTCGATTTTTAAAATTGAAGGTCCTAAAAGTATCTGTATTTATCTTATATAGATTATTCTTACTTGCAAAAGGTCTTAAATCAGAGATGGAAAATCTACACTGTCTAGTTAGGGTAGTTCGCTCTATTTTTGGGGGTGGATTTGCTTGTTCGAGTGACATTTCAGGACATTTATGGCAACATTAACGGCAAGGTATTACTTTTGCATTCACAAACCATGAACAGAAAGGACAAGAAGGTGGGGAAATGCAAGTTCAAGGAGATTTGACTTCATAATGAAAAATACAGGGAATTGTTGTCAGGGGCATACAACGATGATTATGAGGCGTCTTACAACATGTGAAAAAAGTAAAATCTTGGACGACCAAAAAGAGAGCCGTTGAATCCCATACGAGATGTGGTACAAAAACTGTATACATTTTTTTGGGGGGGACAGGTCTTAGTTAAAGTCTTACTTTTTTTTAAAATTGTGCAGCAACTCTGGTTTTTGCACGTCAGCCATGTGAATAAGCCGTTTTCAAATTTCCAAGGTTATCTCCGGTGCATTGTGAAATTGGCCTTAACGACAGGTTCATGGAAATGTACCTACTGTATGGTTGAGACAAAACAATAGTAGTAGTAAAAATGCAGGAGTGCATATATGAAAAGGGCTAATGAAAGCATTAAAAGCAATGTGGATAGCTTTTCAGTTATGCACTAGAACATTTCAGAGAACTGTCACGACACACTGCGAATGAAATCTTGCTCCACGCTATAATGACAGTTTCTGCCTTCATATCAATTCTACATGTAATTGGACTTATCCCCCCAAAAAAACACAGGACATTTTTTGCAAACCATTTAAAGGAGCATTTGGATCTCTACAGGTTTTTTTCTGTCCAGACGCTCTGGCAACTCAAATCAGATTGTGAGAGAGAGATGATGAATATATGTACGTCTTGTCTTGTCTTGAAAGCCACAATGCCTGCAGATGTATTACTTTAGCATATATTGTTGCCTCTGCTCCCTGTATGGCTAGGTTTGCTTTGTTTGGACACACGCATCTGTCTTCAAGATCTGATTTGAGAAACAAATAAGATTTGCCTGCAGTCTGAACTCTGTTGCATGTCTGAGACAACTAAGCTGTAAATATCAGATAAAGGAAATAATAACTGGAATAGATTTCACTTAAAATTCTTAGTTACAAATTTGACCTGGTGCGTACTGACTTCTGGACATAACATAACAATACCTCTGTCTTGTGCAAAGGTTTTAGTTTCTCATGGTTTAAGGTCCTTGGTAACCTGATATTAGACCTGCTTACATGTCAAGTGACACTGGACTTGGTTCAAGTTTTACCATCTAAGTGGTATGGCACTCTAGCACTAACCCTACAACCTCCTCTTCTGTCATGTGTATATTTTCATAGCTTTGCATAAAGTGTTAGTACCAGAGAACAAAGTTAATGTCAAGTTTTTATTGTCATCAACATTTTCAAAAATTTTACAAGAAAACATAGATAGTATAACAACGTACATCCTATATATATATTTATATATAACAAATTCTGAAATATGAACGGAGGCTGTCTACAGAGCCGGTACAAGATGCATGGGTGACCAAGCAGTTCAGGCCTTTCTAAAATGTTTCTCCACTATTGCGATTAGCATATATCACAAAATCATTGGATTTGACATTACATGTGAACTATTGCAGACTTAAATCCTTCACAGGAAATAACTGACACAAATCTAAAGGATACATTTTATACAGGATCAGCTTGTGCCCTCATTGATTTAATAAGAGATTGAATCAAAATACAAAAAAATGTCCCCCCCTTAAAAGGGCTGAGCTGGCTAGAGGTCTACTAGAGGCTACTGAGCACACAAGCAGTGTTCCTATTTCTGCATAGGATACAACAGGTGTAAAGACCTTACAACTTTGCTTATTCCACTTTGACGTATTCCAGTAAGTAATCTTAGCAATACAAAAAAAAATTACCGTTTTTATATTTTCTAATCTTACCACCCAACTCTGAACACGAGAACAGGGCATTAAGGGATAGAGAGTGCAGTATGGTTTAAGGCCCCTAGGCAGAACACCAGAGAAGCACTTTATGAACACGTTAATACCTGGTACATTAAAGAATGATGTGTAGTTTATCAAAAACTTTAATGTCCTCCCCGTCTGGTTTCGTTGCTTGTCCCTGTAATGGGTATATTACATTTCTACTGGTTTTCTTTTTTTTCCTTTACATGTCTTATCTCTGTATTGATAAATGCAGTACATTTTTTAAAGTATCTCAGTGTTTGCAGTGATGCTAAGGTGAATCTGTGGATATACCGTACATTGATCAGCGGTGCAGAGTTGAAGATTTGATCCAGTCTACTTCATTTGCTTCATTAAGTGCTTTCATTTTCCATTGGCACTAGCCATTAGCTGTCTTTGAAGACATCGGTGCATTACCTTCATAATTTGGGTCCCATTAATGACCGTTCTTATAGAACCTGATAAGTATTAAATGGTTAAAAACTTTAAACGAAAATGGTTGGATTTTTGACTGGGGTTCCAGAAGCAAGATTAAGATGATCAATCGGCTTAACTAACAGTAAATTAAAGTATCTCGGTGGAAAAGGGAAACCGCCACACTGACCTTTTATTGTCTATGTTCTGTTTTCATTGATTTTATAGGAGTGTGTGAATGTTGTTATGACAGAAACATTTGCAAAGGCTGTTTCAGCTTTTGGGGATATTTTGTCTGTTTACCCAGTGGGATTTAGTACCAAAAGAAGGACTTAACATTCCTTTAGTTACCATTCATTGCCAAGCTTTTTGAATAGACCAAATGGAAAATGTGTCCAAGGCAGCAACTCTCATTTAAATTTCTCTCTGTTCAGGGACTGATCAGTATGGTAGCCCTCAAAGACATTTGGTCGTCATGTACTTATGTTGATCACAATAAAAATCCACTGTCTCATTCTGTATTTGTAAAATTACAGAATTTCACACAATATGTGCTGGTTGATGTTGGCAATGTTATTGGAAAGACAAACATTCAACACTTAAAAAATCAACACATCTTCCTAATGCGGTCAGCTCTTTCCAATTTGAAATAAAACAAAATGTGTTATTGGGCACTGGGTAGCTAGTATAAAAGCAGGCAGGAAAATGTAACTTGGTTAGTTCACTTCATTTGAGTTGATAGAAGCAGGTCCTGCACCCCATCTTCTGGCTTGCTCTTTGAGGACCCTGACTGAAAGTGATCAGTACTCCCAAAGACAAGATGCATCAACAGTTGTTGCATCTCCCATAAGTGTACCTCCCTTATCTCCTCGAAGGTACTTGCCATTAGAGCCCTTGATAGCGACGCATCCATGTTCCAGGAACTCAAGGAAAAAGTCCTCAGGCTTTTCTCCATCTGAGCACACTAGGCCACTGCTAGAGACGTACCAGAACATGCCATTCACACCTGCAAATGGATAACAGTGGATACTATATTAGATATTTGTTTAAATAAAACATTTTTGCTTCAGTAGATGCCAAATAAATCAACTCAAACAGGATATATAAATTGTTAGGCAGAAGTTGGATGCAACACTGACTTTTTACATAGTAGGCGCCGTCATTGAAGATCAATGAGAAAATGTCATAGACTGATCGATTTGCATCCAGAGTGTTGGAGCTCTTGTGGTGACACACAAAGCCATTCTCGCCATGAAGGATCAGCATAGGACGATTGATGAGTTTCATCAGGAATAATTCCCCATCACCTGCAATGAAGGACAAATACTGATTATAATATGTGCATTGGAAGTGTACCTGTGGGGGTATCTTCAAACATTTCAAGGTCGCCTGAATGCACTTACCAACTGCATCGCTGACCGCTGAGAGCTGCCCATTCTTCTTTGTGCAAACATACTTTCCATTACTTGCTTTGAGGGCCACCCTCTTTCCTCGCCACTCAATGTCAAACATTGTGTTGACCTCTCTAGGAAAAGACGTGCCAATTCAGGTAAGAATTATGTGCCAACATGGAAGAAAGTTTCTCTTTTAGAACCAGGAAAGCTACTCACACTTCTGTGGCAGTGGACTGGATCTCTCCGTGAGACACAAGAGTCCAGTAGGATCCGCCATTTGTTCTGAACATGGGCTTTTTTGTGTCCTTATGAATCTCCATCTGAAAGGTCTCCATATCTGTCTCGACATCCTGATTGGCTGAAATACTCACTCCTGTATACAATAGAAGAAAAGAGAGCCTTGATTATTGTGCTGCTGTTAGGTAGAAATTGTGGCTTATGATGTTGCATCCTCTTAAAAGCCATTTGCCTCCTCTTGAATGTCATTTCCTCTCTCAGGCACTGCCAAAGTGACTTGTTAGAATAATACTAATCCCAAATTTTAATTGCATCATGCCCTTTCTGTAGTTGCAACACATAATGCAGTGTTCTACCTGCAATGACTCATCCAGGATGTATTTTCCTCATACAAGCAGAAGCTGTTGTGAGGTTTCACAGTATTTAATGTGGCATATCATTAACAAAATGTCAAGGTGCTATGAACAGAATAATCACAATTATTACACCTAAAACATTCCAATGTCCATGAATAATTAAATGTATTTGCTGACTTATTTGGGTGATTGATCGGTTTGAATCAAGCTTCTCTGGGTTTTATAATTTCATGTTATAGTTTAAGCAACTTAAAATCAAAAGTATTTTAAGTTTGCAACGATTTCTAACTTATTTTACTCTTTATCTCTCAAACTAAATTGATTGTTGTTTGGTGAGAAACCACCATGAAAACATGAAGTTCATTATACATTTAGAGCGGGATTGAGTGTTTGGTTCCCAAATGATTTGGAGTCACGTAAATACTGAAATACCTTTTTTTGTCGTCTGCCAGCTCTTGATTTCTCCATGCCTTGCATTTTGAATCTTGGTTTTTCTAGCAAATTTCATGCACTCAAGTCATGATCTTTTTGTATAAGTAAAGGTAAATTCAATACAGAATAGTACTGAAATGTTGCCTTCATTTTGTCTGTGTATCTTTCCGGTTGCCCTCTTCTCTAAACCTGATTGCCTTACTTTCAGCCAATCCAAAGTCACGCTTAATCCACATGCATTCTGTCTTGAGAGTTTGTGTAAGGTGGCGGAGAATACACAGACACAGCTGAACTGTGTCTGCTGTTGTTCAAATTAGATGCCACAAAAATATCCTCCAACCTTTCTCTTAAGCCTGTTACAACCCTAATCCCCAACAGCCACCACTCCACCCTTCCTGTTCATTCGCTTGCTGTAATTCCCTGAGTGGTGAAATGCAAATCTGCACTGCAGGGCCCACTAAGCAGCTTTCAATACCTTGTTCCTTGAAAAACGTGTAACTGCCACAAGGAAGAGTGTAACAATTGAAAATGGAATCCCTGCCATATGTTCTAGGATATAATGTTGACTTGTTAAAATATTGCCCCGATAGTGACCTTTATTTATTTAAAATTGTATTAATGCATAAACTTGAGTGCAATCTTAAGTGATTTTGAGAACATGATTTCTCAGCTAAACCATGTATTATAATACATGCACATTGAATAGCTATTTTCAACTACTACAGTAAAGATGTCTGCCAAAGGCTGTTTGTTTTTTAATTGAAATGTAAAGCTTAATAAATGTGTTAAAATAATCTTATAACCCACTTCCCGTCTTACAACGTTTGCTTGAAAAATGATATAGAGAAAACAAGATCCCATGCAGACCGAAAAGAATCCTTGTAAATGATCCATCTAGTAGGGCATTGCTCTAGTTTCTTGATGTCAACCTAATGCGACATTGGTAGAAATCTTGTGAAAAGCTAGATGACATTGAACAGCAAGTAACTGCCAGGCCTAAAGTACTCTGATGGTTATGGACACCAAAGGGGCACAGGTCTGCAAAGGAGTAATTTGCACTCCACTTAATCTTCAATGGACACACAGTGGAAATGACAAAGCCCATTACCACAATTACCCACAGTATGTCTGTCAACCATTATAGATCCCTCATGTAGCCAGAAAAGGCAGCGTATTCTCTGCCAGCTGATAATTGTTTTCTTATTTCATGATAAGATAACTTAATATTCCATGTAATGAGTGTAGGCTATGTCTAGAAGGTAAGGGACATAAGCTAAGCTAGCTGCCCAGACGAATACATTTTACCAATCAGCAAGGCCATCTTCCTTCTGTTTTCTAATAGTGTTTTTATTCGCAGATATATATTGAAATCAGCCTCTAAATGATCTGAGAATAGTAAAACTCCTACATTCTTACACTTTGCTTTTGCAAAACATTTCCTCAAGTGTGAACTCAGCATGGAACCTCTGGAAGTTATCCTAGCTTCACTTAGCTTACATGTTCATTAAATAGTTTTCATACCCATTTGTTACCATGACTACTCTTGTACCTTGTGTACCTTTGATTAGACGTTAAACCATGCAATCAAATATCCTCATTCAGAGGCTACAGTCTGATTTTCAGAAATTCTTGTAAATTTGGTTTTAATGTTCCTCAATACTAAATACTACATTGTGATCATCATAAAACACATCAATTTAAAAAGATAGTTTCCATTAAACTATTGCTTCATATCACTCCATTAGTAATTGATGTGATAAAACAAAGATGTTTTTTTCTCTAAGGACTGCATTCAAGTCTTAATTACCTTGCTTGACTGAGACAAATCTTTTATTGGCAGCTTGAAAAACAACTTGGGGATGACTCTCCTCCAGATCAAAAAGCTCGTCTTTTCCAGGCTTGGAGCATCGGCCAGATCGCAGAGTTCCAGTGGGACCCAAGGGGCTCAGATATTTCCCATCACAGTCCTTAAAGGCCAGCTTTCCAGACTTCAGCTCCAGTGTGAAGCTAGTTGTATTGGTGTTCTCTTTCACCAGTTTGCCATCATTTCTGAGGAAACGACTATCACAGGTCTTCAGGCTGTACTTGCCATCCAGGTATACCAAGGTAACCAGGGAGTCCACTCCCCAGGGAATGTTGCTGTCCACTGAGATCTCTCCATCTGAAGCTGATAGATGGGCATAACGCTTACGTGCCACACTGAGCAGGCTGGCCTGAGGGTGCAAGGCCAAATGGACAGCCCATAACTCTTGTTCCCCAATAGCTTGGGCAAAGCAGGACAGATAGTCAGCAGAGCCTCCAAAGTAACGCAGGTAAGGCTCTGATTGCAAAGCCCAGCGACCATCAGACTGGGGAACAATAAGGAAACGGCAGTCAGGGTCAGGCTTCTCTGCCCCACAGGTCATCTTCCCATCTTTGTCAGAGGCCAGATACCGTCCCAGGTGGCTTCGGAGGAACACTACCTGCCCATCTTGCTCGTCCTGCTCTAAGGTCCAGATCTGTTTCTTCTTCATGCTGAGGCCTGAGGCGTTCACCTTGAAGCCAAAGGCCTCAGCTGTGAGGTATCGGTTCTCATAGTTGATGAGACCAAACTGCAGCTTGAGGGCCTTGTTAATTCCGTTTGTGGGCATGCTTGAACAGGCCACTCTTAAAGACTACAAACAAGGGAAAGGGTAATGAGGGAATGCACGCTTAAAGCTGAAAAGCAAAAATGAAATGCTTGATTTTTCCCCTCTTCCGTTTCCCACCTCGTAAAGTAGCTCCACTTATCTCCTTTGGTAGATTGCGTTGTGTTCCTTCCTTCTCCTGTCACTTTCTCTCCTTCCCCAGAGGGCTTGCACAGGCACTTGCTCTCTCTGTTCCTTAATGAGTAAGGATTAAAATCAGCAGGACACAGCACCTCATCCAACAAGCCGCTGACGTCACATACCAGTTCACCAACCGCAAACCTCCCCTCCTCCCTTTCCCTCTCCAGTATACACTCAGTTCATTCTGTATCTCTTCCAAATCTTCCCCTTTCCTTCGTCTCTTTCTTTCCCTATACACCCTTGTCTTTCCTCCCTATAATACGCAGTGGCACACTCATTTGTCAACCTGATACCCTATTGGTTGTCACTCCTTTATTTGCATCAAAACTCTTGCACACGCCATCCAGTCCAAGGATTATCCTAGCTTTGATCTGCTTGCGAGCCACAGCCTAATTGGAAAATGTCCAGACACTAAAGGTGCTTTTGGTTGCACCCTGCTGCTTCTCCTTCTTTTGAGACACTTTTCAAACAGACATTGTCTAAGATTGAGTTTTCATGGGTCAGCTTGAGTAAACACAAGCACATTTTGAGTAACATTTCATATTCCTGAATAAGTGTTCTGCTTGTTAAACAGCTGATATAAAGATTAAAATAGTTTTCACAAAGAACCTTTCCTAAATGGATTTGTCCAGAAGAATAGACTTAACACCCTAAAGCAGTACAAAGGTTTCTTTCTCAAAGTTTTTACCTCAGTTTGACACGTGCAGTTTCAGAGGAGCTGTATAGCAAAGTTGTGAGTGCTTCAAGTCTACAGACAAATTCAGTTTGTGATGTCTGTAATCTAAGCCAAGAAAACATTTGAATAACATAAATTTGCATGTAAAAGCATCGCCCATTTGCCTCTGCTCAATTTTCACCTGTATTGGTTCTTTACCTCATTTACTTCAATCTACCAGTCCCAGTTTTGTTATTCTGTCAGTAAACTAATAATAGAGGACGCGACTCCATGCCCCATGACCTTTGTTACAGTGCACACCAAGATCAACCCTTTTTAAGAGCATTATCTTCAACTAAGGTTCCCTAAGGTTCCTTGGGAGGTTTAGGGTAGTACCACGGAAGATACATCATATATTACAAAAACTCAAAATTGTGATTGAAACTGTAGGACAAAGCAAAACCCTTAGGGTATTGTGTCTACTCGATAGTCTTTAAAGACAAGTGCTTTAATTAATTAGCTTTGACAGTTAAGAGCGATTAACATAGTGATTCCAGACCACCGCAGGGGGTTAACGCTGTAATGTTAATCTAAGGACAAAGGTTGGTTGATGTCCCAGAGCTAAAAAGAAGCCACTTGTGGAGCACAAACATTAGTAGAAAGTTGATGTGTGTACAGTAACTAGAGGACGGTTTCCTTTTATCTGTGTTAGGGTACATTGTGTGGGACTTGAGCAGAACATCTTCTTTGTTTATTTAAAGCTTTTCTAATTGGCTGCCTGGTCAGATACCACAATAGTGTGTTTAATAATTATCTGAAGTTAAGATTGGGGGGGGGGGGGGACATATAAAAGCAAGGTTCTTGGGATTATCCCTCTGATATCTTAAGCATGAAAAACAATCTCCTGTATTCTTGTGAAATATTATGCACCAATTCTTGAGGCTACAGTTTGACATGGTCTAAAAAGTATACTCAGAGACAGAAAATAGATGACTATGGTGATTTTTATCAGCTTCTTAGGAGAAGTAGTGTTCGGGATGGTTGCCAATTTGGTTGAGAGTTAAATGGCGGACAATGCCGGCTGGAGAGGGAAAATGCTGGCTTGCAGGCTGTGGGTGATGTAGGCTAAAGAAGTGAGTGGGAAGTACTGTACATGGTAATTTTACGGTAATAATTTGTACAGGAGACACATGTAAATGAGGCAGCATAAGGAAAGCACAAGAATAATTAGACTACACTGAGTGGCTAAGGGAATGACTGCCACTGAAACAGGCCCAACAATCCGGCGATGATTGGATGAAGAGCCAGGGTTCTTATACTGCATTGTGATGAGATTAGCGGACACTGGTTTGGAAATGAATCAGCAGCCAGGTTGGGGAAAACCATACCCACACAACACAAACACACACGCACATAGAAGGAAGGAACGAAGGAAATCTGTAGTCACAGCTGTCATGACACCAATTTATAAAAAAAATGTCTATTAATATAAAATACCACAAAATGTATTCATTTTACTGAAAAACAAAAAAGTATTTCCAATATACATTCAGATCATAGCAATTCTTACACTATTTTTTTCATTTTAGCACATAGTAGTTTAATGTAACAGAAGAACACAAATCACAAATCAGATGATAGAGAGAGATGTTAATTGCATGACTCACTTCGACTACAGTCACGCTGCCTTCTGTAGAACTTCAGGAGAAACCCTAAAGAAAGGAATTATGAATAACCTAACAAATAAATACAGTTAGGTAACTATTGTTTCATCACTGTTTGTTGTCAGACTGAACACGACAAACACGTTTCACAAAACTCACAAGTCTCAAAATGAGCCTAAACCATTTGGACCAAATACCTTTTCTAATCCAGGATTTCACCACCATCATTAATTTCTTCCGACTATTCTTTTCTCCTTAAGCCTGGAAAACACTTTTTTAGTTTGCTAAGCTGTTTCTATGACCATTGGAATCCTGTCTGTAGTACATTAACCCTTATCTGTCTGCTTCTCTTTCTGTATTTGCAACAGTAAAAAAGGTTTGACCTTATTTTTTAACTGTAATTTATTAATACATATTGTTTACTTCTTGCAGTGTGATGCTACCTGTGGCCGGTCTTCTATCGCTCTTACACATGAGGTCTGTTTAGGTATCATAGGTTGTCTTTCAACCGTCGCACTGCAAACAAACTGAACATTGCGCTATGATATTTTTGTACTTAACTCAAAGAGAGACGGTAGGAGAGAAAAATAGAAAACTGAACATTAAAAAATACAATGACGCTTATCTATACAACTCTTTGTTTTATCATTGAAGTGTGTTAACTACACTGCAGTCTGCAGTGCTTGTTAAAAGTGACACAATGGCAGCTAATGGGAAAGAATCCTCCAAAGGTTGAAAGTGCAAAGGGAAAAGTGCACATCATTTTTGAAAAATGTTCACAAATGATTGTTAGTGATAAGTCTGTTGTATACTCGATATTGGCAGGGACATGTCTCTTCTGCCCCTGCCAAATTCTACACCCTTGTGTCATTCCCGCTTTCTATGACTGATGGCATTTCACTTCATCTTCAGTGTGGTTTTAGGGAAAAGCTATAAATACTTTGGATTTGCCGATAAAAGGGAACTTACTGGTACAGGTTGAGTGCTACTCAAAAAATGTGTTGTGATTATGACGTGTTGTCACAATCGCACTTTATAATTGTTCTCCCCATTCACAAAATTCACACGGCTGGCATTCCCTCTGACATCATGCTCAGCGTGAGAAGCTAAAGTGCTGTTTTAAAAGGATAATTTCACACAGTACTGGATTTTGACTGGTCTATTATGGCTATAAACGCCCCGCGTTCATAAATGTTGCTATGAAGAACAGACCGTTGTTAGGGACACACATCTGATCACAGACTGAGAAGGATTACTCTCATCAGTCCCAGAAGTGTAAAAAAAGCTACAAGACAGAGGTAAAGTCCCTTTTTGATTAGTGTAGTCTTCTTCAAGCTGTCACACTTCACCATCAATAGGAATGGAATCATATTTTACTTTCTCATTGCAGGTTGCAGAATTTCAAGTCATGTTTGGTATTTATACCTTAAATTAAAATATCCAAATATCCTAAGCTACGAGTGACTACATTCTAACAAGAATTAAACATGTAAGATTGTTAATTTTTAACACATGGAAGTATCCAATCAGCCAAGTCACAACAGCTAACCTTAGCATTTAAGCAATTCCTAGCTCACACGAGTTTAGCTTACATTGCTTCTTGGTATGTATCTACAACAATCATAGGAGTTCAGCCTTTACTCATTTGACATTATCAAACTGTTATGCTAGCTTGGATGTGTTTGAATGCTAAAGATCAGTGGTGGACACAGTTAATCAAAAATGTAACTTTGTTAGCTGTTAATTCTTTAACAAAGTTGTTAACTTCAATGGCATTCAAACAGTTGATTCGGTTAATTAACTAAACTTTAAAGGGGCTATATGTAAGTTTCAAAAATACAGTGTTTGTAGTGACACAGCAGGCCGTTAGGCAAACTGCACCAGTAACCTGCTGCTCGCTCTCGCTGGCGTGCTCATACGAACACGAACGAGCATCATCATCGGCCACGAAACACTGGATGTTAACCGGCATAATGTTTACAGAGGAGGTTAGTGGACATACACATGTGAAAGTTTATAGTTTGAAATGCTTTATATTTGAGACTACTTAACCATATTTGACTCTTCAGTGCTGACACAATATAAAAAAAAAACGTTCATACGCAGCAGATGAGGAAAAGACGATAGTTTCACGACTGTTTTATTTAGTTTATAAAGCCTAATAACCTTTCGACCAAGCACAGCATTGGACAAATGTATTGTCTTTGCATGATACATTGACTGCTAACCGAGTTAGTTAATGTAAGCTGAGCATCTTTATCAATAACTAAAGTAGCTTTTACCGAGGCTCAGAAATGTTTGCACGGTTGTCTTTGCAGTAAACATAGGGTGCGTTCGGATTGTCCCTCCTATCTCCTTTCACTATTCTTTTTTCCTTAACCACGGAAGTATTTAAGTGGCGGCCATGATAAGAGCCGTTCGAATTCTCTAAAAGCTAAGGAAAGGTGGGTCAATGCTTCCTTTATAACCTCCTTTAGCATAGGAACCACTGGACCATCCTTTACGAAAGGAGATGAGATAATGCCGCCGCACAATTCCTTGCGGCCGCAATATTTAAAGCGACTCGCGCACCCGACCGTTAACGAAAACTAACGATCTGTTGGAGGAGAAATGAGGAGACAATCTGCATTTGGTTTATATATTGATTAGACTTATAATTTGTTACTGCCTTTGTATTCCTTTTATTTCTTTCTTTTTATTTTGTGTGTGAAGAAGGTGAACATTGCTTTTAGTTTTATTCTTGTCTCATGTTAAGTGTAGATGCTTTGCTGTTATTTGATGTTGATTCATACGAGAAATTGGAATATAAAACATTGTTAATAAAAAAAGAAGAGGGACGCAGATCATGGAAGTTACCACTGCAATATGACTTGAACAACTTTGAACAATCTTAAACTCAGAGGTGAACTATGAACGTGATGCTGATGTTGTAAAACGATCAAAGTGAAGTAGCCTGGTAACCTTTATTCCTTTTATTTTAATTCCAACCTCGTGGTTATTAGGATTATTTCACCGGTAAGAAGGGACAGGGGAACGTTTTTAGATGAGCTTTTAGTAGTCCATTTTCTGAATATTGTAGTTTCACCACGGCAGACCCACGTCACTAACCTCCGCCGCCGTCGCATTATTACGTCGCCTAGTGGAAATGCGGTCGGATTGTCAAAACAACGCGATCGCCTTTCCCTAAGTCCTTTATGAATTCTCCTAACACCTTACCTTAACCCCATGACGTTTTCACGGGGTTAAGGTAAAGTGGATAGTGAAAGTAGATAGGAGGGACAATCCGAATGCACCCATAGTCTCGGCAGGCACTACTGTTGATCTCTGTAAGCAGAGCTGAGTGAGGAAGACGTTGAGAACGCGCATACAACGTCACTTCCTGGAGCTTTCGTGGAAAATACTACCCGAGTAAACATTTTATACAGGCAACACAGAAAGTAAACATCTCATTTTTTCATATTAGTTAACCGTTCGCTTATTAATGGGCGATAAAAAACGATTTATGCATGTAAAAAGTTACATATAGCACCTTTTAATGTTAAAAAAATCAGCTTATTTGCAGTGTCAATAGATTGAAGTTCTTAAGGGGGCATAATGACTAAGAAAACTCCAAAATTCACAAGTGTCTGTTTTGAAAATCTACAATAGAAACGTTTTTGATATATCACCTCTGTCTGCACTCTAGTGGCACCTTTGTGTACCTTTGTGTAGGTCAGTAGGACAGAGACAG
This sequence comes from Tautogolabrus adspersus, assembly GCA_020745685.1. Classification (NCBI taxonomy): domain Eukaryota; kingdom Metazoa; phylum Chordata; class Actinopteri; order Labriformes; family Labridae; genus Tautogolabrus; species Tautogolabrus adspersus. The sequence continues at coordinate 7,074,850 of CM036553.1, forward strand.
GCATTTTGGCTTGTTATTAACTGAGCTCTCTAAAGCATAGGAGGCGGTATACTCTTGCTCAGGTTGTCCATGATCCATTTTACCACACTTCCTATTAACAATGTCTGATTGAACACTTTATCCTCTCTTTAGTAGCAATTAATATGAAACAACTCAGTTCTCTTTGTGTTGCTCCTTTGTTCATTTTGCCTATTAACTAGAAAACTCTTGTGTTTTTTAAAAGTATATTTAGTCAGAAGTCAAAAAATATTCATTCTTCAAGGTAATCTCTCTCTAACCTAAGCTACAATTATTACTGCTATTTATTCTACATGCAAAATTATGCAAACAAAGAAGCTTTGTATCTACACATTAACCCAAACATATCATTCTCATAGTCACTGAACATTATTTTCCAAGTGTTTTCACCTTGTGATCACTGGATGGCAGCATTGCCTTGAAACAGTGCACAATAATTGGTAACTGACTAAATGAAGCATTATACTTAATAGTGGTCAAAATACATTTCCTATAGTGTGTTTTTTTTTTTTTTTTTTTTTTTTTTTTGGGGGGGGGGGGGGGGTAATTTAATTGCACCTTAAAGAATACATGTGATGGGTAAAACCTTAAACAAGCCATTTATCTACCAAACTAATTCCAAATTTGATAATTCCTTTGGTGAGATAGTGATTAATGTTATTATGTATTATAAGAGTAAATGTGAGCTGACCTTTTAAAGGGACAATGCACCAATTTTAATTGTCAAAGTCAGTTATTAGTTATACAAAAATGATATTTACCATTTTATCAAAACAGTTGAATAATCAACAGATGGGCAACTTGTCAGGTCTTAGGAAACCAATAAAGTCACACCATTTGAATAATCTTTGTTGAGGCATGGAGCCTGCAAACAAAAATTGCCTACTTTGGAAGATATGACCGTTTGCCAGACCTGCAGAGATCAACAAAGGACACCATTGAGTTTCACAATGGAAGTCTAGGATTCAAAGGATTTGAGTCTGATGAGGAAAGGCATGAGAGGAGATCTTGGCATCTTTAATTCTATCTAAAATCTGTCTGTTGTGTTGGCCCACCAATTCTTATTTTTATTTGAGAACCACTTTTTTTACATTATAATCATTTTGGAAACAATTAACCAGTTAGATCACAATCCACACTGTTGCCTACTGGTACAGATACATTAAGGCCACTTTTTGAATTACATTAGTATTTGGGAGCTAAATATAACATCCGTTCATCTATTTTGGGACATGGCCCAGCTCTCTATGAACGTTTCAGATGTGCATGTGCACCAGTAGCTCTGTGGTTGGTATAATTGGTTCATGTCCAGTAGATGGCAGAGTTGACTATAAAATGCAACTCTATGTTCTCTTACAAATTTGGATTTGTGTGTTCACTGGGTTATGCTGTCACTATTTTTTCTCAACCTTCCTAATAGAAATAGGTTGCTTGGCTGGTTGAACACAAAGCAAAGCTGAATTATTTTGTGATACAGTGCAGCAAATTGATTTCTAAGGGTGAAGAGAAGATAATTTTTTTATTTTCTCTTCCTGGATAGTATAAAGGCTGCATGGTGGTGCAGCGGTTAGCATTGTCGCCTCACAGCAAGAAGGTTGTTGGTTTGAATCCCTGTCATCCATGTACTTCAGCTTCCTCCTAGAATCCAAAGACATGCTTGTTGGGTTAATTGGAGACTCTATTATTGCCCATAGGTGTGCATGTGAGTGGGCCTGGTTGTTTTTCTCTGTATGTTGACCCTGTGATTGTCTGGTGACCAGTCCAGGGTGTACCCTGCCTTGCTAAATGACAGCTGGAATTGACTGCAGCCCTCTTCCACCATTGCATTTCAGTGAATGCAATGGTGGAAAAACCATGGACAATAAGAATGTTGACCAAGAAACAACAAGATGTGGCATAGTAAAACACATTTGTTCCAGATGTCAGGGTTCCAAGTATGATAATACAGATGCAAATTGCAAGGTGAATCATAGCAATAAACCATATGGCTCTGTATCAATTCCTGCTAGTTCTTTCAAACAAAACAGAAAAGAACCAAGAGGCTCTTGTTAAGAAGTACTGTCAAAGCAGCCAAAGCAGCGGGCCTTCTACACCAACGATCCAGAGGAACCTACGAGGCAAGGGAGCTCAGGAGCTCTCAGGAAGATATATAGCTATAACATGAATATTTAAAGATGGTGACATGCAGTAATATGATGTGAATCCACAGAGAGAGAGAGAGAGAGAGAGAGAGAGAGAGAGAGAGAGAGAGAGAGAGAGAGGCTCAATGTGCCAGGTCCCCCAGCAGTCTAAGCCTAACTAGTAGCTGGTCCATACCTGAGTCAGCCCTAACTATAAGCTTCATCAAAAAAGGAAAGTTTTAGTCCTACTCTTAAAAATATAGAGGGTGTCTGCCTCCCGGACCCAGACAGGTAGGTAATCAACAAATTAGGACAGTTTTTTTTAACCTGTCCTTTAGATGCCCCCCTTCTCTAGCAAGTCTGTGTTGCCCGACTTTCCAGGAGCCATATGAGCAATAACTGTAAGTCATTTAAACTCTCATGATCCAGTGGCCATGCCAAGTTGCAAGTGAGACTAAAATGTCTTTCTCCAAAAATTCTCCCCCTTTCTATCTTTATTGGTGGCCTTCCTGTTTGTCTCTCTTTTTCTTTTCTGCTCCTGCCGGAGTTCCACGTTAAACATTGATTGCTATTAACTCTAAAAGAATGTGATTGAAGGACAGGAAAGAAAAAAGAGTTAAAAGGGTTAGTGATTGCATATACAGGGCCAAAGGCATGTGCATGCCCACGTACACATATTGTAGACATGCACTCACACAGTTCAAATGTTGAGCTGAGGTCTCCCCCTTCGGGCATGAACATGGATTAATGTGCCAGAGCGATTATTTCATTTATAACTGTCCTGGACCTTTTCAGATAAGACCGTTTTTCAGGTTGCCATCCAGCAGCACCTTTAGACTGCATCTATTAGCCTGCCATGCACTCAGAGCTCCATTTAAAGGGCCAGCTACCTCCCTGTTTGGCTTAAAGTGTAAAGCACTTTCAGAGAGGAGTCAAGGTTGTCTTGTGGCAAATTGAGCTCAAATTCCCAAAAGACTAAGGTGCAAAAGTTAAAAGAAATCTTAAAATTGGCATGAGGTTACTTGGGAATTATCCAGTATGGGGGAAAAACATATCTAAGAGGTGCATTCACCAATTCAGGTGAGCTTAGTTTCGAAAAAATTATATGTATTGTCTTTATAAATTGTAAATTGCATAAACCTTTTTTAGTGTCCCTCGTGGTTTGTGTCCTTGAAATGGCTAAAGGATCATATAATCATGACTATATTACTAGCACTCCACCGCCATTGACCCATATACAGTACACAAATCCAAAAATGTCCTTTCTTTGCACTCTTTGGCCCCCGTGGGACCCTTCTGCTGCCCCCTCTAAAACCAGCAGAGGAAAACGTACCATGAGACACGCAGTAAAAGTTAAAATGTAAAATGGCTGCCTTGGCTGGGATTCTCCTTTCTCAGCAGCTCGCTGCTCACTGACCCCATTAATCCAGGTGTTCATTCATCTACAGGACGATCCTCCCACAGGCCGTTAACGGCTCACCCCACTGTGTTTGCCCAACCCCAACCAAGCCTTTCCCCGGCCCTCTCTTCTCCGTTCTACCCAGTGTAATGGGGGTTGCCAATGAGTTAAGTATGGACAGCCATATAAATGAGCCTTGGTAAATGTCAAGCCTTTTAATTCTCAGCTGTAATGCTACATTTGTTTTGTTGCCTGTCATTTGTTTTTAGAGTGAGCCAAACTTGTTAAACCACCCTCTCCCCCCTCCTCATTCTCAAAAGGAGAGAAGACAGAACCGGTGATGCAGAGAGAGAAGGTGGCATGACTTAATTGGAGGTTACCGCGCTGTCAGTGTAATACATTATTGACAAAGATGCCTCACTCTCAGGGAGGGAAATCAGCCTGTAAATAGGTAAGCAATAAAAGCAGTTTCTCATTGATTAAACTGCAGGCTGGTGGACACTGCATACAGCCGTGCACAGACTGGGCTCTTGTTTGGATGCAGACAGGGTGAGCTTTAAGGGACAGGAGTGCCCATGTTAATGTCTTCCTTTCCTCACTGGCTCTGACAGCAGGGCCAGTACGAGGCCTCAGCTTCTGCCATTCTGACAATATCCTGTCTCATTCATATAAAGAGAATGATCATGTGAATTAAAATGACAGGTATGTGTGTATGTCTATGAACATGTGCTTGTTTGTGTGTGTGACCTAATGTCTAGTTAGATGTGAGCTTGCATGCAGAGCTAATACTCACTTTCCTTGTGTGCTTGGTTTTTTGTTTGTGCCTGAGCGTGCATGTGCATTCATACATGGTAATTTATGTGCAAACACATGGCGTTTCAGCGTCTCCACATGTTGGGTTTGTTCACTCCGGCATTTATGTACAAGTGCTGTCATTCTGGAGGAGCCAGACATACGTCGCAAGGCATTTCACCCTCCCTCCCTTTTTTTTTTACTGCATTCCCACACGCAGAGACTGTAAAGGAGAGTGATTTATACACAAGTGCGTAAAATAGTGTGAGCTGGTGTTACAGTCTATGCACTATACCCCTCCCATGCTGATTCAAAAGCTTTAGTTATCCCCAGGTTCCTTTAAGAGGGTCAGATGATTGTGTTTGTGTAGCCTTCCTGCGAAATGTGCTAGTGGAACTGTTAGCACAATAAGAGTGGGTAACAAAATAGGAATAATCCAAACAGTGGAAGCGTAAAACTATAGGGCTAATCAGTGATATGTAAACACCAACGTTTTGTCAGGTAAGTCTAATATGGATGGAAACCTATGACACAATTAATGGAAACATATGAGGTCAGTATTGGTGCCCATAGTTAATGAAACTGGCCAGAGGGCAGCAGTATGGGCCAATAGTTGGAATAGAAGGGACAATGTGCGGGAGGAGAGACAGTGATGAAGAATAGAGAGGGAGCCCTTATTATGTAGTGTGAACTCAGCCAAGCTGTATATCCAACGTCTGTCTCCATAAGCCCTGAGCACTTGCTATGTGTTCATCCACACAGAGAGATGCTATTTGTCCTTGCAAACACACACACACACACAAACACACACATTCCCTTCAAACAGTCTACGGTAGCTTGTCTGACAAATTGGGCACATTTGTTCACTGGAGAAATTTTCATTGAGCAACCGGGTCTCCCCTCTGTCTCCTGTTGTTTCTCATTCAGGGGTTTCCTCCCCTCTTCCTCCGTCTGTGGGTCGATTGTTTACAGCAGGAAGTGCCTGGCATCCTCTCACTTGGCATTGGGAGACAGTGACTTGGCTGGTGCGGGTAGCCCAACATCATTCACAGTCCCAGTGCCTGCTTCGGTGTAATTCATGTGCTTTTGGGAGGCATCCTTACCGGAATAGAAAGCATTTCTGTTGATTATTCCGTCTGTTTTTGATTACATCCTGGCTGGCCTCAAAGTGCTAGTGGACAATTTAGCCATCATTGCTAGATGGGTTAATGGAGCCTCTGCGGGAAGTTTATGTTGGGGTTCAAATCAGTAGATTGGCTGAGATTTTTAGTTGTTACAACAATGATGACTGCGGCATGCAAATGTTTGTATGGTATTGCTCTTTTTATATGGGTCAAAAGTGAGATGTTCCCATTCAACTTTGAGGGAAATGTCTTAACAACTGCATGGATTGGCATGAAATTTGGTTAGCACGGTCTTGACTCCTCAGGATAAATTGTACCAATTTTGTGACCCCTGTCCTTATCCTGTTGTGCAAATATCAGGTCAGAATGTCATTTGTCCTTTGATATATTTTACAATTGCTCGCAAAAGTCATTACAATTCATTCACAGGGGTTGTACTTTTGATTAGTGCTTATAAGCTAACGATAGCACTCTGTCTTGTAGGAAATGTTTTCCATATTACTGAATGCATTCCTTAAAAGTAATCATTTTTTAGATAATCACAGTTATTTGTGCCCGAATACCTTTTTAGGAAGAATGGAACACAACACTTATGTAATGCCCAGAAGTTGCCAGAGTCCCCTGTTTGTGTCCAAACCATGCAGCAACCTCCAGTGTTGAAGAGTGTCCACTTGAGGGTGGCTGCAAAAGCAAAGAAATCCCCATTAGGTCCCAATATTTTTCAAGAAGACAAACATGTTTACAGCCTGGTACAAAAAAGAACAAGTTATAAATAGTTCATTTCTTAAATGGTTATCACTGTATTGGGGGTTCATTTTTGTTTAACTCATCTGTTTTGATTTTATTAAGTGTAAGAGTAAAACATAATTTTGCATGATTAGGGACGTGGCTGAGTTGACTGACATGTGGACGTGTTATAGACGTTTGCCAGAAGGCCTGAGGTCCGCCTCAGCTCCACCTTTTTGCCTGTTTCAGAATTGTCTAATAGTGAGGTTGAGATTGCATTTCCAGTATGGCAAATCCCATTGTTGGGCGTTAAAACCCCTCTTTAGAAACCAACGGATGACATCACTAAGACTACATCCATTTTTATAAAGTCTATGATCCAATCTGATCCCTGTATTTAAGTTTAGGCAACAAATATACTTAGTTATGGTTAGGGACAGATTTTGATTCAGGTAACGTTTGAATACAAACTGTAATGTCTCAAGACACTTTTGATTTTTCTCTGGGTAAAACATAAAACACAAAATATGTATAAAATATTGCTGCTGTCACTGCCAGTATAGTGTATTGCAAAAATGCCAATTCTGTCAGAAAACAAATGGATACTTCAACAATAAACATTAAACTGACGCGTTCCATTTCCTAATTTTACCATCTTGCCAGCAATATTTATACATTATGTAAACATAAAATGTAGCATTCAATACAGTTTACACAAAAAAATGTAGCCTATATAATGTTGAATGTCTAGGAGACAGGGCCGCACAACAACACACTCAACTAAAATGGTGAGCATGGTAAACAAAATACCTGCATTGCATCAGCATGTTTACTTTGTCACTGCACGTTAGCATGCTGACATTTGCATTTAGCCTCACAGCCGCTAGCAAGCTTGTCTTACTTTGACAAAGCTATAAGTCATCAGATGTTTAAACCATCTCCCGACTGTTTGTCCGGCTCATTTCCTGTTGTTTGCCCAGCTGTGATGTGGGGCAAACTGTAAAAGAGAGGATCCTGGTGTTTTCAAGGTGCAAACAGAATTTGTGCTCTTTGACCCTTGAGATGGATGTTGCATGATCTGAATAGTGCTAACTTCTGCATAAGTACACCAATTTCGTTCTGTTGAAGTGCTAAGCCTTCTGGGGCTGTTTGTGCTGGGTAAGCTTGTATTTCCTTGAGCACGCACCACCTGTCAGCGAGCAACACAACTGTGCGTGGTTGTGTGTTTGTGTTTATATGTTCATGCATGGACCTTACAGGCGTGTCACAAACCGTGACTAGCAGCACCAGTTGAAACCCATTATGTTGTTTTTCTATAACAGTAAATGGTAAGTACTCTTATTGAGGAGCTTTTAGACGGTGTGACTGTATTCTAAAAGTGTTTGTGCTTATGTGAGTGCACATATACATGTAACTTTCCCATGGGGCTACCTGATCCTATTACATTATCCACCACACATCAAAGGGTTAAAAGCTGTCTGCCTCTATAGTCATTAAGCCCTCTCTTAGCCACAGTAAATCAACGCTGTTCCGGCAACAGCTGCTCTGATCACCTATTAAAACTTCCATAATGTGCCGTGTGTACAGAGTGGGGCCTGTAACCCGACACTGGCCAATAGACCCCAGATAAAGGCCGTCTTGAGCCTCTGATCTGGTTCCTATGGTCAGGATAGCGAGGGAAGTGGAGCTGAGTGGGGAGAGATGACAGAAAAGCCTTGCCTCAGGGCCTGAATCCATGCAGGATACAAAACAGATATGCCCTGTACTGTAGATGTATTTATATCTCAAGGCACCAGACTATAAGATGTTATCATGCCTTTAGCCCAGTTGGTTGGATTCTTTAAAACTTAATATATTCAAAGCTGGAGATTTCCTCTGCAAATGCCTGGTAACAGCTGAGAAAGCGCTTTATCAGATGTGATTGGAGCTATACATTAGAACCGAGTAAAGGAATGCACCATGCATGTGTGAAATGCCTCTTTTAATACTAAAATACTAGTTCTAAACATTGACATTGATGAGAATACACAGCAGCTTCTTGCAGTTATCCTCAACATGACTGGACCACAGGTTTTCCCCTGATCTGGTCTAAGGTATTGTGTGAAAATCAATAGCAAGATGAGCTAGCTGGACTACTGTCAGAAGCACACACTCAGGAGGCCCGTCTCCATGGAGACACAAACAGGGCATGAGACTGCCCTCAGGTGAATGCTCTGTGTGGCTCCGTCGGCTGAATTGGTCCATTTAGGTTTCATTTTCTTCCTTGTCTACATCTTTTTTCTTTCTCTTCTTTTTCACTTTCTCCCCCACTGTTCGGCAGCAGGCCCCGAGCCTGACTTTTTCATCTTTTTCTTTCATTCACGCACTTTTGGTTTCTCCCCCACTGACAGGTAGCAGGGCTTAAATTCAAAAGAAGACATAAAGTGATATTGGGTCTCTGTACATAACAACTGTCACAGGACATTCAGGGGATGGATGCTGATTTGCTTCTGCTAAGGTTGCGGCGATGTTTGTCAGTTGATCTCATAGCCCGGCCCATGCATGCTGGGCTCTTCCCTCTCCTCTCTCTAGCAGAATATCTCTTCAACCTTCTTTGTCCTCTCTTCTCTTTGACATTTTCTCTAATATCTCTTCCTCACTCAACCATGCAGATTGTTATTCAGCCTCTCACCTCTTTATTAAAAAGACTGTATATGGCGATGCCTCTGTTTTTCAGCATCACAGGGTACATTAAGTGCTTTGAGTTTGATTCAAATTTAGCACACCAACCCCAATGGATTTGTTTGAAGAAAATGAGAGATGTCTCCAAAATGTCTGATCAAAGCCTGGCTTAGTTGCCCAGGGGCTTCAACTCATGTTGATAAGATGCCCAAGTGCCAGTCATGGAGCTTATGACTGCATCGTATCTAAGCAGATTGTATATTTTTAAAGTGCTAGATATATTCAAGAAGAGCGGAGAGTTGAGCAATCCAGTGAAGGACATGGACGTGTTTAAGGGCTCTAGCAACTGGCGCTGGGGGCCTGGCAGCTGGGTAGAATTCTTTTATATCCTTCTATGACTGGCACTTTTATACACACACACAGGCATGCATGCATGAGTGCATGCTCTGTCTCTCTCTCTGGATGTCTCTCTCTTTAATACGCTCACTCACCACTCGTGCCATTACACACGCTGATATCCCGTTTCATCGTGGGCGAGGCTACTACAGAGCTATGCTACAGGAAAAATAGGTTCTGTGTGTGTGTGTGTGTGTGTGTGTGTGTGTGTGTGTGTGTGTGTGTGTGTGTGTGTGTGTGTGTGTGTGTGTGTGTGTGTGTGTGTGTGTGTGTGTGTGTGTGTGTGTGTGTGTGTGTGTGTGTGTGTGTGTGTGTGTGTGTGTGTGTGTGTGTGTGTGTGTGTGTGTGTGTGTGTGTGTGTGTGTGTGTGTGTGTGTGTGTGTGTGTGTGTGTGTGTGTGTGTGTGTGTGTGTGTGTGTGTGTGTGTGTGTGTGTGTGTGTGTGTGTGTGTGCAGCGACTTCAGAGTATGTCTCTTCATCACCCTGAGAGGCCTGCGGTGCATTAGCAACAGTGCATCAGTTGTTTTGACCACCTGCATCCCAGAATAGGGGTGTGTTGGCATAATAATGCAGGATGGGGCCCTAATATGTCAGGGGGGAGTTTTGATATTCCCAGGAAAACTTCGAACCTCAGGAATTCATTGATCAAAACAAAAAAATGGTAAAACGGTTAATTTACAAGAAGAAAAAATCACATTTTTAGAAAAAAAAATGAATTATTCTCTTAGACATTTCGCATTAAAATCCTCAAAGCCCCCCTCAGTTTGCTTTTTAGTCACACAGGCTCTCACATGCAGTCTTGTACAGGAGGTCTCCCTTTCTCTGTCTTTTCTGTTTCCCTCTTCTTTTCATTTATTTGGAGAAAAGCCTCACTTGTCCTTTTTTTATTTTGCACAAATATCCCCATAAGGGTTGTTCACTATTTGTTTTCCTGTGTAAAAACACTTATTAGAAAACAACAGATGCTGGAAAACAAGGGACTGGTGTAAAGGAGTTTAAGTGTTTTGGCAGATTATTTCAGACACCATCTGATTTAAACATAGAATTTTACACAAGAAGAGGTCCATGAAGGGAGAGAGAGTGGGATATACAGCCAATATCCAGTCATGATGGTTGTGGATTTTGATGTTTATTGTTACCATGCCAACATAAAGTGACTTTGTCATTCATATCGATCAGGTCAGACTCACTGTAAAGGATGAGATTGCATTGAACTATTACTTAAAATGTATGTCATGCTAAAATGAAACACCTCTCAAGCTTTTTTCACAAACATACTCCTGAGAAGTTCAAGAACCTTTCAGACATCCTGCCCTCTGAAATCTTCCTGAGCTGCTTACTCACATACGTCCCTCACAGCGTGAGGTTTTCCTTGTTAAGACAGGAGTTTCTTAAGAAGCAATAAGTGCAGCCGAAATCCAAGATGGCGGAAGATGTGACCAACACTGTAATGTCAGTATTTTGCCTTTATACCAATGCTACGTGTAATTAGACATATTCATATCAACAAACGAGTGGAAAGAACATACTGGCAAGCAGAAGAGTATGAAGCAGCTATTTTACATAAGCGAAAAATCAAAACGGTTGCTCACCCTGACTTCATGCAGACATTATACGAGGGGGCTGGTAGGAAAAAGTCCGGGTAAAGTCAGTGTGATAAATCTTCCTTTTCTGTTCACACATACAGCTCACCCCAGAAATGTTGGTAATCGTTCAGGAGTTTTTTTGCATGTGTGAAAACAGCTGAAGCCTACTTTAACAAACCAAACTGCGGCAAGAGACAAACTGATGGCAGTTCATATATGAGCACTTGTATACGGATGAAGGAACATATAGACCCAGGCAGGCCCATATTCCACTGGCCCCTAGCAGAAGCTATTGTATTGTGATAAATGGAGTGTCTCCTGTCTATGTAGCTACACGGTCCTGCAGCGGTCCACTGGGAGCCTGAGGATGCTTGGTGGCCTTCCTCCAGGTTTCCTGTCTCCTGACTCAGCACCAGCTGTGCACACCGGTAGGAAAAATAAAATTCAAAGGGTAAAAATAATTCTCTGGAGATTCATGGTATGCTGTGACCCTCAGGCAGTCAGTTAGACAATAGTCTTTCTTTTACCTGACAGCTACCGAGGAAAAGCGTTTCTAAGGAAGGATCATCATGCTCTGTGGGATAATGGACACTATGGATGATGTCATGTAGTTGCAGGATATATAGGGTACTTCCAGAAATGTGCCAAAATGATGAAAATGCAATACGTTTCATAATGACATACTTTTAAAGCCCTGTTTCATTGTAAGGATGTTTGTGCCAGTTTATTCTAGATCATCTGGATATGGTTGTTGCTTGTTTAAATCACCGCAGAACTGCATCCCATACGGAGACACTTAATCAAAAGCTAAACTTGGCAAATTTGTCTTGCGGTTTAAAGACAATCTCTGACAGTTGCCCTGGCTGACTCTATGCCCAGAAGCCACTCTGGCATTGGAGGAGCCTGAGCTTTATGGCAACAATGGCAGGCGTGCCAGCGGAGCCAGGCAGACATCATGCTAGCGACCACGGTGGGCTGTCAGAGAGAGAGAGAGAGAGAGAGAGAGAGCTGTGTGGCAACGCTGTGCGGTTGAAGCGCCTGCTCTCTCCATAATGGAACAGCTGTTTGGAGCGCGGTGCACCAGGGCGCTGGAGCACAGAGTAAATAGAGGAGAAGAGCAATGTAAACAGAGATGGGATGGCGGGAGCTGCTTCCCTGCTACCGTGAAAGGGGGTAAACACCCCAGAGAACTAGACGGAGGGGTTGTCGACACAAGAATGCACAAACACCACTACACAGCAAGGTGTGGAAAGAGAGGGGGGGGGGGGGGGGGTATTGTGGAGAAAGAGCTGCAATGTTCCACCCAGCCTCAGGTTTCCATACATAACTAAACCTCTTGTTTTAATGGTACGCATAATTACAAGTGTTTAAGAACTGTACCTGCAACCTTACTTCATTATGAACCAATTGCCTTCATTGATTAGATTTTGGATGCAACCTATCAATTGAGCTCATTAATCTCTCTTTCTAGTGGGCCAAACATCTCAGTGTTTTTATTACTCTTGTTTTAAAGTGTTTCCAGCTGTCCCGCTCTGACAAATAGGACAGTATGAGCAGGCGCCTGACCCCTTTTATAGCAGACTGTAACTTTTCCTGTTATTGTTGGGTCAGGAGTGTGCTGTGGACTTGCAGGTGTTCACTCAGATTCGTATTGTAAGGTGACAAGTGGAAGACGTGAAGGCATCTTTACATGATAGATCAAATCCAGACTCATGAAGGCGTTGAGGCCGATTTTGGCAGCAACTAGTTAAACCCAGCCTGCCCTCTGTGTGTGCAGAGTGGCTTCAAAGATTGCTGAACTGCCCAGGTTCACATTTTTCGTCCTAATGAAATGTAGAACTTTTGGATATACCCATTTACAAACTGCCTACATCACTTCAAAAGGCAGAATTCTATTAAAGGGGTCAAGTTGTGCCATGAGATTATGAGTGTGTATTTCAGGCCAGATACATATCTGAGATAGTTTGAGGCCATGTAACTATTAAAATCCCTTTCTCTCTCATTCTAAGCACTCATGGAATTAAAAAGACTTCATAGCTACAGATGAAATTACCCCAGAGTGGATCATCCCCCCTTAAAATATCTCCCCATATGAAAATGCTTGATCCTCCTTTCTTTTAAGTGTCCTGCTTCATTCGTTTATGGACGATCCACTGTCGATATGTCAAATTTGGATTATTCAATCATCATTTTTATTTGTATAGCTCCAAATCATAATACATGCAAACCCAAGATTCTTTTTAAAAAGAGCAGGTCTTGACCGTACTCTTAGTCATATTATGTGGATAAGAAGGTTTATCAGAATGTAAACCACAGTAGTAGAAGGGAAACACCCTTGCACAGTAATGAGTCATGCACCATGTAAACAGGGTCGCGTTATCTCATCAGAGTTTGTGAGCAACATATGTAGCGATGAGCAACATTAATCCAATGTAATGCTGAGGAAAGCTCTTTTAGCATAGCTGATACAGAATCTTTACAAGCCACTTACAATGAACAGCAGAGAAAAGGATTAGGGGTGGCATGGCTGGATGGGGGCAACAGCATGCAAGACACAGCATGGTTAGAGAGATGCATATGTCCGTGCAGCACAGGAGCATGCAATAGTGCTGCAAATCCCTTTAAGGAAATGTAGGTATTGCAAACAGCATGCTGTAAAAATGCACACTGTTAAATTATGTGCAGGTTTCATGCACATTGTTTAACAGTGTCTTTAAACAAATTGTTTCGGGTCGTGTTTATTACATTGAACGTTTATCATATTTGACAGAAACGTCCTTTTTAAAATTTGTACTTTTCATAAAAGTTGCACTACAGTATTTCTCTCTTCTGCAAGTCTGACTCTTTAATATTTGTATCCAAATGTAGACATCAAAGATGCTAGATGTTTTTTCACGCTGTTGCTGCACTATTGCTTCACTCCATAGAGGAATAACTGGGAAGCTTCTGAGTTACTCCTGCATACAGTTTGTTTTTTGTTATTCTACAGTGGCGACATCTGCTCCATAATTGATATCCTCAAACACTAATGATCACGGTTGTAGTGCCCTTTAAGAAGACACAGTCAGCATCTGAGTGATCTGTTTGTCCTCCTCTTTTCTCCCAGCACCATGTTAAGACCCAAGACCTCACCTCAACCCCATTGCTCCACACACACACGCACACACACTGGGCTGTCTGTCCCCCCTTCAACCCCCTCACAGTCAGAGGCCAGACAGGGTCAAGCAGAGGGCGAGACATTTATGAGGTGTAGATATTTGTGCAGAAAAGCATTCCTCCTGTTGACACTGAGCAACACAGTCTGGATGCTGAGCGAGCTGAACCAGACAGGCACTGAAAAGTCAGGCAGGCGGACCAGCCTGTCGAGTGAGACGTAATAGAATCCAGGTTCTTATTTTTCAGTTCATCTACCTATTTTTGTGACCTTACCGTTCCCACAGATATTGCACGTTTGTGCAGCTTCATGCAAAAGTGTATAGTTTGTGCAGATCAATCCTTGTTCTATTATTATATTAGATCATGTATGACTCATATCTTTGCTCTGTTCCTCTAAGCACAGAAGAGTAATGAAGCAAATCCCTCTCAAAACATGGTAATAACCTAACCCCCCCTACACACCCACTCTTAACCCCATCACCAGCTCCAGTGGTGGGGAGAGTCCCTCCTACCCCCATGCTGCTGATGCAGGAAGGGCCCTGGCTCTGACACGGGGCAGTGGCCATAGTCAACACTAAAGGTTGTGGTGGTAAACAGAGCTGTTTGTGTTCACTGGCCCGCTGTTGGAGATGACTGATGTGCCCATTAGCCCCTGTCTGGGCATTAGGGGGAGGGGTGATGGCGCTTGGTCTCCATGCAGGACAAAAAGACCCCATGGGCCTGCAGAGAAAGGTCACTGACCCATATTGTGTCTCCTCCAGGCCTAGCTAGTGGTTATATCACTGACACAGGTTACAGAGATTGGCTTTGTCAGAGCAAATGAGTATGTATGCAAATGTACAGATGCTGCAGGTTATGTCTTGTGTGGTGGTATAGACGAATATACCTGAAAATGAATGGAGAAGGGATTGTATCACTCATTCCATTTTGTGCACTGCTGTCGAAAAAAACACCCCAAACAACACTGCCTTGGAGTCCATAACAGAAAAATTGATGGTCTAAGCTTATGCTATGTGCTGTAGCATATTTTTTCTACCACTAGAGGGCATCCTCCTTTACATATATTCTCCGTTTGAGAGCTGATACAAATTTATCATGTGTCCCTTTTTTGGAAATCTAAAACGACCAATTCATTTGAATAAAATCTTAAATTTTCAAAATGGAAATTTTCCATTCATGAAACTCCTGATACTGTACCACAAACTTAGTTTAAAAGTTGCAGCTAAATACAAAAAAAATCAGTCTAGAAGTCTAGAAAACATTAACTCTTTGAATGCTGAGAGATCTATTGGGTGTTTGACAAAATGATAGCTTACCGCCTATTTCCTTTGTTTTCTGTCTTCTTTTTTCCCCACCGCCCAACAGATACAACAACCAACAACCAATTAGTTTTGAGGGAAAACAGGCAAACGTACTTTATCATAAATCACAAAAAAACTCGGATCTATCCCTGAATCAGTCAACATCATATTTACAGAGCTTGGCAGCTAAACCCAGTAGGCTTTATCTGATGCTGTGACAGATTTGTCTCTATTTACTAAGGAACCCAAAGCTCACATCAACTTAGTTCAGCCAGAGACACTAACATCAAAGGATTTACCGCAGCAAATAAAAGAATTGGCAGAATAAGAGTTGTGTGCTTTACAAATGAATAAAAAAAAATCTAAAGGGAGCACATTAAAACTCCCTGAGGTGTATAAAGAAGAGAGGCATGCGCACATATAAATGAAATATGTGGTATACATAATGCAAGACAAGGTAAAAGGCTGCCATCACCATGTGTAGTAATAAGAAACCAGAACAGGTGGAGGCTGTGGGATGGTTAAGGGAGAAATCAGCCGTGTGATATGGGAACAGTATAACCAGTTGCAGCAAAGGTAGCATAAATAGGAAATGGGAAGAATGGGAGTAAGTTTGTCACCAAGACTCTTGCCTGACTTGTTGACTCACCTTCCTGGTGAAATGATAAAGATCAGCTGATGACGTGCATGACTAACAGTAAGTGATATGCTTAAGCAGTTACTTCCTTTTGTTAGTTGGTTAAAGTGTACTCTTTCAGTGTTTTTTTTGGGAGGGGGGGGGAGCAAAAAAAAAAATCTATACATTTGTCCAAAAAAGTACCTTTGAATAGGAATGAGTCAGTCTGCTCTAAAACATTCTGTTTGGCTTCGGTTTTGTCAGTCTGTCCCCTTTCGCCGATTAAATTCTTTTTTTTCTGTCTTTAAAAAGCAATATCTTAGTCACATTACAAAACTCCTCTCTGGCTGTCAATTCTACATCCAAGGGGACACTCTGAAATGTGTCAGCCGGATTTTTGCTGTACAATAAGGAGCGGCTTTTCAGTGTTTTATAGTGAAGCAGCACATTCACATCACTCACCATAGCTGGTGAGTATGGTAACATTTTCAGTGTTCCTTTGATTGAGCTTTTTCTGGGTTTAAAGTAGAGAAAAATGTTGTTTGTACAATAATACAAACTTTAAGCTATGACATAAGTACCAGTAAGTGTACAAATAGCTGGGTTACACATACATGTGTTGATGGGAATTGGCAGATACAGTAAGATGATGGAAATGCAGCAAGAATACTACAATCAATGCACAGAGGTTTGTGGATGAGAAGAATCCAGTGTTGCTTTATTTCTTTTTACTAGATGGCCTCTACAAGACCAGTTTTATTTAAGAAATGCAAATGCGACATCACACCAAGAAAAACAATGTCACATTCTCATAAAGCGCTCTTGGCATGAAAAAA
This sequence comes from Tautogolabrus adspersus, assembly GCA_020745685.1. NCBI lineage: Eukaryota > Metazoa > Chordata > Actinopteri > Labriformes > Labridae > Tautogolabrus > Tautogolabrus adspersus. The sequence continues at coordinate 7,091,581 of CM036553.1, forward strand.
CAGCAACAATGACAATAAATAAAAGGTTGGCGAACAAAATTAAACTTTGTGAACAAAGAATACTCAGGATTGCATATCAAACAAGACAAAAAAAAAGAAGACAAAATGTACTTGGCACAAATTAAATTAACTTAAGTAATTTTCAGATTGAGTGAACCTATTATATGTCCATTGCTTTGTGAATCTGATTGTCCTTCACAGTTAGCATTTAGAACGTGCGTGTACTGTACAAAGTAGACACAGATGGCTGATGAAACTTAAATATACTAATTCCAACAAATTGTCAGCACTCCACGTCTTACTTTGTCAGTACCTCGACCTTCACAGTCACACTTCCAGGTGGCCTTTTGCTGCATGTGTTTGCAATTAACAAAACTGCAGGTACATGTGCAAGAAACCATTGTCACAATGCAAAGCCAATATATAGATAAATCTTTATGCACATAGTGGAGGACAAGTGTTCTATAAGTTACCAGTGATTTCTGATTTGAGTTCAGTACAGGTGCTTGACATATGTTAAATTTAAATAAGGAAATAAAGACATTAAAGACACTTTGGTATTTTGTCGGTCGTAATGTGCTGAACTAAGCATTCATGAGTGCAACGCACATTTAACGCAATTTCATGAAAAGTCCCAGTCTTGTACTTAATTGATTTGTGTGGACATGATTTTTGTGATGCCAGGACACTCATCACACACAAATATTGTATCATAATGGTTTGCTCATGTCATTAATCTTGAATCATTTTTGACCCGTGATTGCAGTCCAGTGGGATCTGCTATGTGATAATGACCAACTTAGAGGTACATAAATAAAAAGGTGTTTTTAAAATAGGATAACAAATATGCAAAGTAACAGAACACTCTTACAAAAAGCCACTTGACCTATTTTTTTTTTTTAAACAGGCTGACCCCTTTCTCTCAGAAAGTGAGCCTTTTCCTGTTATAGACTAAAATCCTTCTGTCTTTGTTTGTGCTCCGTCTGTCTCTGTCGGTCTCAGCAGGGCATATGCAGTGCAACACTAACACCTCCAATCTTGACTTCCCAAAGCAAAGGAAAAACAACGTCATGTATTCGACACCCATATAAAAATAAATCAATCGCAAACATGGAAAGATACATCTCATATATACAATAAACTCCTATATAAAATAGTTTTTATGTACATATAGACAACAGACAACGTTACAATAATTGAACTGTACAATGTACACCTGATCTGTTAAGACAGGTGAGAGGTACTGAAGTGTATGGCTTGATTGGAAAAGAAAATTCAAATTATTTACAGACATTAACTTTACATCCTTTACATGTTTTTTTTTTTTACTTCCCTGGAATGAAGCGGTCCGGGGAGAGCCCCATGCCTTACTTTTGTTTCCATTCCCTTAGGTAAGGCTACCTGTTAAAAAATTGGTCCGCAAAGAGTATTCCATGTGGTACTTTGCACAGTCAAATGCACTCTCTGTATAAAGACAGCTGGAAACAAGAGTCTTCTTAAAATTGTCCAAAATGGATCCATTAAAAAGAGATTAGTAAGACGAGCGAAAATGCCACTTATTGAATTTGCCCAGGAAGACCCAGACTTTGAACTTTTCTTCTTGAAAGGATCCACCAGTTTTGGACATCACCTCATTTCTATGAAGATTAGATACCAGTAGACTCCAGTGTGTGACCTCAGACAGTCCTTCTTTGGTGCTGACATTTAGTCCATGGATCCATGGGGCATCCCAAGGAAACTTGTTGTCTTCCAGTGTCTGAGGATCTTCTAGTTAACGTCGCAGACATTAACTTCCTCCAAGAGAGTCCTTCAGTAGTGTCCTCATTGAGGTTCAGCACAAAATGGAAACCCCTTCAGCAGTAACCAACTGACCAGTGGTTGGGTCATATGTCCCAGCCAGGTAGTAGAGATCTGGGGAAGTACTGTTCGGCTTCTGATTGTGAGTCAGACACTCATACTCCTCCCTGCTCACCACCTGACACTTATGAGAGATTGTCTGGACGTCATTCTCATCCTCATGACATGACTGGTACAGGGCATGCTGGAAAAGGAAAAAAAAGGGGTTAGTTGCAGCATTTTATGAACCAACAAAGAAAGCCATGTTCTTAAAGTTTCATGTTCCACACGTGGCTCACAATCTCAATGGTATTGTAACTTCCCTCACAGCTCACCTTGCCATCTCGATGCCTCTTTCCAAGCTTTGTCTCTTCAGGGTGGTAAAACCACTTGACTTTAACTACCATGTTGGAGGTCCAGGATTCCCATAAGTTCTCAATTCGACCTATGTATGGAAGGTTAGGGCGTCCAGCTGAGAGGAACACAGCACAATCTCCCACTCTCACCGTGTCTCTTCCTCGCACAATGGCCTTATAAAAAAGCTTCCTGGCCTTGCCCTTAAGACCTCGCCGCTGTGGAAAACCAGACATTTTTACCAATCTCCTTTGATTTTGAAGAATGTTATTACCTCTCTTAACCTTAAATGATAATGATTGTTTAAATATTATAAACAAACTTGTTTTGAAAAAAGATAGGGCACATTTTGCAACGCTGATGGTATACAGCAGAAAGCATAACTCTTACCTGTGTAGGGTTTCCTGACCACCTCCACATTTGTCGTCCTGCAAGGAATGCAGACATCTTGGGCCTTGGAATGAATGAGTTGTCATCAGGATGCATCCTAGGTTTCTTTACAAAATCCTTAGATGGTTTAGAGGTGGAGCTGATGCATTCTTTTCTCTTCAGGGACTTACTATTGGACACTTGTTCTGGGAGTCCTCCTTTGGCATTAGAAACAGCCACAGCTTTGGCCACAAACGAGTGCTGGTGTGGCCTTGATGAAGTGGAGGGTTCAGAGGGCTGCAGGAGCCCTCGGTGGGTAGACAAACAACTCTGAAGCATCAGCGTAGAGCTGTCTTCATCCTCTGAGCTGTAGGAGGAATCATTGTCAGAAGAACACAGGCTGGAACTGGAGAGAGAGCCTGAAGAGGAGGAGCTTGAAGAACCAGAAGAGGAGGAGGAGACAGAGAGACGAGAAAGGAAACGGCCAGCCGTCCTTAGTCCTCCTGAGGCTGCAGCCAGTGCAGCCCTGCTCCTCTCGTCCTCTTCATCATCCAGATCAGAGTATGAGCTGTGACACTCTCTACGGTAGCTGAAGCCCAAGTCGCCATATCCACCCAGACGCAGAGAATTCGAAGGCTTTCTTTGAGGTGTTGTTCCTTTCACGAGAAGTTCTACTCGGGAGGCACCGCCCTTTTTGTTGTCTTTAACCAGCAGGACTGGGTGAGAGTATGCCTCTGCCCTTGGTATACAACTCACTCCTGAAGACCCACCTCGCAACAGCAGAGCTTTGCTGTTTTTTGTCTTTGGGGATGTCACTCCTTCATGATCTAACTTGACCAGGAACTCTTGTCCAGACTTCCTGCTCTTTGGCATAGTACACTCATCCTGCTTGCGCCTCTGATCATACAGGCCACTTCTGGGGCCCAGAGATAAACCTGGACTTGGCCCTGTAGACTGAGTACAAAAAGAAGAGTAACCATTTGCAATGCTGCTGAAGGAGTCCACCTCAAAGGAGCTACTGCTGAAAATTCCTTTGGCTGGTGTGGAGGCCAGTGGCTGGGTCTGAGGCAAGGAAAACAGATCACCCTCCTTCGCCCTCATGGCCTTCCTGGGTGTCCCATTGAGCTGAAATAAGTTGTCAGATGTCCTCTTCCTAGTGCTGGCCAATGAAGACCAACCCAGGAAAGGTGAAGGATTTCTATTGGCACTTTCTGCCTGTTGCTGCTGCTGCTGTTTTTGTTTTTTCCCAGAACCCTTTGGTCTCCCTAAAATGAAGAAAATATAAGATATATTGTTGCAACATTGTGAAATTGACTGTGGGACCAAAATGAAACTGGTAAACTTTACAAGCATATTGTTTTGGATTGGATAGCGGGATGTATTTTTATCCCAGTTAGAAACCAATTGTAGCTCAAAGACAGCTAAAAGGATGGATAAAGATGAAGATTAAGAATTAGTGTAGGCTACCTGTTATATGTGCTACACATTTTTTTCCAATTAGGTGAACAAAGAGATCCAGGGGTTGATTCTTACCCGGTCTTCGTTTGTGAACAGTTTGGCTGTTGATGCTGTTGATTACAGCATTGATGGTGCTCAGTCTGTCAGAGGGTCTGTCACTGAAGGGAACCTGCTCCAGACTAGAACTTCTGTTGGATGTTGTCCCACTGGGTACCAACAGGGCAGGAGAAGTCTCTGCACCTAAATCACAAGGTGTTTAAGTTTATTAGCATGTACCTACAGGTAGACAATACACTGCAACATGAAAGGAGACAATTTCCATTTAAACAGAGAGGAGACACCCACAGTGAATCTGGTATCCTGGAGGCAGGAGGCGGATGTTTGGGAGAGAAATCTTTCCTCTGTCTCCATCATCAAACTCTACCATCACTCCTCCTTGTTTCCCTTCATCAGATGAACCACCTGCAAAAGATGTAATTGGATTGCCTCAGGAATGAAAGGAGATAAGCAAATGTCGAAATGTGATTGAAGGTACAATTAAATAAATAAAGACACAAAGAATACACAAGAAATACAAAAAAAAGTTGATGACTCACCTCTGCGAACATAGCCTGGGTATAAACAGCGTGAGCGTTCACTCCAGTAAGCACACACCCTGGTCCCTTCACTGAGCATACTCTCTGACTCTGGACGTATATCCAGGACCTGAAGGCCACACCAAAACATAATAAAGATTCATTACAGGCTGCACACAGAGGCATGCATGCATCCACACACACGCGTATATACAAACAGTGTGAGGGCCATGGAGCATTGTGCATGGGCAGCGACTGTGCCACATTTCCAAGCGGCACTTATCTCGTGCCAATGTGCCAGTCAGGGCTGAAAAGAACGGAAGCCATGATGCAGTAAATCCTGACTTGCTGAGTAATACTAAAGAGGGCCTGAATAGAGGGCTTGTGATTGCAGGTTGCCAGATCCTCCCTCCAACAATGCAGGCAGCTCCAGCATCCGCCACTCACTGGGGGCTCTTTCAGGTTGCTTTCATTTACTGTTGCCATGGCGAGGGACCCTTTGACTGATGAGGTGTGGATGTGGGTGTTTGTGTGCATTGGGAAGGGAGAAGAAGCACATTGAAATCGGGGATATTGGTATCTGAGTCAAATAAAAGGCTCTTGGACTAATTTGAGACAAGGAGGTATGGCGTAATATAGAACCAGCTGCTGTACTAAAAAATGTTTATATAAGACTTAAGTTGCCAGAGGGGCTTGGTATAGAGCTGCCAGGAGAATAAGAAAACTGTGATGGGAGAAAGCTTTGTGTGGAAACTCATTCTACCTCTAAGCCTTCTGGCTCATACTCATCAGACATTGATTAGTAGGAACAAGCTTGCAAGGATAACAAAGGAAGGGACCAACCATAATTGTAAACTAACGGGATAGTTAAGATCTTCTAAGCCAAGTTGTTCTATAATTTATAATCAAAGATAAAATAAAAAAACTTAAAAAGAAAGATACTTTAAATACAAGAACATTTGAAGAATTGTAACTGAATAATGTGTTTCTTTTATGCACTCATCTCAGTAAACTTAACACACACTGTAAAAAATGTGAGGTTTCAAATTAAGAAGGGTTGCCTGCGAGCGAGTTCAGGCAGACAACTTGAGCTTCACTGATTTCCCACTCGACATGTGTCATTATCAACAATAACCAGACAAAAAATCCTCCCAAGTTGGCTGTTTATTCAAGCTGCAAAGTTTCTGGTCTCTCCCTCTTCTCTGTCATTGCCAGCTCTGCCCTGCATCTGCATGGTGCTTTTGTGTTCAGCCCCACCACCAGCGTCCACCTGTACTGGGGGTTTAAGATATTATCTGATCACTCCAGGATGTGGCCCACACGTATGGTTGTGCCATCCTGAAGGAGCTGGACTACATGTGTAACCTGATAGGGCTGCAGGTAGCGCCTCATGCTACGAGTAGTGGTAAGGACACTAGCAGTACACAAAACTAGAGAAGAATTGGTCAGGAAGGATAAGGAAAGAGAAATTGGCTGTGGCCAACCATAGACTGTGGCCAACACAGAACCATTCCCCTTTTTGGGGGTTGTCTTGCCTCTCCATTGCATCTGTTGTCACTTTCATTTGCAACAGAGTGGTTGAAATTGAGTCACAATCACTTATATTTGATAAATAGACAGATTGCTATCCCTGAAATGTAACTGACTTTGTGTTATAGTGACAATTAAGTGATCCTTTAATTTTTCTGAGCAGTGTATTTTAAATCAATTCAGCCAAGGTCCTAGCCCAGTTTTCCTCTTTCTTGACAGTTTCTATTTTCCTCTAATTAGAGCAACAGCACATTCCTTGAATCCATAGTTCAATTTTGCCATTTAGGCTCTACTTTTTTTTTGTCATAATCTCTGGACTACCCATTGTGTACAAATGGTAAAAGCTTTTTTTTCCAGAGTTGGAGAAGATGTGGGTTTTTATTGCTTTGCTGTAGATGACCCCGGTTTATTGGTCAACAGAGTACAGTATCCTCTCAGTGAAAACAAATGATACAGACGTCACCTGCTGCAGTAAGCAGTAAAGCTAAGGATTGCTTGCAAAGCACAAGAATCATATGAAAACTAAATAATAATGAATACCAAGAAGTCAAGAATTTGCTGTGGTTTCTATAACATGTAATTATGTCTCATAACATAGATGACTTAAGTAGACTGTAATTTTATGTAAACATCAATTTCAGAGACAATTACAATCCATCCAGACAATCTGGAAATCGAGTTTAAAGAAATCATCACAACCCCGGGGTCAACTGAAAATATATCAAATGAGTGAACATTTTTATTGTGATCTATGACTTATAAAGCTTAATAGCCCAACAATTTGGGATCACTACTGGATTTATTAGCTAGCCTTTCTTTGTCCCTCATGCCCGTAAACAACTCTGTTACTATGGCAGCGGTACAGATTTAAATTCAATGTCATTCCCTATTTAAACTTGAAAAAAGTGAATGGACGCAGGTGTGAGTCGGATTATCCCACCCACACACACAGAGCTGGGTTTAACAGACATTCTGCGACATTCATACACATAAACCCAAAGGTCCTGCCTCCCATATGTTCATATTCACATAAGAGGTTTAGATGGCCTCAGTGACCCTGAGTGACAGTCTGGGGAGGTTGAAAAAGAGAAATGAAAGGGACTTGCAGAGCTAAAGGAAACAACTCAAAGGAAAAGTGTAAATGCAAGAAGGTGGAAAGGATGCTTAAGGGAAATGTATGTGCTGAGCGACCTATAATCAAGCCATGGATTTTCTTGTTGTAAGGATTTTTTTCATGCATTAGTGTAAACTTACAGCTTCTTGTAGCAGTTGATCCAACGAATAGATTCTTGGGCGGTTTCCTCTTTCACCGTCAATAACAATGCTAAAGCTAAAGGAAAAAGCACAGCAGCGCAGAGAAAGATGAGGCTATTTTCAGAGGCTCGTATTACGTTTGCCTGTCTCCCATGTCATGTGTTACTCCCACTCTGCCGCAGTTATAAAGTTTTTATGATGCCTGAGCCAAAGACGCTGTATCGATACTCAGAGCCTGGTTTGGGACAATGTGGATTGGTAATGTAAGAAAAAGAGACCTGAAGACATGAATGGAGATCAAAGAAGAGGCTCAATTTAGATACTAGTGATAACCTCGAGGACACTTATAATAGCTCCTTTCATGATTGTAAAGATGCATAAACAGGTAAGTCAGGTTGGCATGATTTATTTTCCAGTGGGTTGATATCTGGAAGGACATGTTAGCTTCCAGGATCATTCATTGATTGCCCATGACTTTTTAGCATTTAAAGGCTTTTACATGGAAATACCACACTGCACAGAGTTAACCCCATTTTAGAGCTATTGCTGTACAAACACAAAACAGGTGTAAACATCAACTGTAAAGGTATTGATTAGTTTGTAATTGTATTTCAAGATAAGCAAATGAAAGTCTCTGTTTAAAGTATAAACGTTCATATTATGTTGATCCTTGGTTGGTCAATAACACCTCTGTGCTTACATGTCTGGTATCTCCAGAGTGTGGACCCTGGCGGCGTACAGAAGCTCATCCTCCTTGGAGATCAGCACCTTCAGGCCGTCAGTTAGTAGCTCTTTGGTCAGGAAACAGTTTGGAACTACATAAAAAAGACCAACAGAAATCAGAATAAATATTTCATTATCACTGAACCTACTGTGGCTTGGGGAGGCTCTGCTTCTAATTGATTTGACTCACTTTGAACTGTTAATAAGCGGTACATTGTGTCACCGGTGTTTGCTCTGCAGTGGTCAGGAGCAGGAACTTTACGTAGAGTAATGCACTTAATGAACTTTAGCTGTGTATCAATTAGCTATAAAATAAGGATCAATTCAATTTGAGGGCATGAAAATGATATAAGAAAAAATGTTATGTCCTTTGACCACAAGCAGAATGGTATTAAAATGATGGCACAGACGAGCCATAGCAATCTAAAAGTACCAAAGGTCTTCCACAAAGATGATATTAACACATTTTTCACATTAAAAAATGTAGGTTTTTGATCGTTGAATGGATGAGATAGATTCAGATTGATGCATCATCACTTCCTGGATGGCGTCGTTTTCATGTCACCAATTAGTGTCAGATCAGCATGCTTGGATCCTCTGCCAATAGGGTGCTAAAAATAGAACCAGGTCCTATCCACAACTTTTTGGTAATAGAAAACCAAAGCAGTGCAGTGGAGAGGAGTTTTATCTACAGCTTAAAACACTGCTGAAAGATATCCAGTGTAATCTTTACCTTCAGGGCTCTTGCTGTTGTACGAACGCTTGCTGTCCTCCTCCTCTTCTGAGAAGCTGCTTCCATCCATCTGAAAGCCCTCATCAGCAGCAAAGCTCTCGAGCAGCCGGCTCACTGCTCGTCCCTTTGGCTGTACAATATAACAGTAGGGGCAGTCAGAAGAATAAATGGATGCAAGAAATTGTTTGGTAAGCTATTCAAAGACGCAATTAACAGTGGGGGGACATCACAGTGCCTGTTACATTTCCAATCATCAGTAGTGATTTTACTCTTAGCATTTCTTCACTCTGTCACAGCAGAAGGTGTGAGCTTCTCTCCCATCCCCACATCTCCTCTTCCATCCTTCCCTCTCCTGAGATTACTCAGCAGGAGGCTGGGCTATGTGCTAAGTACTTTGAATAATTCTACAGTAACATTCCTTAGGGTGAGAAATCTGGGACGGAACGACATCACCAGAATTGTTAATAGAATGTGTGAAGGGTGGCTTTTGTAGAATTAGATTGTTTAGTGGTTGCATGTGCCTGGTTGACTGAGTGAAGGTACCTGCTGGTCGTTGCTCCTTCGCCCCCTGCTACCCTCCTCATTCTGTGAGGATGTGCCTCCAACGGTCCAGCAACTTCTCCTCTGTTAAGGTTGACATGAAGATGAATAAGATTTGGGATTGGACTGTGACTGATCTTAAAAACTTCATAAACAAAACATAAAATAAAATCACACATTGTTAGGTGTTCAGCATTTTAACATTTCACCAAAAACTTTCTTGCTAACCTTATTGATTACTCCTCTCAACATAGTGCTCTTGCGTGTTGCCCTCTTTAGCCTCTCACTGGTAGTTGGGAAGGTGGCCAATCCCATGCTTCTCCGGTAACGGTTGCCTCTGGTCCCGAGGCTACCCCATCGAGGTTCCTTAGACCTGGGCATACATGGCCTTCTCACCCCTTCGGGCCGGTAATCTTCATGATGGTTCTTGACTGTTGTGGCCAGGCTCATCCTACAGGGTGGCTTCTTTCTTACTTTGACCTCCCCTTCTGTTCCAGACAGACTGTGGGAGCCTGTGCAGTTCAATTAGAAAAACAGATTTAGACACAGCTAACAAGCCAGGAAGAGAAACACAAAACAGATGCTTCCCATGAAACATGTGGGGCAGCTTTGTTGACTTACGGATCAGTTTCAGGGGACAGTCTTACCATAAAGCTCCTGTCTCTGTTTCTTGTTCCTGGCTTTCTGATTTGCTTCCAGTTTTACAACAGATGAGGGACTCGGACCGGTCATGGAAGAACTAGAAGTTACATCTCTGGGAGGTTGGGCTCTGTAGTCTTGACCTTCATCTGTATCATAACTGCCTTCCTCATCTTCATCGTCTAATGAAGATAGCAAAGAAAAAAAATACATTGAAGGGCTCTTGTTGGAAGGTTTATATGATACAATACTCCTTTATTCATCCCACAACGGAGAAATTTAGAAAGTTTATGAACTTGCATACATCTTATCTAATCCATCTTAAAGTAAGTCAATATCAACCTGTCAAGTTGTATCACATACTCTCCATCATTTTACAGGCACTTCATTAGCATTTAAGTAAATAGTTTCTGTTCATAGAAATCACATATGAAGTGCCTTGCCTCTATGGTATTTCCTGGTGTTAACCCACATGCTACAGAGTCAATGTGGAATGGAGTGTAGGAGTGAGTTTATGTGCTTGGGTTGTCACTGCACTTTCTCAAGCAGCTCTTTGACCCAGTCTGCGAGTCTCCAGTGCTGTCAAAGCCGCTCACAGGCAAGTGTCCACAGCTGTGGCTGCACATCCAGCCTAGACCAGCCAACAAGGCCGGTCACGGAGGTGTCGAATGTCCATGCACACCCCCTGACATTCATCAACACATATTAACTTACCTCTGATTACTTTTAACGTGATTGACAAGTTAACAAAAGACACACTGGACTTAAACTGGTATCTGAGGAGGATACCTGATTCAATATGTTGGTGATACTCTGGTCAGACATAAATACTGTATGTTGTTTATGTTGAACTTGAAACAAGTAAAATGTGCTTCATTGTTTGCTGTAGCCTTTTATTTCTTTGTATGTTGGAAGATTAAGTCTTATCTTTACAATAATCTTATATAGTACTTATCTCAGTGATTCCCATAGTGGGGCCCAGGATCCCTGGGGTTGGGGGGTGGGGTCTTGGTTTTCACAGTCTCACCTTGTTCAGACGAGACGCTCTCTGCAGGTGAGCTCTCTCCCTCCTCCATAGTGTCCTGTCTCTGGCCGTGGAGAATTCTTGATCTGGTCTGACTCAGACGAGAGGAACCCTGTGAAAGGGAGTTGGATCCCTTTGTACGTCCTCGGTGCACCAGTCCCGTCCAGCTCTCTTGGGTACCACTGTCGCCACTGGCTGCTGAGAATTAAAAATCAAAATCTATGTTAGGAAATATTGGGAAGAATTTAAGTTTGTGAAATTATAAACTGAAAACAGTGATATGTTTATTCAAACAAAACTGCATGAGGCACTATTAGTATCGTGATTGCCAGTCTCTACCTGTGTCACTTTGTCCCCCAGACTCCAGCCTAGACTCAGCTTTGCTTGTGCCCTGGCTTCTGTGTCTGTGCTTGGGGTTGGAGTTACAGGGCGAAAGCTCCTTGTCCCTGGAGCCTGTCCCTGAGAGATTCTTTTTACCATGGGCTTTCTGTTTGAGCTGAGTCACATCACTGGCCAGCTTGGAGCTGAGCATGCTGTGAAGACTGCTTTTTCTGCAGCCCTGTGCTTTTATCTGCTGCAACAGAGAAAGATGAGAGAGCCAGAGAGAGCCAGTTACACTCCCGGTCACAGCAGCCGCAAAAGCATCAAAACGTCAGAGAGAGAGAGGGCTCTCTTCTGCTCACACACAGAGAAAAAAGAGGAACGGTAGAAGCCCCAATAAAAGAGATATTAATATGGAGAGCAGAGGATTTGACTCCTGAGGGTAGCACCTAATTAGAAAATGGTGTACAACAAAGGAATAAATCAAACGCAAAGAAACAAAGAGTGGCCCTTTTTTCATGTATAGTTGCATAGAGGACAAAAGGGAGGGAGGACAAGGGGACCCTGACCTGTGTGCCGCCGAGTCGCTCAAAGCCTCGACTGGACAGCCTCTTCTTCCTTCTCTGGTTGTCTCCGCCCCCTCCTAGGTCCTCAGGCGACAGAGCAAGCCCCGCCCCCATCGACCTGCCAGTCAAAACAAGGGAGAGGCATTCATTAGAGAAGAATAGCAGTAGTTTAAAAAGAAAAGAGGGGGTAGGACATCACAGGGGAAAACAGAGTTGAGTCACCTCTCTGTGGGATCTAATAACTCTCCTTTCTCTGTCTGATGAACAGAATGACAAAAAAAGGACATGGAGAGCCCACTGTCTGAACCACATACTGAAAAAATGGGATCTAACAAGGAACCTGGGATTGTTTGAGGGCAGTGTGGCATAAGAAACCTTAACGCTCTATCTAGGGAGTGTCTCTGCAGCCCTTGAAGCACTGCATAGCTTTGAACGATACAGTAGATGGTTGGAAGGCATTGCATTTGTATGCAGCTCTATTGTTCTCAGTGAATATCATAGCTCTGCAGTTGCATTTTCATATAACGGTGGCACACTTTTCCCCCAACACTGAACAGCATCACATGCAGACCCCTCAAAATGCCCTTGAATTTCACTCTGGAAGCCTGCCCACAGACCACACCAACATGAGCCTGGCCATGCTTCAACAAAACATGAACTTACCCTCTCCTAGTGTGCTTACGGTCTAGGAAACCAGTCTTATTTACACAGTTAGCAGGGTTTAAAGGGGAAGTCCGTAAAGTTCATTACATAATTTATGTTCTGTTGCGTATTTTACTATGAATTTGGTTACATTGTTTGGAATAAGTTGTGCTTTGGCTTCTTTGTTTAGTCAGCATTGGAACAAAACACCAAAAACACACTTTTTGTATGGAGGCCTCAGTTGCGTGTTTTCTCTTTAATCAGTGTGTGTCAGCATGCATCTCCAACAGACAAGAAAAGAATGAAGGTGATTGCCGGGCAGTGGGACTGTCTGCCCACTGACTGACAGGAGAGTGACAGAGGTGGCAGCGGAGTGTGAGTTGTCCCTGTGAGGCAAATCCCGCCACAGCTTGCCTTCCGCTGCTGACAAACACAATATGACAGAGTCCCTCCCCTTTGTGGGGGGATGTTGGGGCTGAGCATACAGTGACTAATTAAACAGAATTGATTAGCAGGGTTTTCTGGCGAGCGGCAGTTCTCTCCAGCCTTCCCCCCAATCAAAGCAGCACCACAAAGGACTCCAGTGCTCTACCCACAGGAATATCAGGCATGCACAAAAACAAACAATGTCTGCATACTGTAAATGCTTATGAGCACACAGCTGCATCTATTCCTAATTGCAGAGATGCATAAAATGCTCAGGCAAGGAGTCTTGGATTTATCGCACACTTGAACACTGCCACACACACTCCCTGTGGTTCAAGCAATTTAAGGTAAGGAAGAAAAACCAAAAGGCTGGGCTGTTACTCCACTGACCCACTGCCCTCTATCCTAGTCTCCAAGCGTCAGCTTCTTGTGGTGGCATGAGTGACAGGTGCAGCACATGCTTTTACATAACCCTGCCATGTAACGCAACATGGGGCTAATCAGTCCCAAGTCTTCCTGTTTCTTGTTCTTGTCATTCTGTGCTGCTTTACACGCAAACATCTGCAGAAACAAAAGGCTGTTCACCCAGGTTGCCCTGAATAAAAGTGTACTAAAGCTGTTGCTAAAAACGTCAATACAATAGAGAGATAGACAACAGCGTACTGTACCGAAGCCTGCATAACAACCTACCGCCCCCATATTGCCCTTCTTCTCTTCCTCCCCTGCATTTTGCTGTAGGGCCCTGGCCGCTACCCTTTCATTTGGGTGTCATTGTCACCCAGCATTAGCATCCCTTTTCCGATGGGGCTTGGCCAGGCAAGGGGTCAGGGGTACATGGGTGGAAAGAGAGTGGAGGTGACATCACAGAGGGGCAGCTGGGATCAATGTGGAAAGCTGCCCGGGAACCACAGCAAGAAAAGAAGGAAGAATTCTCTTCTTCCTTCTTTTCTGGAGAGTGAGAGAAAGATTTCTGTGTGTTTGCATTTTGTGCTCTAAGCCTTTTCCTTCCGTCTTGTCTTTTTTTTTTTTTTTTTACCAGTTACACCACTACCATAAAACAGCAATTGTAACCCTAGAACTAAAGAACATGAATGTCATCGAAACTTTTTGAAAAGAGATGCAAGGCCTTATTTCTTGAATATCTCCTCCTTTATTTTAATTGTACTGCATTGCTCTGTATTCCTTAAAAAAAATCCCCCTCACACACGGACATTGAGTTCTAAATGTCAGCTTATATCTGAGTGCTCTGACTGTCTGACCACTATGTTATCCTTCGGACCCCTGGTGACCTTGTTGGGCTGTGGTGTGTCACATTCCTGCTGCTGGGACAGATTACAGGAGAATTCACAGTACTCTAATTACATCCTCTGCCTGTCATCCCCCCCCAAGCCAGCAGCCAGCTCCCTCTGCAGCCCGGCACAGCTAAGCCAAACATGCACAACCGTAATGCCACTGAGGTTAAAGATTAGCTGGGTTATAGCCTAATGAGGGGTATGAGTGGTTTTAAGGTATGAGTGGTCCATATATCAAGCATATACATAAACACTCTGTACCAGCAGACATACACAAACTGACACTGATTATGCTACACAATTAACGCCAGTGTTGATAAGATTAGAAGAGGGCTCAAGTGGAATTTCTTGAATGGTTCAGCTGTGTTCTCCCATTTCCTGTTTATGCCAATGAGAGGCAGTCCCTGTATGCCAGTGATACAAAAGGGGCTTATCAGGCACGACTGGACTTTGGCCAGCCAGCGGAGATTAGCTGAGTGATACTCACTTGACTTTTCTTAGGCCCTCAGATGAGGACAGTGGACCTGTGGTGAGGGTGGGTTTCCGCTTCCTTGGCCGCCCTGGTCCTCGTCGTGCTGGGCTGCGAGGTGTTTCCTCCTTCCTGCATACACAAGCAGATGTAAACACACGCATGCAGACAAAGACACCACACATACCTTTCAAGCAGAAAATAGCAGAGAATACAAAACAAAACCCTCTAGAAAACTGAGGGGGAAAAAAAAGAGTTCAAATTTGTATTGCTTTTGAAATGTGTTACAACAAGGGGGGGGGGGGATGATAAGGTCGTACTCACTGATGATCGTGCTTCCTCTGAAGTTTGGCAAGCTCCTTTTGCTTCTCTTTGTAGCGACGCTGTAGCTCAGCCAACTTGACACGCATTGCAAGCTCTGGACCATCCATTGTTTCCATGGTACCTTTGGCCGGGCACACCTGAGATATGCGTTATTGGTGGTTATTTTTTATCATTATAAGAAACCTTAAAGTTTCAAGATAAACACATGCATCCATTTTCTTATATGACTGATAATAACTCCATAGTATTTGTTTTCAAGGGGGGGGGAAGCACACGTAGTTGCAGTCTTACTCGTTCATTTCGAGGAGTCCAGCTGCATTTCCTGCGTAAATTGAGGATCCTGCGGGCCGGGTAATGTTGCCCTGAACTCGTACTGCTGCTTTCTTGGGTACCAATCTCCATGGCACGGGCTGTGGCGAGGGTAGCAAGGCTCTGGAGGTCAAACATCAGCAACTCGTCTCCTGTTACAGAACAACAGAAATATTTTGTTTATGCATACTTGATTTCAAAAGTGTCAAAGTCAACGAGAAAGACGTGGACCTGTTTTGCAAGTTTTAGACGTGCATACTTATGGTCAAAACTTGCAATTGCACTTATTTATTTGTGTAGTTATTGGGGAAGAAGACAGACATTTAAGGAACTTTAGCATGCAAACCAATGCATTAGGAGGACCAGAATATCGTTTTAAAGGTCATATCATTGTGAACTCAACAGTTGCTGATTTGTCAGTGACCATCTGGACCAAGACCTTCGTAAATATTCCAGTTTGTCTGTTGCATTGACTGAAGCTATGGGCCTCAAGGCTGAATATAGGGGTCGACACACATACGAATATGAATAAAAATATGAATTTTCTTTACAGAGTAACACTGCCTTCTTTCTATGTATGACTAAAAAGACGGATCTTTTCACTTGTTTAGCACTTGTTTTGGTAAAGACAACTGTTGTGACTTGACATGTGCCACTTCCCTGGGCTGTCAACAGGATCACATCACAAAGACAACATCACTGACTCTGAAATCAGTTGATGATACCCTTTTTATAGAAACCTCTGTTGGGAGCAGTTAAATGCATTAGGATGCTGTGGTAAACACAAAACATCCTTTTGCATAAATAAAAAAAAAAACATGCCGCTTTGAAAAACAAGGAAGCTTTTAAAGGCACTTTAAAACAATGGGGTCTAATTAGCCAGGCAATGCTCCAGGGTGCTGAAAACATCGACTGCTTTTGCGATTACGCACTAACTTTCAGTAACGCGTTGTGTGTGGGAAAGAGGGAAGTCAATTGGTGTGTGTCATTTTTCCTTAATGTTAGTGTATTTTCAATTGTGTGTGCGTTTTATGTGTGTGTGTGAATCTATGCACACATGTGGATCAAACAGTGGCAGGATGGAGAGACAGAGAAAGCTCCCTAAGGAAAGCTGGAAGGGAAGGAGAGGGAGTGAAAAAGGGAGGTGTACACCCCTCTCTAGTAGTTCAGCCCGGTCCTCCTGCTTCTTCTCCCTCTCCTGAGGCCTCTGCATCGTTAGAACAGCCTTTTAGAAAATAAAAGTGCCTTTAACACACCAAAGACGCGAAACGGCAAGCAGACTTGCAGACAGCTTCTCTGGGGACATGTTAGAATCCACCAGAGGCCTTTGAGACCAGCAGGAAAAGAGGAGCATGTTAGAGGGAACACAGACCGACGAGGCTAGGCCTGAGGGGGTAGTGGGAGTTTTTCTCGGTGGACGCAGTGGAAGAGGAAGGTAGGCTACGAGAAAGAAGTGCATTCTGCTTATATTAATGTTTCTAGATGCTTGTTAATGTCTATGAGTAATGGAAGAACTCACCCTGGCTTTTCCCACATGTGCGCTTTTGCTGTTGTAGCTCAAGATCCGCCAGCTCACTTAAAAGCTCCATACCCTGGTGAGGGTTAGGTAGTGACGGGGCAACTAATGGGGCACTATAAGGGAACAAGGGAAACGGGGGTACATCTGTGCAGAACGCAGCAGCAATCAGCAGCTCCAGACTCCAGTAGCAGGGCACATGAGGTTTGTTGGGCACCGCAACTGTTGCCTGACTTGGACTAGAGGCAGAAGCAGGAGACAGACAAACAAAATCCACTGAGGCATCTTCGGGGCTTGTCTCATTCTCCTGCTGCCGCTCACTGTCCTTTGCTTCATCCTGGGCTGGAGACTGCAACTCAGGGCCTGCAGGAGAAGCAGGGTCAAGCTCAATGATGGTGGGCAGCTCTGGCTCCTTCTCTCCAGGCATGTTGACCTTTTGAGCAGGCTCCACCTGGCTCTCCTCACCCACTGCCACATCATCCTCTTCCTCTTCCAAGGTGATGACAGCCTGTGGCCTTTCCAGCTCCTCTGTTGAAAGGGAGACTGGACAAGAAGCAGCCTCACACACTGGGCTCTTGGCAGGGGGGCAAACCAGGACCTCTTCCTCAGCGGGCCCCTGATCCTCCACCTCCTTCTCTCCAGGCACATAGTTGGCTGTTGTCACTGCTGCTACCTCAACCTTCTCCTTCTGTTCCAGAACTCTCTCGGGAATCATTTTCCCTTCTTCCTGCTCCACTTCCTTAGGTGGGTGTGACTCTGGGAGGGGCCTGACCACCGCTTGGCATTCTAGCCCCTCCCCCAGGTTGGAGAGAGACTGGGGAACATGCTCAGCGGGCTCCGCTTGGACAGCTTCCAGGTGGGCTGGCTCAGCCAGTCGAACATCCTGGGGGGAGGGTCCACCCCTGTAGCCCATGGTCATGGCAGGGTAGGTATATCCAGGAGGCAGATCTAAAGAGAGAAACAAATATAGATTCTAGAATCATCAGTTGTCAATGTTGGCTAAACAATTTTGATGGATCCTCCTTTAAAATATCTCAATCTTATCTCATGCCATTTCTTCGTTGGTGATATTTAAGCACTAAATATACACTCATCAGGCTCACTCTCGAGAAAACTCCCTTACTATAGTACCTTTGAGTTCAAAAGGGACAAAATAAGGAAAAGGAAAAGCTCTTTTCCAGATATAACAGGAGTCAGAGCAATAGGGGGGGCACATGCAACCTTTTAGAAGAGTGTTATTTGAAGTGGGCCAAGCCTTTGGTTTTTCAGAGCAGCTGACACAATTTCTTTGGCGCTGTGTGGCCGTTAGCCAGACATTAACGATGATGAAGAGAGTGTGAGACCCGTGGGGGTGGGGGAGAGGCAAGGGATGCTATTGAGGTGTTTCTCAGTCATTACCAAGGTAACAGTGCTAGAAAAACCCAGCTCAGTGAACAGCCATTTTTTCCTGCAGCTTTGAGTTCTACAGTAAATCAGAGGCTTGCCAAAAAAATCCGACAACAACAAATTAACACAAAACAAGCTGAAAAAATGATCATCAATAAGATTGGCTATTGTAATTAACATTGATTATAATATTTGATGGTGTGCAATATCCAAGAAATCACTTTCTTTTGATGTGTATTGCATGGAATGCAAAAGCAGCTGAAAAATATTTTTTTTGTTTTTGGTAATGCTTACCTGGCTCCAGAGACTCTGGGTAATCCTGTGGTGGCTGTCCCTCTACTCTCTTATCCTGGGCTTCATTCCCCTTGGGCATTTGAGGTGGGGCTGGGCTGATGACAGGTGAGTGGGGGGCTGCTGCAGCAGGGCTGGGGGCAGGGCAGGGTGTAGAGGGAGTGCTTTTAGGATGTGGTCGTAGTGAGGGAGACTGGCAACAAGGAGACAGGTGAGCAGTGCAGGCCCCAGTGGGAGAAGTGTTCCTATGATGTTGGTTGTAAGAGTAGGGCTTGGCAGGTTTCGGCGTTCTTGGTTCTGAAATGAGTTCTTCTAGTTCAACTGAGGGTTCATCCGGCCTCTTCTGCATCTGTGGCATTAAAAAAAAGAGATATCGATTAGATTTCTTAAGAAAGTACATTTCTATGTTAGCAATGAAATAACAAATTCCTTTCAAACTAGTAATTGACACTAAAAGCTATTTGCTCCTCAGCCTGTATTCAGAGATGTACTTCATCACTGTGAGAAAATCAGCATATCCCAGAAAAAAGTGGGAGAGTTAAAAATAGACCTAATGGTAATGTGAGGATTAAAGCTGACTCATGCCTCACAAACTCTACTTTATTCTTTTTCTCTTTATAGACAGATCTGTGGATATCTACTTTGATCAAACCCTCTTCACACTATGATCAAATCCTTCTCTTGCATATGTTGCCTGAACAATTACCTGGGAATTGTGAGATGCATGATGTTGCATTTCCATGTCATGTGCAGCTCTGTGCTGCTGCTGCTGCTGCTGGGTTTGAGACTGTGGTTGCGGTTTTTGTGACTGGTGGCTCTGGTGCTGATGTTGATGCTGATGCTGAAGTTGTTGGTGCTGCTGGATAGCATACAGCTCCTGTTGCCGTAGAAACTGGGAGCGGGAGTACACAGCAGGATGCTGCATGTGGGAGGGTGGGCCCCGGGTGCCATACACAGGGGGCCACAGCCCTGGCTGCTCCATCACATCTAATGAGAAAAGGGAGGAGGAATGTGAAGGAGGGGGCTACCTTAGAAAACATAGACATGCATATGCATGCACACTTTGGATTCATGCACAACCCACTAAAACACAGCATTTTTGTTATCCATATCTCTCATTATCTACCTCCCACACACCAATTTCAAACAGTAAAACCATTATGGATAATTTAAAAATCTTTCTATTTACGTTCTACAGAAACTACATAGACAAATCTCTTAAAGAAAATATTTTTGACTTCACTGAACAACATCTCCCCAGGCACAAGAATCCCACACTCTCCCCCTTTCTAAAAAGAAAGCTGTTTCTTAAGAACTGCCTTGAGAGTTTGCTGGAATGCTGGAAAAAATCATGACAGTGATGAAATGTGAACAGATGATAATGGTTAAAGTTGATCAGAGGTCAAAATACTGGTCTGGAAATGCACTCAGTGTGGACTCCCACCTGCTTAGCCAAACCACAGAAAAAAAAGCTCTGCAACAGGACCAAGGAGGTTAAGTTCCCATGTCTATGGGTGAACAACCTTTCTCAATATGTGCCTTTTAGGAGGATTACAACTTCATGTGGGTGCTATGACAGGTTTCACTTGGGAAGTAGTGGGCCTACACAAAAGTAACCTATTATCTCACCCCTGACTCGCCCTTCCACCCCCTTTCTCAAAGACGCATTAAAATCCTTGTTCGGAGACGGAGACTTGGATACGAAAATGTTTCCTGTGGGAAAGATTTTGCGGATGCATTTCCTTTCTCAGCTGAAACTCCTGTGGAGCACAGAAGGAAATGTACCGATGAAGATTGTGAGCTAATTAAATGTCACAGCCTCTTCGCTGAATGTGTCTATGCAGAGTTTGAAAAGTGATCTTTCCCGTAACCCCCTGCACAAGCATGAGGGTACACAACGAGGACAGCCTTCATTATGGAGAAATCCAGGAGTATTATGGCTGTATCTGACTAACATGACTCAAAATAAGACACAAAGTCAGTAAAGTAGCTTTCTTGTTGTCCGGTGTGCAGACGGACCCGACAGCGCGTCTTTTTTTTTTCTCGAGTCCGCCTGTCTTGTAAACTAAGCACGCTTCATAATTAGGCTACGTAAAGACATGCATGTATTGTATTACGACCTTATGTACAAGAGGTAACTGCTCAGGCCTGGTTAGTCCTGGAGCAGTGTGGGTGCAGGCCAGTGGGGGAATGAGGAGGGGAGGCAATCGTGCTTGAGCACGGTATGGGACAACTTGTGTCTTTTTTGCAATTAATTTGTCAATAGTGCTTTCTAAATACACTTGGCTTTACAGAAGAAAAAGAATGATTATGGCATACCAAGGTGATGAGTAGCAGGATGGGAGGGAGGCTCGGTGGGCAGCACAACCAGCTGAGTGGAGGGGTCCTGGGGCAGAGGCAGAACTGGCTGCAGAGTGCCTGGCATGGCTGCAGAAAAACCTGGGGGTAGATTCTGGTGCAAAGCTGTGTGACCTATACCTGCTAGAGAAAGGAGTTCAGTTTAAAGATAAATATACCAGGCACATTTTATTGGAAAACTGCTCAAAATAAACTTCAACAACAAATCCTGATGACTCATTTTTTCAGTTAGAACTCTCCTGGGAACTAAATAAACATGCTAAATCATCATGATACATGTAAGTTAGAATTATAGAAACTCTATATAGAAACATGCCTGGAAGTCACTGCCTTTCACAAATGCACCTCACAACAGGAGATTGTCTTTGTCAGATGCACTCTCCCAACTTAAAATGCCGATTGGTTTAGGTGAGGGGGTGGCTGGGTAGCGTGTGCAGGAGGAGAAGGAGGAGGCTTCTATAGAGAAGACTGTTTCTTTGTTTATATCACTACATCATGTTTAAGGATGTTTCCACAAATCAAATGCAACAGTGGAAAACAATATCATGGCAACAGTAAAGAGTATAATGTAGAGATGCTCTGTTCAAAGTAAACAGTGTAATTTCCCTGACTATTACCTGCTGCGTTCACACATAAGCTCACCCGACTTAACAGAGACAATTTACTTGGGGGCTGGCATTAAAAAGTATGGATATCCATTGGAAGAACACATGGACCCTAACCAGACAATGTCTGGAAGTTTTCTAGATCGCAGCGCATGTGTGAAAGGTGTTTTTATAGGATGGAAATTAATGAAGGCAGTCAGTGTAGGCAAGTAAATTCACCCTCTTAATTTCCAAAGCTATAAGTGTTTTCTCACCGTAGGAGTGTCCTGTCATCCAGAGGGATGGGCTACCAGTTCTTGGCATCCAATGATGGTGAGCTGAATGTGCAGCTGGATCTCCTAATTGGCCTGACTGGAGGGTAGTCCCGCCTGGGACCATAAGATGAGAGGTGAGGTCCCCATGACAACTGTTGGAAGGATGGATTCTTGCAAACTCGACCCTTTCTTTATTATCCCTAGAATTAAGATGCGACAAACATGAGGAAAAACAAATAAATGATATTGACCGTTTATTAGAGAAACAGAATTATACTGGGTATTACTGTACAGAATGGCTTTTCAGTCACTTACCTGATATACACTTCCCTCTCTCTGTCCAAACAATTCAGACCCATCTGTTCGCCACTCATCCTCTTCCTCTCCTCTTCAGTGGTGGGGTCTGAGGGATAGATGGAGCGGGGGAGTCCTGTGAGACAAAGATTAGCTTAATAATTATCATTCATTCTGGTGTCCAATGGCAAGGATTCCCAAGGCTCTCACCATTTTGCTAAACATTATAATGATTCACATGGGACTGACTAGTTTATTATTTTACTCAAATTTAACTTCCAGGGATTCAAGAATAAATATGTGTTAAACAAATGTATGCTAAACAGTAATGTTAATGCTGAAAAGTACTGTCCTTATTTCAGTTTGATGGAGATGATTCTGCCTGTTGCAAATCATATCAAATCATATTTAAATGTACTAGTAGTGAAGGCCAGTGAGAATTACACACGATAATGGATGGTTAATCCATTCATCAGAAAAGTTGGGTATGGCTTGTTACTTCAAAAACACTTTTTCAACTTTAGACTCTTTTCTTTCTGTATTTCTGTTCAGTTTTTAAAAGTAGGCAATTACAAGGTAAGAGATAAAGATTAAACTGGTCTCTGTTCATTCTGTTCCCTTCAGCTCTGTTAAGGTTGCAGTGACCTAGACCCCTACCTTTCACTGAGGGATGAACCCTTCCCTGTCGGCTGTTGGAATGACTGTCTGCTGAACGACAAGGTGGCTCCCTTTGTCTGGCCACCGCCACTGCAATTCCCACTGGTGGCTGCCGCACCTCAATTTCTCCATGTCCTGCTTCTCCGATATCCCTGCTTCTTCCACTGTAATCAGGGCGCTCGTTTTCATTGGTAGGGCCCTTTCTGGAAGGTAGGGTCTGTTTGTTGCCCTGCAAAGCACAGCTCCCACCAGCAGGACCTGATTTGAGGCTCCCAAGCCCCCCAAAGGGGCTTTTCTGGGAGAGGAGCAGTGGCTGTTGCTGGTTGCTATACTTAAGTAAGCTTTTCATGGCACTGCTTTCCCCTTGAGTTGGGCCCTGGGGCTCAGGTTGCTGCTGTTGATGCTGCTGTTGCTGATTGAGTGGAGGAACAGGGGAAGGTTGGGGAGGTGGCAGGCTCATTCTCTGTTGCTGCTGCTGTTGCTGCTGCTGCTGCTGCTGCTGTTGTTGCTGTTGAGAGTGTTGCCCTCCAGTGTTCCCCAACTCCATGTAAGACTTCCTCTGCTCCTCTTCGGGTTGTGACATGTGGTGTGGAGGCCTCATGGCCCAGGATGGCACTGGAGGCTGCTGGTGGTGGTGCTGCCCACTGTTGTTGAAACTATATGGAGACATGTCTATCTTTCTTTTCAACTCCTGTCCTGTCACCTGATTCAATTCAGCAGGAGAAGGAGCATCTGGGCCAGGTCGTCCATGCTGCTGGTGGCGTATCCTGGCTACCTTTTGGCCATCTCTCTGTAAAGAACAGCTACCCCCAGGACCAGGTCCATGGGGTGCTCCAGCCCCACCATGTTGACCCATGCTTTTACTTCCAAGTGGGGAGGAGTTTGGTGGGGGACCTGGATGGGAACAGTCTCTGTAAGGTGAAGTGTTAACAGAATGAGGAACAGAGTGTCCAGCTTTTGGCCCCTGGGGCAGTGAGGACCTAAACACATCCATATCTACACCACTGTTGATACACTCAGCGCTTCGTGATCGTGCAACTTGGTGCTGCTGTTGTGGATGCGGAGGCTGTTGTAGTTGAGGAGGTGGAGGAAGCTGTGAAGACTGAAGATGTTGATGATGAGACTGCATCCAATCTGGGGCCTTCTCAGTCTTTCTGTATGGGTGCTGCTGTTGCTGCTGCTGCTGCTGCTGCTGTTGTTGTTGTTGTTGCTGTTTTCTGTGCCAACTACTATGGTGCCCACCACCTCCATTCTTTTCTATTACCTTATCCTTAGCATTTCCACCTCCCCCTCCACTGCCCACACCCTGGCAGTCAGGGTTACCAAGCTGGAATGGCCCACTAGATTTGTCCCCAAGGTCTGCCACAGATGGCACAAATGTCGCTCCAGTGACTTTACCCTCTTGCACCACATTGGCTGGCCCCCTGTCATGTGAGGCAGGATTGGCAAGAGGAGCAGGAGGAGGTGGGCAGAAGAAGTCTGGGTGGTGGTGTGTATGGTGGGAATGATGTGGGTGATGTGGGTGACTGGGGTGGAGCTGAAGGCAAGGGAAGCTCCCTGGATGAGGATGTGTATGGGGGTGAGAATGAGAATGGGGATGTGCCCCTCCTGCAGCAGAACCCATATGTAAGGGTGGTGGTACAGAGTAGGACAGTGAATGGTGGAGTTGTGCCTGACCCCTTTCTAAACAGTCTGATGGTTGTTCACTGATCCTCATCTCCCCAATAACCCCCTCCTTGGTGCATCTACTACTGCCACTGGATGCCATATGTCTGCCCTGGCTGCTCCCCCCACCTCCCATAGCCCCAAGGGCTGTGCCCTCCCCACCACAACTGGACATGGAGGCTTTGCTCCCTGCTCCAGTTCCTGTATCTCCATTTTGCATCTTGCCATTGTGTAAGCAGGCACTGAGGGGCTTGCCCATAGTCTGAGGGTGTTCCTTGCTGTACTCCATTGGGAGTGATGCCTTGTGCCGTTCCATTGCCCGACTGTTGACCTCCTCCAATGGTAGCGTGTGCTGTGGATAGTGTTGATGCTGTTGATGGGAGTGGGAATGGTGGTGGTGGTGATGGTGGTGTGTGGGCTGTGGTGGCTGGTGGCTGTGGTGCTGTTGGTGCTGCTGTCTCTCCTTTGCATCTTGTTTGCTGCTGGACCTCTCCTTGTCCTTGACAGGTCCCACTCCTCTCTCTACAGATCCCTCTTTCAGACCTTTATGTAGTCCTGTCCCTGCAGCTGGATCTCTTTCTCTGCTACAGGACCCCTGAGAGTGTCCTGAACCTGCCCTGGACATTGGCGGCAGACTGTGGTTAGCTGAGATGAGAGGTGGTTGGGACGGCAGACTTCGAAGATAGAAGTTTTCTAATGTACAAAAAAGACAGGCAAAAAAAGACAAACACATTAGACTAGATAGATAAATGCTATGACAGAATTTGATTATTCAGCTCACTTGATAGTGTTGCTTGGTATAATTATATGTATTTAATATATTATAATTAAATTATATATATTACATAAACTGGATATAAATGTCTTATTCTTACTCTATGCCATTTTAATCATCACATGACTCACCTTTTTGGGTGTCATAGAAACGATGCTGTCCATAAAGAACTCCACTGTTGGCATGGTGATCCAAGTGGCTCATGGGAAGGAAAGTGTGGGCCAAACTCCCTGAGAATCTGGGATACCCTGGAGCTGCTGAGATGGAAAGCAGAGAGAGGGAGATAACTGATAAGACAGGACAATAATCACCAAGATTCAGTTATCCAGACTAACCCAGCATAATCCTTCAGGTCCAGTGCAGCTGGTTGTGTTCATACGCAAATAAGTACTGGCTGTGCCTGTCATGTTTGCCTTTCCTGCCTGAGTTAAGAATACACACAATACAAGACAAGCCTGGGGATTGCTGTAATGTATGAAATTTGTCTTTGAAACATATGGCTCTTTCTTTCTCTCTCACACACAATTGGCAGAAACACCTCTGCCCTTTTGAATGGGGTGATAAGTATAGATTTGAAGCTTGTTTACCACGAAGAAAGAGCTGACCTTGACTGACCTGCATCAGGGGTAAAAGGTCATATTGAAGTTGTGCCTGTAAGCCAGTACACCTGGGCCTATTAAATCAGGCCCATCTGGAGATCATTTACACCACAACCAAACCCAGAACTCATTTTGTGAGGGGACATTAAAAAAAAACAAAGGACTTTGAAGATGGAGGGCGGAGACAGAACATGGATTGAGATGAAAACCAAATGCAATATCAGGACAAGAAATAGCATCACTATGACAACCCACTTCTTGTACGTGGGATTTAACATCCAACAACAAATTAACATCCAAACAAATTAATTAAATTTGGCCTATCTCCCTTATACTGTGCAATAAATCAGTTTGCATGGTTGTATGAAATACATTTAATAATAAAGTTAAAGCACTGTAAATTGTAAAAAAAACAAAACAGGGCAGTATTATGAAAGTCTAGTAGGATATTCAATACTGACCATATTAACCATATTCTCAAAAGTAAGATAACAAATGAACTTAAAAACAGCCAAACTTGAGCCCTTCCAAACTACACTAAATGACATTCAAGTTGAATAAATTAGCAACAGAAAATGAACATATAGGCACTTTCATCATGAATGAACCAAAGTCAGGGACGTAAGGAAATACAAGATGGTAAAGAAAGACATAAAGAGGAGAGATAAACGTATAGTTAACAACTGTGTGTTTAATAAAGACAGAACTCTACTGTCCAACAGCACAACATACAAGCATTTCAGTGACCTCTAAGTCATCGACAGAGTCCAGGTGGTTCACGTCTCCTTTTCTCTGCTTTTGCACCTGTCTCACCCTCCAGCCTCACTTTCAAACGCAGCTCACAGACGGAGTGAAGGAAGGAGGAGGGGGATAAAGAGAGGAAAACATGGCCCTACAAGCTAAATGAAAGACAGACGTATTTGTGTTGGCAAGCGCGCGACCTTATACAGGAAAGTCGCAAATGCAATTCATTTGGCCGTGCGTGAGTGTGTGTGTGTGTGTGTGTGTGTGTGTGTGTGTGTGTGTGTGTGTGTGTGTGTGTGTGTGTGTGTGTGTGTGTGTGTGTGTGTGTGTGTGTGTGTGTGTGTGTGTGTGTGTGTGTGTGTGTGTATGTGTGTGTGCGTGTGCGTGTGCGTGTGTGTGTGTGTGTAGGGAGGGGGGATTGTTTTTGCCCGTACAGCGTTGTGGTTTTAACAGGAGCTCAGAGTGTAGAATATCTCACTTTCTGCCGTTGGAACAATGGGGCCAGTGCTGCGAGCCGGTTCTGGGGAGGGAGGAGTGTTGTGGTGGGCTTAATGACCCCGTCTCAAAGAGGCCTCCGCATGCTCCCATCTTAATTAATGAAATGCACAGAAAGGGCAAACAGCCCTGCAATAACACAAGAGGTGCTGCTTTCTGAGGGCAATGGGTGTGATAATTACATACCCTCACGTTTCTCTTTCTCTTTGTTTCACCTATTTTTCTACCCATCTTATTCTATTCGCTCTCCAGTTTTTGTCTCTGCCTCTTTCTTTTCTGTCATGATTAATAAGCACACCTATTTATGCCAATTCATCTACAGTGGGAAGAGGGGGTTTCTTTGTGAAAGCAAGACGTTTTTCTCTGATTTTGTGGGTCAGAAAAAGCACTGAGCTGTTTGGCAGTCTTTATCCAAGCTGGTAGAGGGGCTTTTTTTTCTGAGGCAGCATGTTGTTTGTGAGCGTGACGATTGACGGCGTAATCCCTTTTCACAGCGTGGTCTGGCTGTGCCCGATAATGCCAGCCCGCTCAGTTTCAGCATGCCCTCCATTGGTGCGGCAAGAGGGGGACTGCTGGGCACGGCAGAGCCCATTCAGCCATTAATCTGGCCAGGACAAGGAAGCTGCTGCCGCTGCTCCTGCTGCAGGCGACGTGAGCAGGGTCTTAGTGCAGTCTGCTGACTGCACAGCAGCCTCACTCTCTTTTGCTCTTTCTACACACACACACATAAACAAGACTGCTTTGGCAGTGAATGGCAGAAGGGAGATCGCAGCGCATGCTCTCCTTTCCACAGGCAGAGCAGGGGCGAGAGGCAGAACAAACAGAGCTGCATCCCAGGGAGGGATTTCTAGAAGTTCTGGAGGTATTTCTCACAGCATGGTAGGTTAAAAGAAGCAAGCCGACAGGGAGGACAAAGAAGGGGGCTGGATATAGAAAAGCACCTAGAGGCAGAGGAGAATTAAGCCTGCTGAATTAGAGGCAGATGACAGTGTTTCGTTTTGCTCTAGAAGAGAGCCTTTCAGTGCTATTGACTCCAAAACCTGCCATGAAGATACCAGCCTGACGTACAATTGTTGATGGGGGTTTCTTTAAGTATTCTATAATGCAGAATAACATAAATCTGTGAAAAAACACTTATGAGATGGATGGAAAAAGAGAGAGCGTGGCGGAGGAAGACCAAGAGGAGAGGAGGAGCAGGCTTAGCTGCCTGTCAGGTCCGCTAATTGAGAAAAAGTGACAGAACCATCAAGACGCAGAAGAGGAGGAGGTGGGGTTTGTTGGAGGAGGGGCAGTACTGTGCTGGATCTCTTTAGGTTTGACTAATTGAAAGGAAGGGATGCAGGCTGGCACAAGAGGCAGAGAGAGAATGAAAGAGGCATGAGTATGGAAGAGAGGAGAGGTGGGGGGTGCAGCTTAAATCCCACCAAAGGAAAAGCCAGCAACTGCTAACAGAAGGAAAGATGGACAACTGAAGATAGGCTTGGAAAGGCGTATCAAACAGAAGTGGATTAGACAGGTGTGTGCAGGCAGTTCTGTGTGTGCATGCATGTGTGTCTATATAGTGTTGACAGAAATATGAGACTCCGATTGTTTTTGGCATAACATAAGAAGTCATTTGGACTGAAGCCAGCTGGCCTCAGTGAAGGTAGCTTTTTTTTTATGGTCCATTTTTCTTTTTTAATTTTCCCACTCAGTTGATTTAGAAAGATTTATTCAAATGGTTCCAAACATGAAAATGAATCATTCCAAAGCTCAAAGCGCCTAATTCATTTCACCAAGTATTATGAAAACATTTTATATCACATTTATCAAAACGGTCACAACACTGCATCAGTTCCTGTCATATACTGTACGATATCTTTCCCAATGATTCTTCAAAGAAAAGTCAACATTTAATCGACCAAAAGTACTCTCCCAAAGTAATCTTGATCCAAAGGACCAATCTCCCTACTGTTATGTGGGAATGGTATTTATAGGTTTGCTTAACATGTCGCTCGGCTAAAGGTTTGTCACACAGGATCCCAGTAGATACGTGGTCTGTTTGCATGACTGGCTCTCTTTAAATGGACCATTTCAAAATGAGTCTCTGCTACTGCAGATTAAGTTGAAAACACATATTTTTTTCTTGCTGATCTGGCCGTTCAAACCCAAGCAATTGAAGCCTGGAAAGCTCTTTTGTATTTTGATTGGTTAGTTTGTGAATTGTGGTTGATTTTTTGGTCCAACTAAAAATGTAATTTAATGCTGAATCGATATTTTTTGCTTCGTTCACATACAATGTTGCTGTTTACCTAAATAAAAAGCCACATGCAGCTACACTAATAATGGTTGTTTGTTGCACTATGTTGACTTTTTATTGATCAAGATCCAAGTGTGGATTAAACATTCTTCTGTCCTTTATATTATTTTCAGAAAACATTCAGAGAGGATTGTGCAAACTCAGAAGCGTAACTCACCAAGTGCTTTCTAGTTTGTATTACATTCTATTAGTCAACTTTAAATCACCAGTGAAACCAACAAAAGTTTCAATTCCCAAAAGCCTGTGACTGCACTTTTGTATAAATAATGTATATTTGTATTTTTGAACTTGCATAATAAAGGTAAGAATTACCCGTAAAAAGTGTCTAGAATTGATTGGGGGTTATGGTTTTATTTACAAAAGATGCAAATTACATTTTGATATCTGACTTCACTTACTAAAGGTTTGATATCTGTTGGGACTAAGATTTCAAACTGCCTCCAAATGTGGCTTAGATTTGCAAACAAGGCCTTTTATAATGTTATGTTACAGTCCAGGTGTCTCTGAAATCCATATTCATACAGTTTGGATCGGCCAAATTGTAACAAAGTCTTAGTTGCTGGTAAGCTCTGGACTGAGGAGATAATATCATAAATAGTAAATGCTAAACTTTTGTGGAAAATGTGCCAAAAGAATAGCAGAGACAAAGACTTTCTGCACCGTGACAGGTATATGCCAGAGACATGAGGATCAAACAATGATCTTTGAATGCACAATTTGTATGTAGCCTCTTTGAGAATGCTGTTGGAATAGAAAGGGGGAAAAAAATCCAGAGAATATCTTTTCGGTTACAAGTTACACACTAATGCGCTGACACATACACGCACAATTCAGCGCCGGCTCTGCTGCTGCTGGTGGGGTTCTGCTGACACCCGGAGAGAGCAGGCGAGAGTCTGGGTAATTGTGCCGCTCATTTTGATGACTTGCTTTTTATGCAAAACAGGAAAAAGACAATATGCAATTATCTTGAGGAGGGAACAGCTGAATGTGGTTGATGAACAGTCTGGATTCAATCATGCTCTTAGTGCGTTATATGCAATTAAACTGCAATAGAGATAATGGCCTCCATTGCCAACTGAGTAATAATCCCAGTCATAATCACCTCCATTACTTTTATTAGGCTTGGCATTATCATCATCACTCTTATTAATATTATTCTACTTTTCTACAAGAAGTCAATCTTTGACAATGAAACCCTAATAGTATAAGGTAAAAGAAAACCTGATGCCTAAAATAGATTTTTTCCAGGGGGAAATGTTTCAGATTGTGCTAATGCTGGAGTTTCTAAGTGTGGAGGTTTACCTTTTGTCACCCCCGTTACAGCTGTCCCTGGCTCAACCCCTGGTAGCCAGGACATTACAGCAAAGTGGGGAGAGGAGAGGGGAGAAAGGAGCTGGGGGGCATCCAATGCTTTTACGCATTTGAACAAAACAGACAGCATGTCAGCTGCTCTGCACGTAATCAGCTGCAAATCATGAAACTGGGGCGCCGCTGATCAGTGACCACAAATAACAAATACTCCCCACTGGCATCTCCCAGACCCCCCCGGACCAACAGCTGGGCTATTCTTAGAAAATAAATAAATAATTACAGGAAGAGTGAATGACAGGAGTCTGTCAACTTCAAATACTCTGGCATTAGATGGCCATCACATTGTGTAATTAGCCAAAGATTAAAAACATTTAAATTCAAATGTGATGGAAGTGAAGTCACAGGAAAGCAGACCTTGCATTAATATATCAGTGGGTGGGAGGTTTCACATTTATCTGACATCCTAAGCATTTGAATTCCCAAAATACCCAACCAGACTAATCTCTCTTCTTGATCCTTGTCTGACCTCCTGGCTGTATCTAAGCTGAAATGTAAGGTGTTGAATTGTATGCGAGTGTGTCATTGCATTTTCCTGACTGTGCATGAGTGTCTGCGTGTATAGCGATGGTTTTATGCTTCAGCGTTGGGTGGGAACCACCCTATTAAACTGTGATGGAGACACCAGCTGAAAGCTCTGCAATCACTGCAACTTTTTACTGGCTTGCGTTTTGCGCGTGTTGCTTCACAGAATCCTGAGTGACATTCCTGCTGAGATGAATCCAATACCGCAAGATTCCTTGGCTGAACTTATGACCCTGTTTCCCCATACAGAAACCATGGCACCATGCTCAGTCCTAGACATGTGGGTCCTGGGCCTATTTTGGAGCCTAAATAAAAGGGTGGGAGCCTGCCTTTTGCTTGATGATTACAAGTTGTGCTTTGTTGGAAACCTAACACGGCCTAAAAATACACAGTATCAGAGTAACAATACACCCTGAAAAGCTCTGTTCCCAATACTGCCAAGACATGAACATATCCCCACATAGACAATGTTGTGAGATGAGGGGGTGGGGCTGTGGGAGGTGTGTTTGAGTAAATATGTGACTTGAGGTACCTTCATGCGAATGGGGGAACCAGATTTGCGAGGCGCTGGAGTGGGGTCCACCCCGGAAGGAGGGTGAGGAGGGCGAGGAAGGCGGCCGGGAAGGGTGAGACGGGTGGGAAGGGGGGGTACCCAGACTACTGGCCAGAAACGTCCCCATGAAGGAGGCGGAGGAATTGCCCATTAATCCACTGCCTGCATGCCCACAGGGACAAAGTAAAGGAGAAAGAACATGGTTAGAATAGCAGTAATACACAGTGAAAATGTGTGTGACCAAAAACAAGAAAAAGATTTTTAAGGGTGGATTCAACAGGCCTTATAGGTGGAATTAAGATAGGCAGGGTTGATCACTGCTGTGGGGAGAGGGTGAATGACTGTGTGTGTGTGTGTATGATGAGAAAGAGTGTGAGACTCTCCTCCCCCTCACTGACAGCAGAGTCCTCTCCCCTCGTCTTCTCTCCCCTCACACCGCCTCTCCCCATGGGCAGACAGAGGTCTCATCTCACAGCTGAGTACACACTTTCTCAAGCTCTCTCGCTCTCACACACTTTTGCTCCTGCTCCCCAGTGTCCCTTTCTCAATTTCTCTCCCTCTCTCCATTATCTTATGCTCTCCATCTCTCACTTTCATGCCCTCAATCTCTCTCATTGCTCTGCTCCATTTCAGCTCCTCTCTGTCTTTCTTTCATTCTTCCTTCTTCGCTGTATGACTCTGACAGTGCACTCATACTCTCTTCCTTGGTTCCGTTTTGATGTTCAGTTTCTTTTCCGTTTGTCACAGTGCCCCTTCTGTCCCTCCATCCCATCTCGATGGGCAAAAATACACTACATGCCATACTTTTCCCTCGGTCGCTCCTCTCTCTTCTATTTCTCTGACACATAGCCTTGCTTTGCTTTGTTCTTTAACATAATGATGGCACCAGCCGAGCAATCTGTCCCTGGCTGGCTGAACTGTGTGTTTAACAAGACTATGATGAGTAATTGACCATTCGTAGCAACGCCCGTGTGACTGGGGGCTGATTGTCTATTATGCATTGCTGGGCAAGTCGGAGAAAACACACTGATTAACCACTGCTTAAATTACATTCCCATTACGCGCCCGCCAGTGCACTTGAGTGAGGGGCCCGGGTCCCCGGCTCTTTGCACATTCATTTCCCCAAAGTCACACCGCTGTGAAGCCTCATGCATATGTATGAGGATGCTTGGATGAGAGCACACTTGCACATACATGCACACACACATTGGGGTAGCATACATTGTGCGCTAGTTGTGAAAACGAAAGGGGGGGAGCGATATGGTAAAAATTCATTAACAGCCCCTCATGACGAGCTGATATAACAGGGAACACTGTGTGATTTGATTTTCTTTAAACGTGAATCAGTGCAAACATGAATCGATCTTTTTTCTGGGAGTGTGAGAACAATTGTGTGGAAGTCTTAATCAGCCAGGCAGTGAGTGAGCACATCCTCTGGGCAGACAGCAGGAATAAACCCATCAGTCTGCCGCTTGCCCCTGCACCGTGAAAGCCTATGGCTCATGGGCTAGAGCACAGGAGAATGCACACACACACACACACACACACACACACAAAAATATACTTCCCACACTGAAATAGGCATTGGACACACATTCTCGCACACATACAGGCACAGCTCTGTCACTCTTCACAC
The DNA here is from genome assembly GCA_020745685.1 of Tautogolabrus adspersus. NCBI lineage: Eukaryota > Metazoa > Chordata > Actinopteri > Labriformes > Labridae > Tautogolabrus > Tautogolabrus adspersus. Next base: position 7,124,985 of record CM036553.1, read on the forward strand.
CAGAGTGCCAGACAGGTGGAAATCCACCACAATCCTCAACCTTACAGAGCTCTTCCTCGAAAACAACCTTAAAACCAGCCCTGTGTGTGTGTGTGTGTGTGTGTGTGTGTGTGTGTGTGTGTGTGTGTGTGTTTTTACTGTTGGTCAATCAGAAACTCAAAAGTCTCCTTAGTGTTTAACTAGCACATGTATTATTTTAACACACACTAATCCCCATTATACATTTCACTGGAAAGATATATTATGCAATGTCTGATATGTTCCTTGTTTCAGTTGTGATTCATGAACAGTTGTTGCTGTTTGTGGTTTAAACGCCTTGTCAGATGTTCGAAAAAATCATTTCATTGTGAGTAAATATTTCAAGTCAAAGTCAGAATATTAATTTAAAGTGGAATTTAACTTTTTTTAAATGCTGTAAGATAAAATACAGACAACAAAAAAGGAAACCATGGGTAATATTAGCAGGAAAAACAAACAACATTAGTGAGGAAGACCGTAAACATCATAGGAGGTAGCCATGTATGAATGGCTGCTAAAGCAACCTTAGTACATGTTGGCTGGAGGTAGCCTGATGGCTCCTACAGTATCTTTGCCTTTCTTCTTTTTTGCTAGGCTGCCACCTCAAATCACCCCTGACCCTTTAGGTGCTCCTGGCAGAGCTCTGTGGAGTGCAGGGTGGGTGTTGGGGGCAGTAGTGGGTGGATTGTGGCCAACGCACTTGGTAGGCACTCATCCAGCCACCATCGTCAAGACACCCAAGGCCCCTGTATGGCACCGCCCTCCACATTGCACAATCCTTGGCCCTCTCTTTCTGCCTGTCGCCCCCAGGAACCCCAGCTTTCCTCGGTGCCTCCGGCTCACATAAATCAGCTAATCCTCCTGCATTATTAACAGCCTCGCCCCAGAGAGAGAGTGAGAAAGGGTGAGAGAGACACAGAGTGACAGAGAGAGGCTGCGGAGCCCCTCTTCACACACCAAGTGAGGAGAGAGCCTCTGCCAGGAAGACAAGGAGAGGAGAGGGACAATACATAAAAAGGGAAGGTCTAGATGTCAGGCAAAGGGATCTTTGAAGTTAAAGCTGATGTTAAAAGGTGAATGGGATTGAAGAAAAACCTTAGGAGGGTCTCAAAACAACTTAAACATGAAAACCTGTCCCTCTACACAACCAGATCAGACCTCTCAGTTATCTAGTTTGGGCATAGGATGGTACTGGAGACGGCCCAGCCATTGGTCTAATCTGAACCATACTACAGAGTAATCATGAAATTGCCTTCACCTCTGTCACATTGGGTCTTGCTGACTCAACAGCCTGTCACTCAGAAAATAACCCCTCCCTCTGTTATGTCTTTGCCTCTTGCTGAGAAATATACTGTGCATGCAAGGTACAGCAGATATTCCACTGCTGCATATAAGCACACAAGTAACACTCTTATTTTATATGAAACTCTCCTTAAATACATGTAAAGTCTAATGAATCTGAGGTGTCTGTGAGAAAGCACATAGGTAATAAAAGTGGGCTGGTATACCATAGTGTTGGGGTAGCTGTATTTTGGGTGTCAACTAAAGCAGTGCAGAACAAGTTGAGCAAAAGTTTGAGGCATGACAGCACCAATGCTGGACTCACCATAACTGTTTATTTAGCAGCTTATTAAATAGTGTCAAAGATCCAGGGAGCCTGCCTCTGCCAGGCCAGATCCTTACAAAAGTTGTGTGTTATTCTGCCTACGTTCTGGGAAAAAAAACCTTGTTTATTTATTTCTCAAGTTCTTAAGTGGTGCCAGCAGTGCGCTTGTGTTGGCTGCTCAAGAAAATAGGGTCCTGTTCATCCTAATCGGTGCCGATCCCTAAAAGAGATGGAGATTAATCCTATTAGAGAATTAAGGGAAAGAGAGGGGAGCAATAGGATGGAGTAACCCCACCTTCCCCAGACATCTTCCAACCCACCCTGACACCCTGTACACGAAAAGAAATCAACTATAACCAGATCCTCAGAAGGTGGAGGTGTTAACTAGTGCTACTCCACCCACTCCAGCGTAGGTGTGTGGAGTCCAGCTTTTTCACAACAACCAAAGCACAAATGTATGCACGCACTGTAATGTGTGGGCCCAGGCAGAGGCCCCTGTGGACGGCACTGAGTGAGCAGCAGGCGGGGAGGCGGAGCAGGGAGAATGAAGGCCCAGTTGTCATGGGAACGATAGAGAAACAGTGCTCGAGGCGAGAGGCTGAATGCTACCCATTACTACAGCAGTGGCCAGATGCAGTTGGTCATTGTGCTGCTCAGGAACAGCAGCCCTCTTAAACTACCCTGAAACCCCACCCAAGAGCCTGTTCAGCTTGTTTACACACATATACACACCTTTCTCCATACTCTAATCTGGTTTCAATTGTAAAGCTGCAGGGAGGAAGGTGTCATAATCTTTGCCCCGTTTGGGCCGCTAATCTGATCCGCTGAGCATCCCTGCCCATTAATACAAATCAATGTTGAGTGGTATTTCGGTGACTTAACAGGGAATTACACCTAATAGGATGCACAGGGATTCGTCTAAGAGTTGGCAAAGCAGTGATGAAGAAAAAAAAAAGCTGAGAAGACAACAAGCACCCACCCACAACACGTTGTTCTTTTAAATGCTGGGAATCGGATCAAAATATCCTGCTTGAGAAATGTACACCTCTTCACAAGCACTTATATGCTTTTGGCATGCAAGCGAAGACATATACCAATGCGGAGATCTACGACTATGTCCATTGTATAAGAGAAGATAAAATGAAATTATTTCTTCGTGTATCATATTTCCCTGTCTGCTCTTGAAAAATGAGCCACAGTAGTCTGCTCCTCTCCGTCTTATCTGCAGACAGCAGCCTGAAGGGACGGACGGACATGTCGTCTAGACAAGGACACAAGACAGACAGCCATTGATGAGAGTGATGGTGACAAGAAAAGAAGTGAGACAGAGAAAAAATTGCAGGTATGACTGCACCAACCTGTTTCCACAGCTCAGTGATCAGGGAGCGCCAGAGAAGATGAGGAGGACAGAAGAAGAAATACCAGGGAAAACACATCCACAAAAGTAGTTTATAAGGCCTTCTATCCCAGAAAGTGTGAGTGATTGTGAGAGCATAGTCAGCAGTCAGTGCCATGTGGCAGCCAGCTTTGTATCTGGTCAACACACCCTGAAGGATTACAGTTGACATGCACTTTTTCTGCCTTGACCTGTGACAAAACACACACTCTCTTCCTCCTTTTTTTCAGATGAATTAAATCAATATCAGCATAAGTTATGCAATCAATGAGGAAAGGAGCTGCTTAATATCCATCAGCCTGTTTAAGTTGCTGGCAATGCTTTAACTCTCTGACACAGCAGCACAAGTCTTTAAAGCATTTATTCATAACATCAAATTCGGACGACGCCTATTCTTCTTGTTACAATTAAAGACATTCTGTATTTGAATGGCCTCAGCTGTGAATGTCAATCATTTGGCTCAGACTCATATATGAAACAAACCTAAAAGCAGCGAGCAAAGAGTGAAGACAGGAGCTATGCAGACAGTTCAACGGTAACTTACCAAGTGAAAACATATTAAGCAGGGTGTCTGTTGGTAGAAGTTTCACTCCTAATACAATGTCCTTTCATCAGACTTTCCTACCGATGAAGTTCCATGTTCTTCCCGGGAATTCAGACGCCCAAAAAGAAGCCAGCCAGACTTTCCACACACGTATTCACTCATTTACACACAGCAACGTTTCTGACCCTTCTTGTAATATGGGACACTGGATTGGATTGGGCAACTGTACACACCAGCAGCCGGAGACAGACTGCACACGCAACCCTGGAGGGCTGCTGACTAACCCAGCACCTACTTCCTCACAATAAAACAGAAAGAATTTCAAATGGCTTCTAAAGAAGGGGGGATTTCCTTCAAACAGTCAGTCATCTTGAAAACATTAGTGCAACTGGTGGCCAAAGTCCTCCTTATTTCCGAAACTGTAGCAGAGCTGTTTGTTGTTGTTGTTGTAGCTGCTTCATATACTCCTTCCCTGACGTTGTCTTTTTAGGTTAGTGGGTGGTTGAAAGGTGGGGCTGACTCTAGTGGGAGGCTTGTGTGATCAGAAGCCTACTGAAGTGAGAGAGAGAGAGAGAGAGAGAGAGAGAGAGAGAGAGAGAGAGAGAGAGAGAGAGAGAGAGGGAAGAGCATGCACGCGGTCCAGTCCTGGAGCTGGGCCCAGTGCAGGGGTGGGGGAAAGTGCCAGCAGCGCACGCCTCCGACACTCTCCACACTGCGTGCCTGTGGAGTGAGTTTAGTGGATGTGGTCAGTGCGGGGGTGGTAGAGGGAGAAGCAGTTGGAGGAATGGATGGAGGAAGAAAGTGAGAAAGATTGTCCGTACTACAGAGAAAAATCCAGAGGAGGGGTAAGGGGCGAGAGTTTGGACTTGAAGTGTAGATAAGGGTGTGAGAAACTGTGAGAAACTTTGAGGGCGAAAGAGTAGCAGAGAGTGTGTGGGAGTGTGTGCCCCCGAGCATATGTGAGCCTCTGTGTGTGTGATTGTGTGTGAATATGGTGGTCGTCCCGCTGAAGTTGACAGTCTGTGTTTGCAAAGTGGCTTTGTGGTCAGCCACTTTTTTGCGATTCAAGTAATGGAAGGGTGGGAATTTTTGCAGAACTGCTATGCAAATACATTCTGGCTGAAGCACCCTGCTCATTTCACCCTGCTGTTTATACAATGCAAAAGATTACATGATAAGGACAAGAGATTCCAATCCTAAACAAATTAGTCCAACTGGCATGGCAGGGACCTTGAAATCAACAATGGATCCACACATCCTCACACAGAAAATATAGATAGATGAAATTGTCTCTTTCTCACCTCCTTTTTGTTTAGGAGTCACTTGCAGGTATCAAATATGTACCACTACCTGGCCTTTCTTCTCGAGGCATTAATCATTCAGAAAGCCAAAAACTATCAAAGATATTATTTTCAAAAGGGGGTCCACCTCTTATCCCATTACTCCTGTACCAACAGTGGTGGCAGTGGGGGGTCAGGGGGTTGGCAGACAGGAAGAGATAGCAATGTCTGGAAAGGTTCCTGCCGAAGAGGCGTTTTATGGGCACTGTAAATAAGAGTTGGACACACAGCACCAGTGCAGCTATTTACCAAAGAGCAGGACAGGAAGTGCAGGAAGTGTGTCGTTTAAGAGACAATAAGACCTCTGACTGGCAAAGTAAGAGCTGGCTGAAGAGTTTAGCAGTGTGGGCGAAGGCCACAGGGAATGAGAAGCTGGGGAAAAGGTGAAGATGTTAAAGAGCACCGAGCAGGGCATGTGGCTTAGGTTTGGTGTTACCGTATTCACACATTCACTTGTAAAAAAAAAAGTCTTGAAAATGTCAGGACAGCCTGAAATCTTCCTGAGTGGCTTATTCACACATGGTCCCTCACAGCATGAGGTTTTCCCTGTCGGATGGGGGATATCAGGAGGCAAAACACAAGGTAAAAAGGTGCTGTATCAATCCAAGTTGAGTCCAACATGTAGCCTTTATATCAATGCTACAAGTTATTGTACATATGCACAGTATCAACGGAGTGAAAAAGAACAAACTGGCGAGCAGAAAAGAGTATGAAGCAGCTTTAAAATGTGGCCCGACAATTGCATCAGTCGCGCACAGCTAATGTGATATAAACCTCGGCACTCTACGTGAATGTTCCTGCCTTGAATATTTCCTGCTGCAATTCCACATCAGCTCACCCAGTCTTCACGTGGAACTTTTACTAGGGGGCTGTCAGAAAAAAGTCCAGGTAAAGTTGAAGTGAAACTTTCAAGAGCTTTGTGTGTGTGTAAAAACACCGACAGATACACTACAGAGGAAACTGGACACAGACAAGCTGAGGAATTAATGATGTCTGGGGAAAAAAAATCACAAGATAAAGGTAGTCTATTAGGTCTGGGCTAGCAACCGGGAGCTTTGTTTGGGTTAGCTTCCTGTGATCCATGTGAAAGTGATATACAGTGCTGAGTCACTGGCATCGTCTGTGGAGAACAAGAAGACATTCCAGACCAGGACACTGGAGGTGGGAGGACAGATGTGAAACAGCAGCAGGACCAAGCCAGGACAAATGAGCTCAAGGCCCATTACCTTCCTTTTACACCCACCCACACATGAACACTCACATTCCCAACTCCCACAACACGGATTTAATAGCACATACAAAGGAAAACAATGTCACAACACAAAATCACTTAACTATAGGCTTTCTTTCTCTGAAAACTTAAATATTCACGATGCAGGAAGCGCATATTACACCACACCAATGTAGTTTCCTTGGACTTGACTCTTATTACTGAGTGTTTTCCTCTCCAAGCACCACCTTGTTATTTCCATCAGCATTTTACTTTATTAAATCCCCCTTTATGCTAGCTACTAAAGCGACTGCTTTTTGTCTCTTGGTTCAGATAAAATGCAAGTGTTTCTTATGGAATGGCCAATAAAGGCCTGACATTTTGCTGAGTGCTTACAGAGCCAGAAGCACTTTGTTCTTGGTATACAGGGCATCTCCATGCTTTTCAAGGAGAACCATTTATTATCTGTCCAAACTTTGGTGAGTGTGTGCTTGTTAACTGACCCATTGTTACAGGAGAGCATATTAGTGCTGTTTTTGCATTCTAGCTCTTCATTCCTGAGGCATAAAGTTGTGATTATCATAGTGGGGCTCATCAATCTCATTCTCTCCTCCGCACATGCACACTAAACATCCGTATTTTATTTCTCATTTTTCTCTTTCTCTTCCCCTCTCTAGTTGTTTCTGTCTTCCTCTCTCATGATACACAGACATGCACACGCGCATACACACACACACACACACACACACAGCAACACACCCAAACACAAAAAGAGCCGCCCACAGCTGCGTCAGGCCATCTCTCTAACAATCCAATCTGTTTTCTTTCCCATGATGTTTCCCATTGGCACAAGGAGGAGAAAATCAGATTTACTCCCCCACAGGGCCCATGCAGTTGCACTGATATGGAAAATGATTTCAGTGCTGCTTGAGCCCATAAACATTATTTTGGTCTCCCCTGTTAATGACACATTTCTTCCCAGCATTGTAGATCTCACAGAGGAAGAGATGACTGTAAGGGGGGTTAAAGAAGGGAGGAGAAGGAAGAGAGGAAAGGGGGAGGAATCCTCCTGGGTCTCGCATACAACGGGGAGTCCTTCACCCTTCAAATTGCATACTGACTTCCTTTACGCTAGTCCTCATTCACACATGCGAAGAAAGACATGAACATACATTAAATAAACCATGCAGGAACTTAAATTGTCACAGCCTTCAAATAAGACCAACAAAATCAGCGCACAAAGATATCCCCGCTTAAAATGAGCAGAGTCAAAAAGGGATTTCTCACCTCTCTCTCTCTATCTAGCTGTCAGACTGATTCCAAACACACTGCATTTGGCTCCAGGGCTCAAAGCAGCCCCACTACAATTGTGTCACAGAACCCACGTATCTTTTATTGGCGGCAGCAGCCAATGTTGCAGCCCCCCTCCTCCTCTTGAAAACAGGGATAAAATTTGTACTTTTAGTGGTAAGTCACAAACACTCTCCGCCTGAGGCATATTGTAAACGAGTGGAGCACGCCATAGCCTTGAGTCCTAAACACAAGTCATTTAATATGATGGTGTTAAAAAGACACTCCAACAGGCCAATAGCAAGGCACTAAACCTCCCATTTGGCATCCATTAAAACCCATCTGCGGGACCAAAGAAAATACGAGAGGGTGAAAAGGAAATAGCCACGCTACAAACGACGACAAAGTGTCTTCCAATTTTGAACGTTTTCCATCAGGTGTCTCAATCAACAGATTCAAATACAGGATTTTCACGGTTCTCCTGTTCCACTGGAATCAGCAACATGGAATGCTCTGGATCTGGTTTGTTTTACAGCTGATGACTGATCAGTCTGAATCCACTGGTTTCATGTTTTCTGGCCTATGGACGGATGGGTGACTAAGGGCGGCTTGCGTGCCATGTTTCAGTTGACGCAGCCCCGGCTTAGCCAGCCAGATCACAGACTCAAACATGCTTGGTAAAGGGAAAAGGGCAGTTAAAAACAAGTACTCAGCACTATTCTCTTTCATCAGTCCCCTGTTAACTTTTGAATGTAATTGGTTAATTGGGAGGTGGTTAGACTGGGAAGGTTTCCCCTCCCTCAGGGTGACCATACGGCTCCAGTGTTTTTGCCTGGCACTGCCTGGCACAGGAGGTGGCTGCCTCTCTTTCACTCTCTCTCCTTTTGAGCATCCCAGCACACCAGTGACGAGAAGTAATGATGCCGCACAGGAGGCAGTAAAACTGTATTTTGCAAGTGTGTTTTAGCAGAGATCGTACCCATGCACTGCACATATGCTTGTGCCACATCAAAGCACCTCTTTGACTACCCAGTCCTGGGTGGTCTAAACCTCTCTTCTCTCAACCAGCAGTGCTAGATAGATAGGCTTTGGAAAAGTGGAGTGTGGATGTGGGTGGATGTTACCTCACCACAGGCAAGTGTGTTCTGTTGAATTTCAGCAGTCAGTTTGCTTTGGTGGAGACATGAACAGCGTGAGGATGGAGAATAAAAGTGCGGTACACAGATAAACACACACAAACCCATAGGCATCACATTGCTCGAGTCTCTCCATCTCCTCCGGTTGATGTATAATGATACCCAAAACACCACATAAATCTGCAAGCAGCTCGATTCACGGAGCGGATTTTGCCTGCTGTCTTCCCTTTTTCACTTTCATCCCTTGTTCTCCCTTTGCTCCTTCGAGCCCCATCACTCATTTCCCTTCTCAGTTTTCCCTTTCCGTCCTCACACCCTCTCCATCATTCCTCCATCACTCTGCCGCCTTCCCCCTGCTGCTCAGCTCCATATTTCTGTCCTCCCTCATCGCCCCGCTCTCTTCCCTCAGTTGTAGTCATCCGCGTGCCTTAAAATGGAAACACTTTTTCTTCATTTTTGGGGTTTTTAAAAACTGCTTTCACTCCTACTCTCTTGTCCCACTTACACTCTGTTACTCTGCTCTTATTTGTCCATCATTTTTCCAGGGTAATTCATGTCTTGTTTTATCAGAAGACACTGGTTCACCCCTCCCTCTGACAAAATTGCAAATAAATCAGCATCCCAACATCCAAGGCTAATCGGAAATTCCTGTCTTCTACGTCCTCCCTTCCTCTTTCCCTCCCTCTTCCACCTGTGGCCAGCGCCTCCTTTAGGTCATTGGGAGCAGTGCTGGTTGAACAAACTGCTACTGCTGTCCACTGAATTCTCTTGGATTGGCCTGTAATATGATAAAGTCTGGGAGTGATGTGTGTGAGAGAAACAGAAGGCAGCTCCCTACTCTGGCTTCTCTCCGTCTGATGTAGCCTGTCAGGGGCTCAGACACAGAACAGTGCAGATAACGGAGTCGAGAGCCGACGCGCCAACCAGCCCAAGGTCTTTCTGCAGCCCTGAATATAATTTGCCGCTGGTTCACAAGGGGAACAAAGGAGAAATGTTTAATTCTTGTAGCGTTGTGCAAGACAAATGTAAGTATTTTTGTTCTGATAACCTACAGGCAAGAGGAGGGGAGGCACCTGTAGCCAAGGCCAAATGATACACAATATTACCTTGAAAAGAACACACTGTATTAGACGCGTGCAGCTTCTTGACTTTTGTTGTTGCAAAGCTTCCTAGCCATAAGGACAATACTTTACTTGGCACATGCAGATAAACACTTTCTTCCCTTCTGTAGCTGCCTGCACTTTCAAATACATACAAGGTCAGCCAAATCTCACAGTAAATTCTTTCATGCAATGCATCTGACAAACTAGGCTTTAAAGTTGAGCTATGTCTCTTGACTGCTGACACTGGTCATCCATGGAATGCTGCTGTCGGGGCCTGCTCAACATCTGCAGGAACACACTTGAGCAGAGATGAGTAAAATTAGGAGCATTTCCTGCAATCTGTACAGAGGAGAGAAGGTCATCCTCACCCGAACATGAGCAGATGAAGTGTAACATAGAGCAGGGCAGCCATAAAAAGCCTTTCCTCTCCAGCTGGTTAGCTTGATGTAAGCTTTAACAGCAAGGAGTAGAAGAGGCACAAACCAAGGTCAAAGCAGGGAGACGGAGGGGAGGGATATCATCTTCATCAGCCGCTCATGGCTTGTCTGTCTTGCTGGTTGGCTGCACAGCGACCATTGGTGTCGTCTATCTTGAGTCCACTGCTCAGGTGGACATGAAGGACAGTCACGTTTTATTCCCTCTAAATCTGTCTTTGTCTGTAGGTTGTATTCAGATCCAACACAGGAGGAGGGACGCCTTAAGGGGTTACGAGAGGCCTTCAGTATCTGATCGAAGTCAACAGATGTGTTGCAGCTGCTCGTTTTTTTTTGCCATTGCACATCCTCAAACACATCCCACACACGCAGATACACACTTGCTGAGAATGCGCACAAAACCACCCCTTCATACACGTTAGCAGGCTGGAAATTAAAATCATATATTTTCCAACTGGCCATGCTCAATAGCACTGCTGGCAGTTGTTGTGGGTCTCGAATAAAAACTCAACATCCCAGAGTAACCATTAAACCTGCTTTGAACAGTGTGCCTATGAGGGCACATATTGGTTTTTCTTATTTTTCTGTAATATACGCTTAGCTCCACTGGCCATAAAACATGTCAGCATCTATGCGTTGGGCCAGAAAGCCTCAAGACTGGCCTGACCAGGGAATTATTTTGGGAATATGTGAATGGAAGACAGCTATTTATGGATTTAAGGAGAGAGCCCGAGAAGTAGCCAAAAAAACCTCAGCTGGGTGTCCTCATATCCACAGGAGGGCAACAGCTTTCAGCAGGTTATCACAATGCCAGTGTGAGCCAAGCTCAGTCTAGAGTAGACCTGGCAGAGGCCGTAATGGATAGAAGGGAGGAGGCAGAGGGGGACGGAGAGAGACAGGGAAGAAGAATAAAGTAGAGTTATTAGGGTGATGTGAGGCAGTGAGGGGAAGAGGGCTTATTGAAATGTTTTGACACAGAAAAATAGCAAATGTGACACAGGTACTTAAACAAGGGGTTTGAAAAGCAAACAGCCGCCATCTTTATTTCCTTCTGCGACCCCACTCCCCTTTTCCTTGGACATACTCTCGGGGGGTAATTGTTGCAGCTGTATCTTCACTCAGACTCACTTAAGTCCGATGGCAGAACTAGTCTTGTGACTGTCATGCTGACCTTCAGTCTTTGCTGTGTGGAGCTCAGCAGGCAGAGTCTTGGTCCTTCACTGAGACTACTGAGATCCTAAACACCCAATTATTTTCATGAGCTCATGAACACTAGGTTCGGAGGAACAGCCCACAATAGGACCAAAACTTCAGTTATGCATTGTTTTGTGCAATATTGATGCCCCGCACTAGCAGCTTTCACTTGTAGTGCCATGCACACACATTTCCTCACAGAGTGTGTGTGTGTGTGTGTGTGTGTGTGTGTGTGTGTGTGTGTGTGTGTGTGTGTGTGTGTGTGTGTGTGTGTGTGTGTGTGTGTGTGTGTGTGTATGAATGTGTGTGTGTTTGAGAGAGGGGTTTCTATCTCCATACTGTATTTGTTCTGGCACAGCGTTCTATTGTGGGGCTGGGCTTTGCACTTCTCAGATAAGAGAGCAGTTATGTCAACAGTGGGTGCTGTGAAGGAGCCGCCTGGTCATGTTGACATTCTACTACACTGCTTATTTACTCTGACCACAGAGTTCAGCCATCATCGAGCCTCTAATGCACTAATGACCAGAGGCCTCCTGGGGTGGAGCCCCCTCCTGGATCTGCCAGGTACTGGCCCAACCTGTCATACAGGAAGAACGATGAGGGGGCTGCAGATGACTAATGGCTTTGGAAAAACCCTGAGTTTAAAACAGACCGCAAACAGATTCTTAAAAAAAATGACAAATGTGTCTCACAGTACACACAGACCTGTGTAGACTCAGGCATGAGTCTGCATATTCAGCTGAACTGTGCAACCCTATCAGTTAAGAGCCAGTGGAGCAATCCATGCATAATTAGAGAAGGGGGAAGGGGGTTAATTGACTTCTTTGAAAAAGATCCTGATTTCTATCAGCCAGTCCCATAATCATGTGAGCCAGGGCTCTCATTAAGCCCCCTCCCTCATTTATCTCCCTTCCCCTCTAACCCCTTACCTTCTCCCTCCCTTTCCGCTCTCCTCCCACGTTTTGCAAAAAGGGTGAAGCCCCTGCCGCTCCTTGCTTTGTGCTCAGAGGGCCAGGAAAGGGTGAGGTGGATTTATAGGTAGCACCTGAGTGAGTAAGGTGCACACAGGCACATAAACCCATGATGAGTGCACATTGGCGTTTACACACACACACGTGAAGACTCCAGTCTGCAGATGACCTGACAATGACCCCAGTGTGGTATTGCACTGGCCGACAGATATTAGCGACAAACTTGTGTGTATTTGTCCCCATGGCTAGAAATGTTCTCCACACTCACTCTTAAAACACACACACAGATTGTTGACAGGATATTCAGACCAAATGTTTTATTTTTCCAACAATAATGTTCAAACCACTGAGCAGCAGAACCAGCATCATAACAAGTGCTTTGAATTATTTACAAGCAGACTGTATACAATGCCTAATGTCACGCATTGCAACCGCAAACAAAAGACATTACACTAGCATGTCAACACCTATGAATATTTACTGAATCAGACCCACCAAGACAAGCCATTTGTTAAGCAAAGTTTTAACCAGATACAGAAATATAGCAGCTCCCTACTTGCTGTGTCTTTGTTTTCCTCTTTTCCTCTCTTATTACCCCTACATTTATTTTCTCTGGGAGTAATGGAAGATTTAGGAAAAGGCTGAATTCCGTGAGAGAGAGAGAGAGAGAGAGAGAGAGAGAGAGAGAGAGAAAAAAAAAAAGGATGATGTGGAGAAAAGAGATGAAAAGTGACAAATGAGAGATTTCCTTCACAAGCTCATAAATCAGTAGACGCAGGCAGGGGCAGTATGAGGCCTCCCTCGAGAGACCAAACTTTTTTTTTTCCCCCACTCACAGCCAGTGCTAACCAACTCTTTTCCTTTACATGCACGCAAAAAACATCTACACAAACATATGTGCAGAGTCACATACACAAGAGCGCAAACTTTCTCCCTTCCTCCACTCCCAGATGGTTTGTGCTCAAATTGCATCCCCATTGCTCTCCACAAATCTGGTTGTGGCGCGTTGGCCTGGCCGACTGGCATAGAAACACGTCTCATAAAATCACTTACAGTTAGGAGCCTTCAAACCAGCCCTGTTAAAGGATCCAAACACGCGTGTTGAAATAAATCCTGCTCATTCTGTCACATAAAATCACACAGGCTGAAGGGGCTAGGGGAGGTGGACTTGGGGGGGACACAGCTGCCACTGCAAGTACGCAGGACGGACGAGGGAAGTTAAGGGAAAAGAGCTCTGTACTATATGCAAACCACACTCTGATGAGGGGGAGCAGAGGCACCCTGCTGGGTCTGGAGGTATCGGCTGAGTTGCCAGGGAGCAAAGGGAGTGAGCAATGGGAGCAACTGTCAGCAGCCCCTTTGCAGCTGCAGCGTGTGTTTGTGTAAATGCAGACTGTTGTTGAATGAGAGATTAAAAAGCACTGGACAGGAAGGTGGCAACTACACCCTGGTTGAAGAGCTGGGAAGGCTCAGTCAGTGCTGAGAAACTTGAGCCCCTCACAGGACGGTCCCGGAGACTGTCGGATTGATGGAGATCCAAAAGGACTTAGGATCTGCTTTCATTCTGAATGTGCACCATCTGCTTGGCTGGAAAGAGAGCCCACAGAGCTGGAGAAAACTCTGTCAACTGACAGATGAGACAGTGAGCGTAAAAGGGTGTGTATGTTGTGTGTTTGTGTGTGTACTTGTGCAGACAGTGTGCATGTCGGTATCGATCCTCAAAGCAGCTTCACTTGCTGTAAGAAGATCTGTCAAATGGGGATACACACATTTACATACATTGCAGACCTCATAGCTTAAATACAATTCTTCCACTGAAATACCAGACATCTGCAACACCGTCACATGTTCCAGTACACAAACCATCATCTCCTTCCCACACAGCTGCATAGTTTAGTCCACCCCCGCCATGCCAGTGGTATTGATCCATCCAGTTTCCACAGAAGACTCTGGTCTGGAGTGCTGTTAAGGAGGATGACCAGTTCTCTCCACATACTTCACCAGTCAGTCACCCAGTCAAGCAAGGGAAGTACAGATTGTTCACATGAACTAAATAAATCGAGCACATTTCCTGCATATACCGCCCACGAATCCACATGTGCACACCCAAAGCCCATTTATGATCCCTCAGCAACCTAGGTCTACCACTGACCTCTAAAAAAACCCTCCTATAGGTGTGTTGTAATTGTTTTAACAGTCCTAGAAATATTCCAGCTTACATATGATCCATTACTAGCCTCTTAACTAATCAACAGAGATGCACACAGCAAAATTCCTGTTAAGGCACTGAAATTTCTCCATGACATCATGAACCCCCCTGAACCACAATGACAATGTAGTGTTTCTATCTAGTTAAAAAAAAAAAAAGAGAGATAACACCGGCCTGAGGTCCTGATGGAGAAACAACAGATGCACTCCCATAACTGTCATCCGATTCGCTGGGAATGTGATGTGATTTACAGCACTTTCACAAAAAAACAGTAAACCATAGCTTCTTGAAAACGTAGCCGCCTGCAAACCTGAGAACAAGCTGTTCTGCAAAAAAAAAAGTGATTAAAATGATGAGGTGAAAAATGAACACAGCTCCTTAAAATTCTCTACCAATTAATTATGTAACAGACTGACAGTATAATGCTGTATAAATCCATCTGTGTGTGTTACAGTTGTGATAACTATCACATATATTGGCTGATCAGCGTTTTAATTGCAGCAGGTGGATTTACTACATACCACGACAGCCCTTTGCAGAAGTGGAGTAGAGAGAGAGAGATGGATGGAATATAAAACGCCCAGGGCTGAGGCAGAATTAGGCACCTGCATCAGCCCCCCGTCCACCCCCACATGCTGCCCTCTCAGCTGCCTGCCACTCTGTTTCCTCTCTCGCTCCTTTTATACAATCTCTCCACCACACAGCCCCTTTGATTGCTCTTCTGTGTGGGCATACACACACACACACACACAAATACAACACATGTGTACAAACACAAACACACATACAACACATGTATTCCCCACACAAAAACTCAAAAAGCACACTTCTTACATACTCGTCAGAGTGAGTTACACCAGCTGAGTTTTGATTTGGAAAGAAAAGTTGCCTCCACTACAAACAACGACAGGCACTCAAGAAACAAGCAGATCACACAGAAAACACACACAAGTATGCAAGCAAAATGCATAACTCACATTTTTTTTTTTTTTGCCAAACACTGAGAAAAAAAAGTCTGAAAAGCAGGATTAATCACAGATACACACCGGCAGCCACCCACACATAGCAAACACACACGCAGTCACACGTGCGTCCACACACCCTCCCATTATGCTGTATAACCAAAAGGCATTCAGCCATTTCAGCAGCGTTCTGAGAGCCAGCCAAGTGAGAGGTCTGTCAGTGTATTAGCCAGCATGTAATCATATCCCAACCTCACTGCAATTAGAAGTGGTTCTAATTCTTCACTGGAAACACTGCCTTCTCCCTCTGCTAATAGTTTACTTTACTCCAACAGCTGACAGACCCAACCCTGCCGATCTGCCTCTGCTTCCTAAACACACACACACAAACACTCACACAGACACACATACACACTCACAGCTGTAGCTCGTCTGTCAGTATGGGAGATCAAAATGGATCCTGGGAATAGTCCCGAGCCATGTCCCACTTGTGCAGCATCAATCCCACGAGTCTTTAGGCTGTGCCACAGTTCACCTATGCGACTGAGCTCTGGGAGTAAAGGCCTCTACTCTGTGCCTTCCCTCTCCGCTGCCTTCAAGAAAAAAAATCTCCTCTTTCAGACCAAGACAGAAAGAAATGACAGTGAAATCATGAAAACATTGCAAGAAGAAAAAAAAACAAGCTCCTAAAAGCTCTCTGTAGATGAGGCAGGCGTGTAAGGGGATGATGGCAAGATAGTGCTGGGGAAACGTTAGCTAATGAAGACTGAGGGAGAGGGAGCGCTCTCTATACTGATGGTACTGCTATTAGCCTATGAGTCGGTGCACTTGGGTGTCACTTCAAAGCATTCCCCACTATTAATCAGAGACTATCCAGCCCTCCAGCAAAGGCCCCGCTTACTGTGCCGCTAACTACCCCCCTCAACATCAACACAATGGAGCTATCATTACGGCCGTTACGCTACGCCTTGGCCAGACAGCGCACCTTTATCTCGGCATATAAGTTACATACTCACAGCCAATTAATTTACCTGCCATGTCTCAGAATAAAAGAGGTGGCGTGGGTGGTGGCGGTAGGGGTGAATTCAAGCGCACATTTCCATTATGTAGTGGTTATGTATTTGGTTGGGGGATGGGGAACACCTGGCTCAGGTTGCATCCAGCGGGCTATGCAATTGGCCTAGGGGGCTCTTTATGAAAGCACCTGCAAGAGGCTGCAACCTGTCTGGCCGAGACCCACAGACCCAACCCCGCCCTGATCTGGCTCTCACCTGGCAACCCCGGGCGAGCCGACAGGCAGCACAGCGTCTCCCTGACAGCATCTCCCCTCCAGGCCCCCCTGGCTAACAACAGCCACTCAGCTGGATATCAGCCACCAAGCTTGAGGATTAACTACTGCACTAGACATGCCTCTTTGCTACTAGATACATTTTAAACAAGACTAATCCTCGATATGAACTCTTTCTTCCTTTTGTTTTGACTGCTGTGATGGACAGCCTTTTCTGCCGGGACCAAGTGAGAGTCCACAGGGCAGGGGTGAAGAAATTATTCTCTTTTTGTCGGGTTGATTGTCAACTGAATATATCAGTGAGGCTAAAGAGAAAGTACAGGGTTATGTTTGCCATTGCTTGCTTCCCATAAATTTGCACATTCATGTTAGATGAGGATGAGAGGGCTTACGATACAAGACACTTCCCCCTCCCCCTCTGTTGTACTGTACTGAGTGCCTGCAGACTGTAGCTGCACTGAGGGGATGAGATAACCGTTCACCATTGTGAGAAAAGGCTGTCAAAGCTTTGTTTTTCTGCTCGCTCTCACTTCCCTCCCTCTCCCCCTCTTGTACGAATATAAAAAAAGCTGGAGCAGTGGTTGCAGAAATAGTCCTGTTTCTATAATTAGATGTAAACAGACGAACCAGACTCTCAAGCTTGCTCTGTCCCACTGGCCTCATGGCCTCCTGGGAAGCGAGATGTGTGAGTGTGTAAGACTTGAGAGTGTGCGCGCTAGTGTGCACGTGGCTGTGTGTGCCTTTGTGTGCACATGCTTGCAATGCACCAGTAAGTGTATGACAGCATGTGACAGTGTGCATCTACTCTTGCTGTCGCTCTCCTCTCTTTCTCTTTCTCTCCGTCTCTGTCCCTTTCTGGTGCTACACACAAACTCACTCCCCCCCCCCCCCCCGCCCTTCACCAGAGAGTAGGTCAGTGGCCGTGCATGGCAAGCAGAGAAAGCTAATGCATGCAGCACCAGCAGACAAACACACATCTGTTGCTGAGGAGCCAGTCATTTGCCCCAGATCCTCAGGACACATACAGTATGAGAGAGAGAGGATGCAGTGTAGCCTAGTGGCCACAGCAGGCAGAGGGGACACAAAAACTGCAGAATTAGGTGAAGGGCAGAATAAGACACATCTGGGACAGCAAATGTAAAGTAGAGGGGACTGCAGCGAGGAACTATCAGGATATGGACATGGATCATCAAAAAGAGAACATGAAAGAATTTATGGTGTAAAACAAGTGATTTGACAAAAAAAAGGAGGGGGAGGGCATAAGCAGGAATTTTGTTTTAATCAATGTCAGAAGGAGCACAAGAGATCCATGCAAGAGAGAGAGAGAAAGAAAAGGGAAAGGGAGAGAGAGAGAGCAACAAGTCCCCTTTGGATTGAGGACTAGGCAGCTGTTTGGTTGGTCCCAAGAGACTTATTAAAATGGAATTCCTGATGCTAATCTTTGTTTTCTTACAAAAAGGCTGACACATCTTTGAGAGGCATGCTGCATGCATATTTAATGGCAAATCTCTGCATATAATAAGCAGAGTACCTTATTGTTTGGTACACTGTCATATATGCCGACTGTTCAACTGACGGTCACTCAATCTCAGCCTGTTATTTTTTATGTTTTTGCTTTCAGCCCTGTCTTTTTGCTACGCAACATCTACATTAAAGGATTATAGTGGGCTATTTGTAATGGGGAAGCTCATAATACACAATATATAACACAAAAAAATCAATTCATTTACAATATGTTGGAGCTACAACTAACCCCGTTAACGTCTTCTGTGCAGAATTCTGAATAAACCGACAGGCATCCTGCATGCAAAGCTTGGGTCTGACAGATGAAAAATTGTGTTTTATGTGCAGTTAAGCACAGCATTAGAATAAGCAAAGCGTTAGAAAGCAGCAAAAAAAAAATAGCACTGCTAGGCAAGCTGCATCACCAGCATGAATTCATCACTATCCGCAGATTCAGCAGGGACAGACTCAGACGTTAGAGGGTTAACAATGCACCTGTCTAGGCCTCACAGCCAACCACAGGGTGCCTGGGCTCTAGAGGGGGGTGTCTGGAGAGAAAAAAAAAAGCCCAGTATCACCAGACACACACACATGCATGCAAACCCCAACGCCCACCCAAAAATAACCCCACACTCTTATTTAAGCACCCATGTGCACTGCAGTATTGTCACTGACCACAAATCTGCTGACAACAATAGGGCAACGGCCCTTTTTTGTTCTTTTTCACTGACCGATTACAATAATAAAATTTAAATTAAAAAACAAGTAATCTGGATTTTCTGCTTGAGCCGTTAATAATGTCTAACAGCTGTCACATGCAATACTGCCATGCGCTTAGGTGGGCCTGGGGCTGCCTGATGAGAGGCAGCCTGATACTGGGAGAGGGAGGGAGACTGAGGGGGAGAGGGAGACAAAAAGAAACAGAGAAAGAGAGAAAGAGCAAAAAAGAGGAAGATACAAATCACAAACAAAACAGCAGTGGTTGACTTTGGACGAATGTATCAGTCCATTCAATCTAAAAGCAATATATTTTCAGTCCAACTATTTCTGTTTAGCTTCAGTTTGTGTGTGTGTGTGTGTGTGTGTGTGTGTCAGTCATGGGAAGTGAACAAAAGACTTTAATAGCATCGTTGGATTCTTAATGCAACTTCTCACTTCCTTGAGTTAGGTGTAAAAATAGATGGAGAGGTTTTGAAATCCAGTGCCCTGAAATCCGATACAGGAAGGTATTACCCTGGCCGTCACTCTCACCCGTGGGTCTCTTTTGTGTTTGTCCTGAGTACACGCCCCATGCTCGAGGCAAGCGCTCTGTGGCACCATGCCACACAGTACTGTAGTGTGGGTGGCGGTCTGTTTGAAGAGTCGGTCTCTGAGGCAGCGTGGCCACTAACTATAGTCGAATTCCTCTTGCGTAGTCAGACCCTGTTTTCTTTGTCTCTTTTTTTTTTCACTCTCAGCCTTCACTTTTTGTGGACAGTTTTGCTGGTGAGTAAAGATATGCAAAAAAAAGGAACTGTCACTTAAGTTACCTGAGAGTACTGAATTCCAGATGCTGTTACTTATTTTTTTGATGACTGGATATTGGACACCTTGTACGGTGATCCAGCAGTGACAAGAAACCTTTTGGGAAAGTCTGGGGTTTGCCAGAGTTTTAATGATACTGATGCCTGAATCCACTTGAAACACACTGAGAGCATCTTACCCGAGTTATCGAAGGTGTTTGAAAATATGCAGGGGACTGATCCTTTCAGAGGCAGTTTGCTGCCCTTGCAAGTCTTTTTGGTTTCCAGTGGGAGTGTCGGGGGGTATGTGACAGATGGCGGCAGCATGCTGCAAGGTGCTATTTCAGCCAGGTGTACCATGCCAAGCGACACCTCCACTCTTCAGGGTAACTCCTGTGACATCAGGTCTGAACCGTGTCATCTCACAACAGTCCACAAAACGAGCTCGACAGCAGACCAAGGTTCTTGCTCTGTTTTGCAGAGCTTGAGCAAAAGAGAGAGAGTGTGTACAAGACCTGAGCCAAATGCAACTTGGCCTAAGACCCACATTCTGTCACTGTACTTCCACAGCAGGGGCTCCTGGATACAAACAGCCCTTTAATGTAATATTTAAGATGTGTTATTTGAGATATCAGTTTTCTTTTCACTCAGGCAAGGCTCCTGTCTTGAATTTCTCTCACCAAATCCCTAAACTTGTTCAAATTTAAAGAGACAGGACAGGCACAGGCTTTCAGTTATGGCTGGTTGCTGTTCTGCTAAATAATTACACTGAGCACGCAACGCACTCCAGCCTCAGCTCTTGTCTGGGGTCAACAAGGATGGGGGGGTAGGTTAAGCCAAAGGGAAGCTGGGGACAAACAGTGGGTGCTCACAACATAAGAGTTACAAGGCAGAGAAGAAGAAGCCTCCCTTCCCACAAACAACCCCATCCACTCACTGAGGTTTATTCTTTTAAAGACCCTGGTTGTAACCAGCCCATTGCTAAATCCACGGAACACCTGTGTTTGTCTTTGAAGGGTCTTCCTAACAACCACAGACCCATGGGATATTCCAGCAATGAGACATTCAATAAAAGTCTCAGTAAAGTTATTTATTCCCCTTTGGAGAAAAAAATGGGAGAAGGCAGACAGCAGAGCTAACCTTTGAAGGGGGAAGCTGCTCGGATATCCAGCAAGGACATAAAAACCAAGGGAATGACAGGGACATCCTACCAGAAAACAATAAAGGGGGTGGAAGGGACTGTTTTTTATCTTTAACAACAGCCGTAAAAAACACACAAAGCTGGGGTCTGCAACAATGGCCCGGAGCAGGGGAGGGTTAGCCAAAACAGAGGTGGCAGGAAGACCACCACTTCCCAGACACAAGGGTCTTCCTGCTGGAAAGAAAGGAGGCCGAGAAATGGAGGGGAGGAGAGAGAGGACAGCTAATGGAAAGGGAGACAGGGGAGATGTAAAGGAAGGGGAGGCAGAGCGAGCGAGCGAGATGACACAAATATGACCTTTGATTACATGGGGTGTTTAGAGCAGAGCTCAGCCATGGACAGCCTCTGAAGCCCCCTGCTGCTTTCACACAGCCACACCTCAGCCAAAGCACACTGATCAGAACAATATGGCTGAAAGATGAGCCCCCAGCCATAAATGCCAGCAGTAAAGACAGCTCCACTGTGTCTCCTCCTTTGACACTATCCAACATCTGAATCCCAGCCTCGCAGCCAAAGTCGAGTCTGTCTCCCAACTGTGCCGGAGCCAGCAGAAGATAAAATTACTATTTCAAAGACCATGTAAATGAATTGGCTGAATTAGGCTGCATTAGATGAGTTAACAGGTCTGCTTCTCACTGTATCAGCAAGCACACAGAGAGAGAAGTTGCTCCAATGTCACATGCCCTGAACACAGTGCAAACTATAAATCGACCACCTGACATGCATTACAAATGACTGCTTGTAGTAGGTGAAGATGGACAGCAGCAAATGCACCCTGACAGAATGTCTACCGGTTCTACGTTAACGTGGTTCACTGGGCAAGAAAGCAGGAGTGTGTTCTTGCCTTATTGAAACAAACTTGCCAGTATTTGAAAGAAAAATATAGGAAATGTACTCTGAAATTCTGTAACCCTGATGAGAAACAATGCCAGGGGAGGGTGTCACAAATGCCATTACCCTTTTTTAAGCAGAAGAGGGTGAAGAGAGCACTCCCAATAAATACCTCTGCAAAGTCAGAGGAGACGCATCAGAAACCTGCCTCTGAATGCATTTTTACATCAACCCTGAAATATTCATGCTCTTTGTAAAGTATTCATGTGAACCAGTGTGCAAGTTAGTCCCCAGGGGGAAAGCGCAGAGAAACTGAAGGGGATCCAACACACTCAGCAAACAACATTCTCAGTTGTGCTAATGTTGCTAGCATACGGGGACACTTGAGGGGACACTAATGACCTGGCCTGTCAGGGAGAACAACAGTCTGGGACCAGTTTGGTCACACAAGAAGCAAGCGTTTGACTGTTCTTACATGGTGTGAATGGCCTGTATTCATTTGGGTAAACTGACTGAAAAAAAGAACAAAGAGAAAGACTTCATTAAGAATTACCTGTCATCAAAAATTACTGAAGAAAAATAAATCAATTAAAAAGTTATTTTTGCTCAGGAAAATTCAGATATATAAAAAAGTTATGTATTTTAAAGGGAGAAAATCTTCTTTTTTTTCTTTTATGGGTAATACATTTTCAAATCGTGCTGTTTTGATGAATGACCTTCTTTACAGTGTGTATACCATGAATAATTGTTGGCTTTTTCTTGACGTCTTGCCCATCTATTTGCATTATATCATGCTTGACATTTTCAAATATTATTAACATAATAAATCAAGGGTTGTACATCAGCAGAGCACAATAACAAAATAATTCTAACTGTGCCTGGAGGGGATTTAGATAAACCGTAAACTCATGTGAAATTATTCTCCTGCGTTGATTTTACAAAATGCCTGAAATGCATAAAAATTAAGTCATTTCCCAAATCTTGAGGATATTAGATAGACTTCTCTCCAGCCACACACACACACACACACACACACACACACACACACACACGTGTTACTGACGAGCCAACGGAGAACAATACACCACCTGTACTGCACATTGAACGGTGATGACATTTGGAGGGTAGGTCTTCTTGTTGGTGCAGCACAATACTACAAAAGAAAGACCAAATCTGTTTTGTTTTGTTGTTTTTTTTTTTGGGGGGGGGGCACCTGTACCCTGTAGCCAGCATTAGCCTTCATGCTCTCTACAAAACATCTATAAGAAAAAAAAACATGTGGACGCAGGCATTGTGTGTGTGTGTGTGTTTTGTGTGTGTGTGTGTGTGTGTGTGTGTGTGTGTGTGTGCGTGTTTGTGTGTGTGTGTGTGTGTGTGTGTGTGTGTGTGTGTGTGTGTGTGTGTGTGTGTGTGTGTGTGTGTGTGTGTGTGTGTGTGTGTGTGAGTACTGCCAAAAGCAAACATGAATGGTGAGAGATGAATGGTGAACGGCGCCCATGAATTCTTCTGAATGGCTAATTATACCTCATGTTTAGCATGATTTTGCAAATGAATTCAGAATCGTTATAAACAAAAGAAATTAAGAAATATTTGATTAAACAGCCAAAATACAGCTTGAAGTAAAAAGGCTTAATTAGATATAAAAAAATATAAATAAACAAATTGATGGGAAAAAAAAAAACATTTTAAGTTTGATACTGTATTTAACAACCTACATCAACCACCTACACTGCGCCCACAGTAAAATTCAGTTTGAGCTCTTTTTTAGGCCTCACATTAAATAACTTTAAAGGGATACATATTCCCTGCTTTGCAGTGACCCTAGATTCCTCCGCTGCTGCATCATAACATGTTTTTTTTAGAAGCAACATTACCATATTTTCAAAGCAAAGTGCCTCAGAAGTGTAACTGTTTGATGCAATCAATACGCCTCTGTTGTGACTTATTTACATTTCTTTTGTTTAACAGGGGTGGACAAAAATAAGAAGCAACAACAGTGTGTTATGATCCAGTTTGTTAATGTTCTGGATATTTTCTTATGTCTTTTTCTTAATACCAATTAGTAGACACACTAATAATTTTTATAAAACGTCTATGAATACACATAACTAGACAAAGGGTCTGCAAACATTGAAAGCATCACCATGGTTTCCTATTCTTCAAGGGTGTCTTGTGACATTTTACTCCTTAGTTTTCAACTGTTAAAAGATGATTCTGTACCCTGAGTGGTAACTCTGGCACACATGTGTGTTCTCATGTTTTCAAATGTGCACATTTTGGTACACAAGACACCCAAGTCACTTGCTAAACCTGATGCATGCACTGAACACATTTGCACCCTGACACTTTAAAACCAAATATAGGAGGAGTATTTTCTGCTGTTGATAGTGCAACGTTCATATGTAAACCATTCAGACCTGCTCATCCAGCTCCCTTCTTCCCTTGCTTATGGCTCTGTATAGCCCTAGGATTTTGGTTAAGCAATGGCACCATTGTGACACTTATCAATTTAAGGTGGAGTGACAAGATCCTATTTCAGATTCAGCTCCACGAGCCAATAAGAAACCATGCAGCACCCAACTCCCTATGTGCAATATGTAAAACAGATCTTAAATGCCATATTTAAATACCAAGGCATTTACCTAACTTATCAATTGGCTATTTGTTTAACTAAGAAGCCTTTATTACTTTTGAGATATTTTATGTTGATTCAGCTTAATCAAAATTCCTGCCTGCTAGAGTTGTGTAAATCAAATTTCACCTGATTTATTAGCTGATATTTGAATAGTGAAACTCTGTCAACAGCCACACCTGAGCTCAGCAACCGTTTATTATAAGTAGAAAGTCCCTTTTGTGCAAAAATAATCAGCTTTGTGCTTCACTTGAAATGCAGGCATGAATTCACGCTGATAAATGAACAGGCTTTATGGCGCAACATCATGACAAGAGCGTTTAAAACAACAGACAGCACTGAGATAAATGTATGTAGCTATCGGAACAAACAACATATCGGTGGCTCTACATTATTGTGTGACAAAGCCTTCGTATATGTTTGACTAACCTGAGTGGGGAGCCATTGGTATGTGCGAGGGGTAATATTTTCCCGGCGGGAAGTGACCGGCGTGCTGCACAGAGCTGTGGCCCGAGGGAGCGATCCGAGAGGCGGCTCGGTGCACCAGGGCGCCCCGCTCTGAGAGGAGGTGCGCCGGAGCAGCGAAATCCCGTCCTTCCATTCCGAGGAATGTTGAGTAATCCGAAATCCGGATAGGGCAGGTCAGGAAAATCAAATGCAACCCATATAATAATCCTTGCCGTCAGATCTAGGTGTTGCATTCAGTCGGTCGAAGGCTTCCCCAGCCAAAAACGTAGCAGCCCCCGATCATCTTTTCTGCCAGAGGAGAAAACCAAAGCAACGTTCATTATCAAGACAAATGAAAAAGCTCGGTTAAAAATAACACGATGCAAAATTACTGACAGTGCAGTCTAGCCTCATATATATGTCGGCTATCAAAAAAATCATTAGTGCAGCTCCAGTAGATTTTGGCGTGACACGTTTGTCACGCCAAAATGTCATTTACACAGAGCTGAAATCTCATTTTACTACCTGTGCCAAAACTGATGGTGCAAAATAAGTCAGTGCGTATAGGTACGGCCAGCGAGGCGTCCAATAGCCCACTGAGCCCAACTCACATTCAGCTCTATTGATCAGCCTGGGATATAGGCCTGCATGCATCATATAGAGAGGAGCACTTCATATTGCACACACACACAAACACACAGCAGATGGCACATTTTAGCCCTCTAAATATCAATTTCTATTTCATACTGGTATCATATTGTAACCAAACATTTAACTCAAGTAGCCTACCACGTCAGCAGTTGCCAGCTGTCACTCTCTCTCTCTCTCCCAAAACCTCGGTAATTACATTAATATGCAATCAATATATATTTATCAAATTGTGATTGCTGCAACCATGCAAAAATCCTATTATTCCCGTTGAAGAAGCAAGTGTGTTGTCCTGTTTGGGTGTGTTGCCATGATGGAAGCCTGCTCAGCCTACAGCTCAAGGTGAACAACGCTGCCTGCCTTCTCCTGCTCGTCCTATTGTCTCCGATTGATACAGGCGTTTTTTCTGCTTCCACAACCTCCATCCAGCTCTCATTAGGCAACACCTCACACTATTTCCCCCATTTGCACTTCAATGATTAAATACCAAAAAAAGCATAAATACTTCATATATTTCATTTTGCATCGACTGCAGACACGAAAATAGCCTATAGATTCCCATAAATCTGGCGAATAAATAAAAATGCGCCTTGCATCCACCAATGTGAGGAGCCTGAGGCAAAAGGAACCTGGAATTCTAATCTATAAAGTTACGAAGTAAACCACAAAGCAAGAGGCTTGATGTTTAAAATAATCATGTAATTAAAACAGGCATGTATAAGCTCCTGAAAGACATGGACTCCTCTACGTCTTTCCGAGTGCGTGCGTGCGTGTGTGTGTGTGTGTGTGTGTGTGTGTGTGTGTGT
Source organism: Tautogolabrus adspersus (assembly GCA_020745685.1). Lineage (NCBI taxonomy): Eukaryota > Metazoa > Chordata > Actinopteri > Labriformes > Labridae > Tautogolabrus > Tautogolabrus adspersus. The sequence goes on from CM036553.1 coordinate 7,151,256, forward strand.
GTGTGTGTGTGTGTGTGTGTGTGCTTGTGTGGTGTCAGTGTGTGCGTATTCGCACGCTATTCTGTGAGTGTGTGTGTGTGCATGTGAATAACTGCACTCTCACTGTCTTCATCTGCCTTGACCTATTTCAGGTCAGGTAATCAAATGTAGTAGTAAAAACATTATATGCTACTTCCCCTGCCATACCACAATTTTGTTTTAAATTAATAAAATAAAACGTTCTTTCGCAGTAAAACAAAATATGCCTTTGTCTTTACAACAGTCATCTAAACGTGCCAGCCCATTCCTGTGCCTCGATGATGGCTGAGTAATTAAACATACAGCAGGCAAACAGAAGGCAGCTTAATTTTTATAGATCCAAATAAATAAATTCTGCATGATTGAAATTTCTTATATAGTAGCCTAGGCCGTGTGTACGAGTTTAAATGATGGATTCTCTATTTGGGGTTCCAAGATTTTCTCAGAAGGGGATAACAGTATAATTTCCATAGAAATTAAATTAAATTAAAACAATATTTAAAATAAATGTTGATGAATGCACAGGCAATTTATCTTCTTTGTCAGCTCTGTTATCTCCACATGTAGCCTGTAACAGCCTATAGCCTCCAATTCAGTTCATCCACAACAATAAAATCCTTCCACGGAGCTCTCTGGAACAAAATCAATTCAACCGAGACTTCTCATAATAGTGTGTGTGCATGCATGTGGCTCCAATACGTTGAAATGTGTAAGAAGCCTTGCTATAGCACACATGATAACTAAGCCTTCAATTTGGGGGCTGTGGAGGATCCAAGGTGAATGGCTGCCCGTCAGGAGGTGGACTGCCTTTGTCTCCACACTGAGAAAGTGGTTTGCAGGCAGCCATTAGCCTACCTTCCCCCTCGCCATGCTGTTGCATTCAGCTCACTCTACGTCCACTAACAACCTCAGAATAAAACAATATTCCACATATACCTGACGCCGAACAGATCGTTGTCGTGTAAATGTTCCAAATGTTCATTCATTTGAATTTAATTGCAGCAGCGTAAACACCCATCGATGTTTTCTTTACGCCGAAAATGTGCAGATCCCCTCACCAAATACACGCTATAATTATTAAAACCCTTCAAATAATCGACGCCCATGATGCAATTCATTAAGCAGCCGTCAATTTCATTTGCAGTATCCAATCAAAAGCAGAAACGCAGATGATAAATCAAATAAAGCTGTGTAGGTCCGATCGGGCTCCGAGTACAGGCGGCCCTACGTGACTGAGCTGGCCGGCAGGGAGTGCACCTCGGCCGGGGCGAAAATCAACATGTCTCCCCTCCCACTAAACGCTAATTCTTCGCTTGTATTTTAGTGCAAACAGATTGTAACCATACTTTTCATCCTAAACACAATGTAATAAAGATATAAATAAATTCGAATTGTTTCACATGCATCTTGATCTGAGAAAATTGTGAAATAAAGGCCTTAATGTGGACTGGCGCGTTTCTTAAAAAGTAAGGTAGGCTGATTTAAGAAAAGAAAAAATCAGGAGCAATTGTCGACGATGTACAGTTTAATATTTTATCTACTCACAGAAATGCACTAGACATCAAAATCGTACCTTATCTTTTCTCCCTACAAATGAATATTATCAATAATAAAAGCTTTACATAGCCTACTAATATAAATAGGCTACTGCTGATTACAATTAAGAGAAATACAAATTGGGGTAATATATTTTTTGTCAGCTCAATGCACGAGGTTAAACTCCGATTTATTCCACGTAGAATATCTCATATCCTACATTTATTTTTCATTTTGTAAATGATAGCAGTGTACTGTGTAATGAACGGCATGTCATATAGCGTATAACATTTTGTACTAAATCTCAGTCTCTGTCTTTTTACAACTAGTAACAGGCCCTAAAATAGTTTCATTCAATAGAAAATAAAGTATATAAAATTACTACTTACTGGTATGTTAAATCCTTGCATAACAATAAATAATAAAATCACAAAACACAGGGAGGGAAGGAGTAAGGCCAAGTGCGACGCCCATTTAAAATCAAAATATGAAATAAACCATGTGGCTAGAGTGAAATCCTACAATATTTCCATCTGAGGCTGAGCATGAGCCTTCTGCTTCAGTCTATGGAAGCTGTGGGACTACGGCTTCCGGCCTGGCTGGATCGCGGCTCGGATCTCCGAGCAGCGGTTTCTCTCCCGGTGCAACTGCGTACCTCGCGTCTCGGGGCAGGGTAAACACGCCCTCCCATTGGTCGGATACCTGCATGTTAATGAGCTCGTGCCGCCCGCCCGAAGATCCGAAAGGTTTTGATTGGCCGTCAGGAGAGGCCAATGGTGTGGTGACTGGCAATGCTAAACAGAGTGAAAAGCGCCAGATTTAAAGCACAGGATGGTCCAAATCGACCACAATGGAGCTGAGTGCAGCCTGAGCTCAGATTAAAATGCAGAGCAGGTTGTTAAAGTACTGGAGGAGGTCATAGGCATCTAAATATTAAAAAGGGAATAATTCCATTGCCAGATTGTGATTGAATTTATGCAATGGCCTACTTCAAAGCTACAGTAAACTCCAGCCATGTATAGGTCTATATAAATAATGATTGGATGAAAGCGATTCAGGCCTACCTCATCTAACTAGCCTTTATTAAACTAACCAAAAGCTTTAAGTCTTAATACATAAAACGTGAAAAATTAAAAAGTATTAAGTACAAAGACAGTGTCATAAAGAATAAAATCATATTAGACCGTAGGGAAAATAAAATATTTTTGTTATTTCATTTAATGACGACTCTGATTTGACTCTAATTATATAGGCTATTGATAAAGCTTCATTTTAAAAAGTGTGTTAAATTGAATAGCCAACATCTCTGCCTCTGCCATGACTTGGAGATTCAACCTGTCACAAATAAAGTATAAAGAACTACCCATAACATTTTTTATACCTGGAAAAAAAACTGGAATTATAACCCGAATAAAGATGGACCGATTCTAGTCTGCAGGGTGAAAAAATCCAGCTGAATACGTATCTTTCAACTTTCAGCACAGTTCTCTTTTTAAGAATGTGGCTAACTATTCAGGACACTTTTACTGGCCTGCACATCAAACACTCACTGTGCTTGTGTCTATATTTTTACTGCTTAAGAGACACACGAGGCTTTCTGACAAATGGTTTCAAATCCAATTTCTTGAAACTCTACACTGAACGGTGCAGACAAGACAGTAATTCCTACATTCCCCTCATGTTATTACAATGGACTTTGGTTATTACATTATGTTAAATGTTTACAAATGAATCCCCTCCTGTGTGCGGGGCTTTGATTGGCCAACACGGCGCCAGAGCATTGTCACTCACAGAATGTAAACAAGACTCTGATTGGCTGTTGGCCAGTCCGCAATGGGCTGTCTGAAAAAAAAGGCAATAACTGGCCCTGCGGTTTCAAGGCTTCCCGGGTTAGATGATGAAAGGGGATAAGAAGAGACGGTTTCAAGGCGCCTCAAAGGCGGACCCCCATTGGCCCTGAAGCCATATGACTCAAGCGTGAATCAAAGGGAATACTGCAGACAGGGGGAAATTATATGTTGGATATTCAGAATAATCGAGGTTAGTTTTCGGAATAATGCGGACTAAGCGATGCCTAATCATTATGAAAAGTTATGAAAACAAGTGAAACTCGAAACAATTCATGTTACAGGCTGCACGTGAGGGGCAAAAAAAAGCTCCGCTCCGGCGGTGGATCGTCCTGCCGAAGTCCGGTTTAATGGAGAAAATCTGCGTGGAGTCTTTCACCATTTTAAAGTGTGGCTGCAGGCTGCAGGAGGTTTGTGTAGTGGGAGTTAGAGCTGTGAATATATAAATAAAAACAGTGTAATCTGAAGTAAAATGTTGCTATGATAGCGTGGCATGCTGTTTGGTGTAGTTGTGATCTGTTTTTTTTCTTCCATTTATTTATTTATTTATTTGTAAATTCAAATAGGCCTGGTGTTAAATTCTGGGGCGGATGGATATACAATCAAAAATATGGTGCAGCCATTTTTTTTATTACAATATTATTAAGATAGCCAGTATGTGATAACATTTATTTCCACAAAGGTTTGCATAATACTAAATGTCTTTTTAATTTTGGGTGAATAAAAAAAAGCCTATTTTCTGTTAGCCTATGTTTTGTGTTTACTTATTTATTTATTTTTAAATAAAAAAGAGAATTACTTTAATTTTATTTTAATTTGTTTAGCCTTTTTCTAAAATGTGAATTAAAAGATCTAATTTACTCTTGGGCTGGATAAATATTCTAACTACCAGGTTTGAAGTAAAGACAAAACACATGAAGGTTATTCATATTGATGACAAATAATTGATGTTAAACTGTTGACACGTTTTTTTTGTGTTTATAGTAACCCCTGACCAATGTAGATTTTTTTAAAGCTATCCAGATGGCCATAATTAAAAGGCTATGCATATTCTTCTATTTATTTTTATGTATTTGTTTATTTGTGGGTCTTGGGAAGACATTTCACTAGCTCTGTGTTTTTTTTAATCACAACCACAAACTTAACAGCCTGATATCTTAGATCAACCAAATTAAGCCCAACAGTATTAAAAAACACACATAATACGTGTGGCCTTATCTGTATTTGCACAGCTGAATTTAATGGATTTTATTTGTTTTGCATCCATATAGACTGGCCATAATGACGCTATTTTTGTGCAGCTCCCTGTGTGAGATCGTACTAAAGGTCGGCTGCTTTGCTTGAATACTAACGTGTATTTTAGCAGAGGGTGTTGGAATTTCATCTCATCATGGGCTTCTTGAGTGAGTGCATGCAATGTGAAAGAGCTGCTTGCATACACGAGCACGCACACTAATAGGTGCGTAGTCTACACGTAGGGCCTACACACGCACACATACACACACCAAACAGGCGGAGTGATAATTAATGCGGAGTGAGTGATTTCTTAAAGAAGAAAAAGACCAGTTTTACGACGAGGATTGTCCTTGATCAATGAAGCGTCGATGATTGACAGTCCGTGCGTCCCACCCACATCCACACACGGTGAAAGGGCCTTTGGATAGCAAGGATACACAACCTCATTGTGTATTATGCTTTTATTTCCACACATAAAATACCCAAGAACACCATAAGCCTGGCTGATCACCTGACACATCTCAGTGTGATGTAGAAATCACAACGTTGTTTTAGGCATACATCAAAAACGCTTTGTATTCGAGACCAGGCAGTATACAAAACAATACATTCATTATTTAGACACTTGGATGCTTTAAATGTCACTGCAATTCAATTTAAATAATTTAAATAAAAATATTCACAAATAAGTTCATGCAGGCGTGTTCGGTTTTTATGTTTATTTTAGTCAAATCATGAAACTGCAGTCTCGTTCAGTTGAATTGAGTTGACAACTGTTGGCCTTTGACCCTTGTCCTTGTGTGTTTGTGTGTATATGTGCATTGGTGCATGCTTGCATGATCTCATTGAACAGTTGTCAATATACTAATTAAACCGTAATGAATCACTTATTGACAGGTATATTCATATGCATAAATCAGAAACATAACATTCAGGAAGCACATTAAACCGCCTTGCATTTTTCGCATTTTCCTGAATTATATAAACATGATTTTTTTTATGCGTGTGTGTAATGCATGGATTGGCAATCAAGGTGAAAATGTGTGTGTGTGTAGGGGGGGTGGAGGTGCTCTGTACGAACAGCCTGAATTATAGTGGCATATGGCATAACCAGAAGCCTACTGAAGGCTGGCTCTGTTTCATGGATCTGTCTTCACTTCAAGGGGAGAACCCTGATCTTACTACTCTAATAAAAACGGTTTCATTTTATTTTTAGATGATTCCCGCCGAGATGTAACTCTGGCTAAAGGGCAGCTCAAACACATTTCAGTTTTAGCAACAGTCTGTTCCAAACCAGGTCCTGTTCATTTGCATCATACCTTCTCTGACTGAAAACAGATGATTATTGAAGAAATATGAGACGCCAGCAGAAGACGGTGGACACAAGAATGAAGAACAGTGGGAGATGCATAAAAAAAAAAATGCTACAAATAAATAAATAATCAAACAAACATTCATTGACTGCTAATAATCAATAAAACAAATTAAATTCACAACAAATTTCTCAATTTAAATGTGACACTCAAAGACTTTGGCTCTGGATTGTGCAGGATATTTGTCTATGCAATGTAAATATAATTATGAAGCTTCCTCAGGTACCTTAGTATGTACACACATAAACAACCATGGGGGCCTGACATCCCTTTTTAACCCCTTCAATACCTCACTGGAGATCACAGAAAACCAGGTCGATTTCCTCTGCAGGCCCAGAATAGAGATGACAACATTCGCTAAGTTCATCGCCAGTGTTAGGAAAATGTATCGCTAATAGAAATGAATGAAAGTTTTCAAAACTGAACCATGTGTTTTTATGGCCATGTGCTTTTCATAACTCAGTGTTGTGACTCAGAGTGATACAAAGACTCTGAGGGATCAAATAAAAAAAAAGGTCTTATTTAACCCTTTTGGTTCATCCATGAAAAAATGAGACATCAGCATTTATTCTATCAAGCATTTGAATACTGTTGTTATAATATAGTAGGCTACATGCGATTAATATTAGATTAATTAATAGTTTCATTCAAATATGCCTTCCTGATCATCGCCTCAGACTGCATGTATCACACATGAAGTCGTTATCTCCCTTGACCAAGTCTTGTGACGGTGAATGTCGAACACAGCTGTTGAAGGTTTTACAACACAACAGTAACATTGTGTCTCCGTTGTTAAACGCATCAGCCATGTTGGTACCCAACATCTGCAGCGTGGAGTCCTGAGGGACAGCTAGGGGGGGGATGGGGGGTCGGGGGGGCATGATGCTCCCATGGTGACCAAGATGGCTGTTGTCACTAAAAAGCTCTTGTTGGAGAGAAGAAAAGGGGGTTTGTGGTGGGATTGATTTCTCCCCCAGCTGTAGGTTGGTGGAGGACTATTACATAAGCATCACATGGCTGAACTGGGCAGAGATAATGTAGACCAGTTCAGGGTCCTAGTTGACGGCTGGGCACCTCCCAGACCCCGATCTGTCCATCGGTAAGTTAGTCCAGTTCTTTGGGCATCCTTTCATTAACAGACCTCTTACATTCATTTTACACAAATCATGCATTATCCTCTTTAAACTCCCCAAACATGTGAGGGCTGATTTATTAGGAAACTCTGATTTCACTTGCAAGTCAGAAAACAAATGACTCAGGATTTGTGGTGACAGGGAAATGATGCATGCAAATGAAGACTATTTTTTCATTTTATTTTGATTTAGTTTTATAGTGACATAAAAAAGGTTATGTGTGTCATGCAGCAGAGTACGCTTTAAGTTGGCTGGAAACAGGTTGCTAAATTCCTCTGCATGCAGAGATTTAAGTGATCATGCTGGTTTGGCAGATTATTGGATATGAAGACAATTCTTATAAAAAAGAGAATACATTACATTACAGCTGACTGAATAACATAGAGGTATATCCTTGCAAAAAAAACAAAAAAACTTTATAAATTTTGTTTAAATTAAGGCTGCACAATAAATCACAATCTTAGCATTATCTGGATATGAGCAGGCACACCACACAAGATTTAAATGAAAAAAAATACGAAAAATGATTATAATGTATACAAAGCATGCTTCCTCACTCAGTGTGCATGAAAGTTACCTCTAAGATTAAGCTGTGGGTAAACTTGCCATGCTTGCAAACCATTTTGCCAATCAGATGAAGACCTATTCAGACAGCCATCAGACACAGACTAACTGGTGTTGATTTGTAGGTGAAAAAGTGCTGCTATTTGAAATTATTTTGGTTTCAGGAGGGGCGTGTTGAAAGTACAGGTACCATTTAAAACACAAAACAGTAGACGGACAAAGAAACTATTTATTATTGCTTAAATGCATGCTTTAATATTGGTTTACTAATTGCACTTCATTTCATAATTGTGATTATTGGACAGTGGAGTTGCATAAAGAAGATTTATCTCACATCATACAGGCCTAGTTTTAACTTAAAAGCATGCCAAAACTATACTCATCAAACTATTGTGTTGCTTTCCCCAGAAATTTAAAATGTACCAATGTGCAGCTCAGAATGGAAAAACCCCAGTGGCAGCATCCTCCCATCACCCACCTCTCTGTAAACTGTTGCTAAATCAAGAAGGTGCTCAGACCGAGCCACCAGTTGCTGATAAATGATCAATAGCAGTTCAGTGGTTCAGGCCTTGCTGCACAGCAGGCTGCAGCTCTAACTAAGAATTCAAGGCTCAGTCAAAAGGTAGTTAAAGGCCTTGATGCTTATCTATGCTAACAACAACAACAATAACAAACATGCACTGAAGTCAGTGCACGTTTAAATGCCATGGCTCCTGATTAAAACAGGCAACTTTTGAACAATCAAAGCAAAACGAAAGCATTCCTTCAAAGTCGTTCGGTGCATTGATTGTGAAGTAACAACTCAAATGTACAGCTGTCTGCCTCCATTCACTACTATTGTTTTCTTCTAAGCATCTCCCTCTCCCTATGTCTCTTTGCATGCAGCTGTAAATCCAGCGCAGCCATCATACCAACAAATAGGTTTATATGACATGTATATGCTTTTACGCATCAAGCGTCCAATTAAAAATGTCCTCTTTAACGCCTAAACCAGCATTCCTGGTTCCCATTGTGCCCCCTCTATAGCAGATGGCCCCTCTGTCATATTAATTTCACATCCCAATAGCTGATTGTGGTTCAGACATAAAAGTGATGAGAGCTGTATTTCAGTGTCCCGGCTGATGTGACTCCAAAAGATATGGGGGGCCTTTTTATTGATCTTTAAATATGCAGTTATCATGCATCTTTCTGCCTGCCTGACAGGCCTGCAACACCTGCAGAAGATGAAAGTTTGACAATGCAAGACCATCACTGCAATGCCGGAGTGGAGAGAAGAAGAAACAGCTGCTTGAACGGTCACTTCGACTAGATACATGTGCTCCAAAATACCAAATGCACCTCTTCAGGAAGAAAGGCTGATTTCTGATTTGCCAAAAAAAACACAGGAGATAAGAAATTCCTGAGTTACAGACAAAGATTATCATCTTTTTGATGGCAGACCATAAATACAATATGTTTTAGCAGGTCAGCCGTAGCAGTGGGTTGTCACATTTAATTCAAGCGCTATGAATGCATTGAAATTTGTTTCTTTAAATGTAATCTAGATATACAGTAGAAAAGTGTATTCATCTGTGTCTCCTGTGCATGCAAATATCCTTTCCTCTATCCTTTTTTATTTTGTCAGAAATGTAATATCTTTGCAGTTGTTTAAAATGAAATTGTAGTCATGTTTCTGCACATGCCCTTGCACACACTGTACACGTGTGCCAACGCGACACTGCCCCTCTGACACAGATATTGCAGAAGATATAAGTTAATATTATTGTTTTGGCTGAATATGACCAGGGAGCCATGTTCTCTGCTCTCAGGAGGACGTGACACGTGGCCTCGGCCAGAGGATAGAATAATGTGTGGCAGAGTGAATGGCTGCACATGCTCATTAGTATCATTAATCACCGGGGACAGAGATGCCTAATGATAGAGGGAGGAGGGTCTTTGCAGAGGAAGGAGGGGAGGGGATATGACAGAGATAAAGGATTCCTCAAGAATATTAACATTTGGAAAATAAAAGTTGCTTTCTAGATTCATTTAAATGGATCTATTTTTGGCTCTCCTGGGACTGGCAACATCGCAGGGATTGCTGGAAACAAAACGGAACAGTGTAATTAATACCAGGCTTAATTGTCACTCTAAATCGTCATATAATTCTAATTTAATGTGGTGTTCTCACTCCGAGTGCGAGGGAAAATTGGGCTGAGCCAGTTCCCTTGTGGGAAAAAAAAGGATCTCTGTAGGGGATCAAATGGGGTGTGTGACATTTTCTCACAAACGTTTGATTGTGAACTGAAGAATTCCTCTTATGGGGCTGCTTTGCCGTCATTCGCACAGTGTAGTGTGCAGCTAATGGGAGTAGCAGAGCCTTGAACCAGATCTCAGGGTGGAGGGTGCCGGGCCTATAGTTCTGCCGGCTCGTCCGCAACATGTTCGGTGGGAGCTAGAGGCCCTGAGCTTGGACGTCCCTCAGCAGCAGCACAAGCTCTGGGGATAGTCGTGCATGGCGAGGGCAGGCTGTTTGATCAGCACATATTTTTAATTGGCTTCGGGCACCCTGGAGTGTCAGCATTGCCACGGAGTAGACTCCTATTGCACCTTTCCTAATTAAAATCATTACAAATTCCAGGCGCATCATAAAGGATTAAATGAGAATTGTGTGCATGTGTTCTTTTGTGAGAGTGTGTGTATGTTTTATCCATTGGTGTGCTTGAGCATGGGTGCGTTGTCTCCTTGATAGCTAGCATGTATAGCTTAATTGTTTTCTCCTCAGTAATAGTAAATGAGGGAGGGCTGGCTGTAATCCTGGCCCACTAATCAAATTACAGGTTCAGAGCATCTCTTACAAATACTGTTGAGGAACAAATGTCTATATATTTCTTTAACATAACCCAAACTTCTACTTTTGGGAGTGTTTAACCTGCGGTTTAATGCCTTTTATTGAATATTCACATCTGTCCTGCTGTGTACAGCGGCTTTAACGAGAGCAGTTTGTCATATTCAAAATAATTGATGTCAAACAAACTGTGCAAATCCATGGAGAATTATGTTTTGGAAGGCCTGGAAAACAAATGATCTCAAGAAAACTTAAACTATTTAACTTCAGTGGATGTTTTATTCATCACGTCTTTGATGAAAATAAAACTCTTTTGCTGTTTTTAAATGAGATGTTTGAATGATGAAGATGTTATGAAGCTCAGTGATCTTGCTGCTATACTGTGCTTTAGGCGGGCTATATGGGAAGGAGTGGCTTCAGTCTCCTAAACAAAGGAGGCTTAAATCTCTTAAATATCTACCAGTGCCACTACGCCCCGAGGGAGCACAGAAACAAGGGAGTGTTTCTTTGGTCTGATATTGGAAGCTAGGGTTCAGAAAGGCAAAATGCAGGCGATGACTATGGAAGGATTTTTAAGATCTGGCTCTGTTCGAAAACATGCCCCTAAAGCTTTAAAACCCGCCCTGACACAAACATTAAAATCATATGACATTTGACAGAGAAAATTACTACAATTTATCACGGTAATAACCACGTCTGACCAAAGTTTAGGATGAATATCTCAGGCATGAGAACCTCTATAGCATTCAGGGACAAAACAAGTCCAAGCCGATATTTATGGTGATCTAGGATGATGTCTTCCTGGAACACAGTGGGGCTTCTATTCACATCAGCAACCAATAAAACTACAGCAACTCATAATAGTTAATGGACAGTATTGTCCAGCAGTGAAAGGACATGTTATGGGTAAGCAGAAACAACAATGGATAGCATACAGACGTCCCAAGGTTCACTGTTACTCTTGTGGTCGGGGATGTGAGGACTAAACTCGCCGCAGATCGAGTTGTGTAAGCACAGAGAAAACTACAATGTTTTTGATTGTCCACCTGAAAGAGTCGGACACATGGATACAATACATGCATGTGAGTTTAATGTATTTTAAGAAAAAAACAAAAATGAAATGGAACTTGTGATTTTCTTCAGCTTTGCTAAGCGTCGTGATTTTAAGCCATTGTGACTCAACTTTCTCAGAAAATACGACCACATATTTTTGATGGCTATGTTTGTAGAATATGATCGTTTGGTTCCTATTGACTCAAGAAGAAGGGTTGACAACAGAGGAGACGTGGCAGAGGAAAGAAAGTGAAAAATAGATTGGAAAGATGAGTGAGGGTGGGGTGTCTATTCAACCGTCGACCGTTTCCTGTCCGGAAAAGTTCATTCATCATTTTCACGTCTCGGTGTCATGGCTTACTTTGGCTATAGCCAGAAGTGTGGCAATGATGACACTGAGGATTGATGAGATGCAGGCGGGGCTGGCTAGCAGGGGTTTGGGGTGTGGATGGTCAAACCAGATGTGGTGTGAGGTGGGGCTACGAGGGGGATCTGATGAAGGTCATAGTGTTACCCGCTTTTCCCCATTAGCTGTAATCCATTTGCAGACACATGAATGTAGGTCATGTGTAAGGCCTGGACTGTTTGTTTTAGTGCATAATTAAATAAATCCTCAAAAATGTCACTTGTCATTACCAGAAAAAAGAAATCCATGTTTTTGGACATGCATCACTCTGCAACTAAAGCACAAATAACATACACAACAATGAAATTACAAAAAGGTCAAAATAAGAATTATGTTGGTTAGTACACTGCTGGTTGTTATGTGAAAAGATTTAAACCTTCCTAATGTACATATTATGGCAAATTTAAGGACAGTGGATTAGCTTAGCTTAGCTTAGCACAAAACCAGTGGAAACAAGCAAGCCCCGCTGGGTGGAAAGCTAATAAATCTTCCTGTCAGCACCTTTAAGCTCACCAAACATTATATCTTCTCTCTTTATCTCATTCAGAAACAGATGATTCAGTTGTGGTTTCATACTTTCCACTCTTCAAGTCGAGCTAAAGCTTCACAGCTGTTTGCTGTTGTCTCAAATTTATTTTTTTATAGACGTGAGTATTGATCTTTTTTTATTGGAAGAGAAGGAGCTCTTACCGTTAAGTCAAACTGTTGTTTTTATGTAAAAGGGACTTAAACATCCAATTAACTGAAGACACGACTTAAAACATTGACATTTTGAATAATTATAACAGCAAAATTGTCATCATCCTCATCCTGATCATCATTAAAAGCAGAGTGTTACCCAAAAATCTGCAAAAGTTATTTGTTTTTAGCTTATAGGATGAAGAACATGGAAGGACATTTAATTTTAAGCATCAGCAGGGACGACTTTACAGCAGATGGGTATTTCTGTTGTTGGAGTCAACTGTGGAATTGTATAGAGAACCATTTGAAAGGCTGAATGAATCGATGGCAGTTCAAGGAAATGTATAAAGAGAAGTTATTAAACTATATAAAATTGGCAGGTAGTGTGCGTTTTTTTTTAATGAATGGGGAAATGAAGTCAAAGCCTCTGAATTTATTTGTGTTTTTCCTGTCATGTCGTTGTAATATTGGTTGCTAAGTAATTGTATTCTGACAGATCATCTATTTCTATTGTTTACTTGTTTTTTGTAAGTAAGAGGCAGGCAATTAAATATGTCTCTTCTCCCTGCTCCTTTACAGACATATAATGTGTTAAATCATTTTATTTTATTTTGAATTAAAACTATGAATATTAGTGGGAAAAAATTAAATAAATTAAAAGTCATCACTGCTTATGTATTGTGCATGTTCATATTTTGTCCATGCTGGTAGTTTTTACTTCTCTGGTCCTTTTTAATGATGCAGTTTGTCAGTTTTTGAACATTTCAACGGTGTAAATATTTTGCAAGTGCACTTGTGGTCCAGATGATTTGGCCTCTTTGGAGATGTGTTTACTGTCAGTTATCCTCACATCGCTCTGTTAACTCAAGTGGTGATGTTAAAAAATCACTGACAAGCTGCTTATTAGCCTTAGAAGAAGGCTAATCAGCACCATTGTAGAATCATGTTAATGTTAATGTAATCAAGAGTCATTCAGTTGGTTGTTTTATAGTTACAGTATTTTGCCTTTGCCTATACGTCACTGTACCTTTAAGTGTTTTGCTCGTTGTAAAATGTAAAGCCTAACTCGTCTCTTCTGTAGCTTAATGCTCACATTAGCAGCCACAGTGTTACTTCATGAGTGTGTGCTGCTGGACTCCCCCTGGTGGTAACATTTTACACAACTGTAAAAGACCCCAGTCTGCCAGACAGATAGGAATACACTAAGATGTGAAGGGGTAACTGAACTCGAACTGAATTCAATTAGAGCCAAGAGTAATATCAAAAGGTGTTTTCTCTCTCCCCTCTCTGCCTCTCTCTCCCCACATCGCTGTGAAGTGTATCCCCTGCTGGCGCTGGGCGTACTCCGAAGAGTGTGCTTCTCCCAACTCAGTAGCTGATCAGAACCAGGTGGGTCGGCCTCCATGTGCTTTCCATTTGTGCAGGATGTAAATGGATTCAATTAGATCCAAATGCACAACCTGTCAGCCAGGGGGAAGTGGCCGACTTTCAAAGGCCATTAGATTATGGACAGGATTTGGAATAAAAACTTCACTGGCCGGGATTGTGCCATTAAATTGGTTGATGTGAAACTATTGAAGTGATTTGATGCTTGCATGCTGACTGCGCGCTATTCATGTGGGCGCAAATTCTGTCACACACACACACTCCCAAATCATCATTCGCACCCCCTACCCCCCACCCCCACCCCCTTTTCCTTTTCCGTCTCTTTCTCTCTCCCTTCATGTACACACACACACACATGCAAATGCAAACACACAAATGGCATACACAAAGCCGTAGTATACCCTCAGACGTATTGCCACTGGCCTCGCGAACACTCTGGTGTGTTACACACAGTAGCTCTTACAGCTTTAAAGGCAAATGGCTCCATCAGTCATGGCTGTTAAGAAGCCCAGCCATAAAAATTAAAGACTTCCAGCAAACTGACCAACTGTAACACGTCTCCTTTGTTTTGATTGGCTGGAATAATATGAAGTCTACTGTTAACATTCGGTTTCAATCACAGGTCTCTGTAAACATGTAATATATGGTGAAATTTAACCCTGTTGAAGGAAAAAAAAACTCTGCAAAGGAGTCTTTCATAAATAAAAAGTCTAAGCTGTAACACATTTTCACTTAATTTGATAAGGACGCTTTACAGAACTTTTATTACCAGAACAAGCAGATGTGTTGACTAAATAACAGTTCCACTCATCGAGAATTGAGGCGGGGGAGGGGCAGTTGAGTTGAACAAAAAGAATCTGATATAGGTGAAGGACAAGAGCGAGTTGACCAATGGTTTTAATGCAGAGAGCCTTGACTTTACAGGCCTGATATAGAAGTGAATCAATGGGACATTTCTAAGCCATTATTATCAATCACCATTGCTTAAGACACCCTAATGAGCTCATTAGATAAGATGAACAGCAGATTGATTGCAAAATGGGGCAAGTAAAAAGTAAGATGTAGAGATGTAGAAGGTGATGGAGGAGAAAGGAAATAGGTCTCATGGATCTCCAGATAGAAGAAGAATGGGAGAGTGAAATTAAACCAGTTAGAGACAGGCCATGTGTCTCAGAGCTGCATTTCAAATTCAGATTTTTTCAACAATTATGAAAAATCGATTTCCCCACCTGCACAGGCCTTACAGATCTATTTTACCAAGATTATGAAGTTTTTTTCTGAAGGCAAGATGGCATCAAAAGGGTATGGAAATCACAACTGGCTTGGCTTGTGTCTCGACTAAACAGATGCTGAATCTTAGCTGTCTCTTATGCCGGGGTACAGACTGTACGATTTTGGGCTGTCCCAGACAATAAGATGATCTTTTGTGGCAAAATCTGTGCTTGTGGTTCTAAAACGGTGGTCCTGAGACACATCGTGAGAGAGGCTCAAAAGATGACCGATATCCTGGTCTTCCGACCAAAGATAACCTGCGACAAATATCTGACATTAAGCATGATCATCTCACAATGTGAATGGTTCTATGATCTACGTCAACTACCAACCAATAGAAATGCAGCATGAAACGACACACTAATCAGCGAGACCACACAGGCACCAGAGCTGTCAAAAACATATGTTTACAATAATGTAACTTTTTTCAAGCTCACTTTGTAACACTGGCATCCCAATTTGGCCTCTTTTCCCTAGCAACGACGTGTCCAAATTTTTCTATTCCTTCTCTTTATCTTGTTTTTTTCAGTGCACATGAACGCAAGTGAGCCACTTTCAGCTGACCGCCATGGGGACCTCAGCTCAATTAGGATGACGCACACTGATGATGTTAATGACGCTACGTGTTGACTTGCCAGGCAGCCTACAGTTAACAGGTACTTCATCACAGTGCTTATGCATATTGTACCCGACATAAGATCCGTTTTGCACAGTGTGGCTCGCAATAAACTTCTAAGATTGCAAAAATCGCAGTCTGGACGAGGCATCACGTGCAGAGAACACGACAGTAAAAGTTATACAATAAGATACATTACGATATGACACCATACCATACTATAGGATACGATGTGATGCAATAAGGTACCATACGATATGTAACGATACCGTACCATACCATGCTGTACCATATTGTACCAAACCATCCCATACAATACGATGCGATGTGATGCGATACCATAAGACACATTTACACTTCATGATCCCCATTGGCCGATCAATTTTCCATTGACTCAAATGCCACATACATTTAGCTGGCTTAAAAGTAGCAATGAGCTACCTTGACAGCATGTGATAATGAGAAGGAAAGCAGTAAAAGGAGGCAAAAAGAAGTACAAGAACAAAGGACGAAAGTCAGGGGAGTCACAGACGCAAGAACACAAAGAAGGCGGGGGAAACGATGTGTATGAGAGTGTAAACGATGTGATTTGGGCAGACATTTGTTCCCCTTGGGTGAGTTTGATAGGCCATTCAGTCTGAAAATCAGGGGAACACAAGAGAACCCCGCTGGTGTTGGATTTTGGCTGCTGTGGCACTATGCAGCGCACAGAAAAAGTGAAAATATTGAAGAGAAGGTCAGTATTCAAGCAGCAGCAACGCTCTCTGTTTCCACCTTGGACGGAACAGATGTGCTCACTACTCCAGCTGTTACCAGATGTGGATGCAAGGCCATCTGCATGAGTTGTTACAGTGTGTGTGTGTGTGTGTGTGTGTGTGTGTGTGTGTGTGTGTGTGTGTGTGTGTGTGTGCGCGTGTGTGTGTGTGTGCGTTTTAAGAAAGCAGGCACTGAAAGCTGCAGCCTACATGAGTCAAATTGAGTAATGTCGCTATTTTTGATGATTAGATTCTGACACCTACTTCTCCAATTACCTCGCTGTCCAGATTAGATTCTGCTACCCTCAAGAAGAATGTTGGCACTTTTATGAGAGAAAAAAAACCCCACATTTAATTACTGGAACAGACTTTGGAGTGAGTTCATACACTTTCAGCATCTTGTCACATTTCTGCATTAAAAAGCAGATCATAAAATGTTCCTGCACAAACACACTTTGATCTCATGTGTGGTCAATTATATCCCAAAGACTGCCTCTGTTCGTAAGTATGAAAACACAAGCAGCATTTGAGTTAGGGGAATTTAGAATGCTGACAATATTTTTTTTCCATTTTAATACACCATTAAATGTGAGCCTTACTTTTTTGACTGTTCTCAAGGCACACAGGTCCGTTTCTTCGGCTGAAAATATTTAAGGACTAAGATGGCGACTGAAAGCCAAAAGGAAGATTGAAAGAGTAAAAAAAAAAAAGTCATTTTTTTGTGTGATCCTAGAATATAAAACCTGATGAGACATATAAAGCCATAAAGTGTTATGAGACCCCAGGAGATGGTAGATTAAAATGTGCAAGGGCGATTTCCGCCGATAAAGGTGGAGACAGCGGCTGCTCCACCGCTGTGCTCTGCTCCACCAGGCAAAGAGAATGGTCTGAATGGATTTCAGCAACCTTCATAAAGCCAGGACTAAAGCCACTCCACAAAAGGGAATAGAAACTAAGCCAATCAATTATATCCCCCTCCTCCCCCCCCAACAATGACAAGCATGGACGGGGAGAAATGCTTTCAGACCTGGTGTACCTCTGAAACTTGCTGGGTTCCAGCATCCTGTGGCATTGAACAGGAGAGTCAGGGTCTACTCTCTGCATGTTCGCCGCTGCTTTCATTGTGTGTGTGCATTCGTGTGTGTTCTAATGTGTTCGTGTGTGTGTGTGTGTATGTGTGTGTGTGTGTGTGTGTGTGTGTGTGTGTGTGTGTGTGTGTGTTGAAAAAGCGCACTATTGAATGAGTACGTTCAACAGAGCACGGAGCTCTTAAAATGCCAATGAAAATAAAGAGAGGGAAATTGTAGGCACTCTGAAGCAACAGGGAAAAAACCAACAGAGCGAGACAAGGAAAGCAAAACCTCACAGTGCCAAGAGAGACTTCGTAAGGTTTAGCAGCCCTCCACTCAAATATATGGGGGTCATAAATCCTCCACTTAATGTCCTATGGGCTCCACTTTTTATGGGGAGTGGTGACAATGACAGTGAGTGAGTTCTTTTACAAAAAATGTTAATCAACACAGAACATTTCAACAAGGCTGTCTGGATAAACTCCAAGGCAAAAAAAAAGCAAGAAAAAAAAAAAGCCATTCCAGTAATGAAAGCCGACATCACGCTCTGTTGCACTGCACAAGACATTCAAAGGGATGTAAAACATTATGTTTCCACCGATGTTTGGAAAGAGTAAATCATTACATAGAAGGCAGACAATCCCAATGCATGAAACTGTGCTGCGAGGAAGGCCACACTCGATGAAACACGCTTGTGATAGGTTTCTTTTTGGCTTGATTTCTAGACCTCTCACTGATAATGCAGGTAAAACATGACACGAGACGTTTTATTTGGGTTACAGAGTTAACTGCCACTTACAAGTGACAGCAGTCTTTGTCGGGATTGTTCCCGTTCAGGGTCGTTTAGTTCAATATGGATGTTTAAAGCGATTCATACACTTTCCAACAATGCATCATATTTTTAGATCTATTTCAACCACCGTTACTACATGTTTGTTTGATTAAATTAGTGAGCTGAAAGGAAAAATTCCAAATTATAAGTTACTTTACTCGCTGGTGTAGACTAAAGCCCTTTTCATATTGCCGGTTCAAGGCACGATACTTACGTTTATGATTTAAACAGAGGTGTAATGGTGGGACCAAGTTGTCCCACCGCTGTGCCGGCATCAGATGTGGTAACTGAGGCCTTACAGTCAGCACAGAGCAGAGGGTGTAGAACAGCGCTGTGTGTGTGTGCATGTCAGACCGTGTGTGTATGTGGAGTCGCACTTGTGATTCAACAATGTGAAATCTAAGACTATAGGAAACCAATATTACACCGTTGCAGAATCCCTCACTCTTTCTTCCTTCATTTGCTGGAACTCTCCAGCTTTCCTATCCTAATAAAGTGGAAAAAAACTGATCTTAAAAAAAAAAGACGAAATGACGCAGAGCTACATTATGATGCTGTTGCACAATTGCAATCCAACTTCAGATGAGTCAATGTCACTCCCATATCTACCTGTTCAATAAGAGGCTATGGGCAGAAGCTCTAAGGCTCAGCATCGCTCAGTGTTTCCCTAAGTGAGACCCGTGACCCTAAGGGGGAGCCCGAGGTTATGAAGGGTCTAAATAAAAACAATGCACAGTGTTTTGCACTGCCAGCAAATCATGGCAAAGTCTGTTAGAGAACTTCCAGGTAAACGTAAGGCTGAAAATGAATCTACACCAGACGTCACAATTAAAACAACAACAAGAAGATTTGACTAGTGGTTTCTCGCCCTCGGCTTCACCTGTAAAACGGTAGGTAATGAAGTGAGCCACACTCCTTATTTTTGCCACATCCTCCCTGTGAGATCGTTTTTCTGCCAGTCGCTACAATCAACACAAACTACCGATCAAGGCTGGACCCTGAAAATGAATAAAGAGTGTCAGTCTCACAGCTGCACCCAAGACTGAGAAGATGTGTAGCACAAAACAAGACCACACAAGTCATTGAAATTATTGCAGGACTGGAAGCATAAATCTTAAGATTTTCATCTTCACTTTTAGAGAATTGTTGATCTTTCGAGAGCCCGGTTTTAAAAATCTGTTTAAATCATTGACTGTTGTTACATCTAACTTGAAGTTTCATGTTGCACTATCACTACTAATCGCTTCCTCTATAAAAGCTGCTTGTTAGCTTTTTCAGTTTGTTGTCAGACACTGTAGTTGCTATTCTGTGCTTTTTGAAGACAATGTTTGAGATAAATAAATAAGAAATATAGATTTTTTTTGCCAAAGGGCATGACTGACAGTGTGATATGTGCATTTCTTTATATGTTTGTGTGTTGTTTGTGCATGGTGAGGGGTGGGGCTTTGAAATAATTTCATCTGCCAAAGGGGAGCCTGGCAGAAAAAGTTTGGGAACCACTGGCATAGCTTAAAGACTGCATACAGGTTAGTCTGACTCTTTACAATCGTAACAAAATCCATCTATAGTGCCACTTTATGATACGTTTTTTTTTAAATGATAATAAAAAAATACATGTTAAAGAGTCAGTTCAACACTTCACCACCTTCTGATCAGCAAATGATTGAATTATTAATTCTTGGTTCTGAGCAGCGACCTGACCATGAAATAGACTGTAACATGACAGCCCTTTGATTGGAATATATCTGTTGTCCTAACATAGCTGCTGTACAGTGTGAACATACAAGATATAACAGGTTGAGCTGGAATGTTTAAAGGATTTTTGTGGGAAGATTTTCAACTGTTGGGTAAGTCTGTTTCCTCTTGTTTTCAGTATGCTAAGCTAGGCATACGACTAGTGACTGCATGCTGTATTTTTAAACAGACAGATTCGACAGTGGTATTAGTTGCTAATCAAACTCTCTCTGCTGATAGTTTGGCATTTGGGAAATACTAAAAGAGTATTTCCCAAATGTCAAACTATTACTTTAAAGTGCTATTAAAGTTATTAAATATTGCACTTCCATAAAATGATGGGATGCTTAGGAGACATATTTTAATTATAAAGGTGAATAGGATAGGCTTAAATATCCCAACGTCTTAATTCAAAGTATGGACCGAGCTACAAAAACTCAATTGTCCAGTCATTTTAATTCTGGACTTTAGAACCACTGAAATAATAAATGTAATATTAAAATATAAATGCACTTATTCCAAGTGTGCTCTGAACTTTTTACAAAGCCTACATCCTCTTCGGGCCCTCATATACAGGCACAGTATAAAAGTCCTGTCAAACAACTGCAAAGTTTAAACTTGCTCCAAACTAGTTTGAAATTCACATCTTTCTGTGTGGGTTATTACGGTTTAAACATGAAGGCTTTGTGGATGGAAATGCTTTTCTTTGTGTATTCTGTTCATGGGAACTTGTTTCCTTTCTGGTTTGATTATTCCTTGTGTTTTTACTCCCTCCACTTTCTGGGCTTAGCATTTACAAGTGTGCACCATCGTTCACTGTGGCATCGATGTGTTTTAACAATCATATGCATGCCCAAACAATACTCTGTCCAAGGATTACTCAGTGTTTGCTTTGGAGAGTCAGTTTGTTTTTTTGTTTTTTTGTCCTTATATCCATGACTCCATATACCCAAGCTGTGTGTTGTCAGCCTTCTTTTTCTATGTTTCTGCCTGTTCACAGTCAGACTTGATGGCTCATCAAGTTGTCATGGCCTCCCAGCTTTTACAACATTCCTTTCTTTATGTCCCAAGAGGCATTTGTTTCCATCAGTGCTGTCTGACTGAGCTGTAAAATAAGCCCAGGAGTCAACCAAATGCTTTGAGGTGCGTTCAAGGCCAGGTATGTTGTTTCGGTACTGGACAAGTTCTGCCCTCTTCAGAGTGTGATGCCACTTTGAGAGTCTACCTTCGGGTGTGTGTGTGTGTGTGTGTGTGTGTGTGTGTGTGTGTGTGTGTGTGTGTGTGTGTGTGTGTGTGTGTGTGTGTGTGTGTGTGTGTGTGTGTGTGTGTGTGTGTGTGTGTGTGTGTGTGTGTGTGTGTGTGTGTGTGTGTGTTTGTGTGTGCGTGTGTGTGTGCGTGTGTTTGTGTGCGTGTGTGTGTTCTAAAAAAAGGATAAAAAGCTTTGTGGGAGAGAAAAGGAGAAGCAAAATAAAGAACGTTTTCTTAGCTCAGCCTTGGTTTCACGTTCAACAGAGGAGTGATCATTTGCGTTGAGAGGAGGAGAGAGAGAGGGATGGTGACTTAGTGACTACAAGCCCAACAGACATGATAGATGTCTTTAATAACCTCTGGCTGCTTTTCTTAGTGCCCTCCAGGATTTGTTGTTAATAAGATCCAGGTCTTATTATGATGACCACCTCTTTCATCGTCTCCCACATCAAGCTGGGCGTCAGTCCAGACAGTCAAAATAAACACAAAGTCAAAAGCCCCCCTCTCTATGTGCTGATGTGGCACTTGTTGATGGTGCCAGCATGTCTCAGTTCAGACCAAGGAGAGTGAGGCTTTACAATAGTCAGCAGTGAGGAGAAAACAAAACATCCTGCTCGGCGATCACCTGTTGAATCAGTGTGAATCTGCGGCTCAGAGCCCTGCAGGCCACTGATCTAAAATCAGCACAATACAAAGTGGTTAGCAAAACATGTTCAGGTAAATGGCATTTGATGGTTTTAATAAGCATTTCCATTACGAAAAGGAAGGAGCAAGAAGAGCTCATTGGGAATACATATAGGGCTGCGAGGGCAATAAGAACCAACACTCATCACTGCTGAAAAAAAAAAAGAGAACAATTTCATTGTACTCCCATTCCTTTTGAAAATAACAATCACAAACACTCAGTCCTTTAGTGTGTCTAAGTAGCTCCAAGCTCTATCACAAGCATATATTTGGTGAGGGCCATGTTTTATTAATTTGCAGATGAGCTCAGCTATTGATGGCGTTGGCCGCCCATGGGTTCAATTAGGATAATACAGGGAGAGGGGCAGATTATGGGCGGCTATTTAAGTGAGGGTATATCTCTTCCTGACAGTTATAGTCCAAATGCAACAAATTGCACCTTGGTGGCTCTGACCGGCGCCATATCAGTCCTGCAGAGATGAAACATGCCTGTGTGGCAGGTCAGCCGTGTGGAGACGACACCAGGCTGTGTGAGCCATGCAGCCTGCTCTCCCTGAGCTAACAACACGGTCCTGAGTGCAGACCTTTCCCATTCAGCTAATAAGGGCCATTTAGAAAACAGCGGTTTATACGGTGGTGCGCTGAGTGCATGCTCTACCCAGCCAAGCCTAAACAGTCCCACTTAGCACAACTCTCTCTAAACTATTGCACTTCTTCTCTCTGGCACTCTCTGGGTTGAAAGCCAGTGAGCGTTGACAGCTGAAGAGGGAAACTCTGACCAATTACACGTGTTGTCTTACAAATGTAAGGCATTGTGAGTGAAAATTCTCAAAAGTAGGGTGCTATGATTTTTCAATACAATTAGTTTCAAGATACCAGGGTTGCAAGTCAATATCTTATAATATATTATGATATTGTAAGAATGGAAAGCGATTTTGCTTTCTGATTCTTTGTGTTTACACTAAATAGTATTCCAACATTATACATACAAATTGACAATCTGTAGGCAATTTGGGCTATTAGAAGCATTTTGAGTACTGATTGTCATCCCAGTATAATTGTCCAATCATTTTCTGGAAGCAATGGCTGAATGCAGGAAAAGAGCTCTATGCAGGGGTGGATAGCATTCAGCCGTAATACCCTCCCAATGACTATCACCTGAAGGTAGCCCTTTGCACAGCGCTATAGCGTAACCACATGTCCTTATGCCCTTGTATTCATACATTGCAGCTGCAGTAACATAAGATTGGTGTCCCAGTGTGGGGTCCATATTGCGTTAAGGCGGTGTAGAAGCAGAAGAGGCACGGCGATACTCAGGCATGCACACACGCGGCGCTGTTCTGCCCTTAGCAATGGCATTACACATTGTCACTGTCTTACCCCCATTACGCCTCTGTTACTACCTCCAATGTCGGATCAGGGGCGGAGCAACTTCACTCCTCAATTATGCTGCGTTCCAGTTGATCTCGGAAGTCGGAAATTTCGAGTTCCAGTCGGAAGTGTCGGAAACTTGGAGGAAATTTAGTAGCCCGAGTTCAAATCCAACATGGCTGCTACGTGCATCAACCGTAACGTTTAAGCTGTATATTATTGTGTATATATTGTGTTTATTAGCCGCTTGTTCCTCTTTTTGTGTGATTAAATCAATCACAATGATAGTATCGTGCAAGTTCTATCTGTGGACATGTTGTTTTATTTTCGTGCACAAACTATCACGTAGTGTGTTGTTATCGTCTGGTATATGCTAACAAAACAAAGGTACGCCTGGAGGTGTCCATATTGCTTTTCTGACTTGCAACTGGAACACGCTCAACTCGTGAGACGTCATTCCCAGCTTCGAGATCCGAGTTCCGAGGTAAATGAAACGCAGCATTAGGCCTACTGCTTCGTGTGTTTCACATTGCATGACAGGGGTGTAAATATACCACCTTAAAAAGGCAGTATGTAATCCCCAATTGAGTTAGCTGTAATTCATCTCTAAAAAGAGGTAGCTGCATGACATTACAGCTAAAAACGCTCTTAGATGTTGTATCCCATCTGCAAGTTGGACATATCACACTAGTGATATGTCTTTGTGTCTCATGTACATTGTTACATCTGACTGGTAGAGTCAAATAGCTGAAGATACATTTCAACAACACTATCAAGTGGTTGGGGTTTTTAACACAGCACAACTGAAGCTCTTGCAAAACAACAAAAATAAGGTGTGTTTCTGATACAGTACTTATAATACTGAACTACTGTAGTGATTATTGCACACGCTCTTTCTAACAGGCGACCATAAAAGGAGAGATGGTTGGTGCTAGTAACAACGAGACACTCAGCGTTTCTTTCTGTGATCTGGGTTGAACATTTATGATGATTGATCTGGGCCTTGACTGTAACTTCTCTGTGCAATGAAAAAGTCTACTGTACATTGTCTCTGGGGCACATTGTGTGAAATTGAATAGGGGGGCTGTAAAGTGGAACCAGAGACACTGACCTAAGCATGCCAAGTCTGTCCCTTATCTTCTACATTTCTGTTCAGTCCTTTTAAACCATTAAAACTCAAAGACAGCTCTATAGAGAGTGGTAACTCTCCTTTGTTTAGGGAAATGACGACTCTCTCTCAGCTACATTACGGCAGCATGTTTAGGCTACAGTCAGTGAGATAACCCAGTCCTCCTCTCCACACCCTGACAGCAACAGTTGGGGAAAGAGTGAGCACTCACGGGAGCAGTGTGGGCAGCCTCAGAGAGGATGAGAGGAAGATCCTCCTTAGTTCTTGTTTTTAACTCAAGGGCAGGTCGTTTCCCTCTGAGTGCTGCGCCCTCGTAGCCATACATTTTGTAGTTTTATAACCTCTGTCCTCAACTTGACTCAGCTGGCTAGCTCTTCCAACGGAGCAAACACAGAAAGTCATACCGTACTTTCATAAATGCAGAATTTCTAAAAATATTACTGCATGAAATCCAGAATTTGCATAAAAAAACTGCCCATCTTAATTCCTGACCTGTGAAGTACTTTATCATTCTGACCCACTAACCTCTTCCCTCTCCTTGCTCGCCTGCCACGGCTATCCCCTATTCCCCGCTCCAGCCAGGAAGGGGCAATAGGGCACCGCTAATGTGCTTGGTGGGTCATTAATTCTTCGGATGGCCACGGGGGCAGCGTTGCAGACGAGCTTTGTTGTTTGATGTTGGGCGAATTGGTGGTGGGGAGGCAAAGCAGATGTTTGTGTTGGCTGGCGAGGGAAAGCAGTACACTTGATGCCAACCCAATCACCATCTCATGCTAGGCAGCAGCTGCCCAAATACATTTCAGCCAAAGTCTATAGCAAAGAGAGGAAAGGGTGACCAGATCAACTTTAGCTCGCTTTTGCCCAAACATAAATGATTTGAACATACCTCCATACCTTCTGGACGGAATTGTGAAGTTTGCCTTTTTGTTATCCATAATCTTGGACAAGTCCAATTATTTATGGAGATTTGATTTAATTCACAGGTCTGGAACTCCCAAGGTGAACACTAATTCACATAAAACATACAGTAGTTTGTCTGCTTGTCTGTATTTGTAATGTGCAGCTGATGTTCAATGTACTTTTTTTTTGCCTTTGAGAAAAGATTGGAATCAAAGAGGACACAGAGAAAAGGAGCCAGAGACTAACCCAGATTTTTTCGCTGGCCACTGTAAAAATATAACAATGTATGCGCATACATAGACCCTAGAACAAGGGCAGTTCATTTAACTCTCTCCTGCCTCTCCACTCAACTGATATGAGCCATTCATCACCACCCACCTTTCAAATCGGTGTGCTGCAGAGAAAGGACAGTGTGAGTACGAGTGTGTGTGTGTGCGTGTGTGTGTGTGAAAACAGATTAAAGATAAATATCTTCTACGTAGCCCACACGTTTTGATCCCGTTGTGGAAATCCTCC
This sequence comes from Tautogolabrus adspersus, assembly GCA_020745685.1. NCBI lineage: Eukaryota > Metazoa > Chordata > Actinopteri > Labriformes > Labridae > Tautogolabrus > Tautogolabrus adspersus. Next base: position 7,177,443 of record CM036553.1, read on the forward strand.
AGCATTTATTAGATTCAGACGGAGAGGAGTTTGTGTCCGGCTAACATTCAGAGTGTGCTGCCCTCTACTGCCCTTCCTATGAACATCTGGACACTGAACATCTGCTGAACAGACAATACACACTGCACGTTTGACCCTAACACTAGTAACACTGTGCTTATATCTATAGCTAATTACTAGTTGTCTAGTTTAAATTGTTTCTGTGTTATTTTCACAGCTACTCATCAGCCATTCCTTCCTGATCTACATGTAATCAAGTGGTGCGGCATGTTTTCACAGTTTTATTTCTTTAAACACCTCTAAAAATGTGGTTATGTTGAACAGCATGTGTAATTGTCTTTTCCAGTATATTCCTCGCTGACGCTGCCTTGTTCTTAACATTGATCTCTGCTGTTTAGCTTGTACTTTACCAGAGCATTATTACATAAACATCAATAGCCTTAAAAAGCCTAATAAGATTCTTCGGAGGCATCTCGGAGTTCACATTTCCTGGTTAATTATTTCTTTAACGAGCATCAATGTTTTGCTTAAAACAGAAACCTGAAATATCACTTGGAAAATATTTATCCAAAGCTGCTGCTTAATTGCATCCTCACCGCCTTAATTACGCAGCGCTCGCCTGGCTCTGATGTGATGTTTTGGCTTCAAGATACAAAAGGCCGTTCAAAAAGTGCCATGCCCTAGATTAAAGATTTACTTCCGACTCACTTAATTGTCCCTCTCTGTACGATGCTGTACTTGCTGTATTTTTGGTAGCTGCCTTTAAAGATAACAAGAAGGCGGGCATGTGAAAGAAGAAAGAGCCACGTTGCCACGGCACTGGAAGATTTCTTATCCTGAATTTTCATTGGCACATTCGTCACCTCTAACTTAGTGGAGGTGGAGCAAAGGAATCAAAGGAGGAAAGTAATGAGGAGGACCCACAGTAGACGGCGAGGTAACCGTGGTTACATGTGGTGCATTAATGTATGTAATCTGTTTCTGTCTGTGACAAGACAAGGACATGTAGCGTGCTAATTAAAGAAACCTTTCAGTGCTCCTCGCTTAGACACAGGTCATATCTCATTAATGATGGTCTCAGTGCATGGGGAGTCATTCATTACTGGCCATTTGGAGGCAAAAGGGAGGATGTGGGGATGGAGGGAACTCCTGTTTGCATATACAGTACAACCATGGTAGCTAAGAGGTATTTCCTCAGAGGAAAACAGTGCGAGAGGAATTAGATCATTAACATGTTAGAGATTTATAGAGAATTTTAAAAAGGGCTAACTGCAGAATTGAAATGTGTACTTCACTATTGACTTCAGAGGGACAAGATGAAACATTATACTTCATAAAAAAAAGAGTGAAGACTGCCCTTCTTCAAAAACAGTCATTTCTATTTATTAAATGAAAGAGTATTTACAAGAAAAACTAAATCAATGGCAGGTTCATGTCATGAAAATCACTCAATACAAAAAAATATATCACTGAAAAAAAATAAACCACATCTTCAAAAATGCTTTCATATTTGACACACCAATCTGAAAAAAAAAAAAAAAAAGATGAAACAGCTGATCTCAGTCCTGATTGAGGGCGCTGCTATGACACTGATCCTACATTAAGAGAAGGAGAGACGCGAGGCCTCATAGTCAGTGTTTGTACCTGGATGTTCAGTGCACGGGGACACATGGACAGCAACCATTGAGTGGTGAGTGCAAAGGCAGACAGCTTTCCTGCGATTGGTAGCTCCAGTAGAATAAAATAAAAACAACAAACAAGAAAAACACCTCGGTTTTTGGACAGAAAGAACGACTTTTCCTGCTTACTTAAATGCAACGCGGAGCAGCCCTCTATATAATAAAAGGAAGATTGGTAAATCTAAGGGGTTTGAAGTGATGGACCTCATGGGGGGAATGTTTCGTTTCCTCTTTGTGGCCATGAGAAAGTGGTTATTTTGTGACTCGTCTTTTATTCAATAATCAAACTACTTTTTTTTAACTTCCACTAGTTTAGCTATGTATTCTAAATATTTCCCAAATGATCACTGCATTCTAAACTTTGTTCTCTCATGATTGATTGTGGCATGAATCAAATTCACCTTCGAGAAAATACACGCCAGATGTCATCTCAAGGAAATCAGGATCTGATGCTGCTTCATGTCTAAGGTCAATATGACATTAACTACAGATACTTACAGGTACAGCATCACTTCTTAAAGGGGGGGGTCATGATATTATTACATTCCTTTGGTTAAATGGTTGATTAGAGGTAAGAGATGACTTTCTCTCATGTCACCATCTAAGTGTTGTCATTCATTGATCATGAGAGGAACGTTTGGGTTGTTTTAAGGTCACAAATAAAAAAGATTCTGAGTAGACTCCATGTTTGAGAGGAATTAAAACATTAAATTGTTAGCTAAAAGCAACACTGATGCATAGGTCATGTCACACAATCAATTGACTACTTGGGTGTTTTAAATTGTAACCAATAAACAACCTCACTGACTGTTAAACACGGGATAAATGACCCCCTAGTTTCAATGGAAAAATAAGCAAACCTGTTTCAAACTCTATTTAACTTTTGTGTAGTCTATTTAAAGAAAATTGCGATCCACGCTAAAACCAAATCTACAGCCTCACCCTCCACTACAAATGAGCTAAAATAAAAATTATTGTAAAGATTTTCAAACACTCTCTTCACTAACGAAAAAACAGGACAGAAAACGTGTTTACACTCATGGCTTCAATGTGCCCCGAAAGAAGGAGTCCCTGTCTGAGAATGAAAGCAAATGAGCAGTCAAAGACAAGTGCAAATCCTCCCTGAGACGGAGTCCATGTACTTACACACAGACATCAGATTCAGCATTATACAGCCCAAGTACCTTACTAGGAGACTAAACGAGTCACACTGACCGGCCTAGAAATGTATTTGGTGCATTACCAGCAGCTGCAGTAGCACTGTTCTCAAGACAACATTTAAGACAAAAACACAGGGATTCATCATCATCATCATCATCATCATCATCATCAGTCAGTCAGTCAGTCAGTCAGTCAGTCAGTCAGTCAGTCAGTCACAAAACGGCTCTAAGAGCAGCATGTAAACCAGACTGGTCGAACACCAAGTGGATCAAAAAAAATCTTGAAGTTGATCACACAGTTATTATTGCTAAAACGGTTATCATTTGGATTTATTTGAATGATGAACCCCCTGGAGATACCTGACCAGGAGCTGGCCTCCATCCACAGCCATGTAGAGCTGTGAGATATCACAGTAACTGGAGATGGATGGGAAGAGCTGAGTGAAATGAATCAGCATGTGATGCTCTGAAGCGGGTCCTCTGGTGGGGGAAAGGGAGACTGAGAGTTGTCATGTGTCTCTGACGTGACCTCTGCTCTGCAGGCTCTGGAAGTGGGCGTGCTTTAGGATGCGGTTGATCTGTTGGTAGGACACCGGGTTTGTCGAGCCAGACAGTTCTGAGGGGTCACTGGCGCTGAGGGGACTGCAGGGGCCAACAGCGCAGCGACTGCTACAGCTCCCAGCCGCATGTTCGGGACTGCTTATGCTGCTGCTGCTCTCACTGTTGGAGGACTGAAATGCAGACATTTGAAATGAGCAGTGAGCTAGCTAGACACGACCATTAACATCACTGTTATGTGTTATGTGAAGTTAAATTCCAGAACTTTACTATAGAGCATGTTAGGTTAATGAGGTATCTGCACCAAAACAAGCATCCTAACGGCGACATTGGTCATGACACTTAGAAATGTAGAGTTTTAAGTTCATTTAGATTGTAATCTATATATTGGAGTGAATTGGGATTCATCCCATATCCTCTCATGGCTAGCACTTGCAAACCGAACCTCATGTATGTTTTCCAATTCCAGTTTGTTTCTGCCGCTGTGAATCTACAAAAGTGTTCCCGCTAAGGGTTCAAAGTTCAAACTCTTGCACACCTTTTATATGAGGCATGAGAGCAGAACAGAATTAGCTGAGGGATTTTGCAACAGTAGATGATAATTTTGTCTTGATTTCAAAGTCGTATCTAATCATTCAGTCGATAGTTGGACTTGATATGAAAATGTTCTCCAAGGGTATCTATGTATTAAAGTAAGCTACTTTGGCAGCCGTGATAAGTATTCACATCGGCATGCAGGTGTGGATGAGTAACAGATACTTTAAGTCTCAGTCACAGGATGTCACTTTTTACAATTTCTCACATATAACATCTGACATCAGTTGCAGTGTTCACTAATTACGCTCACAGTTACCAGTATCTTTTTGTGTGAACAGATAAGCCATGTCAGAGTGTTTAATGACTTGACATCTGAAATAAAAATCAATCTGTAAAAACTATGTCTAAAAATGAATATGATCCCAGTTGTGAATGCATTTTTGTTGTTGTTATGCCCTGTGCCCCAACAATGTTAAGTGTAAAACAACTGTCTTTCCGAAATCTGTTACAGTTACTGCAGCACAAGAATGCTGTTCCCTTTGACAACTGTTTGTACCTCAGAGTCCCAGGCGTCCCGGCCTGGCTCAGGGGACAGAGGGTGACCTCTGCTCTGCCTTTTGGCTTGTGGCACCAGGTGGCCCGTCTCCTCATCACCGCCACTGCGCTGCCGTTTCCTGTTGGGGTGCAAGCACATCCACAGATATAAAACAAACAAATTCACACACACACACATTTTATCTGCCACATGTATACCACGCATAGATGCCACCCTAACTTGACCACCTTTTGCTTACCTTTGTATAGTCTAACAATGGTCTATCTTACGTCAGTACTCAACATTTAAATGGCTGCTGCAGGCGGTCAACAAAGGCCACAGTTACGTCGCTGGATTACACCCCGGCAATACAATACATCAAACATTGCAGGCCTTGCTTACCTGTTTTCAGTCAACATATGATGGCAATTAATCGATCTCGATGGATATATGTTGTGTTTGTTGAACCAGACTGGAGGTCCCGAGTGCTTGATCTTAACGACTTGTCAAAGTTGATTCTCTCCTGTCACTCGATGGCCTATCACCGAGTTAGCAAACCGGCAATGCTTACTAGCTCATCATGCTAAACATTGGCATGATACCTATGTCCATCCAGGCAATGCTAACATAATAACCTGTTATAATTAGTTACAGCGGCAGTTTTATTAATTGGCTTTTAAACTGCTTACAGACTGGGCGTCGACGAGCTAGCGTTAAGCTAGCTATCAGATAGTGAACAGGCTAGTCTCAAACGCTTTGACGTAAGTTGCAAGCTAACGTCTATACCAGCTAACCTTTCGGCAAATTATCTAAACGATTTGTCAACAGAACATAACGCATATCATGCTTAGTTTCTCTGATACCAATCTGATAGCCTCCGTGCCAGACGCTGAGCGAAATTACACCTGTTTGGTTTATCCTAGCTAGCTTTGTCAGTAAAAGCTTCTACCACAGCTAACAACCGCGGCCGTTATGTTTACATGGCTCTGCGGCTGCGCGAAGACCTCCAACGGTGCCTTTAAGGACTTTCGGAAAAGTTAAAGAAGTGTATGCTCGTTAGAGATTTTGATTACTTTTATGTTGCGCTTTATATGCAACTCATCGATAGTAGTCATTTTCATAGTGATAGAAATGTTAATGACTGAAGTAAGTAAGAACCTACTTTTATGCAGGCTACATCAAGTCTGCTGTATACATGTAGGCTATAGCTAGTTTGAGAGGGAAAGCTAGAGTGTACGAGTAACACTTAAAGGCAACATATATAACTGCACAGGCGCACATTTTACGTTTATGGAATAAAAAAAGCAGTTTAGTAACTCATTTGTTAGATGGTTTGTTCATCAACATTACCTTTATTATGTAGTTTGTGCTTTAAAACATTTCTTTAGTCCTTATGGGCAAATATTGCCTCTTAGTTATTATTTTAATTACACCAAAAGATGTCGCTGTTTGCAACGTTTTTATTCGTAATATTTAGAGTAGATGTTATTGATCCAAGGATTTAAAATACCGAACTTTGCCTTCAATATAACATATTTATATTGTATCCAGTAATGGATGCAGGTCACCTCATTAAAACACGATTGTTGCTATTTAATACCAAAGTATAACACAATTTCCAGGACCATATGAAATACATTTTATTTATACAGCAGAGCAAAAGCTATAGGCCTAAGTGAAACGTCCAATCCGACCGAATTGTTGACATTTTCAACCCGGAAGTTACACCCTGTAGTGCAGTATTTCCAGCCAGCCAATAGTGAAAAAAACGCCTCCGCCAATGACTCAAGCGAAGGAAGGAGTCGAGATTAACAGGGATTCTGAGCAGCAGCGGTCCTGTTGGGATAAAGGGAAATAACAGCAATGGGCAGCACCGACTCAAAACTGAACTTCAGGAAAGCAGTGATTCAGCTGACAACCAAAACACAGGTATGTGTTTATACGGGTTATTATGGGAGTGCATATAAAGATATAGTAATGACAACGAGCGCACTGGAGAGCATCCCCGAGATGTGATTACGTGTAGGATGTGGTAGAAGAAAAACAATCCGTTTCTTGTTGCATGGGGGGATTACAATACAAATGTATTCATTTTGCATGATCGAAATGTTTAAGGTAGATTTAAAATGACTGCACGCACCGTATGGCTGTAGCCTATGTCGTATTTGTCATTTAAACTGCAGGATTAAATGATGACGGATTTCGTAATACAGATTACCAAAAACCTTAAATCAGCCGCATTTGGTATTAGTTGTGACGACAAGAAAAATAACGGCGTTGTTAAATCAAAAACTGATGACGTAGGTCTGAAAATGACCACAGATGCGGCAGGTGCACTGTGATCATTCAGATCATTGTGTTAGATAATGCTTCCTCACTGATACTAGAACAGAGCTTGTGTTTACATTGCCATTAGGGCATGCCTGGGTTGATATAGGATTAAACAATCATGGATATAGTATGATGTAAGGTGTAAAATGATATTTTAATGCACTGCAAGATCAATAAGGCTATTGTATCTCAAGTTCCACTAATGTAAAATGCTCCATTTGGCTCAGATAGATGATAAATGACAAGAAAACATGTTTTCTCCAGCCAGTGGAAGCCACAGACGATGCCTTCTGGGACCAGTTCTGGGCAGACACCACCACTACGGTCCAGGATGTTTTTGCACTGGTGCCAGCTGCAGAGATAAGAGCTGTTCGAGAGGAGTCTCCCTCAAATTTAGCAACCCTCTGCTATAAGGTACATACTGTTTGAACTGTCGATGCATTCATGCAACACAAACTTCATGTTTATAAGAAGATTTTACATGGGGACATTGCTTATTTTTTATGCTGCATTAGGAAGAAATGTTTTAAAATGCTGCATCATTTAGATTTTTGATTTTCAGCTAGAGCCCAGCACAAGTTTCAGTCTGTTATTAGCATGGCACTGCTCCATGCTTTCAGATGAGGGAATAAGTGAGTCAACACCCCTTCCTTTCCCTTCGCTTCCCTTCTCTTGGTCCCAGCTTCCGTTTGAAGCTGCCTATCAGAAAAAAGCAGACATGCTGTGTACTTACGGCATAATCAAATAAAGAGGGAGAGACAAGAGCCCTTTAAGCTGAGCAGATTCAGAGGGGGGGCGGGGGGTACCTATTTTAGACATAAAAAAAAATCAAGTACAGTTCTCTGGTTCTCATAGTCAAAATATACTGATTGTCAAATAAAACAATGAGGAGTATGTGCACATCAAGTAGGAACAGTGATTACTGTTGGATTTTCATTTTCCAAAAACAAAATCCTTACTGTCTAGTCATAATTGTAGTTGAACAATAAGTGTTTCAAAGCAAGATGTTTGGCTTATGTCTAATTCAATGACTGAGAAAAAATGGTAAGAATACAGAACCACTTAAGCAACAGACTGGGCTACTAAAAATGATGTCAAAAAATAACATCAAGATTTTTTAGAGTGAATTACAATGATCACACAGTGTGATTGCCTCACTCTTATGTACTTCCAAATCACATTTCTTGTCTCCCTATAGGCTGTCGAGAAGCTTGTACAGGGTGCAGAGTCTGGTTGCCCAACCGAGAGGGAGAAGCAGGTGATCCTTAACAGCACTCGTATCCTTACCCGCATCCTTCCTTACATCTTTGAGGACCAGGACTGGAGGGGATTCTTCTGGTCCACGGTGCCTGGAGCTGGGCGGGCTGGGGTGAGTTTTGTAACTGGAAATAAAAAGCATCAAAACGGATCCATATAAAACAGGCAATAAACACTTTATCCATTTCATCATTTTCTTATCAACCATCATGATCCATCCATTCCAGACAGATGAGCTGGACGATGACGATGGAGCTCGACCACTGGCTGAGTCGCTGCTTCTGGCTATCGCTGACCTGTTCTTCTGCCCTGACTTCACAGTGCACAGTCATAAGAGAGGCCCTGTAAGTAACCTGTGTCCCATTAATGTGCAACTTTGTCACCTTATTACCACACAGCACAAAGGATAACTGCTGACACATTACGACAATAGCTGAAAAGTGCTTACATTATTATGGTTGTTTTAAAGGCATTTTTTAGGACATGGTTTCCTTCTTCCTGGTCTAAAGTTGCCAAACTTACCTGTCAATTTTTTTGTGAAATAACATAGTAAGAGATCATGATTGATGACACTGTCAGCCTTACCAGGAAGAATTCCTTGTCTCCCATGAGCTAAAAAGGAATGCTGCATGTCAGAATCTAACTTTTCAGCTTACAGGAAGTGTTCTGCACAGGTTTTAACTTCAGTCAGTATTTTCTTCATAATTTCCATCTTTAAGCACATAAATGAAAATAAGTGACTCCAAAGGAGGGTTCAGAAAAGGTGAGAGTGTTATCTTCTGAAAACTGACACTCAAAGTAAAGTATTATTAACGACAGTGACCGAGCAGGAAGAAGTGTGTAAGGAGAGAGACGTACACATCCTGTGACCTGAATAGTAGTTTTCATTTAACCCTACTAATCTTCTTCTTTATGTTATAAACTGATGTGTAAGTGACTTTATGTAAAACACTCCCTAACTGCTTCTACGTATAGTAGTTTTTATTTAAAGAAAATAAACTACATATTGACAGGGAGTGGGACAGAGAGAGATGCAGAAAGACAAAGATGAAACAAACCAACCAACAGAGCAACAACAGCTAATACCGACTTAAAGCCACAGTGCCAATAATAATGATGAAAGTATGTGTAATATGAGCAATAACAGCAAGTAGCAGGAAGTATTGATAATAGACAGATCAGCATTTACACTTATGATTATGATAATAGAGGTATGAAAGAAATAAAAGTGGTCATATCTATCTAAAACATGTTGAGAAATCTTGTTTTTGTACTTTAAATATGATAATTACATCATTATTGAATGTTTTTGTGGATACTTCCAGGACTCCGTGGAGAACATGCAGTCTATAGACAGCTGTGAGTACATCTGGGAGGCAGGTGTAGGCTTTGCACAGTCTCCACCTCTAAACTACATCCATGATCTGAATAGGTGAGTCAGCCTTGCTCTTCAAGATCTGCATCTTAAACAATACTTTCTGTGATTGTTCTTTTTTTTTACATTGGACTTACTTTTCTGTCAATCCACCACTTCATCTTCCTCTTCTTCTTCTTCTTCTTCTTCTTCTTCTTCTTCTTCTTCTTCTTCTTCTTCTCCTTTTCGCACTGGTGCTCTGCAGGACAGAGTTGCTGAGATTGTTACTAACCTGCTTCTCTGAGGCCATGTACCTGCCCCCTACAACGGACACAGGCGTCCTCAACCCTTGGGTGACATTCTTCTGCTCCACAGAGAATAGGTAATGTGTAAATGTAGACACATCCATAAATGTATCGTCAAAACATATGCGATCATGTGTACCAATGTAGCTGTAAACATCAGTGAGGGAGTTATTCTCTCTCACAAACAAAACAAAAAGATCTGGTCCAACCGCTACCTGATAGGCTCTCAGCCATCTTATCGTCTTCATCACAGAGGGTGTTTGCTCAGTTGTCATGGAGATGGTTTATGGCTTAGTTGTTAGTGAGGTAAAGCATGTAGGTGGACCTTATTTTTCTTCTTTTTATCAAACTACAATGTCCAGAGTCAATAATTCTCTTCCTTTTTTTTGTTTGTCCATGTAACGCATGAATGCATTTGATTCCTCCTTGTGTATTCCAATTATAATTCCTAATTAAAGTGCTTCAATAAATGCATACAAGGATTATAAAAATCCTCTTTGCATGAAATGAATACAAGAGTTTAAAAGGCGACAGTTTACACACGTGCAGATGATAAACTAACATTGTCTTCACGTCTTTGTCTCTAGACATGCTCTGCCGCTGTTTACCTCCCTGCTCAATGTGGTGTGTGCCTATGATCCAGTGGGCTACGGCATCCCGTACAACCACCTGCTCTTCTCAGACTACCGGGAGCAGCTGGTGGAGCAAGCTGTACAGATCCTCATTGTGACGCTGGAGCATGACGGAGGGGTTCCCAACCGCCCTCCATCCCCGTCTAGCATGGAGGAACAAGAGGTACAACACAATGATTATTTGTATATTGACTATAGAGAACGTTATTAGTTTTTAACGCATCCACTTCAAAATCCTGCTCCTCACCCACAAAGCGCTCCATCACCAGGCCCCCTCCTACCTCACTGACCTCCTCCATCATCACACCCCTTCCCGCAGCCTCCGTTCCTCCGAAGCAAATCTCCTTGCCCCTCCCATCAGGACCAAGCACCGAACCTGGGGCGACAGAGCCTTCTCAATAGCCGCCCCCTCCCTCTGGAACTCTCTCCCACAACACATAAGAGACTGCTCACATCCAACAACTTTCAAAAAACTCATCAAAACCCACCTGTTCAAAACTGCTTTTAACTTATAACAACCGGTGTTTGATTTTAACTGTGTGTTTTTATTTGTAAATGCATTTTCACTGTTTTAATCTGTAAAGCGTCTTTGAGCACCGTGTAAAGCGCTCTATAAATAAAATTTATTATTATTATTATTATAGTGTCACTCATATACATGTTTCTATCTTTGTGCAGTCTACAGGCCCTGAAAACCTATTTGTGAATTACTTGTCAAGGATTCACAGGGAGGAGGTAAGCTTATTATTTCTGTTAAACACATGAAGATCTTCACTATCGGATTCCAAAGCCTTACTTCATCTCTTCCTCTACAGGACTTTGACTTCATCTTGAAAGGCCTTGCTCGTCTGCTGACCAACCCTCTGACCCAGACCTACCTGCCCCACTCTACCAAGAAGATCCAGTTCCACCAAGAGCTGTTGGTGCTCTTCTGGAAGCTCTGTGACTTCAATAAGGTTGGAATGAAGGACTAAAATGCAGGATGTAGATTTAAGAGTGTGTGCTGTTACTCAAAAACAAAATCCTACTTGTTTTCACTTGACAGAAGTTCCTGTTTTTTTTGTCCTGAAAAGTAGCGATGTGTTGGATATTCTGGTTCCTATACTCTTCTACCTGAATGATGCCAGAGCTGATCAGTGTGAGTCTCACGCCTGTTTCATCAGCTTCCTCGCACTAAATAGGCTTCCTTGAGGCATATGCATTCCTTGACCTATGACGTGTTTATCCTTGGTTGCAGCTCGCGTGGGACTCATGCACATTGGTGTGTTTATTTTGCTGCTGCTGAGCGGTGAAAGGAACTTTGGCGTCCGTTTGAATAAACCCTACTCCGTCCACGTGCCCATGGACATCCCAGTGTTCACAGGCACTCATGCTGACCTGCTTATAGTGGTGAGATCTCCAGCACAATATGTGTTTTTTTAAAACTCCTGTATTGCTTCCTAGCATATAATTCTCATAGCAGTCGCTTGTATTTGTTTTGCAGGTGTTCCACAAGATTGTCACCACTGGCCACCAGCGGCTGCAGCCACTGTTTGACTGCCTGCTCACTATCATTGTAAATGGTGAATATCATTATGCTACCTGCCTGTCTGTAATCTTACGTCAAATACGTTTTCTCTTCAGAAATACTGTATATGCCACTTAATCAAAGCACAATGCCATTTTCTTTTTCTAAATATATCCTCTACCTCTGCAGTATCTCCATATTTAAAGAGCCTCTCCATGGTGGCAGCCAATAAACTGCTCCACCTGCTGGAAGCCTTCTCCACCAGCTGGTTCCTGTTCTCTGCAGCCCAGAATCATCACCTTGTATTCTTCCTTCTTGAGGCGTTCAACAATATTATCCAGTACCAGTTTGACGGTAAGACAGAGCTGATTTCTAACAGAGTGAATCGGAGAGCTTTCTCTATGTGTGTTGCTGTCAAGGTGTACCAACTAAATCTGCTTCTCTTTCTCTCACTTCAAGGAAACTGCAACTTAGTGTACGCCATCATCCGCAAACGCAACGTTTTCCACCAGTTGGCAAACCTGCCGTCTGATCCGGCTTCCATCCAGAAGGCCTTACAGAGAAAGAGGAAGTCTCCAGATGTCATTTCGCGTACCAGCTCTCAGGAGACCGTGTCCATGGAGGGTTCTCACCCTGCTGTGCCGGCAGAGCCTGGGACACTGAAGACCAGTCTGGTCGCTATACCAGGTACTGACTTCAGTATATCTGCTGTGTGGAGGTTACTGATTCAATGTCTAACTGGCTCACTTGTCGACTTACTGTACTCTTCATATTCAATACTTGATTGTTTAACTCGTACAATTCACAGTTGGCATATTTGCTTTTTAATTATATTGGAATATGACATGGGTTGAAAAAGGTAGTGAACCAATAGATCGATTTTTTAAAGAAAGTCTGTTGTTAAGAAATTGAAGTAAAATCCCATTCCAAAGTATTTTAAAGGATAAGGTAAAAAAAATGGAGAAGAATTCTCAGACTTCATCTCTTAATATTTTCTAACTTACATATTTCTATTTTCTGACAAGCTTTATGTGAATATTTCTCCGAAATATAAATCAAGTGTTTTGTTTGGGACTATTTTGCACTGTGTAAAATATGATAACCGGAGAGAGTAATTGTTTCATGAAATAGCATGTGGAAAAAACCTGAAATATATTGTGGTGGTCAGATGAGCAAAAACTGGAACGGCTGTTTAAATTGGATGTATTGAAGCTCACTAATTCTGTCTGAAAAGCCTGGAGACGAGATTAGTGTTTACTCTGTTGTCATTGTCTTCTTCTGTTCCACACACTCTGATCCTGGACAGTTTAAATTCATGGTTGAATGTAAGCCCATGCAGGCAGGGCATATAAATGTATGTATGACACAATGACGAAACTTCTGTGGCAGATTTGATTTGGAAGTGCCGATCAATGGCAGCTAGAATTAAATCAAATAAACTACGGTCACTACATGTATGGCAAAGAGCAGCCATGTTGGATAGTGATGTCTTTTTAATAGGTTTTCGTTGCACTGTTGCCTTTGAGGAATAAGATTTGTCAGATTTAGAGTAATACAATCAATTTACTTGTTACTATTTTTGCAGATGATGTAATTTTTTTGTTCACAATAATGAAATGAAATAATTGGTTCTTTGTTTTTGTTTTTTTCAGCCATAGACAAACTGACTGAGAAGTCCCAGGTATCAGAAGATGGCACCATGGTGTCAGTTCCAAAGACAGACTCCCTACAGGCAGCCCACCCAGACCAAAGTGCAGCTGCTGGGACCAGTGACACAGAGTCAAACTCAGGCAGAGACAATGAAGTGAGTGTCCAGGTGATGGTGTGTGTGCTGTGATGATTGTTTTTTTTATATGCATGTTTTTAAATCTATTTCTTGACATTCTCAGGATGTTTTCTACACTGAAGCAGAAATGGAGAGAAGACGTTTGTCAAGTGCGTCTTCAACATCGTTTTGGGCTCCCACACCAGAATGGGTCAGCAACTTCTTTTACCCTCAGTTTGTCCTACAGGTTTCAAACATACTGTATTAAACATTTGGGCGACCTTTTAACTGATTTTGATTCTCCATGTTTTGTCCCAGGTCCACTCCTGGAAGTGTAAACTCCCCCTGCAGACTATCATGCGACTTCTGCAAGTGCTCGTTCCCCAGGTGGAGAAGATCTGCATCGACAAGTATGTAAACATGCCTGATCCCTCTTTCGTCTGCATGTAAAATGGTAAATGGAATTGAGCTTGTATAGCGCTTTTCTAGTCTTCTGACTACTCAAAGCGCTTTTACACCACAGGTCACACCTACCCATTCACACCCATTCACACACTGATGGCAGAGGTTGCTATGTAGTGAGACCATCAGAAGTAACTAATCCATTCGTACACATTCATACGCCGCCAACGAAGCAGCGGAAGTAACTTGGCCTTAAGTGTCTTGCCCAAGGACACATCGGACATGTGGCTGCAGGAGCTGGGGATTGAACCCCCGACTTTCCGGTTAGGAGACGACCGACTACCAACTGAGCCAAAGACGTGAAATATGAATTCCGATTTTTTTTTAAACTCTCAATATGTTTTATTTCTCCGCAGGGGTCTGACGGATGAATCAGAAATCCTGAAGTTTCTCCAGCACGGCACATTAGTGGGCCTGCTGCCAGTTCCTCACCCCATCCTCATCAGAAAGTATCAAGCCAACGCGGGCACTGCCATGTGGTTTCGTACCTACATGTGGGGTGTTGTGTATTTGCGGTGAGTGAGCCATAAAAGCTGAGTATTTTGCACACAGCTGTCTTTCCAAACAACCAAAGACTAACCTCTTTTTTCTGGTTGTCTAGCAATGTGGACCCTCCTATCTGGTACGACACTGACGTCCGCCTTTTCGAGATTCAGAGGATGTAAGCAGAAGGCTGAAACCAAGATTGTTCGACTCCAAAGTTCCTCTTCTCTTCAGTATCTGCTGGGTTTTCCAGTAAATTTCACTGTGTTTGACTTGCCCCCGTTATCATCACCTTTGAATTATACAAGAGAAATGATTGAATTATCAACACTGTCCATACACAACTATGTTTGTACATTTCTTTTCACCTCAAGACCGTAGAATGTCCGTTGACGCACCGAGATGAGCATCTCCTGAAGGCTGAGGCTCTCGTTTTGGCAGCAAAGAAGAGAAATATTGTTCAACTTATCGTTGGGAATTATCAAAGATGATGTGATGCTTTCCAGCAGAGGCTTGTGACGTATCTTGGACGGCACGTTTTGGTGTTTCACGTTATTAGTCGTATACTTGCCATGCTTTAAAGTGAACTTGCACTCTTTCTGAGTCGTCTGTTATTATGGTTGTAGTTTGTGGCGATGTAACTCTACTGGATTTTGGAGACAATAATACAGATTGTATGTTTTTATGTATCAGGCCAGGTAAAAGTTTTGTCCTGACTGGCTTTGCTTTCAATGTTAAAAAGTGTATTTTCCTTAAATTATCCTGAAAAATATATTAATATGCATCTGTGAATTCTGTTTGTCAAGTTACTGAAATTAACTCCTGTGAAACTCTTTCATGAATTATAAATAGAAAAAGCCAACAGTTTTCTTACCCCAAATTTTCACTGTTATTTTAAGCACAACCACAAATCTGAAACCCACACAAATGCAGAAGCAGGACTTAATAACATGCATAATATATGGAGAGATGGTAGAGCTGCCTCAAATGACGGCTCCCACACTCCATACAAACCGGTCATACATGGAACTACCAGGACCCCATTTGTAAACAACGTAGAGCTCAAGAACAAAAAACTAGCAGTCAAATTAAACCAACACTAAATCATTTGAAATTGCTTTTATAATGTCTTAATACTCTCCACTCTAAAGCCCAGCCACAACATGCTGTGCTAAGAAAAAGCTGTCGTTATGCACCATGATCACTAGATGTCACTGTGTCGCTCTGCAGCGATCAGGTACAGGTCTGACTGAACAATCGTCCAGTGATTGTCTAAAGTCCATCTATAGAAGACCCTCAAGAGGGGTCACAGACAAAGCTATCATAAAAGATTCAACTGGACTTTTATTATAGGCATTTAAGTGTTAGAGAGTGGGTACTTTTTAACCCCTTCAAACCCATGAACACTAATAGATTTAGCAAGGAAAACGTGTTAATCCACACTGTAGCAAAGGTTTGGAAGCCAACCCTTTAAACCATTTGTTTTTACTCCTATTTTAAAAGACTCAGTAATTCATCCATGAACCTTTGTCCATTACAACTGACATCAAGTATTTCATTGACCACTGAAACTGCATGGTTGTGTTGTATGACCTTGAAATTAAAATGTGAGGAGCGCAAAAGCAACAACAAAAACATATACAACATCATTTATTTTTAATAGAACAAGTTAAATTACAAAATGTAATACAAAAATAACTCTGTACTGGATTACTCTGTATGCTAAAATATAACAAATAAAGTCCATCTAAGAAAACAAGTACACCTCAAAGAGACTGGCAACACAGTGCATGCGGTAGAAGATTCCAAAAGGAAGTCCAATATTGACGATAGCAGCCCACATGGTGAATTTGTAGAACTTTATCTCTGTGGGATGATCAAACTGGGGGCGGGCACCGAAGGCGGGCATGATCCACAGCTGTCAAAACAGGATTAGTGAGTAAAACTCATGGATCATTGGTTTGTCACAACCAAAGAGAAAGGGAAAAAAAGAGCATAAAGATAACTTACAATGACGTTAGCGAGCAGCAGGAAGGCAGAGACCTCCTTGAGTATTCTCCTCTTCCAGTTTGGCTTATTTTTACTTGAAGTCAGTCGGTAGGTGGACTTATTACTCTCTATAACAGTGCTCATCTCTGTGTGTTCCTGGAAGGCGTGGGCATTCGTGTGCAGAGCCGCTTCCTGCATCACGTGAAAAGGCTCCCGATTGAGGCCTTCAATGATGAAGTAGTTCTGCAGGCCGAGCTGGAGCACTGTCACCACCGCCCAGGACAGGTTGAGGGCGTTCAGGTAGCCTCTGGCCCCCGTCGCCACAAGGGCCACGATGCTGAAGTAGCTGATGATGAACTGGCCAATGGAGGCTCCTAACAGCAGCCCCACGTCCAGGCTGCGAGTGGGGTTCTTCTCCGACACGTGCTCCCTGTGGTCCAGTCTGTAGACGATGCACCCAATCACAGTGGCGAGGGACATCAGACTCACTATCACTATATTCATGATAAAATGAATGAGCAGGGCCCAGTTTCTTTTCTCCTTGTCCTCTGTTAGTATATCCACCTCATACATTATGAATGTTACAAGTCCTGCGACCACTAGGAGTATTCCCGTCAATGGTCCTAAACACACTTCCTTGGGATGAAATTTGACATGATGGTGGATGTGGTCCTCAACAAGTCGGCCAACATTTTTCCACATGACATAGGCCAACGCCGAAGCAAAGAGGCTGTACTCTATGTTGAAGGGGTACAGGTAGTAGAAAGCCTCTTTGAAGGTGTCACACGCCGAGTGGCTGCATTTACACTTTTCACCATAGCTGGCTAATTAAGAAAGAACAGTTTGAGTTACTCTTCCATCCATGAATGAATGGGATTAGAATTAGAAACATTCAACACTTAAATACCTCTGTACATCTTGTGTGAGACATTTACATACAGATCAGGAATCTCTGTTTGGTGAAGGGATTCCTCCGTCACGGCTGCCATCCACACCACCAGGTTTGTTGAAAGCGTAAGAGTGAGCCCACACCTGCAAGTAGGATTGTAACGATAACAGGTTCTTCATCTGCGATACATCTTTTTCAATACCACAGCAACAAAAATAAAAGTCCTACGCGCACAATATTGGATGCAGGTTAACTCCTGCACACTGTCGAAATAAATTTCAGTACTGAAACATTGCCAGTGTATTTATGCCATTTAGACAGTGTGCAGGAGTTTGCTTGCAGTTTTTGATGGATTCATTCCTCTCCTATGCACCAATGTAACAAAAAAAATTGTAGCAAGTATTTTTCTTCTTCTGTTCTTTAAATTAGTATCCTAGACATTAACCTCACTTTTGCATCTTTGCGAGATGCCACAAGGACCTGACAAACACAAACATGTGCCAACCTGTGAATCTAAATGTCCCATCACTGCTCTCTCCATCACAGCAACTTTTGGTTACAAATATGAGTTTTTTTTAAAGCTTTGGTACTTTTTGATACAGTCAGTCATTAAAATCAATGACATTGTATTGTTTTAGAACAAGTGGTTAAGATTGATAAGATTCAAAAACGTTGGCGACCTTGAATGCAAGAGTCAAAGCATGAGAGTCCTACAACATTAAAATACATTTTCATGTGTGAAAAGAGAATAAATTACCTCGTGAAATTGGTGTGTAGCTGCACACAGTCCTTTGCATGAATCCACAAGAAGAAGGTCTAAAAAATACATGTTTTTTTAAATGTTTTTCTAAATAATCCAAAGGCTGCATTTTCTTGCAATGACACGCTTTTAACTGCAACAACCTGCACAATCAAAAACACTGCTTGCACAACAGGGAAGGCCACTTTCACAGCAGAGTCACAATGAAGGTAGCCCACATAGGTGGCAATCTTGAAGACGTCCATGAGGAGACTGAGAAGTCCAAACAGCAAAAATCCCGCTGGAACAGAAAACATTGAAGTGAATAAAATAAATGAGAACCATCCTTAAAGAAACAACAAGTCAGAGTTCTCACCTCGGAGCCACACGGGGCCAGCATGGCTATCTTTGAACATGATCGCTTGGTCCTTCCGAGAGGTGACAGCCGTGTAAAACAGCATCCACAACATTGTGAGGAGGAAGAGAATGATGAGGAAGATTTGCCTGTGCACAGCAGTAATGGCCACACTGTTGAAGGCACTGCCGCTGACCAGAGCACAGCCCAGGATCAGGATGTTGACGCAGATGATGCCAGACAGAAGCCATCCACCCCCATGGTGCGCCCTCTCCATTACTGCCTCCACATGGTGAACGTGCTCTCTGGCTGCCTCCAAACTAGGTGAATGTGAAAGACTGGGCAAATGTTGGATATTGTCCATCTGTGCTGCAGTCTCAATGTTAGACGGGTGCCCCTCCACAACATCATTAGGTGTTTTTCTGCAGAGAACACAATTCAAAAAGGTTGTCTTTAAAAATATAACTTTTAGGTTACCAATTATTCATAAGCACACACTGGAGTATTGCATTTCTTATTATAAAATCATGAATCTACACATATGCAAATATTACCAAACCACATAGTTTAACCACATGCGTCTTACTTCAACAAAAAGACTTGCAAAAGTTAAGATTGACCAAGAGACCAGGCCTGGCCTAATGTTTCTATTGTAATCCTTAAAGCTAGCCAGGGACAGGGATTGCAAATTAGTCATGGCTAGAAACCTGTATGCATGGCATCTATTTGTATTCTATATATGAAGAAATGTTCATTGCATGCATCCCTGTTCAATACACGAATAAACAAAAAATCAGAATTGAGCATTGAGGCTTGCAGTGTGAACACAGCCTTAGTTGTGATGCAAAAAAAATCGAGGCTTGTAAATCCAAAAACAACTTCACATAAACTCAAAACAGAGAATCCTCCCCTCTTCGGGATTTGAATTATGACAGTGTAGCACACTGAAAGTCAAACTGCCATGCTAAGAATCATTATGCATGACACATGCTGACTGAAAGATACAACCTGCATGTTCTCCTTTCATTAAAGAAATGCTATCATTAATGCTATTATTTAGTTTACATTTAAAATGTAATGGAAGTCAAATAAACAGCTCAACAATATTCAACCTTTACAAAGATGTTCAAACGTGTATTGACTGTCAGAGGCTAACAATGTTTAAAATTCAGGATTTACTTATAAGCAGCATTTGACTAAAGATTAGAACAATGCAAATGTCTGCTATGACCCTATCATAAGAATGTATCTGAATAATTGCTCTACAATGGTTAAGCTAAATGATAATTATACTTACAGGATTTGTAACATTTCTGTTGTACTGGATTAAATACTAGAGGCAGTGCATTGATTCTGCTTAAATTTGATGCTAACACATTATGGAAATTGCCAATCAACGGGCTTCACTCACAACATTGCCCTTGCTCAAAAATGTTGAACATTTCTTAACAATGTGAAGTTAAATAGTGTTTATTTAGTTAAAAGACGCTAATTTAGTCTCTTAGCATTTCTACAGTCTTTAACACTACAGTTGCATCATCGGTCAAACATAGGTTGGTTGAATGAAGCCCTAATGATGAGCAAGTCAAAGGAGCATGCTATGGCACATGTCAGGCATTTGTACTTGTGAAGTGAATGGAAGAGGATGCTACAATGCTCAGTATGTATAAAATGTGTCAATTTAGAGATCTCAAGTGTGTTCTTGAAACGTTCACGTTCAGTTGCCACTACAGGTTCCACTAAATTTTAAACAATCAATTGTTGGGCCCAAGTTATTTGAAGAAACCATCTTTATTGTAAACGAGTGTAAGGCAGTTAAGGCCCAATTCGCCTAGCGGTTAGGTCACGCCCCATGTAGGAGGCTATGGTCCTCTAAGCGGGCGGCACAGGTTCAAGTCCAGCCTGTTGCTCCTTTTCCGCATGTCATTTCCCACTCTCTCTCCCCTGTCCCATCAAATAAAGGTAAAAAGCCCAAAAATAAATATATAAAAAAATAAAAAGGGAGGGCTTAGCCCAGCTTGCCTATTTATATCTGTCATGCCAGGGTTTACCACATAATTGTCTGGGAAGTACACTTTAGTAATTAAGGGCTGGCTGACGTCATTTATTCACGTTGCACATATTCTTATCGAGTCATCAGAATTCTGGGCTAAGCCCCAGATCTCCACTGACCCTAACTCAGCCCCTGCATAACAAAAAGCTCGGCACAGCTGACTAAGAGGGTGACAGTTTTCTAAACAATTACATTTTGAAGAGTGAAAATGTAACACCACAAATTTACCTAGAGAAAAGTTTGTTGCAGGTCCGGAGCATCTTTTGAGCTACAGTTCTCATGGTGCCCCTCCCTCCGACCAAACCGGTAGCCTATGAACGTCAGAAAAAAATGGCGCAGGACGTTGCGGAACTTTTTATTCCTCTATCAGAAGTGTATTTGATGCAAGGAGATACAAGAAAGCGGACCAGCATCCCTCATTCTGCCGGTCGGACTGCTCAGGAAGCTCGCGCACGTGAGGTAGCCTAATCAGGTGTTAATTAGTTTCAGCTGATCAGTTCTGTTGATGTCTCGTCCCTCACCCATCGCCCCCTGCATTTGAATAGCTTAAAGGCGCAGTTCCGATCGGCACTTCCACGTGACTTCCCCTTTGGCAACGCATTTTACTGTGATTCCATGTAAACAACAAAGTTATCTCTTAAAGCATGCAACCATGCAGGCGACAGACTGCCTCAGGGGGAAAGTGAGCTCCAATTGGGGCATGGGGGTTTATTTGTTATGCATATTCTTCTTATCTGTGTCATGGAACAAGATAACCACCTTTACTCAGAAAGAAACTGGTTCTGCTGACTTTTGACATTTTAAAATTCAAAAGCAAACCGTTTCCTTCCGAAGTATGTGAAGCTGGAAAAAATAGCAGTACAAAAAAACTTGAATGATTAAAATGTTAATAACATTAGGTCTAGGTGTGGGTGTATCATGGAGAAGAGTATTTCTTTGCATGCTCTTTAATGCACTTCTCTTTGAGTGTCGTGTGGGGAGTGTCTACTGGTCAAAACTGAGGGCTCTCTGGTCCTATAGAAGTGAAACTCTGGCTATTTTTTAGGGGTGGGAATCCCATGATGCCCCATGATACGATATTATCACAATACTTGAGCCACGGTACGATATTATTGCAATTTTAAACATTTTGTGTTGTGCTGAGAAATACAATATATTGCCATTGTTTTGTCAAATAAGAAAAAGCTCTCAGTCTATTTATCTCACTTCAGTCTTTGTATTTCTACAGAATGGGAGTCAAGCCCACAGACTGACCAACACTGTGATAAAAGTTAAATTGTGCAACCGCAATCCGTAATTGATAGTAATATGTTTCGAAGAAGTAAAGAGCTAAAGTATTAGATTTTCTTCCTGTCCACACACACCGGCATGCCATTGTACTAAAGACATTAAACCCCAACACACCATTAACATTCCTTATGCATTGTTCTGGATTAAAAGGTCATGGTAGGGTCTTCAGTTTCTAGACTGACTTTAAATTTACTGAGGGGCAAAAGAAGAAAAGAAGAAGTGTCCAAAATAGTGCTTTTCAAATATGTTGTCCCTGCAAATGTCAAGAATCAAAGTTCCTGACCCTTAGCGTAGAATCATCTACAAAACCTTCAGCACTTTGTTTAGGTCAGTTATGTCTGTAAAATATTTATGACTAGAAGAATGGGAGAAAGTGAGAAGAACATTTAGAGGGAACACTTTAGATGCTCTAGATCTTTTGATGATAAATTAAAAAGGGGAAAAGTCTTAAGAGGACTTGCAGGTTTCTTATTAAGAACATGTAAATCTTTTACAGGTCATCCGCTTGAGCAGGTTGTTGTCCAGAGCTCAGCAATTTTACTAGCTGTGCACTCATGTGTTAGTCACACGGCTGAAAACAAAGGTCACCAAATTTTCGCCCAGTCCGTCAGAAATGTTCAAGATGCTGAAAACATCGCACCTGCTCCTTCTCTTCTGTCTCGTCGGGGCAGGGAGTGCCCTGTACAAACAGTGGATTCCAGATACCAACTATGAGAATAAGTCCAACTGGGACAAAGATGCTGTCCCATGTGGCAGTGACACAGTTCAGTTTCCAGCTCAGAGAAAAGTGTCTGTGTTTGTGGAGACGACACACGCTGTACGGGAGATGAGGCTTCCATTGGATGGGGAGTTCATCCTGAATTCTGGAGCTGGATTTTTTGTTGTTAGCGGAGACGAGCCAGGCTGTGGGGCGGGTGTCTCGACAAAGTTCAAAGATTCAGAGGGTCTACAGTGGTTCAACCCAGCTCTGTGGCAGACGGCGGCAACTCTGGACGACCTGGAGCAAGGAAACGTCTTGTTCTCAGTCCACGAGGAGAGCGTACCATGCGAGTATGATGTTGTGGTTTTCAGAGACCGCTCCTCTTTCAGGGTAGACACCAGCTCTAGTCAGTCAAGCATTCCCGTCAAATCTGTGTACATGTTTGGGAGGATGTTCGAAATGGTTTCAGTGTTCTCCCAATATCTCAGCTCGCGCTCAGGGAGGCTGCAGTTTCACGGATCTTCTGCTGTTACTGTTGGAAAACCAGCTTGTGGGGATCCTTTCGGCTGTGACTGTGGAAATTCTGTAAACCGTAAGCGGATCTGTGGCACTGTCACATGTGAGTCTTTGAGTTGTAAGACGCCTCTTTCCCCTGTCGGACACTGCTGTAACGTTTGTGGTGCTATTGTTGATATCAATTTCTCCGCTGATTTCAACCTGCAGACCTACAGGCAACGGATCCATCACCTTTTTCTTATCCTGCCAAAATACAAATCCATCCAGCTGGGCTTGTCTAAAGTCGCCAAATCACAGCGATTGATGGGGATTGTCCCTTTTGGTACCACCCCTGAGATCCAAGTAGTTATCCTGGATGGAGAGAAGGGAACACAGGCAGAAAATTTGGCCTGGGACATAGTGAAAGATGCCCGTTCTCATGGCTCTAACTTGGGAATCACTGGGGCTGAATTTCAAGCCTCCTCTGGGGGCAGTGATCAGTCTGGAAACAATGCTGGGGTTATTGTTGGCGCTGTGATTGGAGTTTTAATTTTGATTTCCCTGGTTGGTACATTGGCAGTCCTGGTTCGTAAAGGTTTTGTTCAAATGCCATCAATGCCTTCGATGCCTTCGATGCCTTCAATGCCTTCGATGCCCTCTCTGAGCAGATTTAAGAGACACAGTGACATTGGGGAGCTTGGTGGGACTATTGACCATGGCTATGATAATCCCATGTTTGACAGGCCTAACATGATGCCTGATATCCCTGCTCTGTATGGGAATGAAACAAATTCTTCAATTTCAATGACGCAGACAGGTGTGCACTTTGTGAATCCAGTTTATGATGAGAGTGAAACTGATTTTAATGCCTGAAGTTAATGTGATTTTGATGTATTTTTAAATGATTCCTCAAATTTCAACTCAAAGATTCTATGGACCCTGTAAAACAACAAGCCTTCCTATAGTTTTACAATAGTTCAGCAATGCAAATAAACCTTTACAACCAAATGGACTTTAGACAAATAAAATAAGTACTGGCTGACATTTGTGTACTTTTTTCCTCATTCACATCACATTCAAGAGCTATAAAGTAATAAAGTAAAGCAGTAAACTCTTAACAACTGCAGCTACACCTGTTTTACTGCAGAGTTACCACTAGATGATAGTACATTTAACATGCATGTGAAAAAATGATGTTTATGTGCCATAACTTTTCTACCTTGTAATTTAACCGCAAACTGTTTTTTTTACAAGATCACAAAAGAGAACAGATTGTATTACGGATATATAAGAAAAATAAAACAAAAACATCATTTTGCAACAAGCAGAGAAACCACATTCTCTTTCTTTGACAGCCAGGTGACGACATATAAAGGCTCGATGAAATTAGCCATGTACTTGTGGAGAAGCCTCATAGGACCAGTGACATCATAGAAAGACACTGTGCCTTTGGGGAAATCAATGTATAAACCAACTTTGGTGATATCAGAGACTTCCAAGCCAGTCTCCACGCCATCATGCCAGGCGAAGAAACCTCTGCTGTTCCTTCCAACACACCAGGAAAAGTCATTCCCGGTGATGCAGCTCATGCTTTGCTCTCCCTTACGATCGATGCTCTTGTACGTCACCCCTAGGTGTGCACCTTCCCCGCTCAGCTCTGCTTCAATGTAGTGCCTCCCCAGGTAAAGGCTCTCCACAGTCATCGCCTGTCGCCAGTACTCGAAACGAGAAGGGTGATCAGGGTAGCTGTGCTGCCAGGGGCTGGTGTTGGTCAGCTTCCTGCTGTCTTCCTTTACACGAAGGAAGTTATGAGTGGTGTCTGGGTCAAAGGTCAAACTCCTTGTGTCTAAAATGAAAGGGAAATATAATTTGTGAAAAATGTGGATGTTGTCGCATGAGCAGGTAGGATTTGCCGTAAAGAAAAAAACATTAAAAAAAGAGCACCAACATTTTAAAAAGTCATCTCGTGTCTCAGGATCAGGCAGGGATGAAGCTGGAAGATCTGGCATCTGGGATTTAGCACCTAGTTCATCATTTTGGAGAGAGAATATTTCATATTTTGGTTAGACATTAAGGTTTCCACAAAGTACTGAATATGGAGTAGTGCAAACAGGGATTGAGCAAAAAGACTAAGACTCGACAATCATGCCAGCAGCTCTGATTGGCTCTACAAAGAGACAGAGGTGCCAACATGTTCAAAATGGCAATGCTGGAATAAACAAGGTTTAACGGAGTTGTATGGAACAAGCTGTGTCACCTGGTCATATAGAAGCTTGATCCAAAAAAAACTTTGATTTCCCATGACCTGGATGACTGTGAACCTACACAGACATCCAGGTTATATCAAAATAACAAATGTGGAACTTGTGGTGGCATTAAAGGAAATTTAAAGGGAACATCAAAGTCAATAGAAAATCACGTATGGAACAATCAATGTTTGTGTAATATTTTTTGCCCATAGGTTAAGTCTGTGGTTCCCAAACTTTTTCTGCTGGTTCTTTTTTGGCAGATGTAAATATTTTGCCCTTTGCTTAAACAAATCCTATATCTTTAGAATGTGTCACAATCATTGCAAAAACTACAGAAATGCAACTTCAGTTCCTGACAACAAACTGAAAAAATAGTGATACTTCACAATTATTAAGATGCAACAACAATCAAAGCTCTATTTTTGTATCTAAAACCTGACCATCTGCAGATGAACAGCTCCCTAAAAGTACAAAAAAAAATCATGACAATCTTAAGATTTATACTTCCAGTCCTGCAATAATTTCAATGACTAGTGTGTGTTTGTCTTGTGCTACAGATCTTCTGAATTCTGATGTGCAGCTGTGAGACTGCCACTCTTCATTTTCAATATCCAACTTTATCTGTATTTTGTGTTGATTGAGGCAACTGCAGAAAAAACCTCTCACACAGGTACGATGTGGCGAAAGGAAGGAGTGTGGTTCTATACCCACTGTTGTAGAGTTGAAGCTGAGGGCGAGATATGACATCTGGTGTAGGTTCATTGTTAGCTTTACATTTACCTGCAGTCCTCTAAATGCCTTGCCACATTCCCTTGTCATAACCTCAGGCCCCCTTTGGAAATTTTATAGACAGTCAGATTGGTAGATATGGACTAAAAGAGCTAAAAGAGCAAATGTCACTGAAGGAAGCAAAATTCTACATGTGGAGCAAGAAGGTGTCGGATAAGGTTAATACGATTATATTACTTACAACTTTTCCACACCAGGTTCAGTTTGTCCTTGTAGGATGACAGAATCAGGTCACACAACTCCTGTGTTACATCAGTCACTACTTGAACATAAGCGGTCAAATGGTCCATGCGGTTGATGTATGTTGTTGGAAGACATACATCTGACACTCCTTTCTTCCACTCCGAGTACTCCTAGAAGCAGATCACAAACAAAACATGCAACTCTTCTTCTCTGATCCATGCATTTCTTTTTCTGTGATGTCCTGAATACCTTAACCCTTGCTTTGTGTACATCATCAACAGACTGGCATCCAAAATAAACTGTCTCAGAGAACATCTTGTGCTAATCTCAGTATTACCTGCAGGAAGTCAACATCAGACTTGCACTTGGACAGTTTGTTCATTTGAGCAGCAGTTTTCATCAGCTCTGTTCTCCTCTGCTCCAGATGTGCCTGGATGCCCTCTGCCTGTTTGAGTGCCTGTTTCTTCTCTCCTTCCAGCACCTCCACCGCCCCCTTTCTGGCCTCATCCACGGATGTATGCAGCTTTTTGAACTGCTCTTCAACAATAACACAAACCTCCTGCACTGAAGACTGACGGGCCAAACAGGACAGAGAAAAACAAGGACAAACACAGTTAAAACAGAGCATTATTGCTTAAATGAACGCATCATACTTTGCATCAACATACTGGAACATACTTTAATCAAATCATTGTTGCTTTGCAGCTTTTCAATGGCTTTCTCAGCTGCTGCAGCACTCTGAGTGATCTCTTCTTGCTTCTTCTGCAGCTCCGCCTGCAAAACAATTAACACAAACACACTGCAAAAGATGCTGTCAAATTTGCAAAGATGCAAAACCATCAGGGACATTTCCTACATGTATATTTTGAGTTGTGAAAATGGAAAAATATGAAACAATTTAAGCAGTGAAATAAGGCCAAAACTAAAAGACCTCAATCTGTGTGCGTGCCTCCCCTACGGATGCAGCCGTGTGTCCCTGATGCTCCTGTGTCTCACAATCTGGACACACACAGCAGCCATCCTCCAGACAAAAGCGTTCGACCGGAAGATGATGAACCTCGCATGTCCTGCATTCGATGTTGTGGAGGGGATCAACCAGACGATGGTTTTGAAATTTGGCGTTCTCCAGATGTGGTCTCAGATGTGCCTCGCAATAAGACACCAGACATGTCAGGCAGGATTTGAAGGCCTTGCTGGGGCTGTCCATGCAGGAGTCACACAACACATCTTGTGGTTGCAGGGTCTCAGACACTTTGATGTTAGGATCCCTCGGTTCCTCCTCTACATCTTTATTGTGCTGACCCTCCTTCAAAGTCTCCTCATTAGTACTGCTGAGAGTTGCCATGTCTGAGAGTGTTCACCTTATGCCTTCTAAACACATGAGACTGTTGAGATTCTGGACCGTAACAAAGCCTGCTCCTCACTCACCGCTTTCCTGCTTTTTCTGAGATCCTTTGGGAGCATAAGGAAAGAATTAAAAAGCCACGCCCAAGGTATTTTGTACTCAGCCAGCTAATGTATTCTCCTTTTTCACCACACCCCTGTTTAGCTCTTCTCTTGTTTGCCTTCTCTTTGCTGGGTCTCAGAAGGCTTCACACGCAGCAGATCACACGGAAGAGAGGAGGAAATGACGAGTGTAATATGAACAAGGCAAAGAACATCCCCATTCCCTCTTATAAATGGCCTGCCTTGTTAACTGTTTGACAATCTATGGGAAAAGTCTGGCTTAGGGGTTTATTTTAACAATAAAAGTAGTTTTTTTTTCCACCCATAGGCCAATGAATGAATAAAAAGATTACATAAGCTGTACTGTGTCATCATGAGAGCATGCAGACACTTTAGTGGAGCTTAAGGAACTTCGTGGGAGAGTCAGTAAGTGCTTCCTTCTGATAACAGTGTTACACAAGACAGCAGCATTTATCTACAACACAACTTCCTGACTTCATGCCACGCAGTGCAGAGGAAGGAGTGACCCTCGTCTTTTGTTTGCAAGCAGCATGTGAGGATTATCGTAATGCCAAAACAAGTATTTTCCACTGTGCATGTGTCTTTCTAACACACAGATGCACACTCATCAAAGTATTGGCAGGAACACAGATGATGTCTGTGTAAACAAGAAATCAGACGGGAGTTTCACTGACCTGTAAAAAACACTCGTATAAATATTATACAAATAGTAACACTCAACCTCAGTAGGAACTCAGATGATCTGTAGTACACCAAGCATTTATTTACTTTACACAGAGGCTACATTTTCCCAGTGGAATCCAAACTATCGAATTTTGAACTTACAAGCCAAACTCCTTACAAATACTCAAGGTTTATAGTTCTAAAAAAACAACTTTCATTTGATATACAATTGTTCAGTTATAGTCCTAACTGTTCTAAAGCATGGCTGTGATTTGAGTGGAAATTAATGAATCCCCTTTTATTTTTATTTAACACAAAACTACCAGGCCACAATTTCATTTAAATATTTTATTTTAGAATATCAAAATCTTCGATGAAAAGTAATTACATTAAAATGAATTTGTGCATTTAGTGTGTTAGTAAGTGGTTATTCTTATAATCACAGAAATATGACTGAAGGCATGAATTAAATGGTAGTTCTGGGATTTCTTCATAAAGGGCACATCTTAAATCTCAGGCTGTGTCACTTAAGCTCTCTTGGAAATGTCTCAAAAATTTCAGGACAGCCTGTCCCTGACATCGTCCTGGATTTCTTATTCACACACGTCCCTCACAGCATGAAGTTTTCCCGGTTGGATAGGCGATGGGGGTTAAGGACATGAAGGGTTGAAATCAAAGGTGGCGGACGAAACGAAGAGTCCAACACTGTAATGACAGTTTTTTGCATTTATGCCATTCATGCATCAGTGAACCAGTGGAAAATAACGAACTGGCAAGCAGGAAATAGTGTGAAGCAGCTTAATTACGTGCATGTTGAACACACCGTTCGTGTGCTAGTCGCATTATATAAATGTCAACGGCCCCTCCCATTTGCTCACTGTGAATTGTTCTTAATATTTCCTGATTTGTTCACACAGGCTCACACTGGTTTCATGCTGAAATTTTTCGAGGACATTGGCAGGAAAAAGTCCACATAGAGTTGGGTTGGAAAAAATTGGACCATTTGCGCTCACAGATGAAGCTCATTCCCGAAATTCTGCAGTTTTTGTGCATGTGTGAAAACACCATTAGCGATTCTACCAATAAAATATATCAAATGGACGAGTCGGGTCAGTAATTAACAACATTAAAAACATTAGTATCTTTATTTAATCCATCTAAAATGTGGACACAATTAAATATCCCTGTGCAAAACTACTCAAGATACAAAGAAACACATCGTCAAGATTGACATAAGTGAAAGAGTTAGACATTTCCTGGTGTATGGACTGAACTTGCAACATAGCACACTTTATGAACAATGTTACACTGTGCAATAAAATATATAGATAGCGTGCTTTCAGATTACAACTCTACAGCAATCTTAAGGAACAGTTGGCCCACATTACCAGTGAGCGACACTTGGACTGACATGGCTTGCTGTATGTAAACATGTAGACATAATATATGAGCAGGGAAACATGTGAATGGCTCCGGGTAAAAATGTTACTAAAATGCTGTAATCAAAACAGTTAATAATACAGCTCCGATAGGTTGATGTCAAATATTTTTGAGTTTAACTCAACTTTAAGCAGATGCACAGGCACATGCAATGCAGGCACATGTAGTGTTAGGAGTTACCCCACAGGGGCAAACACATTTCAGGGGACACAGACCCTACACTCAGGTCTCTGTTGACTATGCCACATGGCATATACTGACGCTGCACTGATTGTCGTTCAGTTTGTTTAACCATGCATTGCAGGGGAGTCCAACCAACCGGCATACAGAGATGTTTTCAGTGATCCTCCCGAGGCTTACAATACACTGTAACAGAATCCTGTTAAGAATTCATGTCACACTCGTCTCTTCTTGCTCGACATATTCATCTTGACAGTGTCCTTTCTGCTTTGTTACCGCTGAGGTACCAGGAGAGGTAAATCATCCCGTCCTCTCTGTCCGTACGTGACATTCACTCCACAATGATGCACTGACCTTAAAGGCTGGGTGAACACACAACAGGAGGTCCGTCCCCAACAACTTTTATTATCTGCACGCCAGAATGGAGACAAGAGAGAAAACTGTTTGTAGCTAGAGTACAGAAATAACATGAAAACGCTGAAATCTGTGTGACTCAAATTCACAACACTTACAGTTCTGTGTCCTCAATACAGTCCGGGTCGTCTATGGTCTCCAGGCGTGTCTTACAGGCGTCTAAGATCTTTTTCCGCGGTCCTAATGGGATGTGGATACTCTTAAGGTCGTGGTCCGAACACAGCAACAGCGCTTCAAGGTCAATCTTCTCCCTCTTGAAGATGGAGAAAAATTCGCTCATGCTCTGTGTGGCGAGGAAGACCTCCAAAGGGCTTGTGTCAGCTTCATCGTCATCGTCCAGCCCTAATTCGATATCTTCCCAGGGCAACTCCTCCACGTTCCTCTCCTGCAGGCTGCGTGCACTGCCGATGCTGTCTTCATCGAGACCTGGGTACTGCCGCAGCCGACTGCGCAATTGCACATTATTACCCGGGCGGTCCATGCTGGCCTCCTCTCGACTGCCGAGGTCAAACATCCCCCCACTCACATAGTTCCTCCTGAAGACCATAGTGCCAAGACCAGGCCGGTTGAACAGCGAGTCATGTCCTGAGTCGGTGCTGATCTCAGAGTAGTCCACGTCGTGCCCGTGAAGGTCCGGCTCGCTCATGGCACGTGATATGGCATCGTAATTGTCTCTTGGGAACATGTCACGAACGTTGCGTCGGCCTCTGTCTTTGGGGTTGACATAAGTCCCCTGTTTGACAAACATGACATCGTTTCCCAGCTGAAGTCCAGAGAGGGAGCGCACACTCTTCCTCCCGTCCTCATATATCTTAAAAGTCCCGTCTCCTTGTTTCTTCTTATCCAGCTTCTTCTGAATCTTCGTCTTCCCTCGGTTCGTGGCATGAAGAGTAGCCTAACAGGACAGGAATAACATGGCATTAGGCAAAAATCACAAATGAAAAGATAAGATTTACGCAACGTTCCCTTTTGATATCGTTCACAGGGCCACTGGTTTCTGCTTATGTCTAGCTCTGTGAACACCAAGAGGCAACCTCCTGTGTTGAAAAATGAAGCCAGTGTGGAAGTGCAAAATCTTGCAATCCGTCCAAGGTCCGCTTGAGGCTGGCTCCAGGAGCCCCGCAAGTCACATACAAAAAAGCTTGTTTTTTACAGCAGAAATTGACATGTTTACAGCCTGGTACAAAAAACGATATTGGTCTGATTAGTTGTTGTCATCATGGGCACACACTATTCGGGGTTGATTTTTTAAATCACTCATCCGTTCTGATATTATGGATGATACGTGTCATCCATAGTTAGGCACGTAGATGACCTGATTGACAGGTGGGCACGATGTAATGGTTTGTCAGGAGGCCTAAAACCCACCCCAGCTCCAGCTCTCAGCCTGTCGTTAGGCTGACTGAAAGTTAAGCTGAGACAGAATTTACAGCATGGAGGCTGCCGCAGATGAGCCTCCGGAGCCCCCCTGCAGTAACAGATGTGTGACGTCACTCAGGCTTCGTCCATTAATATTTACAGTGAAACACTTAAAAGGCGGATGAAGCTACAGGGTCTGATTGTATAACAGTTCGCATTTATATCAGTGAGATTGGATGCATTTACAGTATCAATTAATGAGTGGTAAAGAACAGACTTGCAAGCAGCAATAAAGCAGCTTCACTAGGAGCACTATGATTGCACCAGTGTTAACACTGTATGTGATATAAACATCATCACCCCTGCACGCTTGCTTGCAGAGAATTTCCAGAATATTTCCAGAATATTTCCAGCTGCGTTCTAAAATCAACTAATCTCGACTTTATACGTTAATCTAAAAATGTGGTTCACTTATGCAGCTTACCCAAAAAATTTCAGGAAATGTTCAACTTTTTGATGTACGTGTGTAAACCCCCAAACTATGCTTTTAATATTAGGCGACTATACAAAATACTGACCTGAGAATATGGCACACTGACTGTGGCTGCATTCAAGTTGCGCAGCTTGTGGCTAAGAGAGCTGCTGGTGTAACTCGAAAAGCTCATGGCATCTGATGCAGAAGCCTCCGAAGTGTCCTTATGAAACTTGCGCTCCATGCGTTTGTGGTGTTTCTTCTGCATCCTCACGCACTCTTTGATTCGCCGCTCAGCATCACGAAACGCCCGGTCCTTCAGCTTGCTGACCAGTTTGGTGTTGAGGCCTGTCTGCTTGACGGCGACGGAATCCAGGTAGCGTACGCAATCCATGTGATTCTTTGTGGCAGCCATGTCCAACGGCGTGTGATAGTCGTTGTCCAGGCACCATATGTTGGCACCGAAAGAGACCAGGAAGAAAAGGCAGTTGTGGTGACCGTTGGCAGCTGCCAGGTGGAGTGGCGTGTTCCCCCATATGTCACATTTGTCAGGGTCTCCTCTGTGGGACATGAAAAATATGTGAGAAACAACCCTTTGACTCTGATATTTACATCTCTTGTTTAGACTACTGCCATCATACAGGTCGCCTCCTTGGACACTTGTTTAGATGACTCACTCATGAGTAAGCATTTGATATTTTGATCTTGTTTTCAGCACTGACCTGCCATGCGTGGGTATTTAATGAGGCCTCTTTTAATAATTTATAGTTGAAACACACCATTACCCTTACAGAAAACCAACATATATCTTGTGTTAGCATCTAATCTGTTTTTAAACGCTATTATCAATTTGAAAATAGAATGTTCTTATAAAATGATCAACCAAAATGTGTTCACACTAAATGCAGGGAGCATAACCAACGATAACAGCAACATTTAGCCTTGGCGGGTAGTCCACGACCTTAATGTTACCTCTACCTGTGCTGCACTGTTGCTGTCTGTCTGTAATATGACCACAGGCTTGCCAGCACCACTGCTTCACTACCTGTATCCTGTTTCAGGGGAGGCCGACTAGGTTGTGCCCGACTCGAAAAAGCACAGTTGTGCTTGGCTAGTGATGTCATGCTTAATTTCTCAGGGCCAGACATACACACCATCATCCAGCTGTTGATGGGGAGGACAGATGTCTTTGGAGCTTCATTTCTTTTCTTTTCGTATCATATGTGTGATACGCTAATCTATAAAAGCTCATTTGTTTTCTCACTATTAAACTTTGGTTCCAACTATTTATTTAAATGAGAATCCCTCTCATTGTCTCTAACATTCACAGAAAACCAGAATTTATTCCTAACAAAGGGGCTTGTTCTTGGTCACGAAGTTTGACAAAATATTTGATACTTGGACACTTTTCAATGCCACGTGTTTTAAAATGATACATTCTCTGATATTTTAATGATCGATAGTATCCATAAATGAAGCTGTAAAAAAAACTACACATCATTGGTCATATTTTTAAAGTTGCTGCAAGCAGAAGATAGGGAGCCACGACAGCCCATTCATATTAACAGGTCGGCAAATACTCAAATCAAGTCCTTGAGAAATGTCAATTAGTTACTTCAGTGTTTCTGTCAGAAAAGAGGAGGTCAATGTCTAAATTGCACAATCACATGTCTGTACCAAAACATTGATATGCTTTTGTGCAATGTAGACAGTGTGCATGATTCTGCTTGTAAGTTTTTGAAAAAAAAAAAAGACATTATTATCGGGTGCCTTCGCCTATATTTGCTGCTGTGTATTGAATCAGGTGTCATCTATGTTCGACCTTTACTCGACTTGTATCGAAGTTTCAAATTCTAGTACTGTGACAACCCTAGTGGTCACTTTAACAAGATAATGGTTCCAATTTCAGCATTTAGTTTTCTTTTCATTCTTTAGCTTTGGAGTTGACGTCACAGCCCATAGCTTAACATAATTTACTCAGCCGTCTTGTGTCTGTTGCCCATCTGAAAGTGTGGCCATGTACAGACTGCTGAATATTTGATACGACGGACATGAAGCTACTGTCAAACTGCAAATGTATTATTGATGGATTGTATTGTGAGGTTTTCACAGGGAATGTGGGGACTGATCTGCCAGATCCAACCTGGCCGGCGTTCTAGTGAAGTCTCATACTGATTTCAACCCTCTGCTCTTTCAGTCTGTTCAGTACTACGTCGATTCACATCGAGGGGTTAAGGAGTTCAAGTGTTCTTTGAGCTCAAATGGAGGGATTTGGCTGTTATCGTTGGACACTATATGGCGACAATAAAACAATGTTCAAACTAATAAATGACCCTATACAGATATGAAACAATTTAATGCTGTCAATTGGTGTCCAAAATAAACAGCAATTAGATTTGTTCCATTTATATTTTGAGATGAAATATTTATAACGAGATGAACTCACATTACATAATATGCTTGTAACAGATAGAGACATGATAGCTTTATGTGTCATAATTTACGCCTGTTGTAGTAAAAGGCTGACCACAGCGGAGATAGGTCTGCCCACTTGTCCCTCCCCTGTCCTTTATCACATCATGGGCTGTTTGCGTCCTCACTTCCTATGACAGCTTGATGTTACTGCAGGCTGCCCTGTGCAATATACTTGCCAAACATAGCGCTGCGTGGCATCTTTCCCATGAAATCGTCAAGCAATATTAGACTTATCTTCATTATGATGTCCTCTGCGCTCACGAGTTTGGCGCCTACTGTGAAACATTATGGCAGCTATTCGTTTTTAATGTCAGCACCACATGTCAATCAGGAGTTTATGTTCTCTGCTTTTGCTAGGGGAATACTTTGTCCTAGGCAGCTAAGCCCTGTTTACATTTACTTCGTGGGAAATAAGGAGTTTATCTCGTAGTACTGGAAGCCATCCTTGCTGTGCGTTTTAGCAAAACTTTCAAATCAAATGTCCTTAACATTGGCCTGCAATTGGACACATGGATGAATGATGCTGTGTCATTTTTTACAGTAAGTCTCACACAAACTATACTCGATTAAGCAGCTTCATAATGGGCCCATTTTTCTGCCTGACATGCAAACCAGGTCAGGCAGAGAAGATGAGGAATGGGCTGTTGTGTGTTCCCCCTATCCCGACTATCCCTGAATAACAATCACATTTGCTTTCTTTGCTGAAGTAAGCCAGCATTTACACCACCATGCAGACTGCTATCACAATGTTATTTACTGTAAATGTGACAATTAAATATTTGTGATGTAACTGGCTTGTTAATGATGTAATAGTAGGCTATGGAGCCTCTACATCAAAACAATCAAAACAGGATAATGAAAGGTTCAATTTGACCTTATAAACTATGATAACGGAATGATTTATACTTCATGTACAGTAAGCCTTGAGAGTCTTTTTATGGACTAAGATAGACGCTTGTCAGGACTGCAGAACAAAAGTGTTATTTGATTACTTTCCTCTTTTTTTATTTGGTGATGATATAACAGGACAGGAGAAAAAGTGACATCGAGGACAACGAAAGAGAGGCACTGAGGCACAATACAGACAAACAGTAAACGGTTACGATGATACAGTGAGTGGTAGATCTGGGAGTGGAGAAGCTTTTAGATTTTATTTTTTATTTAATTGCACTTTCCCACTTTTGTCCCCTCCCCCATTTCCCCCTTGATTACTTTCTTCTATTCTCTATGAGAAGCTCTATTTCCATAGACTGACCTCATACAATTCAGTCATTGTTGAATGGCATTTCACCAGTCAGCTTGTTTGAATAAGTCCCATGTTTGGGATTGCCATAAGTGGGTTTTCTGAGAATAACTATAAAGTTACATAGTCATGAAAATGATGGGGAAAAGTCTGTTTCACTCATTTAAAAGCTTTAACAATGATTTTTACTCAACAGTCTCCACCCCCTTTAACATGGAGAATATATGAAGATAAACTAAACACTGTCAGCAACAAAGGGGGATGAATGTCTGCTTTCATATGGATTTCATTTTTGTGCAGCTATATCACATATTTTCAGCAGATATTTGGAATTTCCCAACATGCACGTCCAAACATAATAAGCTACCAAACTGGTTGTATGGTTAAAAGTGCTCTTCTTAGCCAGGAGCAGGAGCAGGGCCTGTGGTCAATGTGTTGGTATGTCAGGGTCTGACTTTTCCCTGGGGTATGATTACCTCAGATAATTAGGCTACTGCACCTTGCAAAGAGTGACCTACATTTTTGTGGTGTATTGTTTCTGGGACTGAGTATGGTTAAACTGCAAAACGTTATTATGAATTAGCCTGTTGAAAGATTGAAATGTTCTTTTCACATTATTTATAATTGTAGTATTCGTCAACTTGATGAGAGATGCCAATTGATTATTAGGAAAACAATGCAAAAAGGTCATATAGTTCCCTTATGCTGTTTAGAATACTACCTGAAGATGGACATGAAGCACACGCGCTTTACGCACACGCCCTGTTAAGTCATGTAACTTCTACCCACCCCCTCGCCACGATCAGCCGCAGAGCCTCCAGGTTTCCGTGATAAGCAGCCCATAATGTCGGTGTCATGCCATCCTCATCCGGCGCGTTCAGATCCTTCCGAGTCGCCTCCTTTAGCAGGTCCAGGTAGCCGTCCCGGGCCGCCTTGTGGTACCTGTCATTCATGATGCACAGTTAATCCACCCTGCGCGACTCCATACCGGTTCATCAACGAAAACACCACCATCATCATTGTCGATGCAACAATTTGTCCCACTGTCCCCCCCCCCCCCCTCAAACAGTCGCCCCTGAGAGGAGCAACAGGCAGAGCGCGACCGTGGTATCCAGGGACGCCACGATGCGCACCGTGTGGGTAACAGTGCTCCTGGTGGCCGAGGCAGACCAAAGAAGAACCCCCGAAAATACACAGTTAAAATCCACGCTACCCCTTAAAACTGATCATTTACCCTACTTTATAATTTGATGAATGGAAATACAATCAAAAAAAATGCAGCTAGTTCTGCATTTAAAGTCTTGTTGCTTTTGATATGTATCTAAAACTTCTAAAAAAAACTCTTTCATGGAGGTAGGCCATTATTTATTGCAGGATTGTTGTATGAGGCTGGATTCGATTTTTGCAAGGCAAGCATATTGAAAAAGTACCATGGCTGCAGGCACTGGTGGATTTTACTTCTCTGATATAGTCTCAGATGAATCAAACTCAAATATTTTAGGTACAGTAGTAATTGTACACTTAAATAGATAACAAAAACTGATACTTTGTAATTGTTTGCTGGTAGAATACCTACAGTAGCAAAACATTACTAACACGTTAAGGAACCCTTTTGAACTGATGCATCACTTATAAATAAAAGTCAAGATAGAAATCATTGCTTACAACAAATGTGTTGTTCAAACAGGAAATGACTTGCAGACTTTGAGAATGTAAAAGTATTTATCTGCAGATGTCACTTTGGGCCTGGCATACACCGGAAAGAAAAGGAGTCACTCTCTTCTCGCTCGCTCTCACAGTTTTTCCATGTTCCTTTCAATAAACCATTGTTCTCACTTTAACTTCCCCTTACAGGGTTGTTCAGAAACAAGTGTTGCAATAAAAAAAAGCACCTATGCTCTCGGCCGCACCCTGATGAAAAGCATATAAATGACCTCCTGATTACTAATTACTGATCTCAACTAAACATAGTTGAGATGAGTACTCAGACTTAAGTTCTCAGTCACACTACCCAATTGAAACTCCCATAACAATAGCCGGAAGAGTGGCCAGGCTATTCATGTAATGCACCCCGGGCGTTCTGCAGAGACAAGATACAGAGGCACATCTCTTTTTTGAGCCATGAAAAGCATTGAAGATGTGAAAGTATTCCCTTCCAGCACTAAATCTAAGAAGGGCGAGTAAGCATGCTACGCCTGTTTGGAGAATTTAGATCACATTTAGATTGTGAGGCTGCATTTGGTCACCTGCAGCAGAAAGGGGGGGGGGGGGGGGGGGGGGGGGAATCAAGTTGAAACAGACAATGAAAGCACAATTCATAAAGCCACTAAAAAGTAAAACAAAAAAAATGCTTTGATAATTCTTGTCATTTGCAATTTTCTTTTCCCCTGCACTGAATTTTTGTGCATGTAGTACAAGTTTTTTCTCTGGCTGAAGGGAATTAAAAATGTATAATATAATATCAAAACATTTGCTGTTAATCAAAAAAGGAACCGGTTTCTTCTATTTTGTAAGTGAGGGGGAAAAAAAAGTTTTTCCTGGAAACGTCTTTTGAACTTTGCATGAATATTTTGTGCAAAACAACAATTTTGTGTTTGGTAATAATATGGAGTTGTTCATAACAGATTTATTGACATTTATGACTCTTTGTACAGTCAACCACCGTGTTTTTGATGGCATATAAAAGCCATGACGGCTCAGACCGCTTCTCAGGATCCCACTTTGCATCAGGTAGGCTTACAGGTATCCTGAAACCTTTTTCTTTCATTTCTCAAAGGTCACTGCTTTGTGGAATTGTCATAAGAGCTCAATTTTGGTAATGAAGAGCTTTTTTTTTTCAACATGCTTATAGGCTGTTTTACCTGTCCTTATGTTATTCCTGATTTTATCTGTGATAGTGTAGATAACTCCCCTCGAGAAAACAGCACAGCTAATCCATATAAACATGTTTGTGGATTCTCACTCAATACTGTTAGCACGCGAGAGCTAAAAAAGAAAAAGGAAATTAAATCCCATTTGTTGATATGAAACTGTTCTTTTGTGTAGATCCAACAGGGTGACCATTATGCTGATTTTGTGCCCATGGTAAGGTTTCAATTGGGCGGGCGGGATCTGTCTTTACAGTGAACCAATGAGTGGGTGTAGCTGTTAAACCTGTAATGTCTCATATGGGACCAGATGCAACTGAGAGCTCATTTGTGAATAGGTCTGAGGTAGAGGAATCATGTGCCTGAACACTGGCTATCCATGCAACTGTCTGACCGATGGAAACACCTGTGAACCATGCAGGATGACGGCCAAAGACAGGCAGACAGAGGAGGCCCACCTCTCCAACTTCAATATACCGGTTGCAGCGGGGAGCACATGTGAACCAGACCTGAATGACTCCTCCGTTGGAGTCGCGAAGGAACGGGGTCGAAACTGGGGATGGATGCTGTCTGGGATCATCTGTGTGAACATTCTGATCCTGGGCTGTGCCCTGGCCAGCGGCACTGCCTTCAGCAGTGTAAACATCAGCCTGCCTGACCTGCAGATTTTCCTCATCATCCTCCTTCTCCTCACGACCATCTGGATGGTTTATTATATCGTCTACACGGCCAGGAAAGAAAATGCTGTAGTTTACAAGGATGGACACGCCGGACCTGTATGGCTCAGGGGTAGGTTGATGTTGTACCTGCTTTAGAATTGTCTTTGTCATCTTTTCAGCATATTTGTTGAGTTTAATAATTGTGTCCTTGTTCTTTATGTGGTTGCTTCTGCAGGAGGTCTTGTGCTATTTGGAATTCTCAGTATCATCATGGACATTTTCAAGATAGCCAGCTACGTGGGCTACCTCCACTGCAAATCTGCTGTAAAGGTTGCCTTCCCTGTAGTGCAACTTGTCTTCATTCTTGTGCAGGTGAAAATGCCAACTGCAAAGAAATTCAACATTGAATCAACTTTGTAATATTGCAAAGTATTAACATAAAGGCTCTCTTTTCAGACTTACTTTTTGTGGATCCACGCCAAGGACTGTGTGCAGCTACACAGGAACATTACACGGTATGTGCTCACTGGATTTTTGTCTTTGTGCACATGTTTACCCCGAGGGTATTTATTTTGAAACCTGAGATTAATCTGGACAACTGGGGATATTTTTATACCTAAGCTGCTGACACAGTTCTGATTAAATGGCAAACTAAGAATTGCTCTACATTTGCAACTCTTTAAAGTTGAATAGTTTTTAGTTGAATTTTTGTAGTTTTTATCATTCCTTTTCTTAAAACTGTCATTAAGCAGCCACTATTAAGTTTTTTTAAAGATGTATTTTGGGGCTTTTTGTGCCTTTATTGGAGAGACAGGACAATGGACAGAGTCAGAAATCAGGGACAGAGAGTGTAGAGAATGACATGCAGGAAAGAAGCCACAGGTCAGATTCGAGCCCGGGCCACCCGCTTCCAAGGCCACAGCCTCTGTGCATGGGGCGCGCGCACTAACCACTCAACCAACAGCGTCCTAGAGCTTACTTTCTTGATCAGACAATTAATTGTTTGGTTTGTATAAATCAGAACTAAGGCAAAATGCTAATCAAAATTCGTGGTTGAACAGTCCAAAAACCTAACGTTTTTCAGTTTACAGAAAGGATGACTAAAAGTGTCAAATGTTTACATTATATTTATAAAAACAGCTTGATTGATACCTGCTAAATATTGTTGATCTTGGTTATTTTTTCCTGCTAGCTGTGGTCGATATAAACTGTGATACTTCTTAGACTGGGTGACTCACCCAAAGCATACATACTCAATCTTTTGCCTGTGCCTCAATCCTGTTTTGGTCTCTGATCATGATTTCCTTGTGCTTCTCTCTTGTCTTCTTATTTAGTTGTGGGTTGATGCTCACCCTCGCCACAAATCTAGTTTTGTGGATGACTGCGGTCACTGAGGAGTCTGTTCACCAAACAGAGTTTCCGGAATATCCAAGTAACACTACGAAACTCTCCAGACGAAATCTGTACATCACTAAAGGTAATTAAAGAATATAAAGAAACTAAAGATGAAGTTAGAATACAAAAAAAACCCATCAGAATATAATACTGTTGTCTTCTTGTGCCTTGTCATGTGTTACAGCTGGTTACGGAGACGATAAGTGCAAATGCAGCCACACCTCATGTAGCATCTTCAAAGAAGCTTATTACTACTTGTACCCCTTCAACATTGAGTACTGCCTCTTTGCATCCGCCATGGCCTACGTCTTGTGGAAAAATGTGGGTAGAGTCGTAGACGAACACAGCCACCACAAGATCAAGTTCACTCTGAGGGGCGTGTTCTTTGGTCCTCTGATGGGCATTCTCTTAGTGGTTGCAGGCCTGGCAACCTTCATCGCATATGAGATGCAAATTCAGAAAGATGGCATTGATGATGAGGACAAAGAAAAAGCAGTGATGATGCACTTCATTATGAATATAGTTATAGTGACCATGATGTCTGTTACCAGTGTGATTGGCCTTGCTGTCTATAAAGTTGACCACAGGGACCATGTGTCAGATAAAAACCCCACACGCAGTCTGGATGTGGGGCTACTGGTTGGGGCCTCACTGGGGCAGTTCGTCATCAGCTACTTTACTATCGTTGCAATGGTTGCAACTGGAGCCAAAGGCCACCTAAACAGGCTAAACCTAACCTGGGCTATCCTGATGGTGATCCAACTCGCCCTGCAGAACTTTTTCATCATTGAGGGTCTACACCGGGAGCCCTTCCATGAGGTGCAGCCAGAGGTCATTGTGGTTGCAAATCCATATGTGCTGCAGCCAATCAAAGAGCTAAGCTGCCTTGAGGGATCAAAAATGGAAGCAAAACTGAGCCCAGTACCCATAGCGCACAGCCTGCACAACCACGCAGCCGAACACCGACCCAAACTTTTATGGAAGAGACGAGTGCTGAAGGAGGTCTGTGTGTTTCTGCTGTTGGGAAACATCATAGTAAGTCTACCATTCCCCCTTAAATTCTCCAATTCACTGTTTAAAAAAAAATCTCCAAACACTTAATCCTCTCCTGTTTATTCTTTTTTGCAGCTGTGGATCATGCCAGCATTCGGCGCTCGCCCCCAGTTTGATCATGACACTGAAACAGAATTCTACCAATTCAACCTGTGGGCTGTGGTTGTGAATGTTGGACTCCCTTTCGGCATCTTTTACCGGATGCATTCAGTCGCCAGTCTGTTTGAAGTTTTCCTTACGTCATAACTCCAAGTAAAAAACAACAAGAGCAATAAAGAAATCCTTGCTCCCCGATCGATATGATGTGTACAGCCAACTATTTCAACATTATTTAGCCATTTTGTATAAATTATTAGTCTGTTTGATGATGATTTGTTGTATAATATACATTTTGTGAAGTAGATATTGACTGACTATTTGGTCACCTCTCTCAATATAGCCTGTAAATGTGACAATACAAATGCATTCAAAATGTTAATTTTCAAATATAAATAAGTCTGAAGCTAACCTTGAATAACTAGTTCACGGTTCAGACTCTCTATGCACATAATAAATGAAAGCAATGCATTACACTGCAAAAAATAACTGTTGATTGTGTCACTAATTATTATGATCATTGTTAATACAATTATTAAAAGAATATTGTCTCAGTGGCTGTAGTACTTGGACTAATGCAAACACAACATTAAATACCATCATTTAGAAGGCTGAGCTAAAATTAGGGACCTAGCCAGTATAGCTTAGCCTACGTTTAAAAACAGATGTTTATAAGAAGAAAACACATTAGTCAATTGATTTAAAAGTCAACAAACAGAAAATTAATCAACAGTTTCAGTTGATGTTGTTATTTTCTGTCAAAATCAAGCTCTAGCCTCCTAATTTAGTTTTCTCTTTTGTTAGCCTAATGTAATTTACTAGGGGACACGTCCTGTAGCTAAGCACTTGTTTTACGCTAAACATTTATCATTAGGCCTACATTTTATTGTGAAAAGAAAAAGAAGCTTTACAGGAAATGAATCATTTAATCGATTCATTCATCGTTTCACCCTAAATGTTGGTGTGAGCATTTACTAAGCTGAGTAAAACGCATTAAAATGATTTCCCAAAACGTTCACAACAGATTACAAGACTATAAGAAAAGCATTATATCAAGCAGGGAAAATATTTGTGTTAAATACGATGGTAAACTTACCTGCGTCAGGCACGTTTAGGGGCTACACCTGTCTGGGGTCCTTAGCACACGGTTTTGTTTACAACCACGTCACCCGGAAATGCATCCTGGAGTGTCGAAATGCAAGGACAGGTAAACGATCCTAAACTTGGCTTTGTGAATAAATTAAACCTTTACTTTTTATTTAACAATAGTTTAATTCGCCCGAATCAATGTTTATGATGAGTTTCTTTAATATCGATGACTTTTCAGAGTAAATTACGAGTTAAAAAAAACGAAATTGCACGATGCGCGTGCAGCATTAACGTGAACCTGCTCATGTTTTCCGTTTAAAGGACTCCCAAGATGCTCTCCTTTTCGGTGAGGAGGACGATAACATCGGTCAAACAAAGTCCAAACTAAGGTGAAAGGTGTCTTATTTGTTATTCTGGTTAGCTTCAGCGCAAATGTGTTTATTATCCTATGAAACTGAAACGACAACCTATGTTTCAGGCACCCGCTGGCCTCATTCTTCCACATCTTCTTCCGAGCAAGTGCCATCTTGGTGTACCTCCTGTGTGACATCCTCAGTGGTCGTTTCATCGCCTGTATGGTCACCATCATCCTCCTGCTGTCGTGTGACTTCTGGACTGTCAAGGTGAGCAGGTCAGGGAACGGTTGACCACAAGACAAATATGGAAATAAATCCCACATCTCCCACGTTATGCCACGTCTTGCTTAACATTTCATTTTTAATTGACAGGCTCATATGAATGCTCAAATTGAATAAGCGGGTACAAAATCTGTCCACGACAAAGAAAACAGTTGAGGTATTCTTAACCTGGTTTCATGGCATTGAGTTTATTTTCTAATTAATTTAAAACAATTTGTTCCCCTTTTTATAAACATTTGTGTCACTTAAATTGAGCTGGTCTTGTTAAACAGATTGTTAGCTTTGCTTACATAAGATTTGTGTAAATGTGTGTTGTGTGCAGTATATGGGGAAAAAAAAGTCATATTGCAATTATTTGACATTATAATAATTGCAATATGATTCATGATTAGTGGGAATGATTCCTTCTACACCACAGCTTTGCAGGCCAGGGCATTTCTAAAGCACAGCACAGTATTTAACCATGTTTCATTTTACTTCCATTAAAACATTTCTGCCCCTTTAATCCGTTTATTGCACTTTGTTTGTTTGTTTGATTGTAAAATTTGAATTGTGCAGCCCTAAGTGAAAAGCAATAAACGCAGCAGACTTTCAATACCTTTTTTCCTCCAGAATGTATCTGGCAGACTGTTAGTGGGTCTTCGGTGGTGGAATCAGGTGGATGCAAATGGAAACAGCCACTGGGTATTTGAGTCAAGGAAGGTAAGCAGAAATTGATCAGATGCATCCAAAAATCTCTAGCTGCCGATACTTACAAAGGGCCCTTTTTCAGCACAAGTCAAAAAAGAAAACTATGTGCTGAACAAAGGAAGTGTCTCACGTGGAGGAAACAGGTTAGGAAAAACAAGATAGATTGAAACTTCGTTTCTAGGCTAAACAGCCTCATCATGTTTCCTCTTTGCAAACAAACGTGACCTTGGCAGCAAGCTACTGGCTCACGGGAGAGTGATAGAGATCTTTGTAAAAACAGGAATATTCAAAGCAGCAAGAGGCGACTGCATTCCATAAAAACATGCTGCATCTACAATTTCTCAGACAATGTAGAGCTTGCCAACATAACATTAACTTCACACTTTTTGAGTATAACATAGCTGCATGACCTTATTGGACAATTGGATGTAATGTAATATAGGAAATCTGCATTGTCCTCCCTGAGACA
Organism: Tautogolabrus adspersus; assembly: GCA_020745685.1. Taxonomy (NCBI): domain Eukaryota; kingdom Metazoa; phylum Chordata; class Actinopteri; order Labriformes; family Labridae; genus Tautogolabrus; species Tautogolabrus adspersus. The sequence continues at coordinate 7,222,408 of CM036553.1, forward strand.
TAACATTGACACAATGGGGACGTTGGATATGAGTTTCCAAAAATGTTTTTTTTCTTGGATTATTGTTGCATAAAATGAAATGAAACCTTGTTTGCTTTTCTAAACAGACGCAAAGTGTAAAAGCAACATCCAGTGCGGAGTCCCGGATCTTTTGGCTCGGACTCATCGTGTGCCCCATCTTCTGGGTCATTTTTGTTTTCAGTACCATCTTCTCTTTCAAGCTGAAATGGCTGGTCAGTTGAGTGGTTATAAGATGAACTTGAAGTTACATTTGCTGTCTAATTAGCTTGTAATTGTTGGTTTATCTCTCTTTTTTTCTGGTGTTTTTTTCCCCCCTCCACAGGCTGTAGTGATGATGGGCTTGGTTTTGCAATGGGCCAACCTCTATGGATATGTCAGATGCAAGGTGGGCGGAAAGTCCAATCTGGGAAACATGGCAAAGAACTATCTGAGTGCCCAGATTTTTAAACAGGTATAAGGACAACAATCACGCCCCCATCCATTATGTTTTTCTCTCAATGACAGGATATATTAACTTCTCCCTTTCCGTTCTTTTCACTAAAGGCAATGACAAAAACAGAGGAACCTTGAAGTTGATGGAGTACATTATATTTCATAGATTTTTTTAAGGAGCAGGCTGCTCTTTCCTGAGGGGATATTGGTGTTTGAAATTCATTTACATCTTTGGCTAAATAGATTTTTGTGTTGATTCCTGCTTAGTTCTTGTCAAATGATTAAAGAAATCATTTCAATTAAAATTCAGTGTAGTTGTATTTTAGAATATATTTCACCTTTTGGCAGTGACCAAGCACTTATTGGTAAGTCGAGAGTTTTACTGTGAATACAGTTACAGTGGTAGATAAGCTTTCATTTGTATCTAAAACAAGAGGTGATGTTCACCAGCTTTTTCTGGGGGGTGAAAGACAGTGCCTTGAATAAGAGAATAATTTCTCAAAAATTGACGACACAATTGAATGAATGTTGTTTAAGTCAAACTGTATTTAGGAGATGAAAATGATGTGTGTAGGTACGGGAGACATGCTACTAAATCAGGTTTACAAAGATCAGAGCTACTTGAAGATGGCCAGTTACCTCCAGCTGCTCTGTGAAATTGTTGTTTTCTATGAATAAAAAGACAACAGTGAATTAAAATGAATGAGTGTATATTTATCTTAAGGACATATTATGAGCTAATAACATAGGTACTCATCCTGTAAAATAAACTGAACTTTAAATTACTGAAGTATAATCAAGAGATGTGCTGCTGGTCTCGATTGATATTTCAAGAATTCCACCACCAGGGCGCCAATAGCCTATATCGGTTATGTTGTGCACCCCGTGTACAGAATCTACTAGTCCTTATAGCCGCTGCCGTAGGTTCGAATTCGACCTTGGCCCTTTGCTGCATGTCGTCCCCCATACTCTCCCCCCAGCATTTCCTGTTTCTCTACAGCTGTCTTATCTAATAAAGGCCTAAATGCCAAAAAAATAAGTAATAGAATTCCACAAACACAATCCATGCAGATCATCAACACACACAATTAAGTTTTCAATATCACCTATCATCACCTTGGAGTCAGAGCAACAGCGTAAAAACAAGTGCTGCAGGTTAACCACTAGATGGCATCAAAGGACCATCAGTGCTAGGCAGTTCCTGCGTACTGCGTACCATTCATTGCTTCTCTTGAATTTAAAACTCCAAATTGATCAAGATAATCACTGCCAAACATTTTGACTCAGAGGTATCATCATACTCAGGTTAATCATAGGATTCAATTAGGGATAACATAACATTAAGAGTTAAACTACATTTATTGTGTTTGTTTGATCAGAGAAAGGCTAACAATCTTATCTGACATCAGAGACAAACTTCAAGTACAAATCAGCACACTTTATAATATTCAAGTTAATTCTAAGTCAATCAAATGTAAAAAGTGTATGCTGTCTTTTTTTTAGTCCTCTTATCTTTGCATTTGAATGTCAAATATGTGAAGTCTAATGAAAGTATTGAAAATGTCGAAGATTATTGAAAGCAGTGTAGATGTTTTATGTAAGTATTAGTTGTATTATAGTATTTCATACAAGTTTTAGCATGCATTAATACACATTTAGCTTGTTGATCAGTACCAGAAGTCAAAGTGATCGACAACACACGTGTGAAAAATCATCACACAAAACATGACAATAAAATATGCAATGCCAAAAATCAAATAAAACCAGAAAAATATCTTGTCCGCTTTTTCGGCAATCTTCTGAAAACTCTCACTCTCCGCCGTCTTTGCGTTGAGATCTTCCATGAAGTCGACCAACTTCTTGAGCATTTCACTCTCTCCCTCGGAGGCATTCAGCTTTATCACACTAATGTCAGCTTTGGTTTCTGCAATGAATGAAGAAGCAATTAGAGCAGGCAATGCAATGGTTTAAGCATTTAGCCTAGAAATGCTCTATGTCAAAAGCATTTCCCCAAGTCTTGAAAGTATTTCTCACCTTCGTCCTCTTTTTCTTCCTTGCTCCCTGTGTTTCCTTGCCTTGAATCTTTTTTGGACCGGCAGCAGAAAATAAGACTACCATTGTTGGCCAACCCTGTCAGGATCATTGACACCAACATGCTGAACACCAGGAAGACTAGACAAATACAGAAGTGGGTTCCTGCGGCACAGACAGAGAGACAGACAGTTAGTTATGATGTCGTTCATAAATGTAGTTAGTGCAATGAGTTGATTTGTGTCTGACTGACTGATGATTGGGCTGCACGAGCTGTCTCCAGGCAGCACATCGTTGAGGATGACAAGGAACATGGTGAAGCTGAGAACCAGAGTGACCTTGAAACAGTTGCGTTCACCACCTCCCAGCGGCAGAGCGGAGCTAACCACGTCAGCCAAGACGAGGAGAATACTAGGCAGCATTAAAGTTATGAAGGGGTTGAGATATTTCACTGATAATCCAACCTGAGGAGAAAAACAGACACAAATCCAATTTGCAGAACTAGACTGTGGTTGAAGAAAGTGGTAAATATTTACTTGTTAAATAAATCCTGTATGATAACCATCTTACCTTGATGTAATTGCGGTCATCTCTATTCTCCTGTTGTTCCAGGGATACATAATCTGTCCTCCAATCTCCATTGCTGCCATCAATAATCTGCAAATAGTTGAAGTTCATTTCTGTACCACATCCTGGAGGAAGAAAAGTCTTCTTTAGAACAGCTCTTCACAGAATTACTCTTGCCCTCTCTCAAATATGACAGACTCACAATGGGCAGGGGCAGATTCATAGGGGTGGTCATGGTGTCACGGGCCAACCTTGATTGGATCTTATTGGCCACCCCAGGTGCAACCCCCAAATTGTAAACTGTGATTAGCTAGTTGCCTTGTCAGAACTGAGACGTCAAAATCAACTACTGAGGCTGTGTATGAACACAGTCGCAACCTCCGGTGTTGCAAAATCTGCAGAATCCCCGTCAGAGTCTGGATCAAAATGCCAATTAGTCAGCAGAAATAAATGTGTTTACAGACTTTTAAAAACTGTTTTAGATTCTACAGATTAAATTTAAGATAGTTTACTTTTTTCCAAATGACTCCTCCATTTTCAATTACATAAAGGCTAAGAGTTATGAATAATTTGGCATAATAAGGGGCGTGGCCGATTTGACTATCAGGTGGGCGCATTGTAGCTGTTTACCAGAATGCTAGGCTTCATTTCTAAATCCCATAACTGACTTTGAACCGGTGAATTTATTCGTGTTAAAGGGGCATCGATAGATCTGTGGGTGACCGGAAAATATTAATTTGGAGGACAGAGGGGAAGCCAGCAAAAAACGTGAAGACCTTGGCAGTACGACCTCGGACACAGACGGCCGCAAGACAAAACAACACCAAGTGTAGCTGTACCGCCCAGCGTCAGAGTTGGAGCCCATTTTCAAGGGATGGTTGAAACCTTTTGCTAGGAACGAGACAAAGGCTTTCTGTCGCTGTTGCAGTGTCCAGATAGCGTCTACAATGACGGCAGTGATGAACCAAGCCAAGGGGACTAGACACATGTAAATGTAAAAAGTTTGGCTCCAAAAGTGGCCACTCGCTGGCTGAATTTTTTATTGCTTGTCCATGACCAAAGATAAAAAATCTCAATCTACTTCCAAATGATCCCAGTTAAGTAAACTTATGAATCAAACTTAATTAAAATAGACCACAGAATACGTTGAATGACAAATGAAAAAAAAAAAAGAAGCTCACCACTTTTGCTCCAGGTTTGGATCGCAACAGGGCATTCATCACCAGCGAAGGGATAGTTGAACAAGTTCACTTCGCAGTTCACCTCGGCTTTTATAATGACAGAGTGCATCACAGTGCCGTTCCAGTGTAATAACACATCACGGGAGCTGTGCTTCATGTTGGTTGATATTCTACACAGGTGAGACACAGATGAGTCAGACTAACTTCAAAAAAACAATCATGAATTCTTTGTTAATAGTTTGATGCTTGTATGCTCTGTAACTGACTGACCCATTTGTGACATGGATCTCTGGAGTCCAGATTTTATCTACTGGAATGACGACTGTATCAAACGGGTAAACAGATTGGTCCCAGGACAACTCCGTATCCCTCCACATCTGTGGTTCAAGATCAAAGTTAATGTTTTTGAAACGGACTCTAAATGTCTTTCAGACAATTTGGAAATACTTTGATGCTTACGAGATTGGCTCGAATTTGACTTATCAGCAGGAGATTCTTAGTGTCCTGTTAAAAGAGAGAGTACATGTTGTTAGTAGCACATATATAAGTACCAAAACTACTGAAGTTCAGATGGAAATCTTATCACATTTAAGTTGGGCTTCAAATTATTTCAGTGGTGAAAAGGTTTAACAGTCTTGGAGTTCTTAGATAAGCTCCTTTACCACAATGCATTGATAAGCACAATACTTACAACTGACAGAGTTTGGTACTCCATGAAAGGCACATCAATAACATGGGTGCAGTTGTCATTCTGTGGCTGAGATAAATAGCCTCTCTTGATCAACATTTCCGCCAGACATCTACGGGTTTTGCAGGTGGTTTGAGCATGCCAACATCCTGACATAAGAGATCAAATGTGAGCCAAAGATTTGATTTTTTGGTTGCTAAAATGCTCTTTTCTCTCTTTTTCACGGATATAAGTGAGAGACACTTACCTGTTGTTTGAAGAATCAGTAACAGTACTGCCTTCCACACAATGTTGGTGAAAAAACTCGTCATTTGTTGACTGCGTCCCTGCAGGAATGAGACTATTACAGCGCAAATGTTTTATCATCCCCTCTTTCCGCTGCTTTTTATTTAGGTATCTGTCTGACTTGATACTTAAATAGTCCTGTCTGTGACGTTTAATCACATATAGTCAATGCTGGAAAACCGCAAGACAATATGACCGGCCCACAATTGTGTGGAAGAAGACATTGCGTTATTAATCATGCTAAGTTTTGCAGCTTATCCGTCATTGATCCTCTGTAAACAGTCCAGATAGAAATGCAATTACTCTTACTCCCTGTTTACCTTTGAGCAGGTACAGGTAGATCCACCTGTCATTTTTCATTATAGCTGGCCATGCTGCTCTACATTACAATGAGACTGTGGTTGTAAGACGGGACAGTGACCTTAAGCTGCTAATAATGACGCAGGAGTTCGCCTCAAAGACAAAGACTTGTATTTGTGCTGCGGCTTCAGAGTAAAGTCTGCGTGTCTTCTTACAGTATGGCCATTCAAAACACTTTGTTCTGACAGCTGAATAGTTTCCTATTATTATCAGACTTTATGACTCAATGATGATTAAGTTATATAAAGCAAATGATTGCTATGATATAACTTAGGCTGCACTGCCACTACATTTATGTTTATATTTGAGAGTTCTTACAGCCTGGTGGAAATGTGAGCTTTAACATTTGACATAGGGTATATAGAGACAAATAATGCCACAGTCTGAGGTTGTAGTCTTGAACAAAAGTAACTTAGTGGCGGTTCAATTTAAAAATAAATATGTAATTCATTTTGTCTTTATCATCCTTGAATGAATGAGCACGTTTTATTGGCGTTAACATACCTTTATTTATATGCCACATAGAGACAAGCAAGAAAACCAATTTGGAATGGAAACATGGGCACCATGATAGTACTGTACGTCTCATTTACATTGTAGTAGTAGTGAAATGATCTTAAACCCTTCATACACCGTGATATTGTGTGCTACATACTTTTCAGCTGCATAAATATTGCATGATATGCGATTCTAGAGTCTGTTGGAGCCCTAGTCAAAAATCAACTGTGGGGCCCTCCAACCAGCGTTCAGCAGGGCAACGAGAGAGAGAGAGTGCTGTCAGATGGGGAATCCCTTAGGGAGGTTTCCTACCGTCATTGTAAAAAAGTTTGCACATTTTCGACCGCTGCTTTGGGGCCCCCTAATGGTCTGGGGCCCCAAGCAGTTGCCTGCCTTGCCTGGTAGCAGCGCCTCTGTTTCTGGACTATTGGACCATTGCGTAACTGGTTCTTTTATCTGAAATGTGTTTCATACCTGATTGACCTGATCATTATCTGTCAGAGCAGAGGTTATCCCCATGTGGTCTTAAACATGTCAGACAAAGAGAACACTTCAGTGCTCTTAAGGCTGTTCAGGCCGTCTCTCATGCCGGTCCCTCGACCTGCTTCCCGTCTTCCTTGATTTTTTCTTTTACTCACTGGGAAAACAGAGGCATAGTTCCTGTTTTTTTTTTCCTTTTGGTTTTATTAAGAAAACACTACTGAATACATTTACACCATTGCCTCATATCCTCAATTACTAATTACTCCTAATGAAGCCCACTATGAATTAAGCTTCCCCAGTCTTTCCCCCCAATATATGATCATATTTCTTTCGTTTCATTATTATTATAAGCAAAGAACGTGTCAGGAAAGCAGGGGAAGTGGCTGCAGGTGCAGACCCATGGGTATCTTAAAGTACCACAAAAATAGCAAGTGATAGATAGTGAAAGGGGAAAAACAAACACATATTATAGAGCCAAGCTTCCTAAACTAAATAATGCACAGAAAATGAGGAACTAAACCACTGATGCCAAGCAGCTGACTCTAAATTATTTTCCAGAAGAGCCATAAAACACTTAACAAAAAGCAAAGGCTTCCAGTGAGGCCTTGTCATTTAAAACAGAAACAAGCTACCCAGAATCCCAAGTTACACTCTGAGAGACTGGAGAGAAAATGACACAGAAAGAACACAAAAAACCTCAACCAAAATGAGACCGAAAACACTCACGAAGAGCCAAAAAGCAACTGCAGAAACCCCACATAAATACAACTGACTCAGCTGAATCTTTCTCCAATGGATGGAGCCTGTTAATGTTCATGTACGTGTCTGTGCTTGACCTATATTATGTGCCATTAAATACATGGCTACTCAGATCAAAACAAAGGCTGGTAGCTTCGGCAGTTTCCTTTATATTTGAGATTATAGAAGTTGTCGTCTTGTAAGCCTAAAGTGCTGGCCTCACGTGGTGCATGACACTTCAATCAATAAATCAATAAACAGTCATGTAGTTATGCAGTTTATGGGTTTTTATTATGTACTGTTCTAAAGGAAGTGACACTATTTTCTTCCAGCCGACACTTTCGCTCATTCATTATTCAGCTTCTGCCCATAAATGACAGACCTGTTATTTTCTAGGTTATCTCTCAGAGGAATGTCTCTTATCTGTGTCTTCACACATCATCCTGAAGAAACCCAATACAGGAAGATTCTGGCAGACTTCAGAGGGTCCTGTTCTATTTTTAAAAGCACAACAAGGCTGTTTTGATGTCGTCCACCTCTTCCTTACAGCCAATGGTGCTCTTATGACTGCCATAACTGTGCTTTAAAAGTCGGCGTGTCCCGGCGGTTCAGCTGTGATCTCTGCGGTCTTATCAGAATCAAATTGAGGACGAGTGGGACAAAGAAAATCCCCGTGCCAATGGCAGGGATCGCTACCTGGTGGAGCAAAGGTTAACTTTTCGTCTAATGACTCACAGAAATACGAAGACAAATTACTTTTATGTACGCTGCAAAATAGCTTAACAAGCTATAAATCATCAGTATTTATCTGTCCTTATCATTAAGGACTTCTTAGATTACACAAGTTTTATTACATCATCCAGAAACAGTTAACAAGTTAAGAGGACATTCAAGGTTTGTGCATGAAAGGAAAATATTCCATGGGTCATAAATTCTTCCACATTGTCCAATAAGATTTCAGTGGGAAGTGCGATATTAGAAGAAAACCAAGACTTTGCCTCAGGACCAGACCGGCCCCTCAACACTCTGCAGCAAGCTGAACACAGAGGTGACTTGAACTGTGGCAACATATCATTCAATGCTTGACAGGTTCTGATGGACTTATGTGACACCTGACAACTCTCAATTCTACTCTGCAAGTAAGTCGAATACTTAAATACACATAACATGTGCAGAATGCTTGAGGTAAGAAGAGTGTATCAAACATGTTACAAGACATCTTGTAAGTAGCTACATTATTCCAAAAACAGCTGAATATCTATTATATAATACTCTTAAGAAAGTAAAAGGGTTCAGCCGGCAAGGAGGGAATGAACTGACCATGAGATGTGACTATGAAACATTATAAATGTTCTGCTTATTAACGAATGTAGCAGCGCTTCTGAATTATCACCATGAACAGAAGATCATTAAAGATGACAATACGCGTTCAATAACAAGAACTTTTTCATTTCCTTCATGTCTGTTGTTTCCATAATGTGCTTTGTTGAACGTTTATATAGATGGGAAATCATTGCTATGATTTAGTGCAATTATTTTAAATCAGAAAATCATGTTTAAGAACATTTGTGCATGTCAAAGAATCCAGCAAAAATAAAGGTGTTGCAAGAAATATGCAAGAAACATCAAAACATCTATTTTACAACTGTATCTGAAGAATATTGACAGCAGTCATAGACTGCTATATGTCAGAAGGTCTCAAAGTATTAACACTGTGTCCTAAAGGAGGACCTGAAATAGAGAGAAGGAAGTAAATATGAATAGGTCGATACAGATTTTACAGTACATGCAAAATTGTCGTGATATGTCAGCCACCATACTGTACCTCAAGTCTTGGTAGTTTTCCCTGCTGGTTCCCTGTGCCAAGAGTGCTGAAGGGAGGGTGGGCATATCGGCCCCAGTGACATTTTTTAAGACCTCACTGTCCTGTAGCCTGTTCCCCGTCCATGCACTCACTGCCTGCTGTGTAAAAAATCCAGCAGCAGCAGTATGAAACCTGGGACACTGCAGCTTATGAGTCAAGCATTTGCCTATTTATAAATGCATGGTTACTTGGTAACTTGCTATCCTTGCATGCTCTCTTCTATTCTACCTAAGGAAAAATTCTTCATCAATGCAGAATAAATAGTGATTAAAGATGGGACAACATGTTATGCTGGAATTTTAACTGCTGTCTTGCTGTTCTGAAAATGTCACTTTTATGACTCTTTCAGCCACTATTGACCCACCAAACTTGCACAACAAGAGGCTGAGTTCCAGTTTAAGGTCTCATTGCATGTGTGTCATGGGTTGAGTAGAAGCCATTTCAAGCTACAAAAAAAAATCGTATTTTGATAGACATTGACCTAACTGACAGGAACACTGTATTTTATTTTGTACTTTTGCACAAATAACTTTCAAGCTTACGGTTGAGATTGTTTGGCTCCACAATCAAACCACAGGAGGTGTGAAATTAAACTCTTGGGCAGCCGATCGTCATAAACTCAGATTAACATCAGTTACAGGCTGTCTGGTGATTTATTCAAGCAATAAAAGCTCTATAAAAGCCTGATCGACACATTGCAAGGAAGTACACGGCGTAAGAAATGTATCGATCAGTGACCGTGCTTACTCAACACTCAAACGAGAACTTGATAACGGGCCTTTCATCAGTAACAAGGAGCTGTCAGATTAATGACGTGCTGTATAACACAGAGATTAAAAGTGTCCTGACTCCGGAGAGTTTACTGTCTCACTGGATACAAGGTGATGTGGTTAAAGTTTGACATTTGAGGAAACATTTGGAGGTGAAAACTGTTTGAGGTGGTTAGAGGATAATAATTAACCCTCATGAGGACAAACATAAATTCAGGTTTAGCTTAATTAACCATGACATACTTTCTTAGATCATGTGGTAGATTGTTTATGGGCATCTAAAAAAGAGGCACACTTTCATTTTTCATTTCTCTCTAACAAGTCAGTTTAGGTCTGTCACTGTGTTGTTGTGGGACACAAGTTCTTTCAAAAGGGAGTTTGATGTCCCTGAGCCCAGAAGCTTGAGTGCATGTTGTCACATGGTTATTGCTAAACAAGGTGTGGAGAAGGGTTTACATATGAAGACTTGTCATGGGGAAATATAAGGTGTCTAAAGCTCTGGTCAATAAAGTTGGGATAAGAGGACATCAATTCCAAAATATGCAGAATGCATGCATATAGCGAAAAATCTTTCCTTGGAATATAATGGTAAATGTACAAATACTTAATGACCTTCAATACCAAAATCTTCTGCACACATGTGTCAACGGAAATGAGCAGGAAAGGGTTAAACTGTTTGTTTGATTGTTGAATAGAACGAGAAGTTATATGTTTTAAAGTATTACTTCAAATTTTTAAATCGGGTAAAATGGCTTTTTTATATAATCACAAAGAGAATTCAATGATTTTCAAAAGACTGGAGCCCCAATATTTAATTGAATAAAGCACATAGACAACGTATCAATAAGTTGAAACTGAGAAATGTCATTGTATTTGGAAAAATGTGTGCCCATTTTTATTTATGCCAGCAACACCTAATGAAAACAAGTTGGGACAGTGGCAACACAAGACTGAAGAAGTTGTGAAGGACTTTGGTGCTTGCTGCAAATGTATATGGGCATGTATTTTTTCAAATCCATGCAATTTCTCAGTTTCAATATTTGTGATATATGTTGTCTTTGTGCTATTTTCAATTAAATATGGGTTTTCAATGTTTTAAAAAATCTTTACATTTAGTTTTTTATTTCCATTTATTACAACGTCCCACGTTGTTAAAGGCTGCAGATGTAACACTCCTAAATATAATATAAGACACATTTTGAGAAAATCTCACTAAAGTTAAGAGTATATGAGATGCACAAACTACATGTATATGCTTAAAGGGTTCCTCTGCTCTTGAAAAAAAATACATTCTGCTACTGCTGCAAAGTTGTTTTTGAGCTTGCTGTTCAGTGTTTTTAGTCACAGATCACCATCGCCATCGACACAAGGGTTACAGTTTTGTCAATAATATTGCTGGTTTGCAATCAGTTCCCACTTCCATCATTTGCCAAGGCTCAAACTTTCCTCCATGTTTCTTGAGAATTCCTTGAATCTGTAAACCTAGTAATAAAAGTAAACAGTAAAAGAAACACAGTAGCCAAAACTAAGGCTTGGATTGAGGACAGAGTCCAGACTGGGGAGCCATCTTCATGACCTAGACCTGGTTTTTAGATTTTATAGGTTTCAGATGGTAACAAAACAAGCAGTTTAACAGGTCACTTTGTCGACATTTAACAGTGTGATACGTCAATTTTCACCTGTTTTGCTTTAACAGGTCACTGAGATCACAGTGCCTTTATATGTCTGGTATGTTTGGCAGTAAAAGTTAATCACTTCTGGTTATAGATGAGGAATAAAAGTGAGTTAAACCAAAGCACTATTCTATAACATAGATTCTGCTTGTCTTAATACTTTCCAGACTCTGCGTTTTCTTTCAAAGCTGTCATTTGTTATTGAATATTTTTCACTTAGCTTAATGAAGAACATCTGCCTCTTTACACAGTTATAGTGTTTGCATTAAAATGTTAATGGTAAGCTTCGTAGAAAAACTGTGTTGGACAGTGTCCAGACTGTAATGGAACGTCTTGTAAATTATCAACAGGTTAGAAACTCGTGCTCTTGAAGTAGCCTACATTTTTCACACCCTGAGCTGCAGGCACTGCTCAAGTCATTCACTGCTGATAGCCTGAGGCCCAAAGTGACCTACGTTGCTTGCTCAAACATGAAGGGTTCAGCTTTACAAACAAGTCCGGAGGCCTTTTACACTTTAGCCACATGTAATGAGGAAGATGCTGTCCTTCCTGCCCATGCATGCATAATATAACTAATCATTTCTGTCTTTCTGCAGGAGCCTGAAAGGTAAAGCCTGGGCAATATGAGCTCAGAAAGAGGTGAGCAGGTTGTCGTCGATACCTGCTACACCACAGTCCACACACTTGGCAAGCAAAATGAAGGCAGGCGGCTCCGCTACATGCAGAAAGATGGCCGCTTCCCTGTTGTTTTCCAGAAGGCCCCTGGACACTGGAGCCCATATTTTGTGGACATTTTCACCACGCTTGTTGAAATCCGCTGGAGGGTGATGTTCCTCATCTTCTCCCTCTCTTACATCCTCTCTTGGATCTTTTACGGCCTCTGCTATTGGCTCATTGCATACATACATGGAGATGTAGATGATCTAGATAATGCACCTTGCGTGGAAAACGTGCGTGGCTTCACCGGAGCCTTTATGTTCTCCATGGAGACACAGGCAACCATTGGCTACGGCTTCAGGGGCATGACTGAGAACTGTATTGTGGCCATTATCGTTGTGACGGTTCAGGATGTGTTCAGCTGCCTCCTTGACACCATTATCATCGGTATAGCTGTTGCTAAAATGGCATCTGCTCGTAAGAGAGCTCAGACCGTGGGTTTTAGCAGCTGTGCCGTGGTCAACCTGCGAGACGGGGTTATGTGTCTGTCATGGCGACTTGGAGACTTAAGAGGGAATCACATCCTGGATGGTGTCGCCAGGGCTATGGTAGTCCGCTATGTGAAAAAGCCAAAGGGGTCCATTGTGATGTCATACCAGGACCTGGACATCCAGAATCGAGACATTGTCCTCGCCACACCGGCCACCATTATCCACAAGCTGGAGCCTGGGAGTCCCCTCTACAATCTGGGACCTGACGCCCTGCAGGAAGAGGACTTTGAGCTGGTGGTGTCTTTCACCTACACCGGGGACACTACAGGAATGCTCCACCAGAAGAGAACCTGCTACAAACCAACAGACATCCGCTGGAGTCAACGCTTCCAGGACATGGTTAAAGTAGGGAAGAAACACTACAAGGTGGACTTCGCTCGCTTCAATGAGACCACATGGGTCCCGGTTCCTCAGGTTAGCGCAGAGGAGTTTAACAGGGGGAGACGTCCTGCAGTGGGGAATCAGTACCACAGTCCTCTCTTTACATCAGGCAAGAAAAACGGACACACTCACCATGTGAATCGTGACATCACTGAGGAGGTGATGCACCAAACTAGTTTGTAGCTTCAACAACCAGAGATATACTTTTCCTAAATTGTAATAAAGAGTGGACTCTAACACATTTAGAAATGTAACAATGTGATATAATGTACTCCTGTAAATATATTTATGTCTTTACAGCTTCTTTGTATGCATAAGCAGCAATTCTTTGTTTAACATTAGTAGGGCAGCAGCAGGCTACAAGCTAGCATGACACAGCAGAAGCTTGCATATCAGAACAGGCAGCCTAGCCTAAATTATAAGCATCATGAAATAATCTACTTGATATAAGTTCTGGTTTGCTTCAACTAAATTCAGAAGGGCAAGCATGTTGTTAGTGTGAAGCCTTTGGGTTTATTAAGTCAGTTTTGTTCACCTCATGTACTGTAGTCCCATGCATCCCTGCAAATTCCTATTTAATAATATCTGTGTAAGTAATGGAATTTTTGTGCATGCAAACCTTTTGTCATTTTTATATTTGTTAGCACCCAAAAGGTGGGAAGTTTTTTATTTTGTTTCTCAAAGATGAACAGGCAAAAGACACTGATACTGTTGTGAAGGTTAAAGTGTTAAGAATACTTGAATATTTGAATCAGCTTTTAACCCTTTTTATGCAGCACTGTGTTATTTTTTTAAATATTTTTTTGTTGAACATGAACTCACCAAATATTATTCCTGTCATACTGAATGTGAAGTTATTCAAAGATAGCCCTTTAGAGCGTCTCATTCTCAAGGGGTCCTAACACAAACATACAAAGTAATACACAAACAGACACAACAGCATTACTTAACAAATGACAAAATATCTTCAATGAGGCAGACGTGGATAATACTATCAATTACAGACATGCAACAACAAAACAGCAAGCGTCATCTAAGCTAACAGCAGAACTGACCCATGTCACACAAGTGCTTAATAACATGTCTTGATAGCAAAAGGGAAACCTCACCTTCCCTTTAAACTCACATCTCAAATGCCCAATGACTGTAAATACAGATGGATAGCATAACAGCTTCAAAAGTAAAGCCAAAACATTTTGACCACCACCTGGTGGCAAGTTGCGGTATAGGTCTTGAATATGTAAAGGCCTTGAATTTTTCACCCTCTTTGTAAACAGTTGGGCTGAATAAAAACTCAAAGAACTCATCAAATACAGATGTTTTTGTTTTTTTTTGTCATTTGTGTGCAGAAGGTTACCCACTTTCTGCTGTTGTCAGTGCGGAGCCCCCTTTGCATAACTCCTTATTCACTTGAACAGCCCATGCGTATTGTGAGCTAGTTCAGGCAGTCAACTCGAGCTGCACTGATTTCACACTTGACATGCGTCATTATCCACAATCACCTGACAACACCTCCTTCCAATTAGCGGTCTATTTAAGATTCAAGATTTCCAGTCTCTCCCTCTGCTCTTCCATTGCCAGCTCTGCCCTTCACCAGTTCTGCACTCTTATTCAGCTCCACCACCAACAGCATCCACCTGTAGGCTCTGACCATAACTTCTCGAATTTCTGCATGTAATTGAAAGCTCTGAGGAGAAATTCGGTTGGAGCCAAACACAAATTATGTTTCTGCTGCAATAAATATTTAAAACGATACAAATGTGAGTTGTCTGACTGAATTGTTGCCGCCTTGTGCAAACTTACATTTTAAGATTATTTTTTTTACACATTTATTCAAGATTAAATCTCACTTCATGACAATGGTTTTATTTGAAAATGGAAACTACTTTTTTTGTATAGTTGACATTAATGTGTAGAATATGCTATTTTAAATCATTTTAAAGACCCCCACCTCAACTTTGCAAGAGCTCACCTCAGGTTGTTGGTGCCTTCTTTTGGAAAGTTTTCATCAAAATATATAACAAACAATATAGCCCTTCTCTGCAATTAATACTATTTAAACTCGTGTCCACATTCAAATTAAGTAAAAATTTTTCTGGGACAACTCTGAAACATGACTTAATACCATAACTTGATGTAAATTAGCCTAAGGCTAACTCTGGTGCAATGCATCAAATGGTTACATTTATGTTTTAATTGCACATGGTCCCTTACAAATAAAAACAAAGTAAAGTAAAAGATGTGACGCATGTTCAAGGTAGATTGAATTATCCTTTGTGGCTCTACACTGCCACCTTGTGTTCACTCAACACACTTAATATCACTCATCAGTGATGGTGATCACCGATTTCACTATCAAAGTAGGCCTGTTGTGAAAACCCTGGTATATCTGCTTAATTCTCACATAGAAAATGACCTAGATTTAGTAACGTGACCCATAAATTACAATTATGAGTAAGTATTTTCAGTATTTTAACTTATTTAAGGAATAAAACCTTTTTTAGATATTTTGGAGACGTTTCACAAACGTCAAGTTTTTGGAGATCCTTGAGTAAAATGTGGTTTGACTCCTCTTACCTTCCTCTCTAGACAGTTAATACCATAGTAGATAGTGTAAATATTGGTTATTACAGACCCTCCATGCTCACTCCCTCGAACAGGCGCTGCAGCTTCCTATTGGCCGCTGGCCGGATGGAGGCGGGGATAGGCACACGTGTTTTAAAAGTCTGTCTTTGCATCCCCTAACATCTTCCTCAGTATTACTGGAGAGGGTTATGGCAGAATTTTCTGCGCCAGACGTGAAGCTTAGTGAACATAACAAAAGAGCAGTAAGAAGAAAAGGGAGAGTGCAGTGCGCAAAACGGGCACATATGGGACTTATCACGACAAGAAGACGGCAGATTTGCACAGAGAGGACCAACAGGTAGGTGTAATAAGCGGGACATATTAATACCTGTTACGACTGTGATGTAGCGCGGGAGTAAGACCATAATATAATCAAATGGTATATAGATATGATTTAATATTATAGACTAGATGCAGTCTGCAATAACCGATGCGATCTCTTACTGCAAAACCATGCGGATGATCTGTAATAAGAACACCATCTTTAATTTATTATAATTAATATTACTATTGGCTGCATATTTTATACACCTGCTAATTGAGGTTTCAGGGCGTATCCGGTCCAAATCTGTGCTTGTTTTAAACATTATTACATCATAACTATGTAGCTCATGATGTCAGTGCATCTGAATTCTGAAATACTTTAACGATGCTGTAGAATGAAACTGATGAAATGGAAATAACTGAAGTTAATAATGTGAAATCACTAATAAAATGTAATCAACTATAATTCAGAAGCGTACAACAATCAGCTGGGTGCTTGGCCAAAGTTATTGATTTGTGTAATAATATATAGAGCAGCTTTATGTAACCAGTTTCCATCTGCCTCAGCTGTCGCTCTAAAGGCGAACGCATGCAAAACAAACAATCACAGTTTGTGCAGCCGATGGAAGCCTTGCTCTGTCACCATTTTACCATCCAGCAACAATGAGAGCTGTGATATAGTGAGCAGATGAAACCCCAGCGAGGAGGAACTCAATAAAACTGTAACACTGTATGCTCAGTGAAGTGTAGGCTGCTAAAGTTGTAAAGTACCACACAAATGTCCTTTTAGCAACCCTCTTCAACTTCACTTCTCTCATGTAATGATGCATTATAAGGTACATTCTATACTTTTGTGCAGCCAAATACCAAACTAGATAATGTGCTTAAAATAGGGAAGTTGACCTGATCTAAACCCTGTGTATTTTCTCAATGAATATGTGTTTGTTAATTTAATTTGCTTGATGCAAGAATGTGTTAAAATGTGCTTAAAAGATGAATTCACTGTTTTAAACATTTTGTTAAATCACTGGAATGCCATAAAGAAAATGATTTGGCATGCATTGATCTGTGAATGGACTGGGCCCCATATTCCCAATAGTATGCGTGACAGGTTGCTATTTGTAGTCGACCCAGCGGTGACATCATGAGTTTAGAAAAACAAAGAAGATGCGGGGGGGATTTAGGATCCTGCACGTCCTGCACAACTCAACCCACATAAAATTCAATCACTTTCAGTTCAGTTTAATTTAAAGGTAACAACATGAAGGAATATGAAAAATGTTCTTATATTGCAATGTGCTTTTAAAAAGTGAAATCTGAATACTTTCAAAAAATAAATAAATAGGCTATTCGACTTCCTGTCATACTTTGTCTCTTTTTGGATCATTTGAGTTTCAGATGTGAAAGAGTCAAAACTGGAGGTGGGGAGTTATTTTGGCAAGAGCAGAACATGTCCGGCTGACCATGGCCTGTTGTAGCCTGTGGTGCTGCATTTTATTGGACCTTTCAGGCCACACACCGAGTCGATAGCTTTTCTAATTTAGCTGTCCTTGTGACTCTGTTACATAGGGCGGAAGGTTACCGTTTTCAGAGAAAGACAGCCATCCTCTAGGAAAGCTGTAGCTGCAACCTTCATTACATATTATGATGGGATGTGCTGCTGGTGAGAATTAGTTTTGGTCATGCATGTGCACCTGACTTTACTCTCAATAGCTGGGATTAAATAGCATGGAATTTAGTAACATCCGAGTATTATCAAACCTTTAAACACAAGCAACATGTTATGCACTGCCTCCTCACTTATGTATGTGCAGCGTGTGGGAACACTCCTACAAAGCTGCTACTTTGTACCAGCGGCTCGCTGGGTTCACATGAACACGATCTGTAATTTGACTCAGCTCCCCGTGGACTAACATGCCTAATTAATACTTGCATTAAGCAGGGTAAACATCCTATCCCACTTTGTCAGCTTTCTTAGTGCTTGAATTATATGTCTTATCTACTACTGTTAATGCTCAACAATGTTTTTCTATGCTTTTGAAACCACACTGCATTCATTGCTTATACATTATCTGTGGACGCTGGCTTTGCGCAGCTAACTTTGAGTGTACAATGCATTATTTAGACAGCAGGTAACCACACACCCACACACACTGATCTTTGCTCTGGTTCCTGCCAATTACTTTAAAACTGTTTTTTCTCTCTGCCTGTTATTTCCACAGCTCACTTCACTGATGAGGTTCAAAGCAGCTGTCAGCGAGGAGTGATCCGTCCTCACCAAAGGTGCACAGCACGCCTGCAGAAGCACAGGCCCAGCCGCCCTCGTTCCCTGCAGGATCTAGTCCCTATTTTCAGCTGAGTTTGGCCCTTGGATCATTCAAAACTGTTTCTCCAACGCTTCTACCAAAAACTTAGACTGTTTTCCAAAGCAGATTCGGCCCAGCCCCCCCAGGCGGCAGCAATGGGGAGTGTGCGAAGCCACCGTTACAGCATTGTGTCCTCTGAGGAAGATGGCATGAAGCTGGCTGCCATTGCCGTCCCAAATGGCTACGGAAATGGCAATGTCAACAAGGTGCACACGGAGCACCAACATCAGAGCCGCTTTGTCAGGAAGGATGGCCACTGCAACGTGCAGTTTATCAATATGAGCGAGAAAGGCCAGCGGTACCTGGCAGATATCTTCACCACCTGTGTGGACATCCGCTGGCGCTGGATGCTGCTCGTATTCTGCCTTTCTTTCCTGCTTTCTTGGTTGTTTTTTGGCTTTGTCTTCTGGTTAGTGGCCCTCTGTTATGGGGACTTAGACAACGAGACTCAAATGTGTGTTTCCAATGTGGACAGCTTCACGGCTGCCTTTTTGTTCTCCGTGGAGACCCAAACCACTATTGGCTACGGCTATAGATATGTAACAGAGGAATGCCCTGTTGCTGTCTTCATGGTTGTCTTCCAAAGCATTGTGGGCTGCATCATCGATGCTTTCATCATTGGTGCAGTCATGGCCAAGATGGCCAAGCCCAAAAAGAGGAACGAGACCCTGGTGTTCAGCCATTATGCTACAGTGGCCATGAGGGACGGTAAACTTTGCCTCATGTGGCGCGTGGGGAACCTGAGGAAGAGTCACCTGGTGGAAGCCCATGTTAGGGCCCAGCTACTCAAGTCCCGCACCACCGCTGAGGGTGAGTACATCCCTCTGGATCAGATGGACATTGACGTGGGCTTTGATAGTGGCATTGACAGAATCTTCCTGGTGTCACCAATCACCATCGTTCACGAGATTGATGAGGACAGCCCGTTTTATGAGATGAGCAGACAGGAGTTGGAGTCATCAGAGTTTGAGATTGTTGTGATTCTGGAGGGCATGGTCGAGGCTACAGCAATGACCACGCAGTGCCGGAGCTCCTACGTGGCCAGCGAGATCCTCTGGGGCCACCGCTTCGAGCCTGTGCTCTTTGAGGAGAAGAACTACTACAAAGTGGACTACTCGCGC
Organism: Tautogolabrus adspersus; assembly: GCA_020745685.1. Taxonomy (NCBI): domain Eukaryota; kingdom Metazoa; phylum Chordata; class Actinopteri; order Labriformes; family Labridae; genus Tautogolabrus; species Tautogolabrus adspersus. Next base: position 7,241,964 of record CM036553.1, read on the forward strand.
TTTGAAAACACATACGAGGTGCCCAGCACACCTGACTGTAGTGCCAGGGAACTAGCTGAGAAGAATTCCAATGCCTCCAGTCAGAGGAACTCCTTTTGTTACGAGAATGAGGTGGCTCTGGAAAAAGTGGAGTTGGAGGAGGAGTTTGAGGAGGAGGACAACAAGGAGATGAGGGGCGTTGAGGTCTTTGCACTTGAGGACACAAACACAGATGTGGTGTCGGACTCTGAAAGCAATCTGGACTCTTTGCCTTTGGAAACAAGGCCTTTAACGGCAGAATCAGAGATATGACTACTGAGATAAAGAAGAGTTAAACAATACTGCAGGGTATGTTAAAACTAGCTTGAATTTGGTCCTGAATGCTGTTTAATGCAAGACTGTGATTTGAGTAAAACGTCCTCTATGCAAAAGGTTAGCCATAAGACACGATGGGAAATCAGACATACTGGTTGTTTATGGTGAAAGTGGGTAATACATGAATTGGTTGCATGAAGCTTGAGGTATGAGATGGGTTACATGCCATCACTTACACACTGTGAAGTCTGTCTTTCTTTAAATATTAGAAAGATAACCAAATTGGAAAAAACAAGCAAAAGAAAAAGTTTGCTCAAAAACTGTGATGTATTATTTATTGAATTGCAAGTTCCCAACTTGAAAAATGTCAACAAGCATCTTCGGTATATTAGCTGTATTTTGGCCTTAATGTCACATAAGGTTGTGACTTCTAAAATGACTTCAATATATCTCATTTAAATAATAAGAGATTTTCTTTGAATGCCAACAGATATATGATTTATTTTGGTCATTTTCAATTCAAGAATCGCATTCAAAGGGTACGTAAAATGTCAAAACACCTGCGGTGTAAAGGTTTGTTAATGAGCTGGTCTCATAGCAAGTTATATTGATGGTTCAGTTCATTGTGGTGGTCTTTGTGTTCTCATGATGCAACGCAGGACAAAGATATCTTTCGCAAATCGTGAGCACAAGTACTCTATGCTCATCAAACTATCATCTTGTCTAGGTACGGCATCTTTTTGCAACGTGTGTGCCTTAAAAAAAGAGTCAGTCCTGGTGGGAGGCTTGGCTTCCAGTAAGCACACACTGCAATAGTTGTCGAAGGAAAAAAAACAAAAATTAAAAGGTGATTCTCTGTGCAGTATGCTCATGCCCTTCCTTGAAGGTCTTCATGTTCTAATGTGCAATACAGATCGATGGGAGAATGTGACAGGAAGTTCAGTCCCTGAGCCGAGGTTATGAATGTTGATGATAAAGTGCTGCTAAGTTACATATTGTATGTGTAGAGGGGAAATCTAGGAGCCAAAATGTATTATTTGTCTTTACAAGTATCCGTTTTGAAGATTGCAGATGCAGCCTACGATGTGATTTGTAGATGTAGACGAGCATGATTCTGTCAGTGTGTTTTCCAAAGCTTTAGTGCACTTTTTCCTCACCAAAAATCCCCCCCCTCCTGCCCTCTCCCCCCCCCCCCCCACAAAAGCCAAATGTGTAAATATAAGACTCAACTATCTGTGAGTTTTGTTGGTTTGAACTTTTTCCTCATCTAACAGAGGTTGGCTCTTGAGACATTCAATCATTTGCTTTTGACTTACTCTGCATTATATTAACTTCAGTGTTGGCGTGCAGAATTCGGAAACATCCCATGTAACCCTCACACTTAACCTCTGCAGGTCTTGTGAAGTTAATTTGTCGTTTCTGAATGGGCCCTCGACTTGTCTTTATAATGAGCAGGTTTGTTGAGCATGATTTCTTGACTCCAGTCTTATGAAAGATTGAGCTTTAATTGTTTTTTTAGAGGTCTTTTTGTGACACATTCACATCTTGTCAGTGGAAACCAGAACACTTCTCTGCATCTCTGGTTAAGGAAAACTTTATAAAATGCTTTATGTGATCTCTCATTGACAACTCTCCTGTCTTAGGTCTTTATTTTTCTACCATGGTCTTCCCAGCTTCCTGCACAAACCACAGACTGTACAGATTTTTTATCTTTTTGTAAATTATAAGACAAATACTGTATATTGATATTTGCAGTTGTTGAAAACGGTTTATGTCGTTTTTTTTTCCAATAAAAATGCAACAAAATCACGATGAGGTTGACACATTGATTGTTAACAAGTCATACTGCGTCTATATTAGCTCTAAAACCTTTCTGTGGTCACGTGAGCTAAGCCGTGCTTCTCCAGCATACTGTACAGGATGTTTTTAAATTTGCATTTTTGACCCATACTGTGGAACATCTGGACATGCTGCTCCTTTTTCTGGAGCTGTGGCCCAAATTTCAGGCTGCTAGCTGTCAGAGCTCAAAACATCAATTACTCTTACCCACTAAAGTCACTCACTCCAGTGCTGCGAGGGTCCAAAGAGACCCTGTGCTATATATCAGCCGGCTCAGCTGGAAGCCCTTTCCAATGACAGAGGTGGAAAGAACCCCTCATTCACTTTTCCTGATCTCTATTATGAAACTGTGGGCAATAAGTTCACATATAAAGCCACTTTAATGTGTAGAATACACAATTCCTATTTTCCAAAAGTCCCACAGATTGAATGGGTGTGAGTGTGATTGGCTAGTATCCTTTTCACTTTTTTCAGGGATTTTTAAATAGAAAAAAATCCATTATATCAGTGTGATCTGTTGACACACAGATTACATAACACACCGATACTCTACAGAGGATGGAGCCAGGATATTGAGATCGCCAACCAACTACTCGTATCCAGCGTGAACACAAATACAACCCCATTATGCATCAGATGGGATCAATATTTTTGTATCTGAGGTGAATCAAGGTTTGCAGTATGATACATCTGTCATAAACTGAGTTAGTTTCCATCCAGAGCTGCATTCTGCCAGCATGAGACGTAGTCGGGGATCTATTGATTCGACACGTCCGGAGGAAGGCAGTGAGCCGGTTTGATTGGGTTCTACATAGGAAGTGGGTGCTGCCGTGGGGCTTTTTCCACATTAGCCAATGAAACTGCCACAAAGCTCAGGCTTGGACTAAAAATGGGTACTGTTGCTTTTCCTCCTAGAAACTACATTTCAATGAATACTCATTAAATCAGTGTATCAAAGCATTTATGACATAACAAGATGAACTTTTCTGCTTTCTCTGAGTTCTGCTCGGAGGTTTGTTGTATGAACTGTTTGACTTTTAGTTCCAGCTTTCTTTCTAAACTGATAATCTCAGTGATGACACACCTTAACTCCTGACACCTCTGAGATGACTTTTAACTGGACAAAGTTGGTGGCTGTTCAATCTGTGTGGCTGTCACAGAGAGAAATCGACAGCCACTGTTGGCCAGAGAGCGCCTATCGATGGTGCTGATGACGTCTCTCGTCGGTGACTCCCCTGAGCTGGCTTATTAACAACAGGCTGATCAGACTGACCTTCAGATTAGATGGTAGAATATAAACAGTATTAATTCATCAGCAGAGCTAAGCACTTGATTTATCTGTTTTGAGCCAAATAAGGTGATAGTTCCAGCATTTGGATGGAAAATCACTTATAGGCCAGGAGGCAATAATCCGGACCTTTTAAAACATAAAACTATGACCAGTTGAAATGTGGCATTTGTTCTCTCGTAAAAGCTCAGAAACCGTCCTGCTTTCTCTCAGCGACTGTCACTTAGAGACATAACTTTTGAGAGAGTTACAATCACAGGCATATTTATCGCTCAGGAGGAAGTGTGTGCAGCCTGGATACAGTCTCTCCTGAACATATTAAGAGAGGATACTATATCAGAATCACCTGACTCTGAACTTATGTAGGACACTGCTGCAATTTTATAAATAGCTGCACAACTGTATGTGTCTGGCCTAAATGAGCTTTTTATGAGAGCTGCTGAGGTCATCAGGCGTCACTGACTTAAAATTGTATTTGAAAGGGAGAGAGATGTTTCTTTTTTACGTTTCGTAAAGAAAAAGTGTCAAAATACAAGAAATGTAAGTATCTACGCAAAGATGACAACCCGATCTCATTTAATTAGGTTTGCATGTTTTAAATCCTGTTTTATGGTTCAACATAGACTAATGCATGGATGGATGGTTGGATGGATAGACAGATAGACGGACAGACAGATGAATCAACAAAACCAAAAAGAGAAAAAAAGTAAAGAAAGATCCCCAGTGTTCATGTCTGAGAACGAGTCACCAAAGATGAAGCCAAGTTGAGTCCCCATTACCTCGGTCAGAGTCTGAGTCTAGTCTCCATTACTTAAGCTCCAGTTTGATTCTATGTCCAAAACATGTCTGAGCTGGGTTCTAAGATGGGCTTCTAAACAATCTAAAAAATCTACATTAAAGAAAAGAAGACACATTCCCCTATTTGTAGCATGAACACACATGCAGGTGCAAGTCAAGTCAACGTCAAGTAACGAGTACTGAAAATCAGAATTCGAGTCAGATTTGAGTCTTTGTCTTTACAAGTATCCGTTTTGAAGATTGCAGATGCAGCCTACGATGTGATTTGTAGAAGTAGACGAGCATGATTCTGTCAGTGTGTTTTCCAAAGCTTTAGTGCACTTTTTCCTCACCAGTACTACAAGAATGCCATTCTTTCAGAAAACAACATGTATCAGACAAAAGAAAGTCAAATCCCAAAGAACTAACTTCAGTCCTTTAAATAAATTAAAGCAGCAATTCCTGAAAAAAAGAGAAAGAGAAAAGTCAGGGGGGGTCTAAATTGCAATTAATACAATAACTTGTCCGAAACATGTAGAGGAGAAAAATAACAATATTTCCCTTTGAGATGTTATGAAATACAAATATAAATCTGATGAAAATTTAAGTAAAGGTACATATCTTCAACTTCCATTTAAGTACATTATTTGAGTATAAACTGCACTGGTAAATTCCACTCATGGGTTGTAGTCAGTCATGGTTACTCTAATTCGCAAGGTAGCAAGGTAAGCAAAACTTTTCAGATGATGGCAATGTTCTATCTGCAGTGCAAAGTTTGAAAACCAAGAAGGAAAACAACGTTGGTACATGGCTAACCTTGAGCACGAGCAGGAGCAGGTCCAGCCCATCATCACACATTTTGTTTCCATCTAGCTGACAGATCGTGACGTCTCTCTCTCACTCGGCCACTCAATTTTGTGCAACTTCCGAGAAGGCTGTACGCTAATACTTGACAGTTAAGTCAAGCTGTGACAAGTGTGAGTGCATGTGTGGCGTAGAGCAAAGAAACAGAACAGGTAGTGACATTCACAAGTTGTTACCATTCAGTCAGAATGACTTATTGCCTCTACAAGTTAGTAAGTGGGACAGGGCCTGCAGACGGCAGACTTTTCTCAGAGCATGAGCGCTAATACGAGTGTGTGAATGTGCTTGAAAGGAGTGCCGACCCTGCTTTCAACAATCAAATAAGTCATGCAAGATGTTCTCTTCAGAGCTGGGTAGTAATGAACGGCCCACTGAAGCCTGTGATCTGATACACAGGTCACCTAGAATGCCACAATGTTAATTTATAATGCAATTACTGTGGGGGGCACCGGTAGCCTTGTGATTAGTGCGAGCATCCCATGTACAGAGGATATGGTCCTCTAAACGGGCGACCCGTTTAAAAAAAAAATTATAATAATTTAACAGGGACACATGCAATGAACAGCCTCTGTCCCTGGCGAGGCTTTTAGGATTAAAACAGAAGCATTAGACTTAAAGAAATACATTAATAGAGATACTATACAAATAGATAAATGTTCAAATCAAACCTGTGGCTTCTTCACACATGTCATTCCCTACTCTCTCTCTCTCCCTGATTTCTGACACTATCCACTGTCCTGTCTCTAAAATAAAGGCATAAAAATAAACCTATAATGCCATTATTGGCTGTTACAGAATTTCAGTGGTGGCATCCCGAGCATCATTTCAACCCTTGCCCCCAAACACGATGAAAAAATGTCACCATGACGCATCTTCATAGAGTACAATTGGATTAATTTAGCTAATTATATAATTCTGATGACATGGCAATTGCGTAAGGCCTGTGGTGGGTCTGCTGGTGCAGCAGAGAATAGCTGTCTCATGCAGCCAGCTGGTCAGTCAATGATGGCAGCGTGTTGACTGCATGGACTGCATGAAAAAAAGTGAATGTAGCCTCTAGGTTTAAAAAGAGAGAAAAGCACAAGTGCTCTGAACCTGAGCATCGGGTAACTCAGCTAGTTGAAAAAGAAGATAGATTGAATAGAAGAGTATGAGAAACATACAAAACAATCAAACACATTTCATTCAGAAAACAGTTACCATATAAATGTATGGTCTCAAGCATCATTGTCCCATTTGGAGTAAAATAGATAATAAAGTATCGTATGATTTAGGGCATTGGTTCGCAAGCTTGGGTTTGGGCCCCCAAGGGTGGGGCGTCACTGATCTTAGGGGGGCCGGGGGGCATGGCTCTCTCTGCTCTGAGGTTTATTTACTAAATTAATGCAAACATTTTCACTGGAGAGTTTGTCCGTATGTAACGGTGAAAAAATGCATCTTTCCACAAATATTAGTTAGTCAGCCAAACTTCTAATTCAGTTTCAAATGAAAACAAAAAGAATATATGAAAATGTGCTTGGTTGTACTTAAAGACTCCTGTCTTTTAATTAAAAATATATACAGTATATTCTTTGTTTTTGAAGCTCTTTTTTTGTGCTAACCTAAGTAAGCATCCCAACTAGCCTCACAGCTAACAAGAATGATGGATGCACCTTGCTAACTAAGCCAGCTAGCACTAGAGTTATTTTGTTAACCTGTCACATCACCCCAGATCCTACCTGTTTGTCAGGTAATTTCTGGATTTTTAAAACAAAACAAGAAAGCGAACAACTTGAGGCTTCAAAATAATAATCTTTAAACCAATGGGTGACATTGGGCATATTTTTGTTTATGGTCTATGGTTGACTGAAGGGGACTTTGGCTGCAGGGGCAAAACACAGGTATTCATCTGTAGTCTTAAACAAGCAACAATGGTGGTCAGGTGCCATCTATCTGAAAACAAAGTGACCCAATATGCAAAGAAATGCTTCAGGTAGCTAGTGGTATGGTGTTAGCATACAAAGCTTTAGTACAGTATGTGATCTGGGTATGTTCAAATAACGTGTATGCATTTTAGGGTTTAAATTTGTTTTAAATAATTTTAATTTTAACAAAGTTGCCTGATTGATAAATTCAACTCATTTAAATGAGCAGGTGGAGACTGATGTGAGATATTAGACTACACTCAGACATTTGAGTCAGACCTATAAAGGTTTACAGTCGACTCTACACAGGACTGAAGTGTCTGATCACAGATGAATGGGTTTAACCAAACAGCCAACAGCTGACACAGTTGCCAGAACCTTCTGCTGCTGCTGTTTGTGAGTAAGTGTTTGTAAATGGGATTCCTGACGAGCGACAGTGAAACCCCTGCGATCGGTCTTCTCTCATAGCTTGTATTCTGACTCTTTTTAGAGTCATATGGCACTTTCTATTTTTAAACTGTTGCTTTTTAGTAGTTGTATACGTCACTTGGGCTTACTTTCAATAGTAATACGTTTGATGGCTGAAAGTAACACAGATTTTTCATCCCATATCTGATCCCAGTTTTAACCTCTTTTAAACGTTGTTACATATTTGCACTTTTTGCCCTTCTAAAATGTATTAATTGTTTCCGATTTCTGAACTTGAATAACCTAACACATGCACAAAAACAAATACATGCTCTCGAATACACACCTGCTAACACTCATTTTGGCTCTATCTCCGACAGCTGAGTGTCTCATGACACTCAGGGGAGGAATAGAAGTATCTGACAGGTACAATATGTTGGATGAGATTCAGACATTTTCAGTTCCTCCAACATGCTGAAAGACAATATGTATATTTATTACTGAGGGTGTGTCTGGACCAACAAGTAGGCTACCAACAAAAAATGATTCCCAATGCTTCTGTTTTCATGCTAAATGTATCTCTGCTTGTGTCATTTTTTGAGAACATGTTAATCGTCCCCTGCAGAACACACTACGTTCCTACAACTGCTGTATGTCTGTCAGTAAAGTGCCTTTCTATTCATGCTGCTGACCTTTATCCTTCTGGCTAACGCTCCTCTGACCTTGACATGTACATCCAGAGCCAGGAAACAAAAGTGATACCTATTCTATGCTGAATGTTGGCTCTTGACCAGTAGCCCCTTGTGCTAAGAGGACTTGGCTCTGTGTGGTGTTGCAGTATGTTGCCTATAAAGGAGTCATATAAGCAGATGAGCCAAAAAAAATAAACACCCACCTCCATTTATGATGCCTGCTTCCATCATAACAAGCCCTGTTGGCTATGTGGATCCACCTGCAGAAAACCATTAGAACTTGTGATGAGTAAAAGTGACATATCTAATTATATAATATATGGAGGACTCTTTCTGTCTCTTCTTTTTTTCACTTCTGGATTTGTTTCCGAGTTTTGTAATTTGATCTTTTTTCCATTCTTATCCTGCTTGGTTCTCTTTTCAAACTAGTGAGTACAGCCCGGAAAGTAATAATGCAATGAAATTTTATCAAGCATGGACGATTTCCAGAATGGAGAATTGAAAGGGATACTTTAGAGGGGCTTGTTTATGAGGGCGACTCGGGGGAGATGGATACTTCTGAACTGTGTCCAATCCTTCAGTGATAAAGGTTACCACCAAGCTGATCTTCCCCCTAGTACTTACACCAGGGATTGACAACTGCCACTGTAACCCTAACCCTTTTTTAATAATGTGTTGGTTGATATAAAAAAGTGAAAACCCACAACCCTAACCAATCAAATCTTTTCCTTAAAGATCTGCCTAGTTTGCATGTGTTAAAGAAAACAAACTGTCAACTGCCATGTCTTCTCAGCAGGATGAAAGGGATATCTTTGTAACCGACTTTAATTGTTGTTAGCTAAAATATAAAGCTCAGCTGTAGCTGTATTTTGCACTTACCTTTGGTGTGTAGCCAGCTAGCTTAATTGAACTTAGACAGCTAAATGATCAGGCTAGGTATGCTTTGGTTATCCCTAAATTGGTCACTTTGTATTATTTTATTAGCTTGAAACAGTAAAATCAGCTGGCTTAGAAAGGTTAAAATGGTTCTTCTTTAAAAACAGCAACAGCAGACCATATTTAAAGTTATGTAGGTGGGTGTTAGCATAGAACTAAAAGCAAGCAACCTAGTAGCCTACAGTTAAGTTATCTCAAGATTAGCCTGGCAATCATTTTGAAAAGAGAAAATAATAAATAAGAGACCTTCTGGATTATGGTTATTTGAAATGGATCATCATAATGCCTGTTGCAATGTCTGCAATAGTTTTGACAGGTGGGAGGAGAAGTACTCCTGCTTCCTAATTTCTCAGCCCTTGCTTCACATTGAACAAACAAAACTTCTCTCTTGATGTTCTTAACCTGTTTTTGTGAATGGAGCTGACGTCTTTCCACTAAGTACGTGGCACAACAGGCCCCACAGGATGAAGCAGCTTCCGCACCTAAAAGAGCCAAGAAAGGCCTTCAGCCAGGGTTACTATGACAATATCTTGGCAACTAGCAACACCAGCTCTTGTGAGGATCTCTCAAGAGGATAGACAGAGAGAAAGAAACTTGGAACCTAACTGTGGTTGTTTTTGTCAGTGCTTGACGACAGATTAGGAAGATGAATGAGTTATGGGGAATCATTTTGTTGCTTGATATAAGAGATGCATCAATACAGTCAGCCCACCGTTCAATGAATGCGTTATTTTCGTTTTTTGGTCACGGTTTTTCGGTTCGGTTGAGACGGCTTGGGCTGTTGACATTTTTTTTTTTGGTATTCAATTCTTTGGAGTTTTAGGCAATTTTTAAAGAAACAGCAAGGTGTTAAGAAAAAAAGTAATATTTTTTAATTCCAAAACTATTTCTTTATTTTACTTTAAAGCACAAAAAGTTTTTTCAAAAACATTCCTGTTGTACACCACATCACAGAATCCACACTTTAAAGGGTTACAAATGATCTCCTTGCTGCAGACGATAGTGGTCACTTTCTAAGTATTAATTATTTTAGTCAAGTCAAGTCAAGTCACATTTATTTATAAAGCACATTTTAAAAACAGAAACAGCTGACCAAAGTGCTGTACAATGCATTAAAGAAACAGTTTACAGGAGATCACAACATCCACAAAAAAACACAAAAGAAAAGCTTGGAGTTGCTTTTGAAACAGTAACTGGTGCAATACTTATTCATCACGTGTCATTGGATTGGAGTTTCTCTTTGGCTCCGGACTGGCCCCACTATTTTATTACTCTCAGTACTCTCTATGTCAATGTTAACAATTCACCCTCAACCTGCACATACAGTATATCTCACCTGTGTCCCTCAAGGCTCAGTCCTTGGTCCCATCCTTATTTCCATTTACATGCTTCTAGACCAGGAAAAAATATTCAGAATCACAATATCTTATGTCGCTGTTACGCAGATGACATTCACTTTTATCTCTTGATTCAACCCAATAATTGGTCCCACTACCCTGGCTGAATGGTCAAATGTTATCAGAGCAGGGATGGCTAACAACTATCTACAATTAAACCAAAATATTAAGAAGCGATCTTACTGTTCTCAAGCATTCATCTAATCAAATAGAGGATTAAAAAAGTATTGTAAATATTATGTTGCATAAATATTAAAAATAAATAAATCATAAATATTGCATATTATGATATTGGGAAAAGTGCTTTAAGGGATGTCCTACAATAAGAACCACTTTTTCACTCTTGTCTACCCCTGTATTGATAAATAATATGATTTGCAAATCCTGTGCCATGTATGTTTGTGTGTATGCTTGCACGAATGTATTAATGCATGAATTCATGCACTTTTTTTTTGTATTTATCTTCTCGCTCACTGACATTTCTGTAATGTGACTGGCACAAATGTGTTCAGAAATCTTGAAATCTAGATCACCCTGGATTAACGTCAGGTACAAATGGTGTATAAGATACAGATTCCTGTCCAGAGCCAGGAGAGCTATCTCTTACTGTACACGTTAAAGAGAAGTAAGTAAGAGTTACAGCAACACACACACACACACACACACACACACACACACACACACACACACACACACACACACACACACACACACACACACACACACACACACACACACACACACACACACACACACACACACACACACACACACACACACACACACACACACACACACACACACACACACACACACACACACACACACACACACACACACACACACACACACACACACACACACACACACACACACACACACACACAGAGAATCTGAGCACAAGGCAAAGTGAATGCGATCAACCTCCTCCTCACTTCAGATTTAATTCACCCAGAACAAGATTAGAGGATCCAATCAGTGGTGACATTGAGCCGGGCACCCAGTGGAATAGGACACCAGGGAGGCCTAATCATCCCCACTGCCACGCTCTGCTGTGGCAAGCCAATCAAATCCCCTCCAGACGAAGCAGATGGTCGATATCAACTTCTCCCTTTTCTGGTTGAGATTATCTCCTTGGCACTGTGGCAGTGGCCTTTCTGCCATCCGGCTGCAGGATGCTGATGCTGAGTTTCACATGGTGTCAAGCTACCTGAACCCCAAAACATACAGGCAGATGACGTCTTATTTTGGTGCCATGAACATTACATCATGTCCTGTGTTGAGCCTATGACCCAATTTACAGGACACTGACTACATGATGTAAACTAACCAGATATATTATATTTCATGATAGAATATTACAGATTGAAAAGTGTACTTTTTGTTTAAAAAAACTATTAAAAGTTAGACATTTAAGTGCAAATTTCTGTTAAATGACTCTTATTTAATTGTTATCAAGCAATCAGCAACTCTGTTCTAAAAATAACAATTCTGCTTGGATTGCATGTTCACCCAGCAGGAAGATTATTCCTTACGTCACAACACAATTTTCTTTTCTGACCCGTCTATCCTGAGATTACAGAGGTGATTTATGCTCGGCTTAAACAGGTCTGAAGTAAGGAGACAATGCAGCAGAAACCCTGCAGAAGATGATGCTCCTGATTGCAAACTAATTAGAGTCAACCACATTTATCTTCAATGCACTACTTAATATGTGCATAAACTATTGCTATTGTAAAACAAGTGTACTGACTCATTTTTATGCGCCTTCGGAAAAAACAAACAAATATACAGTATCCACTCCTGGCATGGTGCCAGAGGAAGTACTGGTTGTCAATTGTTTTAATTAATGCAATGTACCACAAGTGTAATGGAAGCCATCTCTACGCTAGCGGAGCATTGAAAACAGGGCAAGTTTTACATGTCCAATGAGAGGAACAGGTAACAGGAGAGGAGATGTGCGCCACTCAAAGACGTCTTTGGGCCAGAGAGAGGGCTCAATGTTACACCTGTCGGCTCAGGTAATCAATGCTGTGTTCTAATCTGTTGACTTTCTTTAATACTTACAATCCAAACAAATGTGTGTGGACTTCTCAATTAAAAAGTCAAGATGGGTCGGATTGCCCTGATGTAAGTTGGTGTAGAGCCAATATTTCAGTTTAATTCCTGCTCCTGTCACTCTGCTCTCTGTGCATGTGATCCTCTGCACTGTTTTGCCAACTTGATAGATTACTTTGATGACTCTGAAACGCAACATATGACATCAGCCCTTTCTCAGAACCCGGATTATTTGTGATATTTAAGTATTGGTGGACTTGGAAATAATCCAGACAAAAAAGTCAAATGCTTTACCAAGTCTTTTTTAGGAAACATACATCATCCCATTCATGAGTGATGATTAATTCCATCGCTAGTAAAAAATGAAGTGATTGGGGCTGGTTGGTGGATATGGAGACTGATTACTCCCCAATGGATGTAGTAAGACCTTGGGAGCAGACGTATCTGGTTGGCTTTTTCTCCCTGCAAGTGAAATCTTGTGATTGGAAAGAAAGACCTTCCTCTTTCGCAGTCGGGCCCTTCAACAAACTGTACACCTACCCCCTGTACAGCAACACCTGCCACCTGGCCAATTTAAGAATTTCCCCAAAGTTTTAAAAAGGTGAACTTTTCTTGTTTTTGAAAACAAAGTAGTTGACCATATGACCAGGCAGGATCTGTTCAGCATCTTGTGCCACAGTATGATGCAAAGGTATGGTAATAGTGGCTGTATAAAAAGACACAATCCACAGGGGGACACCGCCGGGATAGCTTCATGAACAGATCAGGCTTCATCACATTTAGAAGACGAGAAGAGGATTATTTTTAAAATGAAGTCTCAGTGGTCTGGTTCTTTTTTTAGGCCAGGTTGTTTTGTATTAACAGGCACAGACTTGCAGACAAACAGCCTTGATGAGAAGCGTCTCTCTACACTCACCCTCACTGGGGATGAGCATGTTTCCATTCGACCAGCTGGGCTCTAAATGCATCGACTCTACTTCGGGAAAACAGACCTGGTTAAGGGGGCTTCTCTCTTGCTGCAAACTTCCCTCCCGACCATGAGACACCAGGAGTCATGTGATGGCAGTTAAGAAAACATTAATCGTCTGACCTCACTCAAGAGTCAATAATACTGGTGTAGAAATACTCTCTATACTTAATATCATCTGTCCTGCAGAATGTTCCAGAGTAAGCCAACTGCTAACAATTAGAGCAGATCCATTACAGCATGATCTATGGCGGAAACCCATTCCCAGATCGGTATCTTCTGGCCTCTGGAAGTGAGTGGTCACAGTCAGACTTATTGGTTACCTTTTTTGGTTTTTAGTGGTACAAATCTGGGGGGTCTCCTGAGGTAAGACATGACGTAAAAGAGATGCAGAAGTAGCGGACGAAGCAACAGAGTCCACTACACGATGCTACACTGAGAATATATTGTATTTATATCAATGCTACGTGAAGTTCAACGGAATCACACTATCAACAAAAGAGCGGAGAACAACATACTGGCGAACAGAAAACGTAATGCAGCCGTTTAATTACGTGCACGGAGATCGTAGCGGCCGCATGCATAGACTCTATGCACCGTGCAGCAAAAAAAAACAAAAACTAGGGGTCTGGCAGGAGAAACTCCGGGTGAAGTCCGAGCTAAATTTTTTTGCTGTTTGCGTTCACACATACAGCTCCTCCTGGAAATATCAGGAGTGTTTAAGGAGTTTTCTGCAACTGTGAAAGCCCTATAAATCTGTTGCTATAATGGTACATACAGCCAAGTCAAGTAAAATACTGCGGGGTGAAACAGAAGCTTTTACTTTTACAAGATATTTAAGAAAGTCAAACACTGTGTTACAAAAGTTTGCTTACACCAATTGATTCAACAAATATCATGAAAAAAAGATAATAGTCTAGTCTAAGTACACTAAGGCATAATGATGCTGTGTGATGATGCTAAAATGCTATGTTTAAGTGTTAGGTCTTACGTTGGCCATGGTTATAATTTTAATGGTGACATTTTTAAGGAAACAACTGAGACTGTTAAAAATGATGCCATGTTTGTGTTGTGTCAATTAGCTCTAAGTACTGCAAGGCTAATGAGAATGACAGGTATTGGATTATGATTTTGTTTTTGCATTAGACCTCTTCAGGTCACATGTAAACAAAAGTGACAGCGTAAATGACGTCAAGCGGAGGAGAAACTGGCGCATAGTGTGATGTTTCAAGCCCAGAACTCAATTTCCTGTCTACACACCTTAAACTGAGTTTCTAAAAATCTTCAACCTGAAAGGACTTTACCAAAGGTTGCCGTTTTTTGAGTGCAAAAGGCCAAAAACTCACAAAACAAGCTACATTTTCAAAATTACCAGCCTACGTGTGGACTATAAATGGTAAATGGACTTGAGCTTGTATAGTACTTTTATAGTCTTAGTTCTGACTACTCAATAGTTTTTACACCGCAAGGCACACTTACACATTCACACACTGATGGCAGAGGTTTCTATGTAAAGTGACCGTCAGAAGTAACTAATCCCATTCATACACATGCACACGCTGCCGACGAGGCAGCGGGAGCAACTTAGGGTTAAGTGTCTTGCCCAAGGACACATCAGACTTGAGGCTGCAGGAGCTGGGGATCAACCCCCAACCTTCTGGTTGAGAGACAACCGACTCTAAAGTGCAAAAATATAGGGCCCACATAGCCTGACATACACTTCAGCCTCCAGGGCTGTACTGCTTGAGGGCATCTATTTGCAAGCTTTAGTCTAGCTGCAAGCTCCGAAAAACTTCTGCTTAGTTTATGCTTTTTCTGGTATATGGTAGAAGTTAGTATCCTAAGTGGCATTAGAATTCTGTCTGCTCATTTGCAGAGCGGTCCACCACAACAAAGCGAGCAGGATCAATAGATGCTTGTCGCTAATGCTGGAGGTCATGAATGGAAGCACGGAAACACAGTTATGTAATCAGGCAAGGGAGATGTGAGGTCAACAAAAACAAACAATACTCTTCTTATTTTAGATTAAGATTAGATTAAGTTTAAAAAAAAAAAACAAGCACAGGAGCATAAAATGAATACATCTATGTCCAGAATTTGAGAATCAAACTAACTGCCTGGTCCAGAGTACTTATTCATCAGTGACAATATCAGACTACTGTTGGCGAGGCCTCTGCCCCAATGCTGGGGTTTGACAGTAGAGGGTGACTTGGCTGCAGCTGTTGCTCTCTCTGACACGGAGCCACAGCAATTCTTCTGCAGCATTGAATGTTGGAGATATTACATTTCACCTTCTTTGGCTTTCCCATGTTTTAAAATAGTCCAAATGTTCCGAATCATGCAGTAAACAACGCACACCCTGCTTGTTCAGCTCGCAGTATCTCCTGAATGTTGAAACTGTAATAGCAGCCATCTTGCAGGCTATTATTGATACCTATGGTCTCTATTCATGTTTCACACTGTATATGGAGGCTTAAGTATATCTTGTTCCCACAAGGAGTCATTTCTTGATCACTTGACAAAACATAGCTTAAGTCAGGAGGGTTTTAAATGCTAAGCAGTGCCGACTGTTGCTACTCACTCTCTAAATTTGGATCTTGCGAATTGGTTTGTTTACCAGTGCCGTACAGTGAAACAATACACCAAATAGGGCTGAAATATGACTGTAGGAAGCCTCTCTGTTCAGAGCTGTATCTATCACAGGAAATAGTACACATAACATCAGTCACCAGTGGTCATTGTGTTTATATTCTATCATCTGCTTTTTTGAGGTGTGCTGATCACAAATATTCCCCGGGTAATACTAGTCCCGTGCGAATAGGGCTTTAGTCTGCAGGTGTGAGACAGCATACGCACAGACCGATCTCCTCATAGGCTTTACTTTAGAGTTGTTATTTAAGCTTGACGCTTGGCACCAGTGTTTCGTGATTTCTCACGACATGGATTAATCCAGACTCAAAAAATCTGTGCAGTACGTCCTTCAAAACATAACATAATAGCTAACTTTAAATGGAGGGTTGTTTCAGAGCAGACCAGTGAAGTTGAGCTGCCACATTGGACGTTAATTTTACAGCCTTGTATTTACAGTGGATCCAGCGTACTTTACACAGCTCTACTAAAGGTAGTTCCAGGTTTGGGATATATGTTTGAAGCACTTTGTCCTATTAAGTTTACCAAGGTTAAGTTAATTGAATCTTTAATCCAGCTTTGGCCTTATTTTTGTTACGCAGATCTAATATCTGAGAGGCATGTAAGAGCTGTTATCATATCTTTGCCAACTGGGTTAAGAATTCAGGAAGCTTGATGTTATACAGTAGTAGATTCCCAAGCCCCTAGCCCCCTTTTTTTTTTATTCCCAAGACATCAACAAAATGTAATGATGTAATTGCCTCCTCCAGTTTGAGTCCTTCTGAGACATTTTCTTTATTCCTGGACTGCTTTGTCACCAAATCCTTTGAATCCAGAGAGCACAGCACTGCCCTTAAGGCTTACTGTAGAAGGAAGAAAGTTTACTTACCAACATTAGAGATGTACTTTATTTTTAGCATTAGCATTATAGCAATAGGATCATGTTGCAGAACTTATTAGTCCTCTCCTCAGGGTTATCACCTGAAATACTGAGGCTCAAAAGCAAACCAGACCATCAGCAAAAAGATTCATGATGTCTCTGTTGATATTTTGAATGCTTAAACTGATGCGGGGGAGAATAGATGTCCGACAAGTAATAGAACACTGAAGAAGAAGCCTTTTTTTTGTGTAGCAAAGATTCTGGAAGGTGGATACATTCAGGGCTCGACATTAACACCGGCCAAACGCAGGCGGATTTCAGCAGTGGCGTGTAACAGTCACTCCCTCTAGCAGCTTTGACGGTTTAAATTTATATTTTTAATTGTAGACGTCTCAAGAGGCATCTGAAATAATAAACTACTGTAAAATCTGGAATATTAGTCGCACAGTATATAAGACCCAACCTGTTTTTAAAGATCTCTCAGAGAGAAAAAAGGTTTGAACTGTCTTCCTGCGTGACGATTTCTATTCTGTTCACAACGTGCAGTTTGTGTACAGCTGTGTCTCTCTTTTAATTCCGTCTGTTTTCACTCTTTGGAGTTTGCACTGCTACTAGCTACAGTACGGTAGTTGAGCTCTCAGCCTGCAGTGAAAGTTATGAAGCACAGAACCCTAGCTTGCGAGCTCTCTGCCCGACTCTGCTGGTCACTCTTGAACTTTTATGACCTCGTCATGGAGAACAGATGTGAAAAAGTCGGGCAGCCAGACTGGTCTGTGTCGCTGACTCTCCCAGCACAGCTTGCAATCAGCTTTCAATGCACAATGAATGGGGATGTATTTTAAATCGCCTCAGGTTGCATGCAGTGATGGCGGCTGCTGCACCCGCGATTATGACGGCGCGTGTCAGCATTTTATTCTGGTATAATGGTCGCACCAGTGTACAAGATGCAGCCAACTTTTAAGATAAAAAAATAGGTATTAAAAGTGCATCTTATACACTGGATTTTACGGTAATTACAAAATGACGCTTCAACACTCCCATCAGCACTACCTGCACAAAGTGTTTGCTCTTTTGTGCATTCGTGAAGCCTGTTGCCTTACACTTGTGTGCTGGAGACTGCCGACACTTCCTGTGCAGAACATGGTGGAGATGTGAACCGGAGAAGCTATCTGACGGCACATGAAAGCTGTAACAAAACCCGGAGAGGGGACAACACACAAGAGAAAACCTGACGATGAAACTGAAAAAACACTGTTCAACCACAAAGTGGAAGTCAGGTCGAGATGTGGGTGTGTACAGTGGTTATTTACATTTAAAAGGTTTGTAAATCTAGTTCAAGTAATTTTTTAGCTTGCCATAGTCAACATTAATCATGTGAAGCATCATTTTCCAACACCAAAATTGTGACTATAGTGGAAATAGTGAGTGGCAAGTAACTTTGGAAAATCACTATACTGTAGCCACAGTGGCTAGAAAGAAAGAATGGCAAGCTTTGTTCAGGGCAAAATCAGCAAAGCAGCAGGAGAGAATGTTTTGTCCACAGGGGTCTCCAGAATCCACACTAACCAAAGATTCCTCACAAAAGCTTTAAATACATGTTCTGTCATTTTCTCTGATTATATATCAAAGGCAGAAGAGAAAAACTAGGTACAGTATAATTATATTGCAATAGGTGTCATTTATTGTAAGTGCTTTTGCATTTGTAGAAAGCCTTGTATAGGATACTAAGATAAAATGTTAGAATGTGTTGGTCAAACAATAAGTCCATGTTAGCGCGTATGAGCAGAGATCAGACACTCTTTACTTTGGACTGTAATGAGACTACTCAAGGCTACTCCACTTGTCATGTCTTTCCAGGTCCATGTCAACACTCACAACCACCTTCCTCCCCACCACTCAGACCTAGACTTACAGTGCAATAGGAGCCTTTCAAGCATGTTGCGTAAGGTTGTGAAGTGTCAGCCCAGAGCCTAAGGAGATCTGGTTCCATAAAGCCTGCTTTACACTCCTCAGAAAAGGGACCCCAGGCCACCCTGTGTCATGTCTAGAGAAGAGAACCTTATACAACATCTTCTGCTGCTTTAAGGTCTGCCATCTAAGGGCACGATTGTGGCCTCGTTTTCCTTGGCAGGAAGGAGAGAGGTGGTGGTGGTGGGGGGCTACGGATTCATGGAGGGTCAACAAGGGATGAGTTCTCCCACATCAAAATCTGTCCATTAAGATACACAGTGGGAAATAACTTTAATTGGCACACCCCAGTGAGCAGCAGGATGATTGTATGGATCATTGTGTATGTGTACCACTCTAATGAGTAGTTAGGTGGCGTGCAAACTATGCCACTGGATTTCCATTTCCAGGATGTGGACAGGTCAAGAGACCGTGAGATCTGGCAGAAGATTTAGGAAATCATTCCAAAAAGGAGCTTGCATAGTATGCAATGTCTAGTTGGGTACTCCTCGATCTGTACATCCCCTTGGGGCAACAAGCAAAAATAGTCATGAATTTAATAACTTGGTCTTGTTTGTTAGGCTAAGCAGTGTGGAAGTGGAAACTAAATAGCACAGGGCTGCAACTTGCTTCACTAGCAGCTTGCTATAAATCAAGGGAGCTGCTAAAAGTCAGAAGTGTGTGATGACTAGTCACAGTATCATCTCTCCATCTCTCATGCACCTGCTGAAAAGGACCAGGAACAGCTGTCCTGCTGGTAGCGCACTGTACTCTCTTGACGAATGATGAAAAGATGGCCTATTTCATAGATAGAACTTTGGAAAAGAAGTTGTCATTGTTATATAGCAGCAAGTGTATTTATTTTTACACTTGATATAAAGCTCCTTTGAGGAGCTTAAACAAACACAACTTTAACATGTTCTCGACAACATCAGCACAGAGATGAACACAGGAGCCGCCAAAGTCAACCTAATTCAAAAGCTCCTCACAGGAGCTTCAACAATATTGTCTTGTTATGTACCTGCACATAATGTAACTTATAGCGATGATTTTAAAGCTTTTTTTTAATTGCAAATATTAAGATTTGAGTGTTCTGTCCTGATTGTGATAAGCTCTCAGTGCTTAGGGGCGGAAGTTGCTTAGTCTTAAGGGACTTGGGTTGAGAACGGGAGTGTTGCCAGTACAAGTCCTAGTACGGACCAAAGTATTGATAATGGTATGGCTGCTGTAGAGGTGCCAGCCCATGAGCAAGGCGCAGAACTGCCAAAAGCTCAGGCGAGTCCCCCTGTGTCTCATTCTGACATCTCTCCATTAATGCATGTCTATAAATCCTGTTTGTGTGTGTATTTCGGGAAAATGTGCGCAAGTAGCATGTCCTTCAATAACAGACAGTAAACCCCAATTTCTCCTTGGGGATTAATCAAGAATATAAAATGTAAAAAAGTTAATAATTTTGTCCTGTAGATGTGAATCCTAAAAGTGAAAAGCACACACACTTTTTGGTAATTTTTTCCTTGTAGTTTCATTTTATCATGGACAAAGATGGTGATGTTCAATATGGTTGATTATGTAGCTAAATACTCTGATTCATGTATTAAATGCCACTTAAAGCACCTGTGAGGAACTTTTTTATTTTTGGGCGACTGCTGTGGACATGTCAGTAAATCTTATCTCTCTACTGATGTTTTCCTGGAAGTGTGTAAATTGTTTTTTTTTTTAAGGCAAATCAGGCTGATTCTGCATTATTTCGTTAACCACTATGTCTGACACCTACCCGGCGGCAGCAGTTTCATACATTAAAAATTACTATGTATAAAAATTATATTTTTATTCTAACATTCCGGTTTGATTCTGTTGCTCATAAAGAGCCATCAGTATTAACTTCAGTCTGTTTAATAACAGGCAAAAAAAATAAATCCCCCAGGAGCTTTAAGTAAAATGCATGACTTTAAAATGAATTGATGGTACTGTTATGCCTTGCTGGTGAAAATACTTTACTCTTTTCTGTATTTAAACTGTGAATGTGTAAAGTGACCTGTATCTATAGCTGTCAGATAAATCAAACATAGAAAAAGATAGTTGAGGTCAATTGTAGTGTAGAGGGGATTTCAAGTAGCAAACCAAATACATTGTATAATGTTAAAGTAACCCAGCGTACTACTTATTTGCATTTAAAGCAAATAACTGACTTTTCAGTAACACTCCACAGCTTTTCTAACAGCTTGCTTTTACACAATCTCGATTGGTACAAACAAGCCATTTCATTTAATTGTCACTGTTGCCCTTCTGACTTCCTAAAATGTCCCTTTATCATCGGGACGATTGGGATTCCCTACTGCATCACAGTCCACGCTGAATCCACTGACAGTAACTGAACTAGATGTTTTTTCTACTTTAGCCCTCACATGACGATCTTTTGAGCAGCATTATGTAAGTCATCAAAGGCATTCCTTCCTAAAAAGAGTGCCTTTTATTTGTCTTCTGCACAACCCTGGACCACTGCCTGCAGACTCCTGGCATTGAGTTTTCTCATCCTGCCATGAAGTCTTTGACGGAGACACTCGAGCAGAGTAGCCTGTTCAAAGTGAGCTATTGTTAGCCTCTGTTAACATTCACGGGAAAAAAAAGCACTCAAGAAAGAGCCATCGAGATGAGATTCTTCTGTCTATTCATCACACATCCCGAGGAATCACGACTTGTCAAGTACAGTAGCGTGTGTGGACTTCTGTGTGCTTATATAACAATGTTTACACGAAGAGAAACTGTGAAATTACAAGCAAAAGGCAAACCGTGATATAAAAAGCACATAAACTAGATGTATAAGAAGAAAGACCGTACTGGACCATTGTCCCTGTATTTATTATAGTTGGTATAAAATTGTCTCTGAATTAATTGTGTTTGGGTAACTTGAGTTCAGCCTCATACAAGCAGGTACAGTATAAGCTAATGGTAAAAGCTTTGTATTCAAACAGTGAATCCAGGTGCACCATTTCAATCTGTGGCTTCCATCACTCTTTCATTACATTATACAAAGATCAGCCATAACATCATGACGACATGCCAAATATTGTGTTGGTGCCCCTCTCATCAGATCAGGGCCAAACGAGGCCTGCCCTGACGAAGCATGAACTCCACTAGGACTTTTAAAGGTGTGATGCAGCATCTGGCACCAAGACTTAAGCAGCAGATTCTTTCACTCACATTGAATGCAAGGTGGGGCCTCCATGAATCTGACTAGCTCGATTGAATTGAAATCTGGGGAATACGGAGGCCAAGTCAACAACTTGAAGTCATTGTGGTGTTCCTCCAGCCTGTCTTTCCTATAATGCTCAGTGGTCCAGTTCTGATACTCATGTACTCATTGTGCTATAGATGGTGGCCAGGGGTCAGCATGGGCATCCTGACCCGTCTGTGGCTACACAGCTCATATACAACAAACTCCCTTCTAGCAGAACCAGCCTTCATGTTTTCAGCAGTTGAGCTCTAATAGCTCCTCTATTGGATCTGACCGGGCGGCTGTGGCTCAGTTGGAAGGGTTGGGGTTCAATCCCCAGCTCCTGAAGCCGCATGTCCGATGTGTCCTTGAGCAAGACACTTAACCCCAAGATGCTCCTGCTGCTTCGTCAGCGGCATATGGATGTGTATGAATGGGATTAGTTACTTCTGATGGCCACTTTACATGAAAACCACTGCCTTTGCAGCCCCTGACCAAGTCGATGGTTCACCATTTGTTCCTCCTTGGACCACTTTTGGTAGACCACTGCAGAATGTGAACACCCAACAAGAGCTGCAGTTTTGGAGACGCTCTGATCCAGTTGTCTAGCAATCACAATTTGGCCCTTGGCAAAGTCCCTGACATCCTTGCCCTTGCCGATTTTTCCTGCTTCCAACACATCAATTTCGATGACAAAATGTTCACTTACTGACTAGCATACCGAACCCACTGACATACTGTATGCCATTGCAAAGGGATAGTCAATGTTATTCACATCTTCCTTAAAGTATTATAGACGGGCCTGAAAAACAAATGTTCCTGAAAGGTGTGTGAGGAGACAAGTGAGAGTTAAGAGACTGCAGCAGGTTGAAACCCAAAGACCTGGCTTCCTTTTATCAGCTGGATCAGTCAGCTCCTGTTTCTCGATTACAGCGTTAGGTTGCAGGAATAAGAGTCTTAAGTGGAACTGTAAGTGACAAGGAAGTAGGAATAAAGTGGGTCGAGGAGCTTTTGCCTGAAACATGCAATCTTTGCAAAAAGTGAGTAAGGAAGCAAGTGATTTTCCCTTTATGTGATTTCCTAAACGAATCAGGGTATCAAGCTGAACAAAGTTTAAAAATAAGTTAACTAAAATGTGATTATTTTGGTTGCTAGATAAGAAAACCTGCAAGGTTAAAACATTTCCTACAAAATGGTTAAAATTCAATAATGTCTGATATGATAGAAAGTTTCCAAGAAACTTTGTACAGACATTCATGTTCCCCAGAGGACGTCCCAATGACTCTAGGCATGGCCTCCAGCCCCACCAAAACGTTTCCAGTTTTATAGTGGAAATGTCTTGAAGCCATCAGATAGATTGCGATGAAATATGCTGCAGATATTCCAGATGAGGAGGAACCGTTTTCTTCATTGCTGAACCCACAGCAACCATTAAAAGGAAAGCTATCAAACAGGACATTCTGAACAATAAAGCCTTTATTTTTTTGTCTTTCCATAGTTCAAGTTTGTCAGTCCCACCCAATGAAAAGGTGGCAAAATAGAGTGAAGGAGTAAGAGGTAGAGCAAGTGTTCCATTCTCATTGTGATCAGCGTAAAAACTCACTTTTACACACCAAGGGAATGGCCATTCAAAGAAGGCCGACTAAAACAAAAAAGAAAAAGGAAGGGGAAAATAAAAACAAAACCAAAAAAAAAAAAAAAAGTACAGCAGCTTCTTTGTGGTGTTGCTAGCTTTCCCTTATTATTCACAATCATAAATACTCCTGACTCACTGTCTTTTGATAAAGGTCGCACTACAGTGTAAACCAGAGAGGTGATGAATGCTAGCCATGAACAGATGCATGCATGGCAGGTATCATCACTATCCTCAACACCATTATCATCACAGTCTCTGAACACTTGAAGCGGGAAAAAAAAACTGCCACATGGCAAAGGACCTCTCGCTTTGTGTCCAAGGCGAGGAGGCTCTGCATAGTATGGTCATACAGAAGAGATAATGGCTGCCCACCAAGGACTGAAAAGAGGCTCTCGGTCCAGCACTCAAGGAGAGTATGACCTAGGGAAAAATAAAATGAGGTCGTCTCCGCACGAAGGGGAGCGAAGAAACCTGAGCGGTGGCGCCTGACAGCACATCAGTCCAAAAAAAGGTGAATGACAGTCAGCTGGCCCTGCAAGTCCAAGTGTCTGTGTATGACGTGTCACACTGCATTAAAACTAACTAATACCAACCACTCTACCACTCAGCAGCACTGCTAGGTTGAGGCAGTGCCATGTTACATAAAAAAAAAAAAAGGAGAAAGTATTTACATCTTCAACACATAAATTATTTCCCTAACATACTGTCTGTGTAATGCATAATAATAAGGTATCTGGGGGAAACACATAAACGTAAGTGCCTCGTATGAAAAGACCATGCTGACTCGAGAACTGAGAAAAAATAGACAAAAATAAAGATTTAAATGCTGCTGAAATAAAATCAAATTGCAAGACAGACAAAGTCCAAAACTAGAGAGAAAAAAAATACAATTAATGCAGAAATTCATGAGAACGATTTGAAAAATGGCACAGAGATTGAGAAAAAGCTGTAAGCTTGATTGGACAACCCTGAATACTTCCAGGGTGCCACGATGGCAGTACTGACGCCGACTCGTAAATACCAAAAGACAGAAAAAGAGTGAGAAAGGGTCAATGCATGAAGGGCCTCCGCTCGGATCAATATGCATTCGGATGACATTGGACGCTTCGCATTCCTGCCTCTCCTGACCAAGAGCTCTAGGAATGACTTGTCCCGTCCAGAATGTGACCTCTTGACAATTCTTACGTGTTTGTCTCTGCTGGGGTTCCCAAGGCTCGTTCTGAAGCTGACCAATCGATGTAGAGCAGAAGCAGGTCAGACTGCTCACCTGATGCAATGTGACAAATAAGGCCCTAGTCCGGTAAAATTCACACTTGTCGTAGAGATACAGTATCAAAAACTCCGTATAATGAGAAAAACATACAAACGCATATGCAAATATAGCTTTCAATACACAACAACATACACATTGACTGATGGTTTTGCAGATGAAATTCAAAAATTCAAAGTATTTATACAATATTATGTTTCAGAAGGAAATAATGGCTGGCTCTGTCTGTTTTATGGAGAGAGAGAGAGAGAGAGATAAAAAGAGGGCAGGGGGGGGCAAAAAACAGAAGAAGAAAAGGACAAAACACAAAGTGGGTTCAGTTCATATCTGTCGTGTTGAATGATGGCGCACATAGGAAGCTTAGAGGAGCAAATTAAAACCTCTCCAGTTGTTGTTGTTTTTTTACCGTATAAGTTCATATTACCGCCACACCCCTGCTCCAGTGCTGCCTTGTTGCTGTCAGTCTTTGGGTCATCCCCCCCCCCCCCCCCACCCCCAATCCCACCCCTGTTGTGTGCGGGTGCATGAGAGTCTGTCATTCCAGTGAGTTAAAAAAAGAAGAAGAAAAATAGGTAGGCCATTGGTTTGTTTTGCTGAGAAGTCCCGCCTACCCTGATGAAGGCGGAGCCAGGTGGGAGCACATCAGTCATCCAGGATGACCTTGACAAAACTGGCCACGTCTGTGTCTTTGGAGTCATGCAGGGTGAAAAACGGATTTTGCTGCATCGTGAAAAAAAGAAAGAAAAGACAGTTTGAGTTAGAAGGACAAATAAGGTTTTTAATGATGCTTTTGTTGTTGTTTACATGTAAAGCACCAACACCACTATGTCGGTGGTTAATTGTGAAAGCCTGGCCTCTAGTGGACAAATGCAAAAAAACAAGAGCATGCAGAACATTACAACAGGGATATATGCAGGAGAGAGGACGGAAAAGGAGAATCATTTTTAGATTGTTTGGGGGGGTAAGAGAAGAAAATGTTTAAAAACTACTCACCATTAATTCTGTATACGCTGGTCTCTCATTTGGTTTCTTTCTTAAGCTGTAAAAAAGAGATACATGTAAGAGTGAGAAAGCTGATATAAGACTGATAATGGATTAAACATTACACATCTTAGAAAGTCTAGTGACATTATCCTCATCTAACATTGGAGCTGCACAGATAAGAGGTAACAACCATCCTTTTTTTCAGTAAATATCGAGGGAACACTGACCCCTGCTGGGCCTCTAAGCTGCTCTGCACTAAGGTGTGCGAGTAGCATCGAGTTGGGGGCAAAACCACACACATTATCACCGAGTGCAGACACTCACCACTGGGAGATGAAGTCTACAAACTCTGCGGAGAAACGGTCGGCTGGCAACTGTGGGGACGG
This sequence comes from Tautogolabrus adspersus, assembly GCA_020745685.1. Taxonomy (NCBI): domain Eukaryota; kingdom Metazoa; phylum Chordata; class Actinopteri; order Labriformes; family Labridae; genus Tautogolabrus; species Tautogolabrus adspersus. Next base: position 7,268,333 of record CM036553.1, read on the forward strand.
CTCGTCCACCACCTGCTTGAGCTGCTGGAACGGGGTCCCCCAGGAGTCGTAGGGGAACTTCAAAATGGCCAGCTCAATCTGTGAGACATAGACGAGCTGATTAAGCAAAGGACTGTTACATGTTAGAGCAAAGTTTGAATCAAGAGCATGTGATTAATTACTGACTTAATCATTCCTACCGTGTTATGAACTATAAGCTGCCTGTACTGGGATCACGTTTGACCTTTTATTTTGAAAGTGGGGTAATTATCATATTTAACTAAGTCAGCGTTTCCCTGAGGTTTGTCTGTTAGAGGTGATGGCCTGGCCCCCGGCTCCCCCATGCTTTTTTAATATTACCCTACATTTAACAGTACAATATTAAAAACACATTTTTACCTCTACCTTCCTCGTCACATGTAAGAGGCAAAATAAATGAATGGAACAACATTTCCTTTGTGGCATTATTTTAAGTGTCGACTTCAGAAATGTCTTCTTTTTGGGTCTTAAAACGACTAAGCTAGGAAGATTTTAATGTTTGCCCTCTGTTGTGTTGATAAAGCTAAAAATGTAACCGTAATATATTTTTGATAGTTTACAATACAATACGTCAGCATGTTGTGCTTTTGCTAACATGCTTAGAAACAAGAGGGGACTGAATATTAAGGCATTGATACTTAAGTGATAAAACTCACGCTTTTAATCTGCATGAGTCATGTCCTAAGTCTTTTAAACACAATCTTAACCATTGTTTTTATCCAAGATTGTTTTTGGGCCTCCATTGGAGAGACAGAGTGGACAGAGCGGACAGAGCAGGGAATCAGAGAGAGAGAGCGTGGGGAATGGCATGCGGGAAGGTAGCCACAGGTCGGATTTGAACCTGGGCTGCCCATTCCGAGGACTACAGCCTCTGTACATGGGGCGAGCAAACTAACCACTCAGCCACCGGCACCCCACTCTTCACCAAATTTAAAATATCTGAACACAATTTCGTTCCAAATGATGAATCAAGAGTTAGTAAGCATTTGAGTGAGTGATTTTTCTTTTAACACAAGTGAGACTCCCTGTTCGCTTATACCATCTTTGCATTGCACAGCACACGTGTGTGTGTGTGTGTGTGTGTGTGTGTGTGTGTGTGTGTGTGTGTGTGTGTGTAATCTGACACTGAGAGACACAGAGTCCCGCTCTGCTTATCACAAAACTTTGAGAACTAACTTTTAGAAAGGAGTGTCGTCTGTTTGTAACGTGCAGCACGCAGAGCTCGGCATATGCAGCTCAGTTGTGCATTTGATTCACTCAATGTAACGGACGTGCCCGTTACATTGAGTGAGTAGTTTAACATCAGAGCGCTGGGTCTGTGTCGACGTCACAAGTTCTAAACTGTAGCGATATTGTTCTGAAAATGTATTTCTCGATTGGCTGAACAGGACAGTGAAAAGCATAAAAAAAGACATTCATGCTCTGCTGAAAGAAAACGAGTGCACATTAATAAATTAAATTCCATAAAATAAGTATTTTGTGCCTTTTTTTTGGAGGGCTGGAGGTCACGTTGGGGTGGATGAATGGAAGGGGAAACTGTAGCATCTTACATCATCTAATATTACTGTTGAAAAATATTTGTATGTTTCATTCCCTGACAGGTTTGACACAAGAAGAAGAGTATTCTATCATAACTTAGAGTAAAGTGAAAAAAGGCTGCAAAGTAATATAGAAACAACATGTACGTTGTCTTAGTATTTAAGAAGAAAAAGATATTCTCTTAACAGGGTTGCTGCACACTTTTCTAAATCAAATTGACAACTTTTTAATTTAATAAACAAATGTCACCACGTTGTGTCGTCGTTTTCAGATTTCATGTGGAACTCAACGAGTTTGATTCCCATTGTCAAGTACAAACGTGTCCTGCATCTCTTTGCATGTCGCTTTGTTATTGTCGTTTTCCCCCCTGCCAATAATTCCCTGTATTTCTCATCTTGTAGCCCAAATTTCCTTAAACATGCATTACTCCATCTTCTCCCCCGTCTATCCTCCACTCAGGATGCAATGGAGACAATTTGCAAAGGCAGTAACAACCAGAAAGGTAGCGATAACATTTACCATTAATCTAAAACATATCACTAATGACACAAGCTGCTGCACTCAGCAACACTGATGTCACTCACCATCGTGATACCAAGACTCCAGATGTCCGACTTGACACTGTAGCCTTTCTGGTTGAGGTCAGGGTTGATCCGCTCGGGCTGGAACAGAATTAGGAACCACAGATAAGCACCCCTGCAACTAATAGTGCAACTATCAGAACATATTGTGAACAATTCTTAAGTCAATGACAACAATTTTCAAACATAAATAGAAACAAAGAATGACTAAAAAGGAAAAATGTAATCTGATCCTTATGCGATTGCTTTTATGATTCCTTATGTAATGATGACAATCAATGTAAAGAGCTGAAATCGATCAGAAAAGAAGTCTGTTTTTAGGGGATTTAAATGATACACTGGCTATGTGTGCCTTCATTCCACACAAGATGTTTGCAAGCGTACGTGTAAAGCTCTGGTAGAGGCTTCATTACCATCAGTGCAGGTTCTAAATGAAACTCCTTGCATGTCCATTTCTGCTTTTCCTCTGACTTAGCACGTTTTCACATTAGGCACGATTGTTTCGCACCGTGCCCGAGCACGATTCCTCCCTCCTCCCCTCTCCCCCGCTAGTCTGCGTTCACTTTCATAACATTGTTCCGTCCCCCGAGTACACTGGTGTATGTACACAGTCAGATACAGCAGGTGGTAGTATGCACTCAGTTAGTTTGCAAATCTGCCAAACAGCAGAAGGAAGAAGACGCAACCATGGCAACCACTCGCAGGCTGAGTCTACTCTGCTTACTGTGGATGTTTTTATAAAAACCCTCCTCCTACTTCCACATCCATCGTGCAGCTCAGAGGATGAAACGGGCCTGTGCTGCGCGGATACAAAGGTTTTTGAAGCGAAAAGGAGACGTTCAAAATTTGTCATACAGTATAGCGGTCCACTTCCTTGTTTGAGCACGGATGCATTCACATCTCCCACGGACCATACTCGAGTACACATGAATCGTGCCAGAGAACATCTCTTCAAGTGGACTCGAGCACTGTACCCGAGTACGGTACGTTTGTGCTCACACTGATCAAATGAACCGGACTTTGGGGTCAAGTGTACTTGGTTCCGCGCCTGGGTCCCTCGTGTGAAACCACCCTAACAAGGAGCTGGAAGACTAAGGAGGAGTGTCTGACATGGACTATCCCTTCAGAGAATCCTTCCAGAAACCTCAGCTAGCTGGTACCAGGAGACCTTTTCCCCTGCTGTTCCCACTTACCGCCATGTACGGCTTGCAGCCTGCATCCATTGTTTTGGCCACCGAGTCCACCAGGTGGCCGCTGATGCCAAAGTCGCACATCTTCACTTGGCCCTCAGTGTTGATCAGAACATTGGAGGGCTTCACATCTGGAGAGAGCACATTGACGAGTAGAAGTAGATCATATCAAAAATGAGACTGACAAACATCAACAGGAAACGGTTAACTGTACAAACTGATGACATCGTCTAATTACCTCTGTGAATCACTGACAGGTTATTGTGAAGATGCTCTAATGCCTTGACGATCTGTGGAGTAAAGAGAGAAAGTGAAATGTTGAATTCTTGGGTTAATATGCTCAATGTCTTCAGCTGTTCAGGAAATGAAAGGACTATTTCTAGATGCATGCTATTTAAAGATATCTACAAAATAATAGCAACATTTACATTTTGATTGGTATGCTTGTTGTCGTCTTGTCTCGAGTCACATATTTTCTCACAACAGAAATATACAGTATTTAAATAAGAAACTGAAAAGATGTAGTTTGAGGATAAATTGTATTAAGAGATGCAATTTCTGACTGATTTCTAATTTTCTTTCTTTGAAGAACTAGAATTCACAGCAAAAACAAAAATTCATTTTTGTGTTCATAAAAAAAAAAGAAGAAGAAAACTGTTTCCAGGTTACATGACCATCTGTCATTGTCATGTGAAGTAAAACCTGCCTCACTCTCCCTGACTCCTGAAGGAATCATGAATGAATCATCAGATATCTATAATTGGTGATTGTCTCATGAGGCAGTCTCGTACCCGTCTATCCTGTCTTTCTCGCTGCCTCTTGGAATGGAATTTATGACTACAAAGAGTTTGATCTTGTTTTATTTCTGTTAATTATCAACATGCATTCATCTGGAATATTTCCTCCCACTGCTGGCCAGTTTTTGAATGACATGAGGTTTTATCATTTCAGTGTCCCACTGAAACCAAAGAATACTACGGGAATATTAATCCAATATAGAGAGTCACAGATCGGGAAAATCAGGGCCGGTGTCGATGTTTGTTTCATGACTTCTTTTGGTGTAAGACTCCCACAATGCTGACATTTCTTCCACTTATAACTTTGATAACAAGTCAGAGTTTGTTGAGCAGGTGACACAGCTGAGCTAGATGAGAGCAATAAATTGATTTTCGCACAACAAATAAACATCTGCTACTGACATTGGTTCATATCACATAATTGCAGATGAGCCGCTGTCTGTCAACACTACTTATGTTGAACTGATGCATCCCTAATTAAATAATATATTAATGTACTAATATATATTAATGTACTGCGTTCCCCCAGCCCTGGGTGGGTGGGTAGAGAGAGAGAGAGAGAGAGAGAGAGAGAGAGAGAGACCCTCCAGTAGGTCAACGCTTTGTGGTCTCTGCTGATTGGCTCCTCACAACCACGCTGTCTCAGGTCTAGCCGGCTAGTCTTTAAGTAGCTTGTGCACATGGCATGAAGCATGCGGCTTGTATGTGTTTATCCAACGTCGGCACAGAATCGGATATATTTGAGAGGATCAGCTGTCACTGATCACGACCGAATAGGTCAAAAACCGTCCAATTCTGGTCCCTAGCCAGCTGACCTGTGTGCCTCTAGTTTAATCATGCAACTCTTTTTTTCAGGAACCATCATTTAACCGTATGCAACCTTACAGAGATAACACCACTCCAGGAAGTCATGCTAACATACAGTACATGAGCATGTTTCAGAAATTCTGAACTGTCCTATTAATGCACATGTAACTGGGCTTTAATCTTATTTTGTCAAGTGTAGGAGAGGACGTACTGCTACTGTGATCTTGCCCAAGATGTCCTCGGGGATGGTTTTGCCCTTCTCGATAACTTGCTTGTAGAACTTATCCAGAGACGTGTCCATCAGCTCCATGCAGATCCAAACATCGCCCTGAAAAAAAAAAAAAAAAGAAGAGGTCAACCAAGAATATGAAACAAGATCATCACGCGCTCCACGTGACATAGGTACGAGTCATGCATGTCTTTGTTTATTCACCTCTCTAAAGAGGGCGCCATAGAAGGTGACGGTGAAGAAGCAGTCCACCGTCCTCATGGAAATGTCCAAGTCCATCAGGAGCCTCTTCTGCTCCAGAGTGTTGACTGTGGCACGAATCCTCTGAGGGCACAAACAGCGCAGATTGGGCTCTCAGTGTCAGCTGACATGACGTCAGATACATCTCATCCAATTGTTTACTACTTGAGCTCATGTGTTAAACACATCTATGAGTCAGAACGGCACTCTTTTAAAAAAGCATGATGTATTTACTTTACAGGAATGCCAAATCAGGTAACCTGAGCAGCAGCCCCCCCCCCAGCCTACCTTGACAGCCATGATAACCCCGCTGGGCACATGTCTCATCTTGTCCACCACCCCGTACGCTCCCCTCCCCAGCTCTGCAATCTGCTCCAAGTCATCGGCCTTCACCACAAAGTTCTGAAAGAAGGAAACAGATGTTAGTTGAACACGAGTAAAAGAAAATAGGAGGGTCAATTTCAAAGGATTACAGAAACAAATGTACCTGATCTCCAATAGTAACACAAGCTTTTGAGTCAAGATCTCGAGGGGGGCTGCAGAGAAAAGAAAATCAACAAGTAGAGGTCACTCTTTAAGTTACAGGAAATCAATGATAAAGACAGAGTCAGTACCTTAAGAATAAAATATAGACTAATGCTGCTCAGTCATCACTAATGGGCCTCAATATATGTGTGGAGAGAGCCCGTCCTCTGCCTGGATTTAACTGTGTTGTGTTGTTGACTCGGGACATTTCTGGGTGGGGAGTATTTGCGTTTTCTCCAATGAAAGCGCGCAGGTGAGTTGAGGGGTGGATACAATTAAGCGATTGGCCGCCATTTAGACCGGCAAATATGATGGACGTGGACAAAGCCTCAAGGAAGAGAAAATATAATCATAGTGAGGGGAAACAGTATTGGCCATGGTAAACACTAATCAATATGTGTGTCCAGTCCCTCTAGGGCTTCCTGTTTTTCGAGGAAACTCCTGATTTTCTGCGGAATCGAATAGCTTCATAAGTCCTTTCATGGAAACTTTAAAGCCACAATACCTCGTAACAAAACAGTTTCTTATGTGCCTAAAATGAATGTCATTCTACATTTCCTAGTTACCCATTGGTTCATATCTATCTGCAAAAAGCTCATAGTTTATTTAAGGGGACATATACATACAGAGATGACAAATTGACCCATTTAAGTATTCTAACTCCCCACTCTAGGGCCCTCTTAGCATAGGATGGGACACTTTTTCTATTGAGAAAAGATCAATAATCTTACGCTGCTGCTGCTGGTGCGGGCTGTGCAAACACTTCTTTGGCCAGCTTCAGCCCAGGGTTCTTTTTCTTCCCTGAGAGACAGAAACAATAAAACATGATTATCACAGATCTTTGTTAAGATCATTCAAGATGTATTAAGCATCACAACAAGCTAGTATGATCAGCAGTGTTTATGTCCAAGCCCATTCTCAATATTACTCTAAGTTAAGAGCAGATTGGGGTTGGAATCGGAGGGTAGCTCACCATACGATATGGGATAAGTGGCCCAGGACAACAATAATATCGGGATACAGCAATTTGGCGATAATTGATATTTGGATAGAGTGGACAGAATCTGAAGTCAGGGAGAGAGAGAGAGTGGGGAACGACACGCAAGAGAGAGGCGCCACAGGTGGTAGGAACTTGAACCCGGGCCGCACGCCTTGAGGACAACAGCCTCTGTTCATGGGGTGCAAAAATCAACCACCTGGCTAGGCAAGCATAAAGGGAGGGGGACATCACAATAAGTGATTGAGTGAAGACTATGAAATGCCCTGAAAAGGTAAAGGATATTTATTCTAGGGCGCGACCGATACAGGGTTTTTGGGTCCGATACTGATGCCGATATTAGTGATAGAAAACAATTTGATACCAATATATTGTCCGATATCTTTCTTCCATCTGTAGAGATAGATAGATAGATAGATAGATAGATAGATAGATAGATAGATAGATAGATAGATAGATAGATAGATAGATAGATAGATAGATAGATAGATAGATAGATAGATAGATAGATAGATAGATAGATAGATAGATAGATAGATAGATAGATAGATAGATAGATAGATAGATAGATAGATAGATAGATAGATACACATTTATTGCGGTGAATCCCGTTTGTTGTAATCCCTACAGCACCCTCTGCTGGTGAAAGAAAACTGCTAGTGTAATATAATGAAATTATAAATCGGCGCAAATCTGCGATAAAAGTTACCGATAGTCACTTGATATGCTAATATCGGCTGATATTATCGGCGGGCCAATTAATCGGTCCGGCTCTAATTCAACTTCTTTGGCCATTAACTGTCGTTCGTGTCAGAAACACCACGGTCATGAGGTAGTGACATGGTGGGTCAGATGGGCAGGGAAATCTTTGCATTGTTTTTTATTTTATTAAAATATTAATATTTGGCCACAGTGATTAAATAATCGTATCACATGGGGTAGGACGCCGATATTGCAGACGTGCCTCACAAGTGCAAGAGCAGATGTTTGCAGGTTTTATTTGAGACCATTCAGTGCAAATTTAAAGTGCTCTGCGTGTTATCATGCATCTACATCTGCCTAGTGACAGGGGATTTTATTTTTGTTCTGGAAGTGAGGAGTGTTTTCAAGGTTAGAATCAATTTGCAGCTGCCTCTGACACAAACTGTAGCAAATGATCTGTTATCTAAGTGGAGATTAGGTGTACTCAAAGCTCAAAGCAGAGGCCCAGCAATAGAAGGAAGGTGGACTAAATGACTAATCGACATTGGTATGATGACTCAAAAATGAAGGGGGGTTGGAGGGGTAGAAAGAATCAAGCTTTCCTTCCTGTCATGATTTTTTTCACGTCAATAATCACTGCTACTGGGGCAACTTGTTTATGTTACTCTCTTTCTAAAGTCAAGTTCTGGAGCCTTGCACATTTTCTAATTATCTGGAGTGAGGTGTTGTAAACTGTGCAGCCCTGGAGACTCTCTGTGTTAAATCAATGACAGCAGCCCCATTCATAAACACAGTTTACCAGCAGGCTCTGGGACTTCCCACAAGGGGCTGTGAATCCCTGCCAGAATGACACAGCTACCGGGCCTACGAGCCGCAACACAGGAAAAACAACTCTGAACACGGACACTCGTGTTCAGCATGTTCGCTCTTGTCGCAAGGTCGTCAGGAAAAACAGAGAACTTTTCTTGACCCTCATCCGTGTGTGCTAGGACTTGGCCACAGTTTGGCCCACTGGGATATGATGATGAGAAACAGTTTAGACATGGCTGGTTATTTCCTGTTCTTGTCTTGCAGCATGCAGGCTCACACCAGACTGTGGAATTATTCTACCCCAGTTTAGAGAAACTGGTATAATTCTCAGGGAAGTCACTTTATTGTGGAACAAATGCAACAGCTCTTTCGAGCAAAAGTTAGCAATGGGTCATCTCATTAGTGCTGTAGGCTTGTATTTGCCGTTTAGTGAGTTGCACCACTCCTGTGCGGAGGAAGTCGATTGGGTAAACCCCTTCTTGCTTGATCAAGTTGAAAAGGAAGTAAAAGTTTTACTAAGATTTTAGATTCTATTGCATACCTCTGAAATGTCACACAGGTTCATTTTGTGCTGCAGCCCTAAAATAGTGCCACAGTGTCTGGAGCGACTATGGCAGTCTCATGTGGTAGGGAGAGATTGAAGTGTGATTTACTCACACATGCTCAGTCAAAAATAGACTTTGTGTTTCCTCTGCGTGGGATAAAGCAGGAGCACTCAAAGCCTCCGATGACCTGACCAATGAGACAACCTTTTGTTCACGTTAACACAATTAGGGCAGCAGCAGACATGATGGTGCAGAGCAAAAACATCTGGCACGCCACATCTGCTTTAAAGCTGTTAGAGAGATATCTAATTATGCTTTACATACTCTCTAAGGTAGCAGTGTGCTGTGCAGTAACCCTGTAGTCCAAACTGTGGGGTGGGACGTGACTCACAGTCAGCCAGTCAGACTGGACACATCCGCTTAAAACACAACAACTGTCACGACCCCATTGGGAAATATGATGTCACTTCGCTCTGCCTGCTGCTTGCTTACCCGGTAGGGCCAACTAAGGCCAGATTCACATGGCACCCTATTGCTACAAAGGGCTGAAATGCATCGAGTCAGGGCTGATCGGACACAGTAGTCCTATGACATCAGCCTTAGCTTTAGTCAAAGTATAGGCAACACAACAAAATACATATATAGACACCAATAATTTAAGTGGTTAGCATTTCATGGGACAGGGGGATGCAGACAATGCCAGTGCTAACTTTTAATTGAGGTGGACATTTATATCATTGCATGCAATTAAAACGTATCATATATCTAAATGCAACACAAGTTGCATGTTGCACTTGTTAAAAAAAACTCCCAACTGCAGACATGTTTCATTTATAGTGTGGATCATAGTGTCTTCATAAAACGAGTAGTTTGCTGATGCTGAATTTAGATTTATTAGAGTTTGTATCAGCTGCTACAGACAGTTAAGTGGTGCACTTCTACAAGAACGGCAGCAATTCTTCTAAAACCAAAGATGTTCCATGGAAAGTATTCAGGGTGGAATAATTGCATACGTCATGTGAACAAGAATTTCTGGATTGTGCACGAGGGATCAAAGCGTCAATAGCTGCGTGGCGAGTCACCATCAGGAAGCTCCAGCCTCGGAGTGGGTCCATACAGAAAAGGATGACTCATGCACAGATAATCTTCTGCACCACCCTATCAGCTATGCTAGTAGGGAGAACACAATCTCTAAACATGCCTCAGCAATACCATGCTGAGCAGTACTGCAATGCACTATACTAAGGCCCACTCCACCCTTGACCACCCAAGGTTTAACTCTGTAAAGTGGCCAGAAAAGGGAAGAAAAAAAAGGAAAAAACCTACATGGACACCTCAGGCCTGCATCTGTGCACACAATAATTACAGCACAGAACCTGTGTAGCAGCTATAGAGTCTGTGCTTGCAGCCAGTGAACTGTCAACAAAGAGAGAGGCTGCTCTAGGTATTGGTGCTGCAAGTCAAAACATGCCATGGTAGGCCAAAGGCTGTGATTGCCTGTGAGCAGCACCCCAGCCAATCTACATAGCCCTCTCAAAACAGTGTGTACTCCCGACCATGGTAACGCTAGTATGATTGTGTAACACAGCACAAGCGGTGAACTTGAAATGTAAATTGACATCATCACCATCCTGTTTGTGTGTGTGTGTGTGTGTGTGTGTGTGTGTGTGTGTGTGTGTGTGTGTGTGTGTGTGTGTGTGTGCGTGCGTGCGTGCGTGCGTATGTGAGTGCGTGACGCAGAGGAAGGACCTTGATTTTTCCAAGGTGTGTATTTTATTCAACACAGTGCAGTAATTATCACACAGCACAGACTCACTGGCAGGCGGAAGCTGACTATGTGATAGCGCCCTGGCTTCTTAGCATTGCCGCCTGTTTTAAAAAAATAACACAATGTCCAATATAGAAGCAGAAGGATGGAATAATAAATGCATTTTAAAGGACGAGGCGCTAAAAAAATATTTGAGCGCTAACGCCAAAAGGTCCCAACACAATCGATCAGTCATGAGTCAGGAGGCCGAGAAATACAAACACCTGTGGTCCCAGTGTGGTTTACTTTCCCCGAAAGCGAGAAACTGATCCCAGGGCGGTGATTTCCAGCTAAGGGGCAACTTGGTTCATAATTACAGCTTGGCAAAAGTCCTTTATTGTCGTGAGAGTGGTGTTAGCTAATGTTAACCACAACACGGGAACTTAAAGAAGCGGTGCGACTAGCTTAAAAATTAGCACAAACTTTAATTTAGCACACACAAATATGTCTATGCTAAATACCTTTAGACACCGGGACGACTAGAGACTTCACATAATGATAGAAAGCAGAAAAGACATGCTGGCTAGCTTCTCTTTCCTCCTCTCATACATGCAGCTTTCCACCTGGCAAGGTTACGTTTCTCAAACATGGTTAGCTAAATAACTTCCCCACAAACTGCAACTCAGTATTCAAAGTGTATGCACGGTGTTGTAAAAAATAAAATGAGTGAGAAAAAAAACACTTACCTCCTTTAGACAGAGACATTTCCCCTTTGCTTTGATGAGGGGGAAGGGAAGCACAAAGACTTTTGCCTTTTTCTACTCCCTCCCTCCCTGCATCAAGCCTTACACCCGCTCAGGATCGCTGGCTTGTGCAAAAAAACTAGCAGCGATAAAAAACTAAACGCTTCTTCTTCGTGCAATCTTTGCGCTTCAATCGGCAGCTAACGCGTTCAAAGATCGACCAGCAGATAATTGCACAACTTTAAATAAAGTCGGCGCGGGTTGTACACTTCGAGTTAGTTTGCTAACAAAACCTGCACTTTTAGGGTGGCCAAAGTCTGACAGCTGAAGGCTCCAACGACGTGATGACGTATTTCCTGCAGCGCGCTAGGCAACATGGGAGGTGGAGTGTGTATTGTGTGAGCTCTTCAACCCTGGCAGTCTTTTTCAACAATTTCTGTAATAAAACATTTAAAACAGATGATTTTGCCTATTTCAAGCGTGTTTTGTAAATCCAACAAAGGCTACCAGAGGATGATTTTTATAGTATTGTCTTTTATTGTTATTCTTGTGTTTTTCAGGATAAAAATCACACACACGCCTATGGTAGTGTCTTTAAGAGCTAGATAGTGTAAAAAAGAAAAAGGCTACCAAAAAGAAAAATGCAGCAATGACTGTCTTGAAGGTCCACTACAAAGGAACATTGAAGGGATTGACCTTTATTTTAAACATCTTGGTTTGTAAAGAGAAACCACATGTTTTATGGAAAAAAGCCTATAAGTGTCATGAACTAAACATCTGCTAAAATCTATGGTTGACTGCTGAATTCTGAAATCAATCATATTGATAACAGTTAGGCCTACATTTGATTTGAAGAAGAAAAAAAAACAAGTGTTCTACATTAACTATGCAAACCACATTAACCATGATAGACTTTTAAATAGTCAAGGAACAAACTATTGGGCATGAAATACCTGAAAAAAATACAGTACATTGAAGTTTTTTTTTACCGTAAACCAGAAATACTGAAAAACCCACCATCGTTATTGAGATTATCACTGCTGAGCCGTTGAATTGTGAGTCCGTTATTTAACTAATCACCTCTTTGCTGAATAGTTTGAAGGCAACAAAATGCACAAACTATTCAACAATGGAGATGCCGCAGAACTGATGCATAAACATGTGCTGTGATATGAGTTTACTTTGGAATATGTGTGTGTGTGATTGTGCAAGTAGAATAGTGGATAACCGATGGTAAGGACACGCCAGAATCCTGCCTTCACTTCCTGGCAACAAGGAGGCTATGGTAAAGAGGTTTTATTATAATGTGCAGATAGAGGGAGCTGTCAATCAGGTACTCTGATACACGGCGCTGCAGGTCGGCATCCAGCAGGAAATCCCCAGCCTCCTCTGTGCTCTGGTGGAAGTTGTAAACATGGCGAACCACCACCTTGCCTTGCTGTCGTGCCATCACAATCACCGTCTTCTGGAAACTCACACCGGCAAAATCTGGACTAGATGTAGCTGGTGTCACAATGATGCGAGGTCGACCTCCATCGGTGCGTGTAGGTTGCATGGCACCCAGCTCGGTATAAGTTGACCTGGCACTGAGTGGGAGCCAGCGAGGGGAGAACAGGGCGTTCCAGGTTATTCTCTTGCTCGAGTCGTGTCCGCTGGGGCCGAGCTGGGTCTGGAAGCTAAAGCTGCGGTCATCACGGGTTGGGCTATTGATGACCCAAGGGGAACCCCAGGAGGAGGAAAGGTAGTTACGGGGAGTGAAAATACTGCAGTTGACGTCAAAGTATTTGGCCAGTTGAATAGGTGAGGCGGAGTGAAACTGGAAAGCTAGATAGAGAAGATCTCTGATAGACTCGTAGTGCTTTTGCATGAGGGCAGATTGCTTCTGAAGACGGAACAGGTGTTGAGGGGGGATCATACCATATCGAACAGCTCTTAGGGCGGTTTCTACTGTCTTACTGATGGGCTGGTTTTGGTTAATCCAGGCCTCCAGGGCCTCATAGAGCTCCAGCTCACTCTGCAGAATGAGGTCAGAGCGCTGGAGCAAAGAGAGGAGCAGGTCTTCACTGATGGAGCTCCATTCCCCACTCTGGGAAACAGATGACAGGTTCCAGGACAGGTACTGCAGGCAGCTGTCTTGCAGGGTCACGTCCCCAGTTTGTAGAGCATAGTTGTACCAGCCAATCACATGGCCGGAGGGGGAATCACTTGACAGATGTTGGGTCATATATTGGGTTAGACCCTGTTGCAAACTCCACACGCGGTACTTGCTGGCCAGCTTGTGCAGAGAAATAGCCTGATCCAGCCGCACTGAGATATCCCCGCAGTACAGATACCTGCAGGAAAAAAAAGGTTGCTTTAGTAAAGCATGCTATATTTGAAACATGTGTTCTCTTCTCACATGTGAGTCACTGAATAAACCCACACCGTCCGTTTTCAGCTGTGAGCCTAAAACAGCAGATGTAATTTTAGAATACTTCAAAAGCTGGAGCTTCTCATTTCTGCAAAGGATGGAGGCAAATTGTTGGAGAAGATTTATAGGTGACAAAAGTGGAAAAATACAGTTGTTTCTGAAGTGTACACTCAGTCACCCTCACCTGACAAACTTGTCAAAGACGGCTGCACAGTCAGCCGTCTCCTTCAGCACAATATGACTGTTATTGCGAGTGAGCAGCAGTTCCTCAAACACGTCACTCTGCAGTGTGAGAACCAGGCTGTGGGCCTGGATCACCTTCACTTCATCTGTGTTGATGGTCTGCACCCGGAGAGTGACATCACTGCTGTTCCCCATGGCCAGCAGGTTCTCCATACGCTGCACCAAACTCATGGAGTGATTCAGCACCGTGGCCCCATTGTCCAGCCCTGCCTCCTGCTTCAGGGCAGCTGTGGAGAAAATAGAGCGAGAAGATGGACTAGAAGCACTTACCGCAAACACAATCGGAGCTTTTTCAGTGCAGAAGAAATTTGCCTTGGAGCTGCTACTGTACATTCATTTTTATTTTCTACTTTCATGACCATCATTTGCATCAACTTGACTCTACTTTCAAGCAGGATTCATGTGCATTTGTTCTTAAACTTAAACAGATTTGACACAGGAAAAGAACTTGAAACGAAACTCTTTGACTTAACCACGACCGATAAGAAATGTGTCAGGGAGAAATCTGACTTGCACATCCTTCAATTTTTTCTGGTTTCAATTATTCGAGAAAGAGAGGAACAAAACAGGTGGCTGACTCAGAAAACCTCCGCTTACATGTTCTCAAAAAGGATCCTGAGTTTGCAGCGCAAATTGCAGATGGCTGCTTCTATGCACTCCCTTGTGCGCAAGTACAAGTGGCACATACTGGAGGAGCACACATGAAAGACTCAGCGTGACAAGTTACTGTTTCCATTCTGCTCCACCACAGCCGTCAGCAGCCTTGTTGGCCTGCTACTGGGGGTTTAATGAGACACTGGGGGAGAACTCCTGGCTCCCCGGAAAGCTTCACAGGCTTATCTTAGCCACAATGAAGAAGCCCGCTCTTCAAAGTAACCTTTTTCCAATTAGTGAGCCAAGACCCTGAGCCAGCTCAGCATATAGTGGTGTACGTGTATGAGGGGGTTGCATCTTGACAGATGATTCTGGCATGGTGTAGCCAATTAGAAAGTCACCAAATTCATGATCACTGGAGAAACAGTTGTATCTGTTACATAATTTATCTATTTTTCCAAATCTTGCCAGGGAAAAAAATCTGAGTGAGTTCCATCAAAGTACACCAAAAGAAACGTATGAATAAAGAATGTTTCAGTCTCTTTAACGCCAGCTTACAAGAGCTGAAAACATAAAATAAAACAGTTTATACACAGTGGCTAAATATAGGATCAGATGAGTCTGTGCTCACTAGGAATAATACAAATATTAATCTGACAGCAGAGGAATGTGGCCTTCAATAGCTTTGCCTTCAAATCAGGTATAGTCAGATCTTCTTTCATGAGTAAGAAAAGCTTTTCCTCTGCGCTTCTTCTGTACTGTATCACTGAGCCGGCACAAAGCCAGGCAGCAAATGGACCTGCCTGTCTCTCCCTGCACCCAGCAGACAGATAGATGAGCACAGGATGAGTAGAATAGATAAATAATACCCATCCTCTGCCCTGAGGCTGGGCACGAGCCACACATTCATGCTGTGCCCTACTATGCTCCGAAAATTCAGGGAAGGCTGGAGTGAAATAAAAAACACAGCTTCTTCTACAATGTAGGATTTTTTTTTTGAAAGATGCAAAAGTGATTAAAGTCTTTAAAAGCAAACAATTCAAAGTGCTGAAGACATGAGTTAACTTACCTCCTCTGACTGTCACAGAGTTGATCAAGAGGACCAGGGTGCCCATAAAGACCCAAGCAGGGATCCCTTGTTCCAAAGAGCGTACCATTTCTTCTGAGTTCTTTCCTGCCTCTCTTCCTTTGTCCTTTCCCCCTCTCTTCCTCACTCTGTGCCACTCTTTTCCTGAATCTTCCTCTGACTTCTGTGCGCCTTTGCCGCGTGCGAGCCGTAAGGTGCGTTGCCCCCCTTGTGTGTGCCGCCCGGCTCCCTGTCCCGGCACTCTTTATGTAGGACGCTGGCCTTTCCCTGGCGCATCTCGCAACCCCACGGGCTCCATTGATTGGTGGAATCTGGCAGGGGCGTTGCTATAGCGACAGCTTTGATTTTGAATTTCTCCCTTTTGGATGTTACATGGTATTGATCAGTGGCACAGGGCCAACCGAGGACTCAGCTTAATGGTTTTTGTTTCATTTTTTTTTTATAGTTTAAAAGTCGGGGGAGTTAGGCACTATTAACAATCAATAATAACACAGTTTCATATTTTCATGGCACTCAGAAAGCTGCAAATATCCACACTGCTAAATTTTGTTTATATCTAATTATTCAATTAATTACAGCAGGTTGCCACTCAGGCTGAGAGTAATTGAGGTTCTTGTGTGTGTGACCAACGGCAGTCAATCAAATTTTTATTCATTTTGTCGGACAGTTTTTTCAACTGAGAGCAATTATCTCTCTGATGGCATGTTAATCGCACTAATGGGAGGATAATTTCTATGGTGCCTGATCTGCTCCTTAATTTAAGGGTAGCTCTGCTGATCAAAATCAGCTGCCAATCAGGATTTTGTTAAGTCACGTTGCTGGCATCAAAATTAATGAAGTTTAAGCCAGCTGATCAAGATACACTTTTTTTTTTATATCTCTGTGCACGATCAAATATAAATCCAACTATTTGTATGTGTTTGAGTTGTTGTATGAAACAAATTCAGGCTGCATATGGATCTAATAGTCTGCCATAATAAGCTCCATACTGTGGAAATCAATATAAAATGCTGTAATGACTCAAATTGAGCTTACCAGCCCCATGGCATAATGGAAGCATACACCCTACATTAACAATGTAACTTGGGTACTGCAGGAATTTGATTCAATGTAAAACGGCAGCAATGTAATGCTCATACATAATGCTTGGGGCTGGAACACATTTGGAAAGTGCCATTTATATGAGCCTATAGCATTGATCTGTCAGTCAGAGATGGGTCAGTGAATACTGAGATCTTTGTTAAATTTTCTAAAAAAGATAAGCTCAGTACGGATTGATTTAAAAAAAAAATCATTGCATCTAACAAGGTCATTAGTCCAATCGAGATATTTATACTGAAATGCCGCAATGTGATAAAAGTGTTCAAAATAGCATCTGCCTCTACAGAGACACAAACAAGGACAGACATTTTAGAGGGATTTGGGTTGTGGTGAAGCCTCAGGCCTGCCAGGCTGCAGTAACAATGCAGGAGCAGAGATGCTCTGTGAGACCCCAACTTGAGCAACTGCTATGAATAACCTGACAGGTTCCCTGAGGAGAGCGGTGCTGCTGAGGTGCCCTAATGACGGCGGCTGCAACAAACTGGACCAGACAACATAGACAGGGCATTGGATCCCACAGTATATGGTAGCGTCTTCTATTTCTTTGACTTTCTGGAGGAGATGCACACAAATGGGATTCAGGAATGTGAATGCAATAAACCTGTATAGAGGCAAATAATGTGAATTGCATGATAAAATATTTCTACCTGGTATTATAATACTTTATTCTACATGCATATTGGGCCTACATCAGTTTGCAGCTTTAGAAATCTGTTGTTCAGCTACATAATAAGCAGAATGTATCCAAAGCCCCCCTCCAAAAAGGAGAATGCCCTTCATGAAGGTGACATTGTTTTCTCCTTTGAGATCGGCCCCTATTAAGAATCTGCTATGCAAAGGGATGGATTGATGAGCTGCTGGGTTTGTGAGAGCACCCCTCGGGATGAGATCCATTGAGGGATCGATGCACCACAGGGGGGCCCATCACGCAGCATAAACAGTGTGTTTAGTGCAGGCGGGATGCCAGAGTTAGCTTCGGCAAGGTGTCCTGGATGACCTTACTCCTGCGCATGCCCTTTGAATCTGGTCCACTTAAATGGCTTTTGAAATAAACGTGCATGTTACATGTTGAATGCATCAAATATCTGATGAATATCTGGAAAGAAAATAGTGGAACAAGTCAAATAATTAAAATAATCTTAAAATCAGCTGCATTTTTGGTTTTGTTGCACATTTCACAACAAAATGAGGAAGCAAGATGATGAGAACATTTGGGAACTTTTCAACCACTCTAGACAAACAAACAGACAGACAGAAAGAGAGACAGACAGACAGATCAAAGGACTGGTTCATATCTAAAAAAATACCTTACCTCTCTTCAACTTCAACTTTTTAACTGTATTGTCCCTGAGGGGAAATTTGTTTTGCAGCAAAATGAAAACATATAGAAAACACAGGCACATAGACTGAGACAATAGACACAACATACACCGTGAACAAAATTAAATACGTAAATACAAGAGTTCATCAGGTAACAACAGGAAACTGAGAATGTATATAAATGTCCATAACACTGGAATCAAAACCCATCATCATTCATCAAGGTCATCATTAGTGTTCAGAAGCTAGATGGTCTGAGCTATTAAATAATTTTTCAACCTATTGGACTTGGCTTTTGGTAATCTGTGTCTCCTACTTTAGGGCAGAAGCTCAAACTCCCCAAACAGAGGATGTCGAGGACTCTGTAAGATGTCTCGAGCCTTAGCTGCAGCTCTCTTTCTGAAGGTGAGAGACAGATCAGGTAATTTCACCCCAATAACCTTACTGGCAACTTTAATAATGTGTTGCAAACTGTTTTTGTCTACTATTAGATTACCAAACCAGGTGATGAAACCGAAATGTGAGGACTATTTGCTTCTGGAGATTTAATTCTGCTCTTTCCTGTTACGATATGTTCTGATCTGACAGAAATAAAGTGCATCAGAGTTTCTTAGCACTGTACAATGTCATCATTTTCACAGTGTTTTAGCAAATTCCAGATGTTTATATATCGGCAAAACACATTGTTCAGTATTACTAAAGACAGTTTAATCAATGGATTTAATCAATATTGCTTTTAATCAAATGGTTGTTAAATGGCATGGTGAAAGCAGATCAATAACAGGCCTGTTTTGTTGTTCAATCTGATTTGATTACGCAACACAGGACTCCATCTCTCCTGTAATAACATTTTCCACCAGGTGGCTCTGCAAACTGGAGGCACAGTTTCCCATCTGATGATGTCTGCTCTGTAGAGAGGAAATAGACCCAAAGTATGAAACCAAAGCAGAGGATTGTTTATGAGTAAATAATTGCATATAAATTAGGTGGAATAAATGGCAGAAATGAAAGAGGATTTTCTTTAAAATGCATTACTACATGTGTACCCTTTCCCCCTTTATTATTAAAAAACAGGACAGCACAAAAAGACATCATTTATCCCCTTTTAAGTAAAAAAAAAACTGAAAAACAGTAGATCCAATCACTAAAACGGTTAATTATGAATCACCAATGTGCTTGAAATCAAAGTCTCTGTATGTCAAATAGGCCAGACCGTGTCCAACGGCCTGCAAACACAAGTGAACATGTTTCACTTGAGAGGTGAGTGGGTCCTTTGTTTGGGTGTAAGCTGCCTGAAACAACAGGCTGGCTGCTAATCTCGCAGAATATGCAAAGCTGGGGAGAGGTTGGATAAAGACACAGAGCGGTTTGAGCTGGGTCCATACAGAAAGTTACACACACACACACAAGATCATCAACACAACAACTGTGCATGACAGGAAAGCCATTATGAAGCTTCTGCCAGTGAGCCCATTATAGCATGGTTCAGTAGCAGCAGTTAACGAGTGGGCAGGTGGAGGACTGTCCATGATTGTACCCGGAAAAACACGCTGGAGTTTAAAAAAAAAAACCCAGCTAAGAAATAGATCGAACCAAGCTTCAAAATTCGATAAAAGTCTACTCGAGTGAAATATATCGGGTAAGCTTTTCTTTGTCTTTCTGGGGTGGGTTATCCTCACCGGGAGTAAACCTACACGAGTCACCTGTTGGAGTGGTCACCAGTCCAGGTAAGAAGCCCCTGATGGAGCCGTATTACTCTAATGCCTCTATAATGCTTTCATTGTTTTGCCTGTTTGTTTAAAGTTGTGCTTGAGTAACTATTTTCATAGTTTCAACGATATGCCTTTCTAAAATCATATCGATAATAAAGATAATAATTAAATATTCGACAAAATGCCAACTTTTCCATGAAAAAAATGAACGCCTGTTTTGCAGTTTTAGAAAATTAATATTAGATTTTTTTGGGGGGGGGATTTTTATCAACCTTTGCAGGAAAACTTAATGCCACTATGTGAAATTACTGGAATCAAAGCAACCTTTCCTTTATATCAAGCTGTACTTTGAGCAGAGATGCAGATAGTTTACAATTTTGTGCACACGTTTTATGCCACCACTATCTTCGTTGTTTTAGCAACGTTTTAACCATATTTATTTCTCAGTCTCTCTATTAAGTATGAGAAAATATGTACACTAAACAGAACAAATGGCTTCTGCTGGCAAAAATGTAGTATTTAGCGTGACCTTTGTTTGCACTTGGCGCATCTTGAACTCTTTTGGGCAGACTATCTTTAAGTTTTCTTCAGTAATTACTAAGCTTCCTTCAGCACTTCTGAGAGTTCTTCTTTAGTTCTAGGCTGTCTTACATGTGTTTCTCTTGCCAGGTGATCCCATACCGCCTGTTTAATATTCAGGATTCTGCATAGGATATGACATTGGCCGTTTGCTTATGATTGTTGTCAAGCTGAGAAATAAAACCATCCAAAATCAGAGGCTTTCCAGAAGGAATGGCATAATCAATTACAATGACAGTGCTAAAACAAGAAATGTAATGGTGGCCTAAGTCTTAAGTGTACTGCTTTTAAAGTCTCCTGTTGAGTTTTATAATGAGGCCTCTGCAAATTAGATGCTGTAGCAAGGCTAGACTGAGCTGTGATTACATCATGACATCATGTTGTAATTAAAGACAGACAGGACAATTTGTAGGATTCTTCAGAGGATTTATTTCAACTGTACAGCATAAGACAGTTAGACTCCAAGTGATATGTACAGTATGTGAATGATATTTTTTTTATTCTTCCTCAACAACACAATAGGGTGTCATGATTTGTTTTAAAGTGAATGCAAACTCATTAGCCCTTGCATTGTCCTCCAACTAATCCAATATAAATACTGTAGTTTGCATCAGATTTGCATGTATATTTTAATAATCTTTGTATTTTTTTTTTTAAAGGATTTAAAATTCCGATCTGCATTGAGACCATGGGTTCGACCAGCCCTCCCAAAGGCTGTGGTTCCAGTATCAACTCCATATTTCACAACCTGTGTGACCTCACTACAGTGTGGGGGGTCGTGGTGGAGGCTGTAGCCACTGCTGGTGTCATCACCTCCTTCGTTCTCTTCATTGTCCTCATGGCCAGCTTACCGTTTGTGACGGACAAGAAGAGAAAGGCTATGGTGGCCCTGCAGGCGGGCATTCTGGTCTGTACTCTGGGACTCTTTGGACTCACATTTGCCTTCATCGTGGGTCGGTACTCGACCAGCTGTGCTGCACGGAGGTTCCTCTTCGGAGTGCTGTTCTCAGGCTGTCTGTCCTGCCTGATGATGCACGCGTTGTGGCTGATCCTGCTGCAGCGTGGCCGGGGTCCCAGATGCTGGATGTTCTGCCTGGGTGCGCTTGGTCTGTGGATGGTGGAGGTGATCATCAACACTGAGTGGCTAATCACCACTGTGGTCAGGAGCTCCCCCGAAGATGAAGCAGACCCTGACCTCTCTTGCAGCTTTGCTAGCCTGGACTTTGTGATGGCTCTGATCTACGTCATGGTGCAGCTGGTCGCTGCAGTAGTGATGTCTGTGCCCACGCTGACACACAAGCAGAAGCAGTGGCGGCGAGATGGAGCTTTCATTCTGGTGACTGGGCTCTTCACCTTGGCCATCTGGGTGACTTGGATTGTCATGTACCTCCATGGTAACCAAGTGGTCGGAAGTCCGAGCTGGGATGATCCGACTCTGGCTATAGCTTTGGTTTCAAATGCCTGGGTGTTCCTCTTCTTCTACAGCATCCCAGAAATAAGCTTACTGACCAAGGAAGACCCAGACCAGGAGCCGCTGGATGACGGAGATCATGTTTATCCCACCAGGAGCCTGGTGTATGACAACATCCTGAAGGAGCCGGAGACACGCCCCCAGAACATGTACATAGAAAATAAAGCCTTCTCTATGGATGAGCCTACAGGTAGCCTACACATTATTGTCTTGCAGTAATCCTATAGCATAAAACTCCTGAAAATTTCCAGAAACTTTGGGGTGAGCTGGATGTGTGAACACAAACAGCCACATTATTCCCCCTTCATGTGTGAAAACTTACTCAGGAAGGTTTCAGGGCTAGCCTGCCTGAATTTTCTAGAAGTTTTCAGGAGTTCATATGTAAAAAGGGCTTTATGGTGCTTTAACACGCATGCAAAAATGAGCTGCATGTGTTATACAACAGGCAAAATTTTCCACCCTGACTTTACCTGGAATAGACATTCCCCTTGTAACATTTCTGTGAGAAGTCGGGGAGAGCTGATGTATGAATCCTGCAGGAAATACTTGGAAATTCACTGCGACTCCAATTATTGTTACAAGGGCAGAAACTCATTATAGCGTCAAACTACATTGCTTTGTCCACCATTTCTGTGTCATCCTCTTTACCTCATGCCCTGCCTCCAGAGAGCACAACTGATGAAATAATGAGGCACAACAATGGGAGGTTCCTTTAATCTGCAGTTTCCCAGAGGAAAAGAGGAAAGATTGAGAAATACTTGGTGGATTACTATTTCTATTTTTGACAAACTGGCCAAAAAGCTGCATGCTTTTTCGTATGAAATAGTAATCTGCAAATTGTTTAGTCTCCCTGAGCACAGAGCTTCTCACCAGTAACCATGAAATCCATTACAATAACAATTTACAAGCAGGTTAAATGTTTCCTGTAATGATTAGTCAATAGGTTATAATCATCATTTGTTTGTATCCCCTCACAAAGTGAAAACAGTGAAGCAGTAAAACATGATAATTACGGTTTTTTGACGATTCAATTGGAGGGTTATGTTGAATTCTGTCTCTAATCACCAATCCTAGCTCAACATAGTTAACTGCCTGACGTCCGCCATCCAAACTTTGTCTTTGGGATGTTCATTCCTGTCTGTTAAAACATAAGCAGACAACATAAGAGCTGCATTGTAATACCTGCATTATCTTCTCTTTTGCACTGCCCCGCTCGAGACGTCAGAGCTGTAGACAGTTAAATGTAATGTTGACCACATCTGCAGAACCCATGGGAATGTACTTATAGGACAAAAATAATAATGTGCCATTTAGAAATAATTTACCCCTTTTTTAGGAAAAAATGTCTGACATACTTTTTGAAGGTTGTGTCCTTTGCCAAAGTTAGGAAGCAGATAGCCTCACACAAGCAACGATCAACACACTTGGGTTGTCCAAACGTTCGATACCTTGATACTTTTCGATGCCACGTGTTTTAAATACAATCTCTGTTACCTTAATGATTGACACTATTTGAAAAATACTAAAGCTGCTACAAATCCTTAGTTAATTTTTCAAACAAAAGCTGCAGGGAGCGAAAAAAAGAGAGAGCACCGTCTAGATTCCACAAATATGTTGGCAACATTTTGGTATCGACATTTTTGTGCAATATAGACAGGACTTTGCCTGCACTTCTTTTCAAACTATAAACCGGAAATTAACCAGTATTTGGTGTCTTGGACTTTCACTTGCGTTGCCATGGTATTGAAAATATTGTCAATATTGTTTAAGTTTCACTAGAGTCGTATCGAAGTGTGACAATCTGGTAACTTGAAAACTTAGGTGTGACCTACGATGTTAAAAGCGCTTTGAGAAGTTAGAAGACTAGAAAAGCGCTATACAAGCTCAAGTCCATTTTCCATTGAAACAACATGAGATGCATTAAATGCGTGTTTTTCTGTGTTTAAGTGTCAAGTCTAAAGTGATATTAAAAACCAAATACTCTGCCTTTCCTTCAACCAGTATCCATAAGGCCGGAGTCTCCGTACGGTTCTTATAACGGTCAGCTGCGAAGTTGTGTGTACCAGCCCACTGAAATAGCACTAATGGCTAAGGGCTTAACAAGGGTGAGTAGGTGCACAGTATATTTAACAATATTAAACATCTCTTCCAACACGTCTGCAACCATCCCTTCTTTTGTGTGTGTTTCTGCAGATGAACCAAGAAGCGATGCTCCCCCGAGCCAGAACCCCGTCTTTGAATCCGGGATGTGTGGGCTCCCTGCCTCGTTCACACGTGTCCCTACCTTCTTAAGGACTGTCACATGCAGGCAGTAGGTCTCAAAGAGGGCTACCAACACTTAAAGCCATGAGATTAAGCTCCACTAGGGCTTTGTTGCACCCACACTGACTAGTTTGTCTGTTTGTATACATGTTAAGATTTTCCCTACCACGTGTTTCAAACATTACAAAGTTCGTTAGTTTAACGATCGGCAGTATCATAAAGTACTGAAGCTTTAAAATTACTCAAAATAACTACGGACCTGCAGACATATTTTGAAACGAAAGCTGCTGTTAGCAACAGAGACACAGTGCTGTCTAAATTGCACAATCATGTTGTCAAACTTTCATTGTGCAATATAGACAGTGTGCAGGAGTATTTGTGCAATTCTTGCTAATTAAAAACAAGAAATTACCCAATATGGAGTGCCTAGGATTTCTACTTTTGTTGAAGTGGTATCAAAAACAGGTATCGAGTTTTCACTAGTATCATATCTGCGTTTACATTTCTGTTGTCCTGAAAACCGAAATACGTACAGCCTTCAATATTTTATTTTGAAATGTAGTGCCTCGGTTCCTCTATTTAATTTCTAATCTCTCCTTACCTCCTACTGAATGTTAAACCATCTTTTTCACATGTTGCTTTTCTCATTAGGAGAAGACAAGATGTCAAGAAATGTGTATCTTCATGGTAAAGAAATTAGAACCCGACCGATTAATCGGCCAGCTGATAATATCGGCCGATATTAGCGTATCAAGTGACTATCGGCTAATTTTAACGCAGCTATTACTAGATTTATTTACTAGTCAAAAAGCATTTTGTTTGAGTTTCATTGTATAACACTTGCAGTTCTCTTTCACCAGCAAACAAGCATCATCACTCTCCAGAGTGTTAAGCGGTGATGCATGTACATGTGCAGTTTCTTTCTAGTTGAGTGACCATCTTGTCTTCATTATAGTGTTTGATAACTAAAGTGTTGGATAACTGCATTTGAGGGATAAACAGAATAAATGTGTAAATCTAGATCTAAAGATTGAACATGGATCAAAGGAACTGATATCGATATCTGCACCAAAAATCCTCTTATCGGTCGGGCCCTAAGAGAAATGTCTTCCCTTTTTGGCTAGGTGAAAGAGCGACAACTCTTCTCTCTCTGCTTTTTACACATCTACAAACTCAACTCACAACTTGGAACAATGAATAAAAACATTTAGGTGACAACTGACCTTCTGTATGTTGATGCTGGAGACACAATAGACAAGCATTAGGCACGGATAAAGGTTTATACATTTGACTGTTACATGTTAGTTTTTATCCAAAGGTGTTGTGTTCTCTGTAATCGTTTTTTTTTCTGCTGATTTTTGTGATCTGTTTGTAGTTAAACACACTTTGTAATTAAGACGTACTCTGAGAGCCATACATCTTTGTAGTGTCTTGGACTTATAGAAATGTAATATCATGTAAAGTTGTCAAATTCTAACTTATTAAACCTGTAAAGGTTCCTAAAAATCCGGTGTGGCTGTTGGATCTTTGGGTTGTCGCAGACTTGCAGGTCAGGCAGATGTGGTGCGATGCAAGAGGAAGTGTCACAGGTATTACCATGAGCTTAATGCTGCACAGTTATTTACATATGCTTGTTTGATCAAATATAAAAGCTTATCATACTGCTGTGTATGGGCTTACTCTGCCAAGAAGGCATCATACTTTAAAAAGGAGGAGGCACAGAGATGATTACTAAATGTAGTCTAAATATTAGAACAGTTACAAATTGCTCCTGAATTCATAGTTTTTCAAAATAAAATACCAAAAATATTAGTGCAGGTTTAAGCAAATTGCTTTGAATTCTTTCTTTCCTCTACAAGAGCAGGAACAACTATTCACAAATGATGTCGCACACACCTGCTCACACACACGCACTTTCAGAGCTTCCGAGAGAGTGGAGGCTGCCTAGCAGCAGGCTGAGTAGGCTCTCTCTCGATCACTCCCACCATCCTGTGCTGTCAGCAGTCAGGAGAGAAAAGTAGCTCACAAACTGGAAGTCGCACAGATTAGAAATATTCAACAGATCATGTATGTAGATTATCAGGATTTTACTCCTCATGCCTACACCATTTTTTTTCTCTTTGTTGTTGTTGGTGGTGGATACAAAACAGATGCAAAGTGCTGCAAAAAAAGTTCAAACAACCTGACAAGTGAACACAGGAAAGGACAAATGTATCCAAATTTAAACAAAATGAGGCTTTCACACATCTGACATCTGTTTTCTGAGCATTTCTAACTCCCTTCTTACTTAGTAACTGCCTTATTACAGGTATGATAAACTCTGGGTTAATGGTCAAATCTTTAGACTGTCCCAGAGGAGCTGGATTTGACACATACATTTAATAAGGAGTTAACTAGTAAGGTGCCACCTCTTCAGGAGACGTTGTAAATACATGAAACCTTGGCAGCACGTTTGTTTATCGTGTAGAAGACATTAATTCCTGATCAATGACTTGAGCTCTGTTCAAGTCTCTCTCTGCCAGGCAGCACCTTTAAACCCCCTGGTGACATGAATAGCTGTCTTGTGCACATGGACACAGGTGGTTACATGACCAGTGGTGGTTCAGCTCAGCTCAGCTCATGGGAGTCAGCACTACCAATCACAAGCAGCTGTCCCCACTTAACGCATTTCATTGTCACTGTGACAACCTTCTGTGGACTAACACAGCTGAAAAACACACACACACTCACACGCCTGTGAACCCACAGAACAGATGACAGAGATTCAGTATTTAAGGGCTAAAGCATGTGGAGGATGTTATCAATAATTTGTTTGCTTTTAGATCTATTAGGCTAAGAAAGATGCAGCCGTCAAACAAAAACAGAACCTCTCTGTATTTGTACAGTTTGTCACAGGAGCCAGTATTTACACAAAGGCTGTGTTCATGACGGTAAACCTTTTAAGGATTACAAAAGTAATTAGCTGTGCCAGGCTCTAATAAGTGCTCCGCATTTGAAAAGGGCTGATGTGATTGATTTATCCCAGGACTCATGCTCACATGGAGGAACAGAGACAAACAACATTAAAACTTATGTCGTACTTGTTTAAATATACTCCAATAACCATCGTCAAAAGTCCAGTCTCGACTTTTGTTAGCATAGCTGAAAAAAAAAATCTGAAAAAGGCAAAAAACTTCACAACAGCTCTTAACGGACCTGCTGTTCTGATTGTCTTCTCATCAGCTGTTGTTTAAACGTATCTTTGTGGCCAGTAATCATTCAAACAGAGCTCAACAGAAAAGCTTTCAAAAAGACTCCATGGTGAGACCGTTCCCTTGAATGTATTCTTTATATTTCATATACAGGTTATGCTCATTTTCACCCGCTCAGCTGGGAATATAGTGAAAGGCTGCAGTCATACATTCACACATTTAGTATGACACCAGGTGCCACCAAAAAGACATTTTACTTTAAAAAAGTCTGGCCTGCAAACACTATGAAACCAGCTTTCTGCAGGAGGACTGCCCTCTAGTGGAAGCACAGCAAACTATTTCTTGACAACTGCTCAGCTCCCACACTGTGGCCTGTGGATGCAAATGTTTGCTCCTTTGCTTAAGTAAGCTACTTTGTGTTGAGCTCTTTTCTGCAGACACTCCAGCTCTAGAGTTTCTTTAACCAGTCCGTCGGCTGGTAGTTATCTTGACGGTCCCTCTCAGTTTTTTTTTACTTCACGGCTGACTGAAGCTCGGTGACTCTGACATTAAAACATCATTGAAGATTCTTGAGCTTTTTTAGACCGGCAGTCCTGGCCTCATGCTGCAGCTGTTTCTGTTTCTTGAGATGACGGTAGGCCTCCACGGCTCGCTGCCTCTCCTCCTCCATGATTCTCTGACGGGCCATGGAGGGCTTGACTGTGGAGGTTGGATTGTGGCCTAAGAGCGAATTTAGAAGAAGCCCCTTCGATGCCTGTTGGATGATGGAGACCGAGCTGAAAGTTAACATCATATTCGACCATGAGGGTCACAGACATAAAGAGATGCAGAGCAGCGTTACCTGAGGTCTGACTGGAGCTTTCCTGGGTTTGGCGCTGAAAATCGGTGGGGCCATTGAAACTTCCCCAAAAGGAACATCATCTGCAAAACACAAATCAATCATATCAGTATACAACCATGGTTTGTATGTTGTTCTTTGCTCTGCTTTATCCACACATTATGGAGCACAGCTGACCCTTCAGTTTTGTTAACCCACTAGTTACTCGTTTCAACTCTGCAGCCTTTTGGTTCCGTGCAGGTAACACACTTGGGTTAATCACAGCTCTTTAGCTTAAAAGGTTGATGTGAGCCCATTCTTTGCCTGAAAGCTTTTAAATACTCCAAATAAAGTTTAGAAACCTTGTTGGAGTTAAGGAGGACAGCTCTGTTGGGTGTCAGGTTCTTATAAAATACCCACTCAGAATATATCCTTTTTAAATCCACCTTAAATATGGCTGGTACATGCCATTACTGACTTACAAGCGCTCCTTTATATCAAATACAATGATCCTAAGAAAATGCTTTATTTACCGACAAACATCTCCTTTTCCATGATGTCCTCTTTTCTGTCCAACTTCTTCTGTTGTAGCCTCTGTATTTTCATTTTGTCGTACCTGTGCAAGAGAGTAAAGTTAGAACGAATGATATCATACGTTTCATCCAGGAAATAGTTTTCTGTGTTTAACTGTCATCTATTTATCGTTCAGGCATACTTATTGTTAATTTACATGTTGGGGTTTTCCATCCACGTGTATAATATAAACCAATGTACATGTTTTGCTTTTGGCGTGTGTTAAATGTTTCCAAGTGTTTGCTGTGATATAAATATACATGTATTTTTAAAGGTTTATTTTGGGGCTTTTTTTTGCCTTTATTTTAGAGTTTATTTTTGAATAGAGTCAGAAGTTAGGGAGCGAGGTGCTGCTGGTGAAGTGGTATCAAGCAAGATTCCCATTCTCCCGGGCTGCGCACGTCTTTTGGGGGAGGCAGTAGCTCAGTCTGTAGGGACTTTGGTTGGGAACCGGATGGTTGCCGTTTCAAATTTAGCAAAAAAGCTGGTCTGGTAGCTGGATAGGTGCCAGGTCAATTCCTAGAGTGCTGCTGAGGTGCCCTTGAGAAAGGCACTGAACCCCCAAAAGCTCTGGCGCACCCTGCGCAGCAAAGAAGCCCCACTCTGACATCTCTCCAATTATGCATGCGTACAGGTCTGGATTGTGCATGTGTGTATTTCGAGCCTGTGTTTGAGAAGCATGTCTCTCAATAACAGAGTGTAAACCAGAATATCCCTCAGGGAATAATAAAGTAATAAATAAAGCAAAGACATGCGAGAAAGGAGCCACAGGTCTGATTCAAACCCGGGCCGTCTGCTTTCAGGACTATAGCCTCCGTACACAAAGTCTTAAGAGCCTGTGATGCTGATGTTGTAAAATAGTAGTCGAAAGGGGTTTATCTGACTCAGATGGCCTCACCCTTCCCGTCTTCCCATATCAGCAAAAACACATAACATCAGTTAGGGGGGGACAAAAAAGCTGCTCTTGATAACAAGAGTACTCACTCCTTCTTTTTCTCAGACTTTCCACTGTCTACTGGCCTTTCTTGTTTGTCTGCCTCCAGCTCAGGCTTTCTGTCCACTTGGTTATTGGTGAGGAAGAGGACATGTTTTGTCTCATTCTCCATGCGCCGCACGTAAGCCTTCTCACTTTCCTTCTTTCCCCTCTTGAAATGTGGGACAGGTATATCTCCACCCTGGGAATCCCCAGCTTTACCTTTAGGGTAAATAGCTAATAAACAAAAAAGACAAGTTCCAGTTGATGATATGACTGCCAACAAAGTGTGCCAGACAAAAAAAAGCACAATAACTCTGCACTACTCACCGTTTTTTAGCTTGTTGGCCCTCTTCGGCCCCACTTTCATTCTCTCCTTGCTCTTCATAATCTCTCGAAGCTTAAAAGGGATGTCTTTGAAGTGGTCTTCTTCTTTGGCTGTGTTGGGTTTTCCATTTCGTTTGAGCTTCTTATCACTGAAGTTAAGAGAAGTCAAAAAAGGTGTAATAATTTTAATAAACACAAGCATTTGGATACCATGTATGAACCAGTAATGTTGTCTTGTTTAAGTACAAGGAATGTGTAACCACGTTGCATCTAATTTTGATAGCTCGCAAACAGCTATCAGCAGACTCGATAACAGCTAGCTACTGTAGCTAGCCAGCTAGCTAACAGTTTTTTCTTTAGCATTAGCATCCTCGCGTTACCCTGGATGTTGTCCGGCTTTGACTGCTTTTTTCCCCGACTCGTCAGTTTTGTTCTTCTTATTCTTTCCCATGTTACCTCAGTTCACTTCAACACATATCAAGTTATCTTAAAAAAAACAATCACACATGTGATGCAGCGTGTGTACCCTTTCACCTACGAACTTTAACCTTAATGGATAGGGCGAGTAGGAGGAAAGAGAGAGCTCTCACTCAATAGCTATTTCCAGGCACCGTGGACATTTCTACTCCTCACATGTCTATGCTCCGCACTCATGAGTCCTGACTCAAAACTCTTTAAAATAAGACAGAGCGTGGTGAAAAGCTGTGAAAGAAAATAAAAATATCCACACGATTCATATTACAGTTAACAAATTATGAGCTAGACCACACAAAGTAGCCTAGGTTGCAAGGTGACAGTTTTTGTTGGCTTGATGTTATCCTGCGCCACTTGTGCTGTTGTTTGACCAAATGTTTTTTTTCTTTTAATAAAGTGAACTTGAATGTTACAATGTCGAAAACAATAGGCTACGCAATCCTCTTTTAACAATTAAACAGACATTTTATCAGGCGAAGATAAAAACCCCAGAGTCATACGCTGTTAAAACCGACGATCTTTGCTGGAAACGTCACTTCAATTGACTAAAACGAGCACTGGTGTTACTATCTGAAACCACTAGATGGCGTAGGTGTCAAACATTATATACAGTCTATTTGACAAACCAAAACTACAGAGTTAGAGAGGTTTTAACTAATTTTGATGGCATTTTGCTTAAAGTGGAATAAAAGTGCATTTTATTTTAACACACTCGTATTTGACTGTTTAAGATTTTACAAAGTGGTATTGTTGTATTTGTATTTTACATATATTTGGCCCTAGGGGACTTCTTTCTGTCAATGCACCAACACTATCCTGCTGTCAGCTCTGTGCACCATAGTTAGGCCTAATTGTTCCTATATGACAAGATTGTTCTCAACTGAAATGCATTCAAAGGGTTCAATAATATGCATCTTTATTTGTCTGTTTATGAAAGACATTGTAAGTAAATAAAAGTAACGGTAGTAGAGTTTGTGTGCAAGCATAATCTCCCTTGTGTACACATTTACAGGAAGATGGAGAGAAGCTGAAGTAAACAATCAGGTGAATTATGTGTTTATGTGTATGGGAGGTGTAAGATCAGGATTACCAGTGAGACATAATATAACCCAATCTTAGAGACTGCTGATGGAAGGTAAATGCATTGATCATGCTATTTTCTTGGTTGCAGACATGACATTATAACACAGTTGCTGGAGAGATACTGAGGATCATGGGATATATTCTGCATAAACCCCAAAGAACTAAAAGCTTCTGTACATAAGAAAATGATTGTTGATGCACAACCTGGCACATGTCTTTGTTGTTCTAAATCAACTGCAATTGTGTCATGCATCTGCACTACTTCTTAGGACAGGACCAAAGCTGCCTGTCAGCCATTCCCCTAATGAGTCTATACCATTCCATATGTGACATACAGTGTGTCATAATCTTCTCAGGGTGTGAGGTGTATAAGAGAGCTTCGAAAAGCACAACTCGTCATGTAACAGATCTCTAGAACAAGACTAACATTGACAACGCAGAAACAAAGGAGGTGAGTGTAAGCAGCAACTTAGATGATGCTTTTTAGCTGAAGGCTGATTTTAATGCCCTCGTGCTTTATTGTTATTCATAACTTGTATATTTGTGACATCTCAAAGCAGTTTCATATTGTGTTTTCACATGTTTCTATACTCTTTACTGCAAATGTAGTTGTTTATTGTTCAAGTGCTTTCTGTTTCTGTGTTCATTTTAGATTTTAAAAGCCATTTTAGATAAGATAAGGTAAACCTTAATTAATCCCACAACCACGATATGTACAGTGTTACAGCAGCAAAGAGCAAGGATATATATTATGGTAGATATTACAATAACATAATATTGCACGAGTGCTTGGAGTGAATATTGTATTTTCATATGGTATTGAATTATTGTATTTATAAATGTTATTCATTGGCCGTAATGTTGTTCCAAATGAAAAAGCCTTTATTGCATGTTACTCAGTAGAGACACACTCCATACTTTATTGGGCAAACCTAGAGTTCAGTGTAATGCAAACAAAAATTGGAAATACAGGTCAATACAATAATATAGTGCAGTATTACACCCCCGTTAACTTTGATCTCAGTGATAACCATCTTTGAATTTACACATTTATCATGCACTTGAATGTAACACAACATAATTTAAAATTTGCTTAAATTATTCACACAAATTCACTAACATCTGTTTGTATTCACTTTCTTTGAAAAGCAATCACTGGCTACTTCATTGTTATTCAATAACACCGTGGTACTTATTCTCACATTTTCCTCATAATAATTATTATAAAGTTTTGTAAGGTTTCCAAAAGTCTTTTCAGTGGACGACAGTCTGAATGATTCATGAGGTATTGTCAGGTTGGGAGCTCAAGCCAATTCAGCATGTCCTCTCAGTAATCTGATTATGAAAGTGCTATGAAGGCATTATGGAGGGATTGGAAGAGCTTTAATTGTCTGTACACAAGTCTGTGTTTCTGCAGATAATACGTTGTTGTTTGTTATCATCACCACACCTGGGTATTTGTCTTCATTAAATGCATTTAAATTTGGCGAATCTACACATAATAGCATGGTATTTTCACATTGACTGTCCCATTGCAGAATGAATTTGGATGTGGCCAAACCTGAAGTAAAAACTGGCAGCAAAGCCCCCCTCAGAGTCATCAGCCCAGCATCCGGCCCACCCAAGTTCAAACAGCGGAGCAACCGCCAGTTTAAGAGCAAACCTCCCAAGAGGGGTGTCATTGGGTAAGCATGTCTTTGTTTAAATCTAGGAAGTTTCTCTACCAGAAAAAAATCTACCTACAAATTCCTTTTTTCCCGTCAGATTTGGAGAGGACATCCCAGGAATGGAAGGGCTTGGCATAGGTAAGAGAGGATGTACCACAGTTAGAACACTGCAGCATAAAAAAAATTGACACAAATCTTTTCATGTTTGTTACTCACTATTTCTCCTTTCCTGTCCAGATATCACTGTAATCTGCCCATGGGAAGCATACAGCCATCTAGAGCTACATGAGCTAGCTCAGTATGGTATCATCTGACAGTCTCGGCTGAGAAGTTATTCCTGTAAGGGAACTGATGGAGCAGTCAATCAGAAACCTGGATCATCAATACTGGATTTAAAAAAATCTGTTAAACTCAAACCAAAGAACATTATAGCTGGTCAAAGATGTCCATACAGATGCTGTTCTTTGTTTCAGTCACTTTATGAATCTTTTTTTATATATACAATGCTCAAGAATAGCCCTTTTCTGTGTCCACAACCCACTGATGTGAAATTGTTTCTTCATCAAAGCCTGAGGTTGCAGTTGAAATGGTGACTGGATTTTTTTTTAACTGTACTTAATAGTGAGGTTTTTTTTGCACAAATTGACAGCCTCGTGTTTAATCAATCACTGAATAAAACCTGTAATTTTTTAAGACAACTTCACACATCTCTGTGTTTGTAATCATGCTAGTATGTTTGAAACATTACACGATCACAAATATATATTTTAATTTTTCCCTTTTTTAGAAAAGAGTAGTGTAAAACACAAATTATTCTTTATGTAAATCCTAGTCAATCAAACCTTTGTTTGAACTTATGCTACATCCGATTCCTACACAAGACACTTTGCTAATACTTGGGAATAGTTTGACTTTTTAAATACGTCTGCTATCTTGACAAAAGTCAGCTCTCTGTAATTTCTAAATTTTAAGCTATAGGCTAGCTAGCTAGCTAGCTCACTCTAGTTTAGTATTAAGCTAGCTGCAACCAGTTAGCTAGACTTATCCAACCTTATCATAACGTTAAAAAAAGGGTAAAACAGCTAGCCTGGCTCATTTTGAAAGCTAACAAAGCTCACTAATTAGCATGTTACAATTGTTTGTAAAATTCTAAATCTTGGTTTCATGGGTTTAATCCTTTTCTGCGGTTTAATAAGGGACGAAGATTTTTTTTATGACTATAGCATGTTTCTCACAGGTAACCAACAAGATGGAGATCTACATATCAGTTTGCATTCATTAAATACGAGTACATTGTCTTCTCCCCATGTTAGCTGTAAAGTTTATGCCAGTGGATGCTGTCTAAGAGTCGGGTTGTGATAAATAGAGTCATAATTTGGATCCCCAGTAAGGCAATTGCGATGGTTCCTATCAGACCCATGTGCAGCTCGATCCAGCGAGAGATTCCCCCTAGACAGCCGCCAAGGAAGATCAAACTCTGGGCAGAAAACTCATCCAGCTGCTGGGCACCTACACCACACTGAGAGTTCCATACAGTGCCATTCTCCAAAGGGTCTACGCAGCATGTCGCAGGGACGCCACAGGCCAGCACTCCTGGAGCTGAGCAGTTGTAATATCTGAGGAAAAAGAAAAGCTGCAGATTTTCCTTATCATTCTAACATCTGTAATTTTTTTTAGATACATCAAGGTAAACCGCTACTTACACGTTGATCTCCCAGTCACGATAGTTATCTGCCCCACAGCACTGCAGATTCGTCTGAATCTCGTCCATGATGAACCTCAGATCCAGATCATCCTGGTAGCGCACCATTGCTGTTATCATCCCTGACTGCAGATAGCTTCCAATCTGATCCTGTAGACTGTAGGCCACAATGGTGGCCAGCACTTGAAGTGTGATCAGCACAAGCACAGCGGCAGAGAACAGCCTCAGTAAGGTGCAGTTCTCTCGTATGGCACCCACACAGCCTGACAGACAGAGCAAAGTCAGCAGAAGGCCCATTCCCACAATGATCAGCATCGGATCACTTCCAATACTGCCGATCTTCTCCTGGGCAAATGACTCTTTGCTGACGAGGCCCCACATCCCCACACCAAGAACCATCAGGCCCACAACGGTGAACAGCAGATTGCATAGGAACAGGGCATATTTTAGGAAATAGTCTATGAAAGTATAACCATAGCGGGGTCGGACTCCTACAACACCAGGTCTGGTCTGGTCCTGTCCAAAGTTGGGCCCTGCTTCATAGCACTCTGTGGTGAAATGGTCAAGATCCGCTGAATCCTCTATGTCAGAGCCTGCCTTTGGACACACAGGAATGCAACTTCAAATCATAGCTTTTAGAACTAATGCAACCTCAAACTTTAAAAAACACAGAGCGGTACTCGATTTTTAAACAAGGATTGAAAGCAAAGAAGGTCAAATGTTACCCCTTACCTTTGGTATGAGAGGACTGGATTCATCCAGTGTGGTGTCCTTCTTTGACCATGGCAAAGAAATCCTCTTCATCCACAAATATTTTTTCATGTCGTCAACTTCTGGGAGACGTTTCTCCCTTTGCTCTTAACCGCTCAGAATGATACAAATTAAAGTGGAACACAGGAGGAACATTCACTACAGGGGGAACAGAGGAGCATGTGAGCTGAGGTGGAGATACTATGCAGTGTTTAGCCTGTGGCTGCTGGGAGCCGTGGGATTTCTTCATCATGTGAGAGTCACAGTGAGGAGATTACGGTTATCAGAGCATGTAAGAGAGGCTCAGATACATCAGAGCGGGGCTCTGTCTGGAACAAGAAAGTTCTGATGTGAGGTTAACTCAAATAAACCACTTGAATGTCAATGTATGCAACCATTTGTTTACCTTCAATAGAGAAGTGGATAGTTTAAGAGGAATGTGACGCCTGACTGTAGCTGAATCAAATAATGAAACAACATAAGGGGAAAGAAAAGACTCCTTTGGTTCACGTGTGCACATTTTTAGTTCATGAATGAGTTCCTTCAGCTTTTAATTAAGCTTGTTGAGTTTGGTTTAGGTTACCACATTGAGTGTGAGGATACATCTTTAAGATCAAGACGATCAACAGCAAAGCAGACAAAAAAGCTGGCATGCCATGCTAGCAGGGGGGCTGCGTGCTAAGGCATAGCAGAGCTATGAGGTAAAGTCGGCATGCTAACAAATTTTTCTTACACTGTTTGTCCACAACAGTGTGGAAACAGAATTCAGACGTCATTACGCCTTTGCATTTAGACTTTGCAACGGCGTGATAATGGTGCCCTAGCATGTGCTTTTACATTTGTTTACAACATTGCACAAGCATGACACGTACACAAACAGCAGGAGCTGTACACAAACACAATCTCATACACGCACGCACGCACACACACACACACACACACACACACACACACACACACACACGCACACACACACAGGGCTGTTACGGTATGTACTTCTGCAATACTGTGTGTTCAGTCCAAGTCAACATGTTTACCTTGATGGATCATGTTGGTCTTTTGTTCTGTCTGTAAGTTCTGACTCTCATGATCCTTTCTCTCTTTCCAGGCTTTTGTAGGAAAATTGTTAAATGGTAAATAAAGTATAAAAACTGATGACAGCTTCTTGAGTCCTCTGTCTCCTGTAAACACTGACTGTAATATGATTCAGTGAGAATCCTCATGGTGCTCCTTCTGTTTGGTATCAGTGCTTAAACACAAGAGCAGATATATTTCAGTCCCGTCCCCTTTAAATTGCTCTGATAAAGCCATTATGAAGTGATGAAGAGCTGGGAGTCAATAACAAGCAACATGTGAGGGAACAAATGTGAGTTAAGAAACAGACAGAGAAAGAGAGAGGCCTGGTTATCCCACTCTCTGGCTCCTCTCATGTGCTGCTGTCATTTTTTCCTCTGGCTGTGCTGCATCTGTGCTGGATGGAGGAAGTCAGTTCACTGGCAGTGGACTTCAGATGACGCTATATAAGCCTAAACAGCACTGCCATAAATCTGTTTCAATTATGTTAATTTACAGTTAACAAGAGTGTAATGAAGGGACCTTTTTGTTGATTTACATAATAATTATCATCAGTGTTAGCCTCCTGACATGACAGATGTGTAGTTGCATGGAGTCATCAGATACTTACTGCTGTACAAGCTTCAGATAAAAACAATTACATACATAAGGCAGTAATATTTCACCTGAATATTGCTGTTATGATCCTTTATGCCTCTTATTTACGTCATTAAAAAAAAAGTGTTTTTAATTTTACATACATTATTAATCCCACAAGGGGAAATTACATTTACGCCCCTTTACTGAGACATGCTACACGCACATAGGCTGAAAGACACACACATGCACAAACAGGACCCTATGTACATGCACCAGATGCCTGGCACCTCTCCAGCTACCAGACCAACTTCCATACTTTGGTCCGCACCGGGACTTGAACAGGTGACCCTCCGGACAGAGCCACTGCCGCCCCTAAAGTCATTTCAAAGGAAAATATAGTAATCCATTATTGAAAAGTTTAAAGCTCCTATTAGGAACTTTTAGTTAGGAAGTTTTAGTTTCAATTTTGGCGCCCCCTGTAGACAAAGCAGTACATCACATCTCTGCTGCTCTCTGCTCTTGTCCTGTATGTCGTAAAAATTGTGAATTCTGATTAAAAAAAATCTCAACATGCTTCCTTTCAATGTTCAAACTTATCATCTTTGCTGTGGAAAATATAGAGAGAGGCTGTTTTTGCAGCGTGCAGTAACTGACTTTGCATGACACCTATATTTCATTCAATATTTCATCTGTATATTTCATATCCAGCTTTAAAACTCCACACTGGAGCATTAAGCTTTGCCAAACAAATGACTAAGATGCACTTAACAGATAGAATATCGAAAACATAAATAACAAGTACATTTAGCTCTAATGTGGCCAGCTTGGGCATAAAATGCTGCGAATAAACAGCAACAATTAGCCAATCTACAAAAAGCTGTTTCCCTGTTGATTCTTTTCAGTTTGAAGTCTGTTTAATTTCGAGAGGCATGACTTGTACTTGAGTTTTTCCACCATGAGGTGATTTTTTATTGTAGTTTTTCTACTGCACATGAGAAACCTAACTTCTCTTACTGCTACTGCACATTTCTGTATGTCAGTGATTGTATAGAGGAAGTATATTATACTCAAAGTCTAACTTTAAATCTCTGGAAATGAGGTTAGAATCATACCTGCTTTCCAAAGATACTTTACTGACTGGTTGCAGATGACTGGATTATCAGTTGAGTGTCAGGTTTTCTTTCAACAAATCTCACACATCACACTGTTTCCTTGCTATACACATTTCTTGCTACCTTAGATAATTTACTTCCTACTTTGTGAACGGAATCCAACTCACTCTGTCTTGCTTGTCAGCACTGATGATATATGGTTTGCTGATTGCATAATGTCTTACTTACACGTGCAATGCAGTGTGTTGTCTTTGGGTTTAAACTTGGTGCAGATGGCATGGATCATAGCCCAGACAGATTCCTTTTCTGTTGTGATAAAAAGCTCGAGCCAGATTCCAGAAGTCTGCAGACATCAGATCAGGAGAATTGGTGATCTTTCAAATGGAAGACGACATTTTGATCTGGGATAGATCAGACGTGGAATTTCCAGTGACAAAAGCCATTTCATTTTCAGAGCTGACCAGGAAAAATGCTTCTTTTGCCTGGTGTTTAGCTTTGAAGGAAAATGTAATTTGATGATAAATATATATTTAATACTTCTTTTAGCATCCAGCTCAATTCGCCTGCCCAAAACTCTCTAGATAATGGATTGAGGAAATCTGTTTAAGCATTGAACTTCAAGAAAACAAATGTCTTCATCCTCCATCAGCACTCATATTAAAAATCATATTAATGATAAATTATCTACTCATCAAAGGTGGATTAAAGTCAACGCTAGGGGGAACAGTGGAATAAATCAGACAGCAGCAGCTTAATTGAGTTAGAGGTTTCAGCAGTTTATGGGAGAGGGAATCTCTTGGGGGATATATATTTTTCCCATCACCATATAACAGCTGTTGTCAATACAAATATTAAGGAAAACTGGTTAATCTCTAAAAGTAAATAATGTGTGACTTAATCCCCTTATTTTGCAGCTTCATCAGGCCGTTGTGTCTCTCCAAGTGTTGATCACCTCTGCCAGTTAAAGGGACCATTTCTGGATGGATGGGGTAGCAGCCCAGATGCTGCGCAGATTGTATTACAGTAGGCAGTAAGAATGCTACGCTGCAGCCATACGGCTACATCAAACACCTCCTCTGGATTACAGCCCATGGTGTGTGCAGTCCACTTACACCACTCACAGCAGCTACAAACATGTGGGGGATAGATGGGGCTTTAGATAGAGGATTATCAGGACCTCCCATTCAGGTTTTGTGGGTTATTTGTTGTTGCAGAAGATGCAGCAGTCTGGAAGACATATTTAAGAAGAGACAGACGGTGAAAACGTGTGTGTGTGTGTGTGTGTGTGTGTGTGTGTGTGTGTGTGTGTGTGCATGTGTTTGAGGAACTTTGACTCATTTTGTGCCACGTTATGTGACCCTGCAGGCAGCAAGTGTGCACAGATGCTGTGAAGGAGGAGAGTGTGACACAGGCCTGCATCACTGAGATGGGTGGGAGCAGGTGGGGGAGAAAAAAAAAGGAGGCAGTTATAAGAGAGTGCTGGCAGTGTTGTGTTTTCTTAGTGTGTGACTGTTGACCGACCGCAGAGCGTGTCCTGCTGCTGTAACACGGAAAGAACCCTGACACTACTCCACTTACAGGTACAGTAAAGGAGAAAATATGATCAAGGATGGTCCTTTTTTTTGCAATGTGTTTCACCAACAGAAAAGTAAATCTTGTTGAAGGTAGAAAAAAAAGAAGACCCCATTTCACTACAAAGGAAGGACAAAGCTTGATTTTTTCTATAACATTAAGACTAAATCCTGTCTTAGTCACAGGGTGCAAGAGACTTCACTTCTCTATTAACGTGTCTCTCAGCACCAGCATATTCTATTTCTGTTTTTTTTTTAGGTGAGGAAGATGAGGATGGAGATTTTTCTGGTTCTACTCTCTACGATTCTCACATGTGGAGCTCAGAAATGGAAACAGGAAACATCACGTTCGGACCCTAAAGGTCAGGAATGATATGTCGTCATGCTTGACTTTCTGCAATCTGTCAATGATTATCCCGTACAAGAGATGGGCAACTTTGGTAACACAGAGGGCTAAATTGGGGGCCAAGTGAATGTTATTCTCAGTGCCAACTTGATACCAATAACCCCTCATTTAGATAATTATAAGAACTTAGAATTAAACAAAATGAACAAATATAAAGCTTTCATCAGATTTCTTAAACATGTATATGTTTAAACTCAAATTTAAATAGTAAGGCTGAATTGAATGAGCTAAATACAGAATTAAAGCCGGGACAGGGCATTGATGGGTCATCTAAGTATATTTTACTTAAATGTATCTTTCTTTCAAATGCATTTAGTACTGCTTCATAAAAGACCTATACAGAATCAATTACTGTCAATTATGGAAATGATGTAAATAACTGAAATATTTCCATCTTTCATGTTCTAATGCATTTGGTCTTTGTGCAAGGGGTTATTTAGCAACCAAGGTGGAAATACTTAAAGGTCACATATCATTCTCCTTTTCAACAAGTTGAAATAAGTCTTAGGGCTCCCCAAAGCATTTCTGTGAAGTTTCTTGTTAAATCCTCTCTGATCCTGTATTTGATCATGCTGTATAAAGCCCTCTATTTCAGCCCTGCTCCGAACAGGCTGTTTCTGTGTCTGTAGCTTTAAATGCAAATGAGCTGTGTCTGACCGCGCCCCTCTCTGGAAGGGCTTGAGTGGCTCGGGCTTTCTTGCTCCATGCCC
The DNA here is from genome assembly GCA_020745685.1 of Tautogolabrus adspersus. Taxonomy (NCBI): domain Eukaryota; kingdom Metazoa; phylum Chordata; class Actinopteri; order Labriformes; family Labridae; genus Tautogolabrus; species Tautogolabrus adspersus. The sequence continues at coordinate 7,309,591 of CM036553.1, forward strand.
TATTGATTACGGTGAGAAGGCAGACACAGAGGGCAGAACAAACACCTAGCTGTGGGAGTGTCACTCAGAAAGGGGGAGGGGTTACTGCCCTTTGTGATGTCACAGATGGAAAATCTCCAAACGTCCTGTTTGAGCACACATTTTCTGAAAAGTGGAGCAGGCAAAAGACGGAGAGGATGGACTTTTCACATAATTTTGGGGGTTTGTAGACAGACTAGGGACACAGTGTTAGAAAAACAAGTGTATGTTGCATAATATGTGACCTTTAATGGCAGATTCTGTTTATATTTTCCTCATGTTTCCAATTTAAAATTTGAAACTGACTCACGGGTCACATTGAGATAGAATGGGGGTATCATGTATCACCAGTTGCCCACCCCAGTCCTATACGTTTCATTTAAAAAACCTAAATTGTACACTTTAAGGTAAATACTGTATTATTCTAATGCAAGTGTCTGATGCCAGCAGAAAACAACAACGGCAAGACTTGTTCTAACATGACCCAGGTCCTGGACAACTGGAAATTCGCCATTATAACCCAAGTGAAAGACCTGCTGATTAATGACCATGCATCCGTCCTACCTGAATACAACAGGTGTGTGTTACTCTCGTCTCTGATGGTTATTAAAGCTAGAACAAGGAGGGAATAAACAGAAAGTTAACATGTTGTGCAACAGACGAGCGAATTGTGTGTGAATAACAACAGTCGGTGATGTCAGTGAACATTTTATGGCTCTTCACACTCGTGGGAAATGAGGGATTATGTAACCTCTGCTGCTCTGCACATGACCAGTGACCTGTCAGAGCCAGTCATGTGATCGGTGATTGCACTGGTCCACGCAATGCCGACTCTGCTTTGTGAATGACCTCACTAAGGAGACAGAGCCAGTAAATTACGGGAAAATGTTTCAGCCTTGGGTTCTGATGAGTGTTTCTGGCAAACATAACACCAAGTCATTGAACCTTTTATAAAACATTTTAAAAAAAAGACTGCGCCAAATGTTTACACAAGTAAATATTTCACTTTTTGGCTCCCTTGTAGGTGTCTTTTCTGAGATTTGGGCCAAAAATGTGCTCTTTTTAAACTTTGATCTTCTCTTAAGGGACTACCATTCTTTATGTCTGTTGTCCTGATGTTTCCTGCAGATGATGGGGCTGTTCCTCCTTAACGGCATGGCGTGACTTTCAAGTTGCCAACTTGAATTGGCTCTCCTCGTGTTTTGCCAGTAAACAATGTTCCCATTTAATGTGAGCTTATGGAAAATCACAGTGCCAAAGCTCTTTGACAGGTCATCCAGTCATTTAAAATAATTTACTCATTTGTACTTTCCTTAATATCTCTACTTGTGTCAAGGATCCAGCCCCTGTCAGATGCTCTGGGAGATCTCTACAAGCAGTTTAACACTCTAAAAGATGAGCTGGCGACGCTCTCGGCAAAGTTTGACAGCGTGGAGGGTTTTGTGGACGATATGAGGAGCGGCAGATTCACTCTGCCTCGGCGGCCGGTGCAGAGGCTTCCCCCCAGCGTTGGACTCAGGGCTCCACTGCGGGCACAGATGAGAGCTCCTGTACGGGGGATTATGAAGAGGCCAACACTGGTCAGAGTGAGGAAGAGAGGGCCGCAGACACCTTAGTCTTCTTGTCCAGAAATGTTGTCTTCTAAAAATGCTGATGTATCAAAAATGAGATGATATGATTATATATTTTATAGAAAACGTTGGCTTATATTATTTGTACTAGGCTATATGCATGGTGTATGAATATGATGGGTTTAAAGCTTTCAAATATTTATCTTTTTATACAGAGTTAATTTGAACCACAAGGTGGCAGCATTTATCAAACCATCTGCCTCTTCATCCTGCTGTTGTGAGTTGTGAGAGACATAAAGGAACATAATGGTTAAAAAGCTGGTCTGGAACATTTATCACACTATTACAGGTGTTTTGGGAGAGATTCCCCAACTTCATTCTGTACAGATTAACGAGCAAATCATATAAATAAGCATATGGAGCACTATAATGAACTACACCTGCAAAGCAACTCTCAGTGTTAATAAGGCAAAGCTCCAGATGCTGGAAACCGGTGGGAATCATGTGATCTAAAGAGTGTTAAAATCACAGTCCAACATGTGAAGATTGGCGTCAAACCAGCAATGCTGGAAATCAAAATCCAGGTTATCAATAATACATGTGGACAGCTCGTTTCTCTGTCTATTATATTCTCATAGTTCTACTTATTTATAGGTTCAATTTCAAAATTGATTAGGGAAAAAAAAAGATTTAAGGAAATGTTTCTGTCATTTCCCTTGTCTTGTTCCAGCCAGTCTGTCACATATGAGGACAAATAAGGAACTGGAACCCAATAGCAGATAACCAAAACAACATTTATTAACAAGAGATCAAAAGTCCAAAACCAAAAACGTACTTTCTTAACAAAAAAAACAAAAGAAAAAAATAAGCCACGTAGACATCTGGCAAACTGACATGGGGAAAATCTGACAATGAAATGACAACAAGAGGGAAGGAACACTGAGACTAAATACACAGGGGTAATCAAACACAGGTGAGACTAACGACACAGGTGAAGACAATGAGGGCAATCAAAACTGGAGGGAAACACACAGGAAGAAATACAAGACAAGAAACACTGGGGACAAGAACTACAACATAAATCAGGAGACACTAAAGACACACAGACAACTCAATAATTTAACAATACACAAATAGAACAGAGAAACACAAGGATAAGAAATTACCAAACAAAAACAGTAAACTAGGAAAGATAAAGGTAACACACAAGGGAAACAAGCAACACCAGGGACGAATAATACTAAAACAAGAAAAATAAATCTCAACTCAGAAATACACAAAATACAAAACTAAACAAGACCAAATCATGACACACTCAGATTAAAACAAAACACTGTGATGAATATGGACAAATATACAGTACACTAGAGTGCAGCACTTGATTACCGTTAGGAAGACAGAGTGAGCAGTGGATTATTCTTATAGACACACACACACACACACACACACACACACACACACACACACACACACACACACACACACACACACACACACACACACACACACACACACACATGCACACATGAGCACACACGTGATTTGCAAATCTTGACTTCAGCAGAAGTGAGTCGTCATTCTGTAACGTCTCCCTCTCTCATCTACAGGATGCACCTGCAAGCCTCGTGTCTTCATTTAGCCTCATGTAAATTAGGGGTTGAGAATCAGCTTTCTGTAACTTTATGCTTGACTGGAAACATGCAGAGGTTTTAATTCAAATATTTAAAAAGTTTGGGTGTATATTATTGCCAAAGCCGCGCATGTAATCATGTAACAAATGATCCAGAGATATATTTGCAAACCTTTAAATAAAGAACATACACATTTATAAGAGATATGTCATGATTCACTATCAGTAGAAACGTACACACTGTATATATTTGAGTTTAGTGAGGGGCAAAAAGTGCCAATGCAGATAGATCAAATCAAAGCTCCTCCTCCTGTCAGTCACTCTCAGTCTCAGTGCTGTATTAAATGGCTCCTCCAGCACCTCCTCTCCTCATCCTCCAAAGCCTCTAATCTGTCAGCAGTGAGCTCACTTTCCAAGTTCAAAGGCCATTCTCAGCACACACTGACAACATGCTGGGGACCCTGTGCACTCTCATCACTGCTCTAACATGTAAGGAGGCTGACCTACTGCAGCTTTGAGCTCATGTTGGATTCATCAGTCTGTGTGTTTCTCTTGACTCCATGTCATCTTGTTGTTTCCAGGTGTGAGTGCTGTGACGCTGGTGACACAGAAGCCTCCTGTTGTGACTCTGAGCAGAGGAGAGACAGCCACCATGGACTGTAACCTGGGGACTGTTACTAACAGTGCTGCTCGTTGGTACAAACAGATTCCAGGAGGAGTTCCTCAGTATATTCTCAGGAACTATCACAACAGCTCTCCACAGTATGGCTCTGGTTTCTCCTCTCCAAAGTTCACATCCACTCATCAGTCACAATCAGATTATCGTTTGATCATCAGCACTGTGGAGGAGAGAGACTCAGCAGTTTATTACTGTAGCACATGGGATGACTCTGTCAAAGAGTGGGTATCACAGTGATTTACACCGTGACAAAAACCTCCTCACTGAACACTTCTGCTTTTTGACTCTCTGACACATTAACTAAAGCCCCCTGTAACTACCAACCAGTGTCCTCAGTGTATTCTTGACTTTGATTTAAAAAAAGTTACGTTGCATTATTTTCACGGCTAAACACGAAAACATGAACTATTTCTTTATTTCTTTTCAGGCTCTTGTTCTTTTCCAATCTAGAAAACATGTTCAAACCTTGGCCAAGTTATAAAAAAACACCATTGAAATACTTCTCTGGTGTTATTCTTTATTGTTAGTGTGAGTTGGTCGACACAGTTACATGGAAAAGAAAACAAGAAGAAGAGAAACGTATCAAATGCAGTCATAGAGACGTATGACTGATATAGATTCCTTATAAGCATGACAATGGCTTTAAATGAACTGTATACATTTTGGACTGTCGTTCATATTCTTCAAACACAATGTTGGTAGAGAACACAGGAACATAAAACAGAAACATGAATTGAACATTAGCAGTTACACCATTTGGTCCCCTTAATCAACACATCTAACAGGACTTAATGACAGCAACAAAGACTCTAATTTACATTAAAGTGAAGTCCTGTTGGAGAAGATTTCTAATGGTGTGAGTAATCATGTAAAAACACAACAAGTCAAGGAGAAAATGAACGTGATAACACAACTGTAATAAGTCCTCAAAGGAGATCAGCATACCTCTATGAATAAAGACATTTTTGTTTCTGAAGAGAAGTTAGGAAAAAGTTTCCTTAAAAGATCAAAGTTAATGATTACAACCAACATGTGTACATGATGTAGTAATTAATGAATGAAAACAGTGCTGAGTGTGTAAACTCCTCCTCCTCCTCCTCCTCCTCAGAGTCTTTATAAGCTTCAGTGTCTCTTCTCCTCACACTTCAACCCTGCTCACCTCTCAGCTGGACAGTAAGGGACGTTTACAGCACACACTGACAACATGCTGGGGACCCTGTGCACTCTCATCACTGCTCTAACATGTAAGGAGGCTGACCTACTGCAGCTTTGAGCTCATGTTGGATTCATCAGTCTGTGTGTTTCTCTTGACTCCATGTCATCTTGTTGTTTCCAGGTGTGAGTGCTGTGACGCTGGTGACACAGAAGCCTCCTGTTGTGACTCTGAGCAGAGGAGAGACAGCCACCATGGACTGTAACCTGGGGACTGTGACTAACCATTATGCTTATTGGTACAAACAGATTCCAGGAGGAGTTCCTCAGTATATTCTCAGGAACTATCACAGCAGCTCTCCACAGTATGGCTCTGGTTTCTCCTCTCCAAAGTTCACATCCACTCATCAGTCACAATCAGATTATCGTTTGATCATCAGCACTGTGGAGGAGAGAGACTCAGCAGTTTATTACTGTAAGACATGGGACACCTCTGTCAATGAGTACGTATCACAGTGATTTACACCGTGACAAAAACCTCCTCACTGAACACTTCTGCTTTTTGACTCTCTGACACATTAACTAAAGCCCCCTGTAACTACCAACCAGTGTCCTCAGTGTATTCTTCATAGACCACTTTGATATAAAAAAACACTTTCCATTTATTTATCATCACTAAACATGAAGACATAACATATCTCAGTGTTTTCAGACTCTTTCTTTAAATTTCATGACACGTCATTTTGCAAACCATGAAGCCACCATTCAAATAGTTTTCTGTTATATAGTATATGCTGTGTTTCTTTTAATGTGAGTCTGTTTACACAATGACATCAAGAAGAAAACAAGAACAAGGAACATTTAACATTTAATGTCAAAGAGAATTATACATTTATATTATTAACCATGAATCCAAATGAAATGACACAATCAGGACATCAGCAAACTTCTTTAGTGAAATGAAAACATGTTGGTTTGTAAACAACATGAAAAAGTATTTTAGAGATGATCCAAGGTGATGTTAGAAATCTGCAAGATGTGGTTAATTAATGAATGAAAACAGTGCTGAGTGTGTAAACTCCTCCTCCTCCTCCTCCTCCTCTTTATAAGCTTCAGTGTCTCTTCTCCTCACACTCCAACCCTGCTCACCTCTCAGCTGGACAGTAAGGGACGCTTACAGCACACACTGACAACATGCTGGGGACCCTGTGCACTCTCATCACTGCTCTAACATGTAAGAGATTCTTCTCAGTCCTTTCACACACCATCATTTCACACACAAACCTTTCACTCATGTCTTTTTCTCTGTGTGTGTGTTACAGATGTTGATGCAGTGATAGTGCTGACCCAGACGCCTGCTGTCCACACAGTTTCTACAGGACAACAAGTTGTTCTTCAGTGTAACATCCAGAGAGATGATCAGAATTATGTCTCCTGGTACAAACAGGTTCCTGGTGAAGCTCCTCAGTATGTTCTGAAATTTTACCACTCACACAGCGCACCTGATGAATTTGGATCAGGATTCTCCTCAGACAGATTCAACTCTAAATCCTCATCAAACATAGATTACCAGTTCATCATAAAGAGAGCAGAGGCAGGAGACTCTGCTCAGTATTTCTGTCAGACATGGGATAACTCTGCTAAAGAGCGAGTATCACAGTGATTCACACCGTGACAAAAACCTCCTCACTAACTACTTCTGCTTTTTGACTCTCTTTCACATTGAATAATGCTCTCTGTAAATACACTACACATGACGTGTCATTACTATCAAACAGTGTCCTCAATATATTCTAAAAATGCCATTTAAATGGAAAAAACTTACAAATGTGTTTCATTATCAAACATAAAGAAACCACTAATGTCAGTATATTTTCATGCTCTTTTTCTTCTTCTAATTTGGAACATACAGCAATGTGTAACAAAAAAAAAGTGAAGAAAAAGACGAGCAAAGAGAAGAATGCTTTACCTCTGGAAACATTAAAAAACAAGAGCAGCTGGCATTTAGAATATAAAGAACACAAGCAGTGGAGATTCTAGATCCTGTTGGTGCCCTAGACAAAAATCAATTGGAGGACGCTCCAACCAACGTTCAACAGGGCAACAACAATGAGTGCTGTCAGATGGGGCACCCTTAGGGAGGTTTCCTACTGTCATTGCAAAATTTGCACATTGTAGGCCGCTGCTTTGGGTCTCCATACTTGTCTGTGGACAAGCAGCGCCTCTGCACACAAGGAGAGATGAGAGGAAAAAAAGCCTACATGTGATTGTTTTGTTTAAATTCATCAAGTTAATCAAAATAATTTGAACTGTAACAACTACAAAATTCATTTAGAAATAAAGTTCACACTGCTGTCTTTGTGAGTCCAACGTTTAGGGAAGTTCAATCAGCTGAAACAGGAGATAACTATATGTGTTGACATCACGTGCTGCTTATTATTTGATACCCAGTGCAGAGACCACGAGGCTGTTTATAGCTCAGAGGAGAGATTTCACATTGTTTGATTAGACTGATGAAATCCTGATTCTGTTTGATTCATCCTTCAGCCTCAGGCCAAATGTTTGTCTGGAAACAGAAAAGTGTGTCAAAGTTCACTTTAGAAAGAAAAGAAGAAGAAACAAACTGTTCATGATGTTGGAAACATGTCACAGAATCACAGGAATGATGTGTTTACAATCATCTCAAGAGTCAATATAATGACAGAAGATGATTTGTTAGAGAGAGAACATTTCATGAGAAGTGTGATGAAAGTGAGAGAACCTGAGAAATGTTCAATCGGAAACATTCTTTATATTCAACCTGTTTACTGCACAAACTCAAATATACAAGTGTGAGAACACATTACACTTCAAATCATATAGACTTTATTTCTTCATTAGATTATGAACACTGATCTCAAAGACATGAGGAGGCTTCTGAAGACAACAGGAACAACAACGTGACAAACTGGAACAAACACACATAAACCCTGTCTGTTATTAATGAATGAAGACAGTGCTGAGAGTGTAAACTCCTCCTCCTCCTCCTCCTCCTCCTCCTCCTCCTCCTCCTCAGTGTCTTTATAAGCTTCAGTGTCTCTTCTCCTCACACTCCAACCCTGCTCACCTCTCAGCTGGACAGTAAGGGACGTTTACAGCACACACTGACAACATGCTGGGGACCCTGTGCACTCTCATCACTGCTCTAACATGTAAGGAGGCTGACTTACTGCAGCTTTGAGCTCATGTTGGATTCATCAGTCTGTGTGTTTCTCTTGACTCCATGTCATCTTGTTGTTTCCAGGTGTGAGTGCTGTGACGCTGGTGACACAAAACGTTTTTGAATGTTGTATTTTTATGTTTTTAATGTAAGTAAGCATCTTAGGAACATATGAGTGAGTTTTCAGAACAGAGTTTGTTTATTTTAATACTAAAAACACACAATTTCTAAACGTCCACTGTGGTGGACGTCAGGACTTTGTACTTGTGTTTGTGTCTTTTCTGATTAGTGGAGAGCTCTAGGACAGAGGCAGGAAGGATTCTTTACAGAATCATTGGGTAAGACTCAGAAACAATTGTGTCAGAAGATTAGAATCCAAAGAAAGAGAATGACAAAGAGTGAAGCTCAGATAAATACCCAGATGAAGTGAACCAAGATCCAGAGCCAATTGAAATGTGCCGTCACCCTATATTGGCAAAGACCAACACGTAGGGCGTGTAGTCCATGCAGATATGAATATTATTCTGCAAAGATGTGTTTCAGCTAAAAGATCCCAATATTTTCTTTTTAAACTAAATGAAAGAATTAATGAGGAGAACTTGTTTAAAGTCCCATGTTGCTAAAAGTGTGTTTTCCCGTATATTTTTTTTAATATCTAAAACCAGTCCAGGTAAAGTCCTCTGAAAGTATCCAAATGTTGAATCCTCAGAGAAATGCATTGATCAAAAACATGTTTTTGTGTGTATTGACTAATCAGAGCAGACTGGGCTTGCTGAGGCGTGTTAAAGAGACAGCAAATGGAGAATTTGACTAGCTGGTGAATAATGGTGCTGCAGAAATGGATGGTATGAGAAAAACAATGGGTTTTTGAACATTATAAAGGATGAAAACAATTAATACTAGACACCCAAAATAAAGGTATAAACCTGAAAATGAACAAAATATGGGAACCTTGAAACTAATATTGCACATGTTCTAAAGTTAAATAAATAAAATGCAATGTTGCGTAGGGCACCAGATGATGGTGCAGATGACGGTACACTTCATCTGGCTCCCGGATCTTAGTCCACCTCATCTAGGTCTTTCTCCGTGCTTTGACTCTCTGTCTCATTCTCTTTCTTTGGATCATCATCTTGTGACAGTATTATTAAATACTCTCAGAGGCAGAATGCCTGCTTGCAAGAGTAGCAGCTTTGTGAGATGCAACAACTTAAACATGTTCCTCTGTGTCTCCAAAAACCTGGGGCGCTTCCTGAAGTACCATCTTCAGTCAAATGGGTAATGAAAAAATCATATTAGGAGGGGCCAATAAGTGTACCAGTACAAACAAAAGAATGTCAAATTGAACTTCAGCTTATTTGTTGAGGTATTGTGCTGTAGTGGATGTTACCAGTGACTTTTCCAGTTCATTATTGGCCATTAAATGTTTGACGTTAAAGACCAATGAAATCTGGTGACTTACCACATTATAATGTCTAAAGAATAAAAGTAGATAATCAAATGATCATAAAGTGAAAAAAAGGAAAATACACATTAACAGTTATTTTTGTATGTGGTATTGTAATGTACTGAGTATTTAAAATTAATTTTACATGTTAAAACTTGGCTTTAAAATGGGTCCCATTTGAGAACCTCGATGTCCCGTTGTACACTACAGTGGACGTGTTGTAAATTCTGAAAAAAATTAAGTTTTAATATTTATTTTTTTTGCAAGTTGTTTTTAGCTGCCCTAACACTTCATTTATGTAAAAAAAAATCCATATCAAAAAACTTTTTTTTCCTGGGTCTCAGGAGGATAATGTGGTTAATTTATGAATGAAATCAGTGCTGAGTGTGTAAACTCCTCCTCCTCTTCCTCCTCCTCCTCCTCAGTGTCTTTATAAGCTTCAGTGTCTCTTCTCCTCACACTCCAACCCTGCTCACCTCTCAGCTGGACAGTAAGGGACGTTTACAGCACACACTGACAACATGCTGGGGACCCTGTGCACTCTCATCACTGCTCTAACATGTAAGAGATTCTTCTCAGTCCTTTCACACACCATCATTTCACACACAAACCTTTCACTCATGTCTTTTTCTCTGTGTGTGTGTTACAGATGTTGATGCAGTGATAGTGCTGACCCAGACGCCTGCTGTCCACACAGTTTCTACAGGACAACAAGTTGTTCTTCAATGTAACATCCAGAGATATGATGGATATTATGTCTCCTGGTACAAACAGGTTCCTGGTGACGCTCCTCAGTATGTTCTGAGATTTTACCACTCACACAGCGCACCTGATGAATTTGGATCAGGATTCTCCTCAGACAGATTCAACTCTAAATCCTCATCAAACATAGATTACCAGTTCATCATAAAGAGAGCAGAGGCAGGAGACTCTGCTCATTATTTCTGTAGCACATGGGATAACTCTGCTGAGGAGCGAGTATCACAGTGATTTACATCGTGACAAAAACCTCCTCACTAACTACTTCTGCTTTTTGACTCTCTTTCACATTGAATAATGCTCTCTGTAAATACACTACACATGACGTGTCATTACTATCAAACAGTGTCCTCAATATATTCTAAAAATGCCATTTAAATGGAAAAAACTTACAAATGTGTTTCATTACCAAACATAAAGAAACCACTAATGTCAGTATATTTTCATGCTCTTTTTCTTCTTCTAATTTGGAACATACAGCAATGTGTAACAAAAAAAAAGTGAAGAAAAAGACGAGCATGGAGATGAATGCTTTACCTCTGGAAACATTAAAAAACAAGAGCAGCTGGCATTTAGAATATAAAGAACACAAGCAGTGGAGATTCAGTATAACATAGCCAATTTCAGACATATTAGGAACTCACTTACAGTTGAAGCATCTAAAATGTATCTGAATGCTATGATTTTTTCTTACTTTCATTACTGTATATCATGTTGGTCTCAAGCAAATAAGACTGTCTTAAAACCCATCAGGTCACTTCATAAACAAGCCCTGAAAAGTCTGGACAGGAAACCACAACAGTATCATCATTGTGATGTACTTGATAAATATAAAATTCTAAGCTTTGACAATTTAATTATTTAGTCTGATGTCCGCTTAGTGTTTAAGATAATCCATGATGCTGCTCCCCCACCATTGAAGAGCTTTGTGAAACTTCGCTCTGAGCAGATAAGCAGATCTTCAAGGTCTGCCTCAAACGGAGATTGCAGCATTCCTAAACGTGGCTCGGCTTTAGCACAAACTGTATTTTCTTTTAAAGCCATAAAAGAATGGAATAATCTTCAAACTAGTCTTAAACTTTGCACAAACCTCTGCACTTTTACCCGCGAAGTAAAAAAATGGATTTTAAGTAACCAGTCTTGTCAGCATTAATGTGTCATCTTCACAACCTTTTACATCTCAGGGAAACTTGTACATAATGTTTGTTTTAATATTTGTATATTGTTCTGTGTCTTTCTTGTGTGTGTGTGTGTGTGTGTGTGTGTGTGTGTGGGGGTGTGTGTGTGTGTGTGTGTGTGTGTGTGGGGGGGGGTGTGTGTGTGTGTGTGTGTGTTTGTGTGCGTGCACACGTGACTAGTTGATTTGTATTTTACTCTTGCCATCACCTGCCCAGGGACAACGGATGGAAATTAGCTAGTTAGCTAAATCTGGTACGAAGCATCTCTTCTCTTCTGAGACTAATGTTTTTTTTTTGTACAATGTCCCTGATTCAAATAAACTTATAATATTCTAGATCCTGTTGGTGCCCTAGACAAAAATCAATCGGGGGGCTCCAACCAACGTTCAACAGGGTAACAACAATGAGTGCTGTCAGATGGGGCACCCTTAGGGAGGTTTCCTACTGTCATTGCAAAATTTGCACATTTTAGGCCGCTGCTTTGGGTCTCCATACTGGTCTGTGGACAAGCAGCGCCTCTGCACACAAGGAGAGATGAGAGGGGGGGGGGAAAAGCCTACATGTGATTGTTTTGTTTAAATTCATCAAGTTAATCAAAATAATTTGAACTGTAACAACTACAAAATTCATTTAGAAATAAAGTTCACACTGCTGTCTTTGTGAGTCCAACGTTTAGGGAAGTTCAATCAGCTGAAACAGGAGATATTTGTTGACATCACGTGCTGCTTATTATTTGATACCCAGTGTAGAGACCACGAGGCTGTTTATAGCTCAGAGGAGAGATTTCACATTGTTTGATTAGACTGATGAAATCCTGATTCTGTTTGATTCATCCTTCAGCCTCAGGCCAAATGTTTGTCTGGAAACAGAAAAGTGTGTCAAAGTTCACTTTAGAAAGAAAAGAAGAAGAAACAAACTGTTCATGATGTTGGAAACATGTCACAGAATCACAGGAATGATGTGTTTACAATCATCTCAAGAGTCAATATAATGACAGAAGATGATTTGTTAGAGAGAGAACATTTCATGAGAAGTGTGATGAAAGTGAGAGAACCTGAGAAATGTTCAATCGGAAACATTCTTTATATTCAACCTGTTTACTGCACAAACTCAAATATACAAGTGTGAGAACACATTACACTTCAAATCATATAGACTTTATTTCTTCATTAGATTATGAACACTGATCTCAAAGACATGAGGAGGCTTCTAAAGACAACAGGAACAACAACATGACAAACTGGAACAAACACACATAAACCCTGTCTGTTATTAATGAATGAAAACAGTGCTGAGAGTGTAAACTCCTCCTCTTCCTCCTCCTCCTCCTCAGTGTCTTTATAAGCTTCAGTGTCTCTTCTCCTCACACTCCAACCCTGCTCACCTCTCAGCTGGACAGTAAGGGACGTTTACAGCACACACTGACAACATGCTGGGGACCCTGTGCACTCTCATCACTGCTCTAACATGTAAGGAGGCTGACTTACTGCAGCTTTGAGCTCATGTTGGATTCATCAGTCTGTGTGTTTCTCTTGACTCCATGTCATCTTGTTGTTTCCAGGTGTGAGTGCTGTGACGCTGGTGACACAGAAGCCTCCTGTTGTGACTCTGACCAGAGGAGAGACAGCCACCATGGACTGTAACCTGGGGACTGTGACTGGTAGTGCTGCTCGTTGGTACAAACAGATTCCAGGAGGAGTTCCTCAGTTTATTTTGTATTTGTATATTCCTAATGGCTCTCCGAGCTATGCCTCTGGTTTCTCCTCTCCAAAGTTCACATCCACTCATCAGTCACAATCAGATCATCGTTTGATCATCAGCACTGTGGAGGAGAGAGACTCAGCAGTTTATTACTGTCAAACATATGACAGCTCTGTCAGTGAGTGGGTATCACAGTGATTTACACCGTGACAAAAACCTCCTCACTGAACACTTCTGCTTTTTGTCACTGTACTTAACATTGACCACAATGAAGCCGCAAAAGAAATGAAACACTATAGATTTTACAATGCATACACTTCAATACACTTTTGTTAATGTTGTCTGATTTGTTTTATTTGGATAAAATAGTCTTTGGTTAAAGTTTATCATATTGTGTCTCCTGCTCTTTGAGTCAGTTCATACTTCTCTCACACGTTCATCAACAGGCCCAGAACTAATGCAAAAACGTAACATTTCTACATTCCCCGAGCAGATAGATTCAAAGGAACACGTGCTGTGTTTTTATTAACTATTCAAATGTGCTTCTGTTATCTGACAAACCAACTGTCTGTAACCTTGTCTGACCCTTTCCCCCACACCAGCTGACCTCACAGAGAAGCTCTACATGAAACAGAAACACAAAGAAAAGAGTTTCAGTTGCATTACATGCCTTGTTCAAAATGTAATACCATTTAGTGATCTTAGATTGAGTCTGAGCAGACTGATGAAAGGAACCAAACACCTCCTGAACATGTTGTTTTAAAGAGTTGTCATCTCTTCTTTTGCCTGTCCTGTCTGCTGTCTGGGTAAGATCAGGGGGAGTTTCAGTCCACCACCATGACTGGAGTTTGTCCAGTCTATCTATTTGGAAAAATGTACTCTCCATCACATCCAGCTTACTGCTCACTATAAACTGCAGATTCTTCTCCTGTACAAGAATAAAGCCTGACACAGGGTCTGTGTGAGTCAGACTGGGACCACAGGACCACATAGTGATGGAGGGTTAATTTTAGGTATTATTGTAGAGGAGATCTGCAGCAGCAGACAGTTGCTGTTTTTGACCACCTTCACATGTGCTGCAGTCTTCAGTCACTGTCTGTCCAAAGAGAGGAATTGGGATACTGACATGTTCTGTCTTTATCTATTACAAACAGGTTCCTGGTGAAGCTCCTCAGTATGTTCTAAGATTTTACCACTCACTCAGCTCACCTGATGAATTTGGATCAGGATTTTACCATGGGAGCCTGAGTACAATTAGCTTCGGATCAGGATTCTCCTCAGACAGATTCAACTCTAAATCCACATCAGACATAGATTACCAGTTCATCATAAAGAGAGCAGAGGCAGGAGACTCTGCTCAGTATTTCTGTCAGACATGGGACGACTCTGCTTCTGAAGCTGTATCACAGTGATTCACACTGTGACAAAAACCTCAGTGACAGACTGACTGCAGCATACATGAGATGTTGACTAAGTCAATCCAAGAAAAGCAGAACAACTTGAACAAAACAAGAAAGGATACTAAACAAACTGGTGTTCAGGGTGAAAAGAGTTTGATAAAAGTCCATCAGTGTTGTTGTAATGTGAGCAGACTGATGAAAGAATGACATGTTGACAGTGAAAGTTGGTCTCAACAGGATGTTTCAGTTCCACTCCCCTCATTAGTGAGAGTCAGGAGGTTTTTGTACAGCCATGTGTACAAACTGAATCACTGTGGTATTCGGACAAGGCACCAAGCTGACTGTGACCAGTAAGTACTTTGAAACTCCTCATGAAATGACAGAGATTTGATCATTCTTATTCAAACTGATCATTCATTATCATTTGTTATTTAACTCATTGTTCAAATATATGTTTGTGTCAACAACAGACATTTATATGTAGTTCTCTTTCTGACACCAGACTATGTCTTGGAATGAAACGGAAAGCTTTCAAAAAGATTTCAACATGTTGATGAAATAGTTTCTGTCCATTCTGAAGTATGTTGATGTTTGAGGAATGTTGAACAGTTCAGATCAAATTACAAAATGTGACAGTTCATGTCCAAATATAAACTGCATGTTTTATCCTTTCTAAACCTTTGTTGAATCATCTCTAAAATGGATCTTACAATGTGACATGAAGACTTCAAACTTCTAAACTTCTCATGTTTCAAATGTTTAAAGTTATTGATGAGTTAGTTTTTGAAATGAAAACATGCTCTGGATTATTTCCTCATTTCTAAGTGTTAGATAGTTGGTGAGAAAAAAGTCTGGATTGAATTGTCATTTCCAGACACTTGTTTCATATTTCACAAAGCATTTTTCATGGCACACAAAGTGTCTTTATGATATTGTTCCTGTCATCAAAAATGATCCTGATTGATGAATGACTCATCATTTTGATCATCATTTCATGATGTTTTTACATGTGATGACAACATTCTTTACTGCAGCCTGTTTGTCAAACTGTGAACAAAACTAATGAGTTGATGGTCTCTGTCATACTTTGTATTGAATGACTTCACTTGTAGTCATGTGTTCATTGTCCTGTGTGTGTGTTTCAGGCTCCAGCCTCCCTCCTCCTGTCCTCACAGTCTTCCCTCCGTCCAGTGCTGAGCTCCAGTCCAACAAAGCCTCTCTGGTCTGTCTGTCCACTCAGTCTGTGCCTTTTGTAGATGTGAGCTGGTCTGCTGCTGGGAGTCCAGTGAGCAGTGGGATCTCTACCAGCACGGCTGTTCAGCAACCAGACCAGACTTTCCAAATCAGCAGCTATCTGTCCATCCAGACGTCAGACTGGAACATGGACAAGGTTTACACATGTCGAGTGTCTTTGGGCTCCCAGACTTCAGAGAAAACCATCAACAAGTCCCACTGTCCCACTGAAGACCAGTAGAGGAGCAGAGGGACCATTTCTAATCTGCTTCTTGACTCTTTGTGCTGTTTGCTCATTACAAGGTTCACATGTTACTAAAGATGTGTCTGCATGCTTGTAATACATGTTGTGACCACTAGGTGGAGGTGTTGGATCAGCTTTGCAACTGCTGTTTTCTCAATAATGCAATACAAAATGTGATTAATGAAGAATTTTCTTTTTTTTAACTCATGAATAAAAATAACAAAAAACAAATAACGGTGTAACTGTTTATTTCCTTATAACTGATGATATTAATCAACAGAAAAACTTATTTTTGATTCTGTCTGTTTAAGAAATAAACAGTATTTGAAGAGTCTTCTATTGTTATTAGGTCAACCTTTGCATCAAAAGAGAACGTTTTCAGTTTATTGTATATTTACCTAGTTTTAGTTTCTTGCATAAATATATTAAGAATAAGTGAGTATATTAATAAGTATATTAGAATAATCTGATAAAACAAACTGAAACTGAGATTTCATCCTCCATCAGTGAAGCATCACCTCTCTGCTCCTCCCTCTCCTCCTCCTCAGGATGCAGCTGCAGGCCTCCTCTCCTTATTCATAGCTGCATGCAAATGAAGAGGTCAAAGGTCAGCTCACTATAAAACTGTCTCTGACCTGAAACACACTGATGTTTCATACGTGAACACTTGGTTAATCTGACAAATACCTTTACAATGTCTTTGAATGAACACTTGTAGGACAGGCTAAAATAGGGTTAAAAAGATGCCTGGACATACAGTAGGTGCATTACAAGTACTTCAATACATCACAGTCTGTCATCATGTATAGATTGGTTTTCTTAAACACATCATATGTAAGAAAAAAAACCTCAGGGTATCTATTGATGTTGACTTCAACCACAAGGGGGAGACAACTCCTTGTTTTTCCACATCAGTCAGATACATTTATGTGTGCATGTATGAAGAGAGTCGGTCAAAGTGCAGTCAATTAACTTAAAGATTCATTATTGTTGATTTCAAGATTTTTGTATTAGCTGTAAGACCAAATAGGGGTTAAATATACCAGAAATGTATTTCACCAGGGTGACATTTTGAGCACGACTGCTCTTCATCTGATTTTTCTTTAGTGACTTTTATTTGCTCGTCTCTGCACCTGCCCTATTTGATTTGGATGTGCGTCTTTTCCTGATTGCTATTACAAGTTTATACATACATAATTTTACCAAAGACAAAATAAACACAACAGATGTTTTTCTAATTGAGAATGCTTTTATTCAAACAATCCATGCACAATAAAGCAAAGCAGTGTTCACACCAGCAGACATGCATAATAAATGCTCATCAATCAATTCATCGTCTTTGCTGCAGTCAGAGATGGTCACATCTTTCTCTGAGGTGTGGGAGCAGAGAAACTTAACACGTGAAAACGTTTCCCACGAGCCAATGAGAAGGATTAATGGACAGATAGACGCAACATGTATTACAAGCACATCTTTAGTAACATGTGAACCTTGTAATGAGCAAACAGCACAAAGAGTCAAGAAGCAGATTAGAAATGGTCCCTCTGCTCCTCTACTGGTCTTCAGTGGGACAGTGGGACTTGTTGATGGTTTTCTCTGACGTCTGGGAGCCCAAAGACACTCGACATGTGTAAACCTTGTCCATGTTCCAGTCTGACGTCTGGATGGACAGATAGCTGCTGATTTGGAAAGTCTGGTCTGGTTGCTGAACAGCCGTGCTGGTAGAGATCCCACTGCTCACTGGACTCCCAGCAGCAGACCAGCTCACATCTACAAAAGGCACAGACTGAGTGGACAGACAGACCAGAGAGGCTTTGTTGGACTGGAGCTCAGCACTGGACGGAGGGAAGACTGTGAGGACAGGAGGAGGGAGGCTGGAGCCTGAAACACACACACACAGGACAATCAACACATGACTACAAGTGAAGTCATTCAATACAAAGTATGACAGAGACCATCAACTCATTAGTTTTGTTCACAGTTTGACAAACAGGCTGCAGTAAAGAATGTTGTCATCACATGTAAAAACATCATGAAATGATGATCAAAATGATGAGTCATTCATCAATCAGGATCATTTTTGATGACAGGAACAATATCATAAAGACACTTTGTGTGCCATGAACACAAACAAGTGTCTGGAAATGACAATTCAATCCAGACTTTTTTCTCACCAACTATCTAACACTTAGAAATGAGGAAATAATCCAGAGCATGTTTTCATTTCAAAAACTAACTCATCAATAACTTTAAACATTTGAAACATGAGAAGTTTAGAAGTTTGAAGTCTTCATGTCACATTGTAAGATCCATTTTAGAGATGATTCAACAAAGGTTTAGAAAGGATAAAACATGCAGTTTATATTTGGACATGAACTGTCACATTTTGTAATTTGATCTGAACTGTTCAACATTCCTCAAACATCAACATACTTCAGAATGGACAGAAACTATTTCATCAACATGTTGAAATCTTTTTGAAAGCTTTCCGTTTCATTCCAAGACATAGTCTGGTGTCAGAAAGAGAACTACATATAAATGTCTGTTGTTGACACAAACATATATTTGAACAATGAGTTAAATAACAAATGATAATGAATGATCAGTTTGAATAAGAATGATCAAATCTCTGTCATTTCATGAGGAGTTTCAAAGTACTTACTGGTCACAGTCAGCTTGGTGCCTTGTCCGAATACCACAGTGATTCAGTTTGTACACATGGCTGTACAAAAACCTCCTGACTCTCACTAATGAGGGGAGTGGAACTGAAACATCCTGTTGAGACCAACTTTCACTGTCAACATGTCATTCTTTCATCAGTCTGCTCACATTACAACAACACTGATGGACTTTTATCAAACTCTTTTCACCCTGAACACCAGTTTGTTTAGTATCCTTTCTTGTTTTGTTCAACTTATTCTGCTTTTCTTGGGTTGACTTAGTCAACATCTCATGTATGCTGCAGTCAGTCTGTCACTGAGGTTTTTGTCACAGTGTGAATCACTGTGATACAGCTTCAGAAGCAGAGTCGTCCCATGTGCTACAGAAATACTGAGCAGAGTCTCCTGCCTCTGCTCTCTTTATGATGAACTGGTAATCTATGTTTGATGTGGATTTAGAGTTGAATCTGTCTGAGGAGAATCCTGATCCAAAGCTAAGTGCACTGCCAGAATAGTGAAATCTCAGAACATACTGAGGAGCTTCACCAGGAACCTGTTTGTACCAGGAGACATAATTGCTATCATATCTCTGGATGTTACATTGAAGAACAACTTGTTGTCCTGTAGAAACTGTGTGGACAGCAGGCGTCTGGGTCAGCACTATCACTGCATCAACATCTGTAACACACACACAGAGAAAAAGACATGAGTGAAAGGTTTGTGTGTGAAATGATGGTTTGTGAAAGGACTGAGAAGAATCTCTTACATGTTAGAGCAGTGATGAGAGTGCACAGGGTCCCCAGCATGTTGTCAGTGTGTGCTGTAAACGTCCCTTACTGTCCAGCTGAGAGGTGAGCAGGGTTGGAGTGTGAGGAGAAGAGACACTGAAGCTTATAAAGACACTGAGGAGAGGAGGAGGAGGAGGAGGAGGAGGAGGAGGAGGAAGAGGAAGAGGAGGAGGAGGAGGAAGAGGAGCAGGAGGAGGAGGAGGAGTTTACACACTCAGCACTGTGTTCATTCATAAATTAACCACATCATGCAGATTTCTAACATCACCTTGGATCATCTCTAAAATACTTTTTTTTCATTTCACTAAAGAAGTTTGCTGATGTCCTGATTGTGTCTTTTCATTTGGATTCATAGTTAATAATATAAATATATAATTCTCTGTGACATTAAATGTTAAATTTCCCTTGTTCTTGTTTTCTTCTTGATGTCATTGTGTAAACAGACTCACATTAAAAGAAACACAGCATATACTATATAACAGAAAACTATTTGAATGGTGGCTTCATGGTTTGCAAAATGACGTGTCGTGAAATTTAAAGAAAGAGTCTGAAAACACTGAGATATGTTATGTCTTCATGTTTAGTGATGATAAATAAATGGTAAATGTTTTTTATATCAAATTAGTCTATAAAAAATACACTGAGGACACTGGTTGGTAGTTACAGGGGGCTTTAGTTAATGTGTCAGAGAGTCAAAAAGCAGAAGTGTTCAGTGAGGAGGTTTTTGTCACGGTGTAAATCACTGTGATACGTTCTCTTTGACAGAGTCATCCCATGTTTGACAGTAATAAACTGCTGAGTCTCTCTCCTCCACAGTGCTGATGATCAAACGATAATCTGATTGTGACTGATGAGTGGATGTGAACTTTGGAGAGGAGAAACCAGAGCCATAGCTTGGAGAGCTGCCGTGATAGTTCCTCAGAATATACTGAGGAACTCCTCCTGGAATCTGTTTGTACCAACGAGCACCACTGTCTGTCACAGTCCCCAGGTTACAGTCCATGGTGGCTGTCTCTCCTCTGCTCAGAGTCACAACAGGAGGCTTCTGTGTCACCAGCGTCACAGCACTCACACCTGGAAACAACAAGATGACATGGAGTCAAGAGAAACACACAGACTGATGAATCCAACATGAGCTCAAAGCTGCAGTAAGTCAGCCTCCTTACATGTTAGAGCAGTGATGAGAGTGCACAGGGTCCCCAGCATGTTGTCAGTGTGTGCTGTAAACGTCCCTTACTGTCCAGCTGAGAGGTGAGCAGGGTTGGAGTGTGAGGAGAAGAGACACTGAAGCTTATAAAGATACTGAGAGGAGGAGGAGGAGGAGGAGGAGGAGGAGGAGGAGGAGGAGGAGTTTTCACACTCACCACTGATTTCATTCATCGTGCTTGTGCGTCAACTTGTATCACTGAATGCTTTCTTATCAACTTATTCATGTTAAGTAACCTCACTGTTTAAAAGATGCAAGAGAATTGATTCTTTTATCCATGTAATTCACCATCAATCAATTAAATCAATTAATCAGTGAATCACTTCAAATGTTCTTTTTTATTTTTACATGACGTAGATGGAGTTCTAAGAGGAGTTCTACAAGAATACATCACAGCTCATTGTTTGATAGGAACCCAGAAGTGTACACAGATGCAATTGGAAAGTTTGAAGGAGATTTATTTTAGGGCAGAAGGCTGACTGGCTGGCTGGCTGGCAGGCTGGTTGGTTGGAGCTGAGTGAAGGATTCTGAAGAATTTAGACACAGATGTAATTCACTGAAGGAACAATCTATCAATGAATACGTTTACATGCACACCATATTCCTGTATTAATCGAAATAATGACAATATTCTGATTGCGTAGGAGTCATGTAAACACCTTATTCCAATTGTCATAACCCGATTAAGCTCATTTTACGATTATTAAAAACTAAATAAAACCCCTGGCATATGCCTGTATCAACCCGAATATTGGGTCATGTAAACACGTTAGGTGGAATATGCTCCTGAATATGCTTCTTCAAGGATTTGTTTATGCTCCTAGATGACGTCTTGTCATGACGCTACTACTACTACTATTACGGTTTATTCAGAATATGCTGATTAACATGTAAATGGTAACATTCCAGTAGATCACCACTCTGCAGAGCATGTAAACACCTTTTTCAGAATATTGCCCTAACCAGAAAAGGAACATGTTGTGCATGTAAATGCAGTCAATGAGTGGAACAGGAGCCAGGGTTCTTATACTGAAGCGGACGAGTTGATGCGTTGCAGGTGTGTGATCTAGCCAGGTGTTTGATTGCACAAACCTCTTCATTTAGAGAGACAGGACACACACAGGGGCCCTTTCTGAAAAGCCACAGTTCAGTATGAAGTGCAGACTTTTCAGTAGGAGGTTTCAGTAGACTGAACCCTTGCGGTCATTCAGTGTGCATTTTTTGTGTCCACCTCAGTGGACTGTACATTTCAGCATGGATGCTGACTTCCAGGTTCTGTGCAGTATGGTTTACTACTTTACTATGGTTAACTACGGCCACATACATCCTTGTTTGTTTTAATTTGGAGGCACGTGTGAAGTGACGTTTTACATTTCATTTAATTTTGCACAGCATTGTGGGTGTTAAAATACAATTCATTTCCTGAAAGGATGCATCCAGACCATACTGCACACAACCTGGAAGTTAGTATCCATGCTGAAATGTTCAGTCTACTGAGGTGGACCCAAAAAGTGCACACTGAATGACCACAAGGGTTCAGTCCACTGAAACCCCGTACTGAAAAGTCTGCACTCCATACTGAACTCTGGCTTCTTGGAAAGGGCCAACGTCTGCTGCTTCAGAGCTCCTCTGCTATAATATTTAAATTAGACCTCCATTGTTATGTGATCCTGTGGTCCCAGTCTGTCTCACACAGACCCTGTGTCAGGCTTTATTCTTGTACAGGAGAACTGGTAGATTTCAAGGCTCTGTGCAACATGCAAGAAGCTGCAGTATACACTGAGCAGTAAGCTGGATGTGATGGAGAGTACATTTTTTCAAATCGATAGCAAACTCCAGTCATGGTGGTGGACAGCAGACAGGACGGGCAAAAGAAGAGATGACACATCTTTAAACAACATGTTCAGGAGGTGTTTGTTTCCTGTCATCAGTCTGCTCAGATTCAATCTAAGATCACTAAATGGTATTACATTTTAATCAAGGCATATAATGCAACTGAAACTCTTTTCTTTGTGTTTCTGTTTCATGTAGAGCTTCTCTGTGAGGTCAGCTGGTGTGGGGGAAAGGGCCAGACAAGGTAACAGACAGTTGGTTTGTCAGATATCATCAGGAGGCACAGAAATAATTTTCATAGCTATGCTGATGACACACAGCTCTAAATTGGCGTGTCTCCTGATGACACAGGGCCAATTGAAGCCCTTTTTAAATGTATTTTAGATATTAAGTTATGGATGGCAGAGAACTTTTTACAGCTCAACCAGGACAAAACTCAGGTTTTAGTTATTGGTACAGGGGTCCAGAGAGAGAAACTGAATGACAAACTCCAAGAACTGTCTTGTAATCCCTGTGAGCAGGTCAAAAATCTAGGTGTCATATTTGACACAGACCTAAGCTTCCAGCCACATATCAGGGATGTTACAAAAAAGGCATTTTATCATCTAAAGAACATAGCCAGAGTCCGATAGTTTCTCTCTCAAGCTAATGCAGAGACTCTTATTTATGCTTTTATCACCTGCAGAATCGATTACTGCAATGCTCTTCTTTCTGGTCTTCCGAAAAAGAATATCTCTATGTTGCAGCTACTCCAAAATTCAGCTGCAAGACTGTTGACGAAGACCAGAAAGAGAGCACACATTACACCGATTTTAAAATCTCTGCATTGGCTACCCGTGTGTTTTAGAATTGATTTTAAGATTATTTTATTGGTTTTTAAAGCTCTTAATGGTCTTGCTCCCACCTATTTATCCCATTTGCTTTTAAATTATGAGCCTAGAGCCCTCAGGTCTTCTGGAAGTGGTATTTTAGTTGTTCCACATGTACAAACCAAAACCTACGGTGAGGCATCCTTTTATTACAACGGTCCCCGTCTGTGGAACAGTTTACCTGGAGACCTAAGGGCAGAACACGATGTAAACAGTTTTAAAAGCAAACTCAAGACCTACCTTTTTAGTCTAGCTTTTAACTGAATCTCATTTTATCTCAATGAGTTTTATTACATATTTAACCTTCTGTGTTTCCTCATTGAGAATTAATGATAGCGTTTCCTCAGTCCGTCAGTACCTGTTTTAATCTAGTTATTTTACCTTAGTTTTTGGATTGTGGGGTGGGGGAGGGAGTCATGTTGTTGCTGTTTGATTTATTTTCATGTAAAGCACTTTGTGATACATCTTTGTATGAAAAGTGCTATATAAATAAAGTTTGATTGATTGATTGATAACAGAAGCACATTTGAAAAGTTAATAAAAACACAGCACGTGTTCCTTTGAATCTATCTGCTCGGGGAATGTAGAAATTTTAAATGTTTGCATTAGTTCTGGGCCTGTTGATGAACGTGTGAGAGAAATATGAACTGGCCCAGAGAACAGGAGACACAAGATGATCAACTTTAACCAAAGACTATTTTATCCAAATTGAACAAATCAGACAACATTAATAATAGTGTATTGTAGTGTATGCATTGTAAAATCTGTAGTTTTTCATTTCTTTTGCAGCTTCATTTGTGGTCAAAGTTAAGTACAGTGACAAAAAGCAGACGTGTTCAGTGAGGAGGTTTTTGTCACGGTGTAAATCACTGTGATACCCACTCATCGACAGAGCTGTCATATGTTTGACAGTAATAAACTGCTGAGTCTCTCTCCTCCACAGTGCTGATGATCAAACGATAATCTGTCTGTGACTGATGAGTGGATGTGAACTTTGGAGAGGAGAAACCAGAGCCATACTCTGGAGAGCTGCTGTGATAGTTCTTCAGAATATACTGAGGAACTCCTCCTGGAATCTGTTTGTACCAACGAGCTTCACTGTTAGTCACAGTCCCCAGGTTACAGTCCATGGTGGCTGTCTCTCCTCTGCTCAGAGTCACAACAGGAGGCTTCTGTGTCACCAGCGTCACAGCACTCACACCTGGAAACAACAAGATGACATGGAGTCAAGAGAAACACACAGACTGATGAATCCAACATGAGCTCAAAGCTGCAGTAAGTCAGCCTCCTTACATGTTAGAGCAGTGATGAGAGTGCACAGGGTCCCCAGCATGTTGTCAGTGTGTGCTGTAAACGTCCCTTACTGTCCAGCTGAGAGGTGAGCAGGGTTGGAGTGTGAGGAGAAGAGACACTGAAGCTTATAAAGACACTGAGGAGGAGGAGGAGGAGGAGGAGGAGTTTACACACTCAACACTGATTTCATTCATCGTGCTTGTGCGTCAACTTGTATCACTGAATGATTTCTTATCAACTTATTCATGTTAAGTAACCTCACTGTTTAAAAGATGCAAGAGAATTGATTCTTTTATCCATGTAATTCACCATCAATCAAATAAATCAATTAATTAGTGAATCAGTTCAAATGTTCTTTTTCATTCTTGCATGACGTAGATGGAGTTCTAAGAGGAGTTCAACAAGAATACATCACAGCTCATTGTTTGACAGGAACCCAGAATTGTACACAGATGCAATTGGAAGTTTTTGAGGAGATTTATTTTAGGGCAGAGGGCTGACTGACTGACTGGCAGGCTGGTTGGTTGGAGCTGAGTGAAGGAGTCTGAAGAATTTAGACACAGATGTAATTCACTGAAGGAACAATCTATCGATGAGTGGAACAGGAGCCAGGGTTCTTATACTGAAGCGGACGAGTTGATGCGTTGCAGATGTGTGATCTAGCCAGGTGTTTGATTGCACAAACCTCTTCATTTACAGAGACAGGACACACACAGGGGTCCTTTCTGAATAGCCACAGTTCAGTACGAAGTGCAGACTTTTCAGTAGGAGATTTCAGTAGACTGAACCCTCGCAGCCATTCAGTGTGCATTTTTTGTGTCCACCTCAGTGGACTGAACATTTCAGCATGGATGCTGACTTCCAGGTTCTGTTCCTGATGAGCTGGACTGAGCATGCTGCCTACTCTTGGTGTGACATTTGCCCTGAATCTCCAGTATCTACCAAGACGTTGCAAATCTTTTTGAGGTATTTTAAATACTTTAGGCATTGACGCAAAACCAAACTCCAAATTCATGAGCTTAAGAAACAAGACTGAAGCCTTGACAGTCAAGCACCTCCACCTGCCGTTAGATGTTTCTGAGCCTGATGAGTGTGACTCTTCGGGATATCGGTGTAATGAGAATGTTAATTGTCTGTAAACTTTCCAAACTTTTGGAGCACTTTCAAACACCAGGTTTGATATCGAGCTGCAGGTCATTCTGATATGTTAATTGTGAAATGTATTTTTTTTTTATTTGAACAAAAAGAGAAGCCAATGTAAAGGATTTTCTACTTAAAAATGCACTTTATACTTAGTGGAGGTCAGAAGATCTTATATGTACATTTGAAGAGAAAGAGAAAACTTGCTGATTTTCAACCAAATCTCCATCAGTCAGTGATTTAGTGTGGAAAAACATCTGCTGCTGTTAGTGATCTTCTCTTTTTTAAGCTAAGTTAAGAAATTCCAGAGTGAAAATAAGTGTTACATCTTTAAACATTCAAACAGTAGAACTGTCTTGTAAGGTGTACAGTTTTGAATGCAGATACTCTAAAAGGTTTAACTACAGTGAAACACTGTCACTGATTGTATGATTATTTGTTTCGTTGTTTTACTTTTAAATAAATGATTGAAACCTACTCTTTTCCTTCTTTGTTAATGTGTTGATGCTAACTAATTATTTTAAGTAGTATACACTTAAAACATAGAAAGGGGAAATATTTTTTTATCAAATACTTATTTTAATTAACTCAAGTGTAGTTAATATGCTGTCAGATTTGACTTAGGTTGAACTTCATTTTTTGTTTTTTCTGGTAGACCCTACTCAATTTTGTTGCATTCAGTAAAGTGCATATTTATTATCAGGTTTTCCCAACTTAAAAAACAAGATGTTCACTCAACTATCAAAAATTGCTTGGAAAATGTTGCCTCATTTTTATTGAGTTAGATACAGTTTTTACAGTGTATATTTATATGTATGTGTATATGTATATGTTCTCTCTTTATTCTCATACAGACCCCTTTTATAACACCATTTGAAACCAATATGTATGTGGTCAATGAACTTGTTTATTTATGACAAATGTGTACATGTAGTATATATGTATGTATATTGATTCATTTGTATTCTTTATCATTTTTGTGAACATGCAATTTAGAATATATATGTACAGTATATATATAAATGTTTCCTTGTTCTTGTTTTCTTCTTGATGTCATTGTGTAAACAGACTCACACTAAAAGAAACACAGCATATATATATGCTGTGTTTCTTTTAAAAAATGCTGTGTTTCTTTTAAAAAACACTTACCATTTATTTATCATCACTGAACATGAAGACATAACATATCTCATTGTTTTCAGACTCTTTCTTTAAATTTCATGACACGTCATTTTGCAAACCATGAAGCAACCATTCAAATAGTTTTCTGTTATATAGTATACTATATAACTATATATATGTAAGTGTTTTTTTTATATCAAAGTGGTCTATGAAGAATACACTGAGGACACTGGTTGGTAGTTACAGGGGGCTTTAGTTAATGTGTCAGAGAGTCAAAAAGCAGAAGTGTTCAGTGAGGAGGTTTTTGTCACGGTGTAAATCACTGTGATACGTACTCATTGACAGAGCCGTCCCATGTTTGACAGTAATAAACTGCTGAGTCTCTCTCCTCCACAGTGCTGATGATCAAACGATAATCTGTTTGTGACTGATGAGTGGATGTGAACTTTGGAGAGGAGAAACCAGAGCCATAGTATGGAGAGCTATAGCTGCGATGGTTCCTCAGAATATACTGAGGAACTCCTCCTGGAATCTGTTTGTACCAACAGGTTTCATAGTTAGTCACAGTCCCCAGGTTACAGTCCATGGTGGCTGTCTCTCCTCTGCTCAGAGTCACAACAGGAGGCTTCTGTGTCACCAGCGTCACAGCACTCACACCTGGAAACAACAAGATGACATGGAGTCAAGAGAAACACACAGACTGATGAATCCAACA
Source organism: Tautogolabrus adspersus (assembly GCA_020745685.1). NCBI lineage: Eukaryota > Metazoa > Chordata > Actinopteri > Labriformes > Labridae > Tautogolabrus > Tautogolabrus adspersus. Next base: position 7,337,429 of record CM036553.1, read on the forward strand.
TGAGCTCAAAGCTGCAGTAAGTCAGCCTCCTTACATGTTAGAGCAGTGATGAGAGTGCACAGGGTCCCCAGCATGTTGTCAGTGTGTGCTGTAAACGTCCCTTACTGTCCAGCTGAGAGGTGAGCAGGGTTGGAGTGTGAGGAGAAGAGACACTGAAGCTTATAAAGACACTGAGGAGAGGAGAGGAGGAGGAGGAGGAGGAGAGGAGGAGGAGTTGACACACTCAGCAGTTGTCTTTGGAGTTCTGATGATCTTCTTTGAATCTAGTAAATAACCTGAAGGTCCAACAAAAGTTGATGTATAAAAAATAAAGTCATTATGATGACACACTTAATGTAACTTCATGTTTGTGTGTTAGCTGCACTTTAAAAAGCTTTCTTCTATTTAAGACACATTCTAACAATATGAATAATATGACTGAATCTATGTTCATTGAGCTGATTGAAAATGTTTCATCTGTTTTATGAGCTGTAAATCTGTCCTGTTATTTCTGTTATTAGTCATAAAACTCAACAGAAACTCATAATGTGACACAAACATGATCTTCTTCTGCATCGTGTTAAAGTTCCCTTCACTCTGTACTTTGACACACTTTTCTGTTTCCAGACAAACATTTGGCCTGAGGCTGAAGGATGAATCAAACAGAATCAGGATTTCATCAGTCTAATCAAACAATGTGAAATCTCTCCTCTGAGCTATAAACAGCCTCGTGGTCATTCATTTTGTAGTCGTTACAGTTCAAATTCTTTTGATTAACTTGATGAATCTAAAGAAAAGAATCATATGAAGGCTTTCTTTCTCTCATCTTTCCTTGTGTTCTTTATATTCTAAATGCCAGCTGCTCTTGTTTTTTGAATGTTCCCAGAGGTAAAGCATTCATCTCTTTGTTCATCACTTTTGAGTTTTTTTAATCTCAGTGTTGGTAACTTGTTCGACCTTTGAAAGAAGGCTTTGTTTGAGTTTGAAGAGACGACTATGACTCAATAAAGTCCTGATAGGTATTTACAGTAGGATGCCTTCATGCAAAGCACTGTGTTGATCTTTATGGAATTACAAATCTTAAATATTAGTAAAAAAATAAGCATTGTGTACAAATGATTCCTTCACTGCTGTTACAGTTTCTTTTTTATATTCTTCATGGAGAACGCCACTTTACAAGCCCTGGTGGAATTTAATCAACTCTTCTTTGCATTATCATGTTATTGTACTATTTTTCATTTTAATTCATTGATATGTGTGGATAAATAAAAAATATATAAACATTGAAGACACTGATTGATAATCCTTAAGTCTTATGTAGTTACAGGGGGCTTTAGTTAATGTGTCAGAGAGTCAAAAAGCAGAAGTGTTCAGTGAGGAGGTTTTTGTCACGGTGTAAATCACTGTGATACGTACTCATTGACAGAGGTGTCCCATGTTTGACAGTAATAAACTGCTGAGTCTCTCTCCTCCACAGTGCTGATGATCAAACGATAATCTGTTTGTGACTGATGAGTGGATGTGAACTTTGGAGAGGAGAAACCAGAGCCATACTCTGGAGAGCTATAGCTGTGATGGTTCTTTAGAATATACTGAGGAACTCCTCCTGGAATCTGTTTGTACCAACGAGCAGAACTGCCAGTCACAGTCCCCAGGTTACAGTCCATGGTGGCTGTCTCTCCTCTCCTCAGAGTCACAACAGGAGGCTTCTGTGTCACCAGCGTCACAGCACTCACACCTGGAAACAACAAGATGACATGGAGTCAAGAGAAACACACAGACTGATGAATCCAACATGAGCTCAAAGCTGCAGTAGGTCAGCCTCCTTACATGTTAGAGCAGTGATGAGAGCGCACAGGGTCCCCAGCATGTTGTCAGTGTGTGCTGAGAATGGCCTTGGAACTTGGAAAGTGAGCTCACTGCTGACAGATTAGAGGCTTTGGAGGATGAGGAGAGGAGGTGCTGGAGGAGCCATTTAATACAGCACTGAGACTGAGAGTGACTGACAGGAGGAGGAGCTTTGATTCAATCTGAAGGTTGTCACATTTGTTGGTCTCTCAACTTCTGTTAAATGAAAAGTCTTTTCTAACACGTGCAATTCATTTGGGGCAACGTCAGCCAAATTAAACATGAAAAGGTCATATTTTGAATACGTGTAAATAAGTTATGGTAATATTTTTGTTTCGACTTATCTGTTGCACGTTATACGCTTTGACTCTACATCTGTGGATGCACTGTTAATGATTATAAAGAAGCTGACCCTTGACCTCTTCATTTGCATGCAGCTATGAATAAGGAGAGGAGGCCTGCAGCTGCATCCTGAGGAGGAGGAGAGGGAGGAGCAGAGAGGTGATGCTTCACTGATGGAGGATGAAATCTCAGTTTCATTTTGATTCTTATTTGATCTGACTTCTCTGTCATCAGAACTACTGACAACATCATGACAGATAATATCAATCAGACCTTTTTCAAATCAACACCTAATAACCTTTCTTTTATTTTGAAATTCAAATATACAGTGAAGTAAAAAATGAACTTAAATATGTCTGGTATCTGTCAGGAGTATAACAATAATAAATACAAAGACTTGTTTCAAGAGGTTTTATGATTTTTATTGAATGATATTTGAGTAAAGCAGCAGTTGCAAAGCTGATCCAACATCTCCACCTAGTGGTCACAACATGTATTACAAGCATGCAGACACATCTTTAGTAACATGTGAACCTTGTAATGAGCAAACAGCACAAAGAGTCAAGAAGCAGATTAGAAATGGTCCCTCTGCTCCTCTACTGGTCTTCAGTGGGACAGTGGGACTTGTTGATGGTTTTCTCTGAAGTCTGGGAGCCCAAAGACACTCGACATGTGTAAACCTTGTCCATGTTCCAGTCTGACGTCTGGATGGACAGATAGCTGCTGATTTGGAAAGTCTGGTCTGGTTGCTGAACAGCCGTGCTGGTAGAGATCCCACTGCTCACTGGACTCCCAGCAGCAGACCAGCTCACATCTGCAAAAGGCACAGACTGAGTGGACAGACAGACCAGAGAGGCTTTGTTGGACTGGAGCTCAGCACTGGACGGAGGGAAGACTGTGAGGACAGGAGGAAGGAGGCTGGAGCCTGAAACACACACACAGGACAATGAACACATGACTACAAGTGAAGTCATTCAATACAAAGTATGACAGAGACCATCAACTCATTAGTTTTGTTCACAGTTTGACAAACAGGCTGCAGTAAAGAATGTTGTCATCACATGTAAAAACATCATGAAATGATGATCAAAATGATGAGTCATTCATCAATCAGGATCATTTTTGATGACAGGAACAATATCATAAAGACACTTTGTGTGCCATGAAAAATGCTTTGTGAAATATGAAACAAGTGTCTGGAAATGACAATTCAATCCAGACTTTTTTCTCACCAACTATCTAACACTTAGAAATGAGGAAATAATCCAGAGCATGTTTTCATTTCAAAAACTAACTCATCAATAACTTTAAACATTTGAAACATGAGAAGTTTAGAAGTTTGAAGTCTTCATGTCACATTGTAAGATCCATTTTAGAGATGATTCAACAAAGGTTTAGAAAGGATAAAACATGCAGTTTATATTTGGACATGAACTGTCACATTTTGTAATTTGATCTGAACTGTTCAACATTCCTCAAACATCAACATACTTCAGAATGGACAGAAACTATTTCATCAACATGTTGAAATCTTTTTGAAAGCTTTCCGTTTCATTCCAAGACATAGTCTGGTGTCAGAAAGAGAACTACATATAAATGTCTGTTGTTGGCACAAACATATATTTGAACAATGAGTTAAATAACAAATGATAATGAATGATCAGTTTGAATAAGAATGATCAAATCTCTGTCATTTCATGAGGAGTTTCAAAGTACTTACTGGTCACAGTCAGCTTGGTGCCTTGTCCGAATACCACAGTGATTCAGTTTGTACACATGGCTGTACAAAAACCTCCTGACTCTCACTAATGAGGGGAGTGGAACTGAAACATCCTGTTGAGACCAACTTTCACTGTCAACATCTCATTCTTTCATCAGTCTGCTCACATTACAACAACACTGATGGACTTTTATCAAACTCTTTTCACCCTGAACACCAGTTTGTTTAGTCTTGTTTTGTTCAACTTATTCTGCTTTTCTTGAGTTGACTTAGTCAACATCTCATGTATGCTGCAGTCAGTCTGTCACTGAGGTTTTTGTCACAGTGTGAATCACTGTGATACAGCTTCATCAGCAGACTCGTCCCATGTCTGACAGAAATACTGAGCAGAGTCTCCTGCCTCTGCTCTCTTTATGATGAACTGGTAATCTATGTCTGATGTGGATTTAGAGTTGAATCTGTCTGAGGAGAATCCTGATCCAAATTCAAGTGTACTGCTTTTAAATCTCAGAACATACTGAGGAGCTTCACCAGGAACCTGTTTGTACCATCTGACAAAGTTCCCATCATCTCTCTGAATGTTACACTGAAGAACAACTTGTTGTCCTGTAGAAACTGTGTGGACAGCAGGCGTCTGGGTCAACACTATCACTGCATCAACATCTGTAACACACACACAGAGAAAAAGACATGAGTGAAAGGTTTGTGTGTGAAATGATGGTGTGTGAAAGGACTGAGAAGAATCTCGTACATGTTAGAGCAGTGATGAGAGTGCACAGGGTCCCCAGCATGTTGTCAGTGTGTGCTGTAACCGTCCCTTACTGTCCAGCTGAGAGGTGAGCAGGGTTGGAGTGTGAGGAGAAGAGACACTGAAGCTTATAAAGACACTGAGGAGAGGAGAGGAGCAGGAGGAGGAGGAGGAAGAGGAAGAGGAGGAAGAGGAGGAGGAGGAGGAAGAGGAGGAGGAGGAGGAGGAGGAGTTTACACACTCAGCACTGTGTTCATTCATAAATTAACCACATCATGCAGATTTCTAACATCACCTTGGATCATCTCTAAAATACTTTGTCATGTTGTTCACAAACCAACATGTTTTCATTTCACTAAAGAAGTTTGCTGATGTCCTGATTGTGTCTTTTCATTTGGATTCATAGTTAATAATATAAATGTATAATTCTCTGTGACATTAAATGTTAAATGTTCCTTGTTCTTGTTTTCTTCTTGATGTCATTGTGTAAACAGACTCACACTAAAAGAAACACAGCATATACTATTTTACAGAAAACTATTTGAATGGTGGCTTCATGGTTTGCAAAATGACGTGTCGTGAAATTTAAAGAAAGAGTCTGAAAACACTGAGATATGTTATGTCTTCATGTCTAGTGATGATAAATATATGGTAAGTGTTTTTTTATATCAAAGTGGTCTATGAAGAATACACTGAGGACACTGGTTGGTAGTTACAGGGGGCTTTAGTTAATGTGTCAGAGAGTCAAAAAGCAGAAGTGTTCAGTGAGGAGGTTTTTGTCACGGTGTAAATCACTGTGATACGTACTCATCGACAGAGGTGTCCCATGTCTTACAGTAATAAACTGCTGAGTCACTCTCCTCCACAGTGCTGATGATCAAACGATAATCTGTTTGTGACTGATGAGTGGATGTGAACTTTGGAGAGGAGAAACCAGAGCCATAGTATGGAGAGCTATATGAATGATGATTATACAAAATCAACTGAGGAACTCCTCCTGGAATCTGTTTGTACCAACAAGCAGCACTGCCAGTCATAGTCCCCAGGTTACAGTCCATGGTGGCTGTCTCTCCTCTGCTCAGAGTCACAACAGGAGGCTTCTGTGTCACCAGCGTCACAGCACTCACACCTGGAAACAACAAGATGACATGGAGTCAAGAGAAACACACAGACTGATGAATCCAACATGAGCTCAAAGCTGCAGTAAGTCAGCCTCCTTACATGTTAGAGCAGTGATGAGAGTGCACAGGGTCCCCAGCATGTTGTCAGTGTGTGCTGTAAACGTCCCTTACTGTCCAGCTGAGAGGTGAGCAGGGTTGGAGTGTGAGGAGAAGAGACACTGAAGCTTATAAAGATACTGAGGAGAGGAGGAGGAGGAGGAGGAGGAGGAGGAGTTTACACACTCACCACTGATTTCATTCATCGTGCTTGTGCGTCAACTTGTATCACTGAATGCTTTCTTATCAACTTATTCATGTTAAGTAACCTCACTGTTTAAAAGATGCAAGATAATTGATTCTTTTATCCATGTAATTCACCATCAATCAATTAAATCAATTAATTAGTGAATCAGTTCAAATGTTCTTTTTTATTTTTGCATGACGTAGATGGAGTTCTAAGAGGAGTTCTACAAGAATACATCACAGCTCATTGTTTGATAGGAACACAGAAGTGTACACAGATGCAATTGGAAGGTTTGAAGGAGATTTATTTTAGGGCAGAAGGCTGGCAGAAGGCTGACTGACTGACTGACTGACTGGCTGGCTGGATGGAGCTGAGTGAAGGATTCTGAAGAATTTAGACACAGATGTAATTCACTGAAGGAACAATCTATCAATGACTACGTTTACATGCACACCATATTCCTGCATTAATCGAAATAATGACAATATTCTGATTGCGTAGGAGTCATGTAAACACCTTATTCCAATTGTCATAACCCGATTAAGCTCATTTTACGATTATTAAAAACGTAATAAAACCCCTGGCATATGCCTGTATCAACCCGAATATTGGGTCATGTAAACACGTTAGTCGGAATATGCTCCTGAATATGCTACTTCAAGAATTTGTTTATGCCCCTAGATGACGTCTTGTCATGACGCTACTACTACTACTACTACGGTTTATTCAGAATATGCTGATTAACATGTAAACGATAACATTCCAGTAGATCACCATTCTGCAGAACATGTAAACACCTTTTTCAGAATATTGCCCTAACCAGAAAAGGAAATGTTGCACATGTAAATGTAGTCAATGAGTGGAACAGGAGCCAGGGTTCTTATACTGAATACGTTGCAGATGTGTGATCTAGCCAGGTGTTTGATTGCACAAACCTCTTCATTTAGAGAGACAGGACACACACAGGGGTCCTTTCTGAAAAGCCACAGTTCAGTATGAAGTGCAGAGTGTTCAGTAAGAGGCTTCAGAAGACTGAACCCTCGCGGTCATTCAGTGAGCACTTTTTGTGTCCACCTCAGTGGACTGAACATTGCAGCATGGATGCTGACTTCCAGGTTCTGTGCAGTGTGGTTTACTACTTTACTATGGTTACCCGAACCAGCCGCATCCATCCTCGTTTTTTTAAATTTGGAGACGCACGTGAAGTGACGTTTTACATTTCATTTTGCGCAGCGTTGTGGGTGTTAAAATTCAATTCATTTCCTGAAAGAAATGATGATGATTCCAAATGATGGAAAGAATGCATCCAGACCATACTGCACACAACCTGGAAGTTAGTATCCATGCTGAAATGTTCAGTCTACTGAGGTGGACCCAAAAAGTGCACACTGAATGACCATGAGTGTTCAGTCTACTGAAACCTCATACTGAAAAGTCTGCACTCCATACTGAACTCTGGCTTCTTGGAAAGGGCCAACGTCTGCTGCTTCAGAGCTCCTCTGCTATAATATTTAAATTAAACCTCCATTGTTATGTGATCCTGTGGTCCCAGTCTGACTCACACAGACCCTGTGTCAGGCTTTATTCTTGTACAGCAGAACTGGTAGATTTCAAGGCTCTGTGCAACATGCAAGAAGCTGCAGTCTATACTGAGCAGTAAGCTGGATGTGATGGAGAGTACATTTTTTCCAATCGATAGCAAACTCCAGTCATGGTGATGGACTGAAACTCCCCCTGATCCAGACAGCAGGCAGGACGGGCAAAAAGAAGAGATGACACCTCTTTAAAACAACATGTTCAGGAGGTGTTTGTTTCCTTTCATCAGTCTGCTCAGACTCAATCTAAGATCACTAAATGGTATTACATTTTGAACAAGGCATGTAATGCAACTGAAACTCTTTTCTTTGTGTTTCTGTTTCATGTAGAGCTTCTCTGTGAGGTCAGCTGGTGTGGGGGAAAGGGTCAGACAAGGTAACAGAAAGTTGGTTTGTCAGAGAAAAGAAGCACATTTGAATAGTTAATAAAAACACAGCATGTGTTCCTTTGAATCTATCTGCTCGGGGAATGTAGAAATGTTACGTTTTTGCATTAGTTCTGGGCCTGTTGATGAACGTGTGAGAGAAGTATGAACTGACTCAAAGAGCAGGAGACACAACATGATAAACTTTTACCAAAGACTATTTTATCCAAATTGAACAAATAAGACAAGATTAACAATAGTGTATTGAAGTGTATGCATTGTAAAATCTATAGTGTTTCATTTTTTTTGCGGCTTCATTGTGGTCAATGTTAAGTACAGTGACAAAAAGCAGAAGTGTTCAGTGAGGAGGTTTTTGTCACGGTGTAAATCACTGTGATACCCACTCATCGACAGAGCTGTCATATGTTTGACAGTAATAAACTGCTGAGTCTCTCTCCTCCACAGTGCTGATGATCAAACGATAATCTGTTTGTGACTGATGAGTGGATGTGAACTTTGGAGAGGAGAAACCAGAGCCATAGCTCGTTGAGCTGCCGTGATGTTTCCTGAGAATATACTGAGGAACTCCTCCTGGAATCTGTTTGTACCAAAGAGCATAACTGTTAGTCACAGTCCCCAGGTTACAGTCCATGGTGGCTGTCTCTCCTCTGCTCAGAGTTACAACAGGAGGCTTCTGTGTCACCAGCGTCACAGCACTCACACCTGGAAACAACAAGATGACATGGAGTCAAGAGAAACACACAGACTGATGAATCCAACATGAGCTCAAAGCTGCAGTAAGTCAGCCTCCTTACATGTTAGAGCAGTGATGAGAGTGCACAGGGTCCCCAGCATGTTGTCAGTGTGTGCTGAGAATGGCCTTGGAACTTGGAAAGTGAGCTCACTGCTGACAGATTAGAGGCTTTGGAGGATGAGGAGAGGAGGTGCTGGAGGAGCCATTTAATACAGCACTGAGACTGAGAGTGACTGACAGGAGGAGGAGCTTTGATTCAATCTGAAGGTTGTCTTGTTGGTCTCTAAACTTCTGTTAAAGGAAAAGTCTTTTCTAACATGTGATTTTCATTTGGGGAAACGTGAGCCAAATGAAACATGAAAAGGTCACATTTGGAAATATTTTATGGTAATTTTTATGATTCTTGACACATTTTAAGTCAAGATGATTAACACTTCCAGCATGGTTTTTAAAAGACTTATTTCTTGATGAAGTGAAATTTATGAAACACAATCTTCCCCAAATTTCCAATCATTTGAAATGTGCTGATTTTCTGACTTATCTGTTGCACGTTATACGCTTTGACTCTACATCTTTGGATGCACTGTTAATGATTTTAAAGAAGCTGACCCTTGACCTCTTTATTTGCATGCAGCTATGAATAAGGAGAGGAGGCCTGCAGGTGCATCCTGAGGAGGAGGAGAGGGAGGAGCAGAGAGGTGATGCTTCACTGATGGAGGATGAAATCTCAGTTTCATTTTGATTCTCATTTGATCTGACTTCTCTGTCATCAGAACTACTGACAACATCTTGACAGATAATATCAATCAGACCTTTTTCAAATCAACACCTAATAACCTTTCTTTTATTTTGAAATTCAAATATACAGTGAAGTAAATAATAAACTGAAATATGTCTGGTATCTGTGAGTAGATGTACTTAATGACACTGAAATGAACATATTATGAAATATAAAATCCTTCAAGGATATCATGATAAATTATACTGTCAGTAGTATAACAATAATAAATACAAATACTTGTTTCAAGAGGTTTTATGATTTTTATTGAATGATATTTGAGTAAAGCAGCAGTTGCAAAGCTGAGCCAACACCTCCACCTAGTGGTCACAACATGTATTACAAGCATGCAGACACATCTTTAGTAACATGTGAACCTTGTAATGAGCAAACAGCACAAAGAGTCAAGAAGCAGATTAGAAATGGTCCCTCTGCTCCTCTACTGGTCTTCAGTGGGACAGTGGGACTTGTTGATGGTTTTCTCTGAAGTCTGGGAGCCCAAAGACACTCGACATGTGTAAACCTTGTCCATGTTCCAGTCTGACGTCTGGATGGACAGATAGCTGCTGATTTGGAAAGTCTGGTCTGGTTGCTGAACAGCCGTGCTGGTAGAGATCCCACTGCTCACTGGACTCCCAGCAGCAGACCAGCTCACATCTACAAAAGGCACAGACTGAGTGGACAGACAGACCAGAGAGGCTTTGTTGGACTGGAGCTCAGCACTGGACGGAGGGAAGACTGTGAGGACAGGAGGAGGGAGGCTGGAGCCTGAAACACACACACAGGACAATCAACACATGACTACAAGTGAAGTCATTCAATACAAAGTATGACAGAGACCATCAACTCATTAGTTTTGTTCACAGTTTGACAAACAGGCTGCAGTAAAGAATGTTGTCATCACATGTAAAAACATCATGAAATGATGATCAAAATGATGAGTCATTCATCAATCAGGATCATTTTTGATGACAGGAACAATATCATAAAGACACTTTGTGTGCCATGAAAAATGCTTTGTGAAATATGAAACAAGTGTCTGGAAATGACAATTCAATCCAGACTTTTTTCTCACCAACTATCTAACACTTAGAAATGAGGAAATAATCCAGAGCATGTTTTCTTTTCAAAAACTAACTCATCAATAACTTTAAACATTTGAAACATGAGAAGTTTAGAAGTTTGAAGTCTTCATGTCACATTGTAAGATCCATTTTAGAGATGATTCAACAAAGGTTTAGAAAGGATAAAACATGCAGTTTATATTTGGACATGAACTGTCACATTTTGTAATTTGATCTGAACTGTTCAACATTCCTCAAACATCAACATACTTCAGAATGGACAGAAACTATTTCATCCAAATGTTGAAATCTTTTTGAAAGCTTTCCGTTTCATTCCAAGACATAGTCTGGTGTCAGAAAGAGAACTACATATAAATGTCTGTTGTTGACACAAACATATATTTGAACAATGAGTTAAATAACAAATGATAATGAATGATCAGTTTGAATAAGAATGATCAAATCTCTGTCATTTCATGAGGAGTTTCAAAGTACTTACTGGTCACAGTCAGCTTGGTGCCTTGTCCGAATACCACAGTGATTCAGTTTGTACACATGGCTGTACAAAAACCTCCTGACTCTCACTAATGAGGGGAGTGGAACTGAAACATCCTGTTGAGACCAACTTTCACTGTCAACATGTCATTCTTTCATCAGTCTGCTCACATTACAACAACACTGATGGACTTTTATCAAACTCTTTTCACCCTGAACACCAGTTTGTTTAGTATCCTTTCTTGTTTTGTTCAACTTATTCTGCTTTTCTTGGATTGACTTAGTCAACATCTCATGTATGCTGCAGTCAGTCTGTCACTGAGGTTTTTGTCACAGTGTGAATCACTGTGATACAGCTTCAGAAGCAGAGTCGTCCCATGTCTGACAGAAATAATGAGCAGAGTCTCCTGCCTCAAATCACCCACTAATTCTAAAATCTCAGAACATACTGAGGAGCTTCACCAGGAACCTGTTTGTACCAGGAGACATATTATCCATCATCTCTCTGGATGTTACATTGAAGAACAACTTGTTGTTCTGTAGAAACTGTGTGGACAGCAGGCGTCTGGGTCAGCACTATCACTGCATCAACATCTGTAACACACACACAGAGAAAAAGACATGAGTGAAAGGTTTGTGTGTGAAAGGACTGAGAAGAATCTCTTACATGTTAAAGCATTCATTATTACATTCCCCCCCATTAAACAAAATCTGAATGTCAGAGGACGCAAGTTGGGGAACTAACAAAACAATGCACCTTTACAAAAAGGTACCACATGTGGGCGTTGGTTAAGGTGGAAGAAGAGCATAGCCCTTCAAATCACTCATTTATTCTATCAAAATGATAGACAGACATCAAATTGGAGATCAAAACAAAGGATCAGTAGGAGTCACAGAACAGAGGGAGGCACAAATTGGCAGAAAGAAAAACTTATTTTCAAAACACACACTCAACTGAGAGCTTCAATTAAAAAAAAGAAAAATCACAGAAAGCCAACTGATGGTGTTGACTCTCTGGATACACACAACCAACTGAAGAAAGAATCATTCCACATCCTTATATCACCTCCCAGCCCCGCTGATTGTCATCAGCCCTCAGGTGAGGAGAGCATCACAGGTGCAGTCAATAGCTTCTGACGAGCAAAGAAACCTGTGACCTAGTTTCCTTTGGATTCTACCCGTAACACTTCACCCCTTTAAAAAAACAAATCTAACAGTTTTTTGACATACCACAAAACAATTTCCCTCTTCAATCTAAACTCAAGAGTATATGTTGCCAAGTATAACCAATTGGCTCAAATTATTTCTACAGGCATCAAAACCATATGTTTTGTACACCATAAAGTACATTTCCAGCCAACACTGGAAATGCCTTCCCACAGTACAGACAGGACCCACTGCTCATACGCTTTTCCCTCTCAGCCCGAGTGAGCCTTGTGGGCCCTATTTGCATGGGTTCCTCATTGTCAGAAGACCCCTGGAGGAGTTCCGGCTTTTCCCCAGGAATGTTAACCCCCTCCCTCGGATATAGGGCTGGGGTGCACCTGATTTCTCTCTCTGTTGTGCTAACGTATTCGATTGTCGATCCAAATTGCCAAGGAGATCAATTCCTCTAGAGAATCTGGCACATCACGGGAGGCTAACTCGTCTATTACCTTCTCTGACAGTGAGTGGATAAAAGTTGTTGTCAGAGCCTCCCTGTTCGACCCAGACTCAGTAGCTAGTGTGCAAAATTCAATGGAGAACTCTGCTACACTTGTTGAGCCCTGACGCATACATTTGTGAACCTTATTTATTTATTTGTGGATTTTTTTTACATTTCTGTTTGCATTGAAAAATACATTTGTGGATAGAGTCCTTTATATATAAATCACAAAATACATTTGTGAATCCTTCCGTGTGTATTCATGAATATCGAGACTGATCTAACTCCATAGACACAAACCCAATAAGACATTTTTCCATCTCCGAAACATCGCCCGCCTCCGCCCATCCCTTTCATCTACAGCTGCCGAGACCCTCACCCACGCATTTATCACCTCCAGACTGGACTACTGCAACAGTCTCCTCTACGGATCACCATCAAAATCACTCAAGAAACTTCAACACATTCAGAACTCCGCTGCCCGTCTCCTCACGCACTCCCGCACCAGAGACCACATCACCCCCGTCCTTCACAACCTCCACTGGCTCCCCATCCCCCAGCGCATCAACTTCAAACTCCTCATCCTCACCTACAAAGCCCTCCATAACCTGGCTCCCCCCTACCTGTCTGAGCTCCTCCACCGGCACACACCCACCCGCACCCTTAGATCCGCTGATGCAAACCTCCTGTCCCCCCCCTGCAGGACAAACTATCGGTCGTGGGGGGACAGGGCCTTCTCCGTTGCTGCTCCCACCCTCTGGAACTCCCTCCCAAAAAACATCAGAGACTCCCCCACACTCACTTCCTTCAAAAAATCTCTTAAAACTCACCTCTTCAACACTGCCTACAATCACTAACTCCCATCCTCCCCCCTTACATTGATTTTGTTCTTGTTTTGTTTATTGATTGTTGTTGTTTTTTTTCTCTGTCAAAGCGTCTTTGGGTTTTAGAAAAGCGCTATATAAAACTAATGTATTATTATTATTATTATTATTAAGACGTTTAGAAGCTTCCTGGCCACTTACGTCATGATCAACAACTCTCCTCATTTCAGCCATGAAGAGAACATAATCAGCACAGGCTGATTTCTGTCTCTCCCAAATGGCTGCAGCCCAAGAAATAGCTTTATCAGAGAGGAAGGAAATTATATATGCAACCCGGACTCATTCCATGCAAAACATAGAGGGTTGCAGCTCAAATGCCAGACTGCATTGGGTGATAAACCCTTTACATCTCCCAGGATGCCTTTCATAGCGTGCTGAAGTTGATTGCTTGGTTTCTTGAACAGCAACAAAGTCATGAGGTGAAACTGGTGGACTATTTGGTTAGGTGCTTGCACTTCTGTTGGAGCTGACCCGGGTGTTTGTAAATAGGCAAGTATTTCTTTCAACATAAGGTTATGAGTAGCCTGCTGCTCAGTAATAGCCTGAAGCATGTGCTCATGGGAGCCTAAAAGAACCCCTGTGCAGAGATAGCATGGCCATGTACAGCTAATTGATCATTGAGGTCAGAGGTTTGTGACCCACTCGTGAAGTGGTCCGCTGTATCCGCCATAGGCTGGCTCTTTCTGTAAGGGTTTGGGAAGGTGGGATGCAATTTCGGACCCCGGGTATGTACAGTACCAAACAAAAAGGCTCAAAAAAGGTGTATATAACCTCAACACACCTGGACCAAATCAGGGCCAATCAGTCACACACACACACCTGACACTGCACAGAGATGATTACCTCCCCACACTCAGCGAGTGACCAGTGTGATCTCCCTCATAGAGCTGTAAATCTGTCCTGTTATTTCTGTTATCAGTCATAAAAACCAACAGAAACTCAAAATGCGACACAAACATGATCTTCTTCTGCATCGTATTAAAGTTCCCCTAACTCTGTACACACTAATATCATATTCATGTCACATTCATTTGGAGGTGATAGTGAATGTAATGATTTTAAAGCACAAATATCATGTGATGGTTTGTTTTCATTTCTCTTCACTTGTGTGATTTATATTCTAACACAAGGTCCTCTTGGTTTTCAATGTTTCCAGAGATAAAGAATGAATCTGTATGTTTCTCTTTATTTATTAATCAGTGGGGTATTTCTGCACTGAGGTCAGTCTAACTGTGTTTATCAACACTGCAGAAAAGATGAACATAGACACTGACTAAAGCTTTTTCTTCATGTGTAGTAATAAATGAGATGAGATTTCTGACCTTTAAGAATACATTTAGGACACTTGTTGGAATTACAAATTCTTGAGAAGAGCAGTTACAAGGAGTGTTAGATGTGAAAGAGAGTCAAAAAGCAGAAGTGTTCAGTGAGGAGGTTTTTGTCACGGTGTAAATCACTGTGATACAGCTTCAGAAGCAGAGGTGTCCCATGTGCTACAGTAATAAACTGCTGAGTCTCTCTCCTCCACAGTGCTGATGATCAAACGATAATCTGTCTGTGACTGATGAGTGGATGTGAACTTTGGAGAGGAGAAACCAGAGCCATACTCTGGAGAGCTCCAGCCGTGATAGTTCCTCAGAATATACTGAGGAACTCCTCCTGGAATCTGTTTGTACCAACAAGCAGCTCTGTTAGTCACAGTCCCCAGGTTACAGTCCATGGTGGCTGTCTCTCCTCTGGTCAGAGTCACAACAGGAGGCTTCTGTGTCACCAGCATCACAGCACTCACACCTGGAAACAACAAGATGACATGGAGTTAAGAGAAACACACAGACTGATGAATCCAACTTGAGCTCAAAGCTGCAGTAAGTCAGCCTCCTTACATGTTAGAGCAGTGATGAGAGTGCACAGGGTCCCCAGCATGTTGTCAGTGTGTGCTGTAAACGTCCCTTACTGTCTAGCTGAGAGGTGAGCAGGGTTGGAGTGTGAGGAGAAGAGACACTGAAGCTTATAAAGACACTGAGGAGAGGAGAGGAGGAGGAGGAGGAGGAGGAGGAGGAGGAGGAGTTTACACACTCAGCACTGTATTCATTCATTAATAACAGACAGGGTTTATGTGTGTTTATTCCAGTTTGTCATGTTGTTGTTACTGTTGTCTTTAGAAGCCTCCTCATGTCTTTGAGATCAGTGTTCATAATCTAATGAAGAAATAAAGTCTATATGATTTGAAGTGTAATGTGTTCTCACACTTGTATATTTGAGTTTGTGCAGTAAACAGGTTGAATATAAAGAATGTTTCCGATTGAACATTTCTCAGGTTCTCTCACTTTCATCACACTTCTCATGAAATGTTCTCTCTCTAACAAATCATCTTCTGTCATTATATTGACTCTTGAGATGATTGTAAACACATCATTCCTGTGATTCTGTGACATGTTTCCAACATCATGAACAGTTTGTTTCTTCTTCTTTTCTTTCTAAAGTGAGAGGCACTGCTTGTCCCCAGACCAGTAGGTAGACCCAAAGCAGCGGCCTAAAATGTGCAAATTTTGCAATGACAGTAGGAAACCTCCCTAAGGGTGCCCCATACTTGAATTTCCCTCGGGATCAATAAAGTATCTATCTATCTATCTATCTATCTATCTATCTATCTATCTATCTATCTATCTATCTATCTATCTATCTATCTGACAGCACTCATTGTTGTTGCTCTGTTGAACGTTGGTTGGAGCCCCCCGATTGATTTTTGTCTAGGGCACCAACAGGATCTAGAATCTCCACTGCTTGTGTTCTTTATATTCTAAATGCCAGCTGCTCTTGTTTTTTAATGTTTCCAGAGGTAAAGCATTCATCTCTTTGCTCGTCTTGTTCTTCACTTTTTTTTTGTTACACATTGCTGTATGTTCCAAATTAGAAGAAGAAAAAGAGCATGAAAACATACTGACATTAGTGGTTTCTTTATGTTTGGTAATGAAACACATTTGTAAGTTTTTTCCATTTAAATGGCATTTTTAGAATATATTGAGGACACTGTTTGATAGTAATGACATGTCATGTGTAGTGTATTTACAGAGAGCATTATTCAATGTGAAAGAGAGTCAAAAAGCAGAAGTAGTTAGTGAGGAGGTTTTTGTCACGGTGTAAATCACTGTGATACTCGCTCTTTAGCAGAGTTATCCCATGTGTTACAGAAATACTGAGCAGAGTCTCCTGCCTCTGCTCTCTTTATGATGAACTGGTAATCTATGTTTGATGAGGATTTAGAGTTGAATCTATCTGAGGAGAATCCTGATCCAAATTCATCAGGTGCGCTGTGTGAGTGGTAAAATCTCAGAACATACTGAGGAGCTTCACCAGGAACCTGTTTGTACCAGGAGACATAATATCCATCATCTCTCTGGATGTTACATTGAAGAACAACTTGTTGTTCTGTAGAAACTGTGTGGACAGCAGGCGTCTGGGTCAGCACTATCACTGCATCAACATCTGTAACACACACACAGAGAAAAAGACATGAGTGAAAGGTTTGTGTGTGAAATGATGGTGTGTGAAAGGACTGAGAAGAATCTCTTACATGTTAGAGCAGTGATGAGAGTGCACAGGGTCCCCAGCATGTTGTCAGTGTGTGCTGTAAACGTCCCTTACTGTCCAGCTGAGAGGTGAGCAGGGTTGGAGTGTGAGGAGAAGAGACACTGAAGCTTATAAAGACACGGAGGAGAGGAGGAGGAGGAGGAGGAGGAGGAGGAAGATGAGGAGGAGGAGTTTACACACTCAACACTGATTTCATTCATCGTGCTTGTGGCGTCAACTTGTATCACTGAATGATTTCTTATCAACTTATTCATGTTAAGTAACCTCACCGCTTAAAAGATGCAAGATAATTGATTCTTTTATCCATGTAATTCACCATCAATCAAATAAATCAATTAATCAGTGAATCAGTTCAAATGTTCTTTTTTATTTTTGCATGACGTAGATGGAGTTCTAAGAGGAGTTCTACAAGACTACATCACAGCTCATTGTTTGATAGGAACACAGAAGTGTACACAGATGCAATTGGAAGTTTTCGAGGAGATTTATTTTAGGGCAGATGGCTGGCAGATGACTGACTGACTGACTGACTGACTGACTGACTGACTGACTGACTGACTGACTGACTGACTGACTGACTGACTGACTGACTGACTGACTGACTGACTGACTGACTGACTGACTGACTGACTGACTGACTGACTGACTGACTGACTGACTGACTGACTGACTGACTGACTGACTGACTGACTGACTGACTGACTGACTGGCTGGATGGAGCTGAGTGAAGGAGTCTGAAGAATTTAGACACAGATGTAATTCACTGAAGGAACAATCTATCAGTGAGTGGAACAGGAACCAGGGTTCTTATACTGAAGCGGACGAGTTGATGCGTTGCAGGTGTGTGATCTAGCCAGGTGTTTGATTGCACAAACCTCTTCATTTAGAGAGACAGGACACACACAGGGGCCCTTTCTGAATAGCCACAGTTCAGTATGAAGTGCAGACTTTTCAGTAGGAGGTTTCAGTAGACTGAACCCTCGCGGCCATTCAGTGTGCATTTTTTGTGTCCACCTCAGTGGACTGAACATTTCAGCATGCTGCCTACTCTTGGTGTGACATTTGCCCTGAATCTCCAGTATCCACCAAGACGTTGCAAATCTTTTTGAGGTATTTTAAAGACTTTAGGCATTGACGCAAAACCAAACTCCAAATTCATGAGCTTAAGAAACAAGACTGAAGCCTTGACAGTCAAGCACCTCCACCTGCCATTTGATGTTTCTGAGCCTGATGAGTGTGACTCTTCGGGATGTCGGTGTAATGAGAATGTTAATTGTCTGTAAACTTTCCAAACTTTTGGAGCACTTTCAAACACCAGGTTTGATATCGAGCTGCAGGTCATTCTGGTATGTTAATTGTGAAATGTATTTTTTTTTATTTGAACAAAAAGAGAAGCCAATGTAAATGATTTTCTACTTAAAAATGCACTTTATACTTAGTGGAGGTCAGAAGATCTTATTTGAAGAGAAAGGGAAGACTTGCTGATTTTCAACCAAATCTCCATCAGTCAGTGATTTAGTGTGGAAAAACATCTGCTGCTGTTAGTGATCTTCTCTTTTTTAAGCTAAGTTAAGAAATTCCAGTGTGAAAATAAGTGTTACATCTTTAAACATTCAAACAGTAGAACTGTCTTGTAAGGTGTACAGTTTTGAATGCAGATACTCTAAAAGGTTTAACTACAGTGAAACACTGTCACTGATTGTATAATTATTTGTTTCGTTGTTTTACTTTTAAATAAATGATTGAAACCTACTCTTTTCCTTCTTTGTTAATGTGTTGATGCTAACTAATTATTTTAAGTAGTATACACTTAAAACATAGAAAGGGGAAATATTTTTTTATCAGTACTTATTTTAATTAACTCAAGTGTAGTTAATATGCTGTCAGATTTGACTTTGGTTGAACTTCATTTTTTGTTTTTTCTGGTAGACCCTACTCAATTTTGTTGCATTCAGTAAAGTGCATATTTATTATCAGGTTTTCCCAACTTAAAAAACAAGATGTTCACTCAACTATCAAAAATTGCTTGGAAAATGTTGCCTCATTTTTATTGAGTTAGATACAGTTTTTACAGTGTATATTTATATGTATGTGTATATGTATATGTTCTCTCTTTATTCTCATACAGACCCCTTTTATAACACCATTTGAAACCAATATGTATGTGGTCAATGAACTTGTTTATTTATGACTTTACATGCAAATGTGTACATGTAGTAAATATGTATGTATATTGATTCATTTGTATTCTTTATCATTTTTGTGAACATGCAATTTAGAATATATATGCACAGTATATATATAAATGTTTACTTGTTCTTGTTTTCTTCTTGATGTCATTGTGTAAACAGACTCACATTAAAAGAAACACAGCATATACTATATAACAGAAAACTATTTGAATGGTGGCTTCATGGTTTGCAAAATGACGTGTCATGAAATTTAAAGAAAGAGTCTGAAAACACTGAGATATGTTATGTCTTCATGTTTAGAGATGATAAATTAATGGTAAGTTTTTTTTCATATCAAAGTGGTCTATGAAGAATACACTGAGGACACTGGTTGGTAGTTACAGGGGGCTTTAGTTAATGTGTCAGAGAGTCAAAAAGCAGAAGTGTTCAGTGAGGAGGTTTTTGTCACGGTGTAAATCACTGTGATACGTTCTCACTGACAGAGCCGTCCCATGTGCTACAGTAATAAACTGCTGAGTCTCTCTCCTCCACAGTGCTGATGATCAAACGATAATCTGTTTGTGTCTGATGAGTGGATGTGAACTTTGGAGAGGAGAAACCAGAGCCATACTGTGGAGAGCTATAGCTGCGATGGTTCCTCAGAATATACTGAGGAACTCCTCCTGGAATCTGTTTGTACCAACGAGCAGCACTGTTAGTCACAGTCCCCAGGTTACAGTCCATGGTGGCTGTCTCTCCTCTGCTCAGAGTCACAACAGGAGGCTTCTGTGTCACCAGCGTCACAGCACTCACACCTGGAAACAACAAGATGACATGGAGTCAAGAGAAACACACAGACTGATGAATCCAACATGAGCTCAAAGCTGCAGTAAGTCAGCCTCCTTACATGTTAGAGCAGTGATGAGAGTGCACAGGGTCCCCAGCATGTTGTCAGTGTGTGCTGTAAACGTCCCTTACTGTCCAGCTGGAGGTGAGCAGGGTTGGAGTGTGAGGAGAAGAGACACTGAAGCTTATAAAGACACTGAGGAGAGGAGGAGGAGGAGGAGGAGGAAGAGGAGGAGGAGGAGGAGGAGGAGGAGGAGGAGGAGGAGGAGGAGGAGGAGGAGTTATCACTCTCAGCACTGTTTTCATTCATTAATAACAGACAGGGTTTATGCTTGTTTGTTCCAGTTTGTCATGTTGTTGTTCCTGTTGTCTTTAGAAGCCTCCTCATGTCTTTGAGATCAGTGTTCATAATCTAATGAAGAAATAAAGTCTATATGATTTGAAGTGTAATGTGTTCTCACACTTGTATATTTGAGTTTGTGCAGTAAACAGGTTGAATATAAAGAATGTTTCCGATTGAACATTTCTCAGGTTCTCTCACTTTCATCACACTTCTCATGAAATGTTCTCTCTCTAACAAATCATCTTCTGTCATTATATTGACTCTTGAGATGATTGTAAACACATCATTCCTGTGATTCTGTGACATGTTTCCAACATCATGAAGCGTTTGTTTCTTCTTCTTTTCTTTCTAAAGTGAACTTTGACACACTTTTCTGTTTCCAGACAAACATTTGGCCATGGCTATCAAATAATAAGCAGCACGTGATGTCAACACATATAGTTATCTCCTGTTTCATCTGATTGAACTTCCCTAAATGTTGGACTCACAAAGACAGCAGTGTGAACTTTATTTCTAAATGAATTTTGTAGTTGTTACAGTTCAAATTCTTTTGATTAACTTGATGAATTTAAACAAAACAATCACATGTAGGCTTCCCCCCCCCCCTCTCATCTCTCCTTGTGTGCAGAGGTGCTGCTTGTCCCCAGACCAGTATGGAGCCCCAAAGCAGCGACCTAAAATGTGCACATTTTGCAATGACAGGAAACCTCCCTAAGGGTGCCCCATCTGACAGCACTCATTGTTGTTACCCTGTTGACCGTTGGTTGGAGCGTCCCCCCCGATTGATTTTTGTCTAGGGCACCAACAGGATCTAGAATCTCCACTGCTTGTGTTCTTTATATTCTAAATGCCAGCTGCTCTTGTTTTTTAATGTTTCCAGAGGTAAAGCATTCATCTCTTTGCTCGTCTTGTTCTTCACTTTTTTTTGTTACACATTGCTGTATGTTCCAAATGTGCTACAGAAATACTGAGCAGAGTCTCCTGCCTCTGCTCTCTTTATGATGAACTGGTAATCTATGTTTGATGAGGATTTAGAGTTGAATCTGTCTGAGGAGAATCCTGATCCAAATTCATCAGGTGAACTGAGTGAGTGGTGAAATCTCAGAACATACTGAGAATCTTCACCAGAAACCTGTTTGTACCAGTATACATAATATCCATCATCTCTCTGGATGTTACATTGAAGAACAACTTGTTGTCCTGTAGAAACTGTGTGGACAGCAGGCGTCTGGGTCAGCACTATCACTGCATCAACATCTGTAACACACACACAGAGAAAAAGACATGAGTGAAAGGTTTGTGTGTGAAATGATGCTGTGTGAAAGGACTGAGAAGAATCTCTTACATGTTAAAGCATTCATTGTTACATTCCCCCCCAGTAAACAAAATCTGAATGTCAGAGGTCGCAAGTTGGGGAACTAACAAAACACTGCACCTTTACAAAAAGGTACCACATGTGGGCGTTGGTTAAGGTGGAAGAAGAGCATAGCCCTTCAAATCACTCATTTATTCTATCAAAATGATAGACAGACATCAAATTGGAGATCAAAACAAAGGATCAGTAGGAGTCACAGAACAGAGGGAGGCACAAATTGGCAGAAAGAAAAACTTGTTTTCAAAACACACACTCAACTGAGAGCTTCATTCAAAGAAAAATCACAGAAAGCCAAGTGATGGTGTTGACTCTCTGAGTACACACAACCAACTGAAGAAAGAATCATTCCACATCCTTATATCACCTCCCAGCCCAGCTGATTGTCATCAGCCCTCAGGTGAGGAGAGCATCACAGGTGCAGTCAATAGCTTCTGACGAGCAAAGAAACCTGTGACCTAGTTTCCTTTGGATTCTACCCATAACACTTCACCCCTTTAAAACAACAAATCTAACAGTTTTTTGACATAACACAAAACAATTTCCCTCTTCAATCTAAACTCAAGAGTATATGTTGCCAAGTGTAATCAATTGGCTCAAATTATTTCTACAGGCATCAAAACCATATGTTTTGTACACAACAAAGTACATTTCCAGCCAACACTGGATGACAGTCATCGACTGAAACCGTCCTTATATTCATTGTTGTTGTTTTTGTCCATTTTACACACAATCTGACTCGTCACATCAACGATTAATAATAGTTTAAAAAACATTAAAGGTTTCACAAACAAACCCAACTGTCCCTGAATCAACAAATGCTGGTAGGTTGAACAGGTCATTACCCCAGGATAATTCAAAGGGAAGGAAGGTGCGGTTATTTCATTTATTCAGTATGTGTACTGTTATAGTTAACGGCAAGACAACATCACCCAAGAAGTGCCGTTACACTAATAAAGTGGCCTGCCTTCCCACAGTACAGACAGGACCCACTGCTCATACGCTTTTCCCTCTCAGCCCGAGTGAGCCTTGTGGGCCCTATTTGCATGGGTTCCTCATTGTCAGAAGACCCCTGGAGGAGTTCCGGCTTTTCCCCAGGAATGTTAACCCCCTCCCTCGGATATAGGGCTGGGGTGCACCTGATTTCTCTCTCTGTTGTGCTAACGTATTCGATTGTCGATCCAAATTGCCAAGGAGATCAATTCCTCTAGAGAATCTGGCACATCACGGGAGGCTAACTCGTCTATTACCTTCTCTGACAGTGAGTGGATAAAAGTTGTTGTCAGAGCCTCCCTGTTCCACCCAGACTCAGTAGCTAGTGTGCAAAATTCAATGGAGAACTCTGCTACACTTGTTGAGCCCTGACGCATACATTTGTCAACCTTATTTATTTATTTGTGGATTTTTTTTACATTTCTGTGTGCATTGAAAAATACATTTGTGGACAGAGTCATTTATATATAAATCACAAAATACATTTGTGAATCCTTCCGTGTGTATTCATGAATATTGAGACTGATCTAACTCCATAGACACAAACCCAATAAGACGTTTAGAAGCTTCCTGGCCACTTACGTCATGATCAACAACTCTCCTCATTTCAGCCATGAAGAGAACATAATCAGCACAGGCTGATTTCTGTCTCTCCCAAATGGCTGCAGCCCAAGAAATAGCTTTATCAGAGAGGAAGGAAATTATATATGCAACCCGGACTCATTCCATGCAAAACATAGAGGGTTGCAGCTCAAATACCAGACTGCATTGGGTGATAAACCCTTTACATCTCCCAGGATGCCTGTCATAGCGGGCTGAAGTTGATTGCTTGGTTTCTTGAACAGAAACAAGGTCATGAGGTGGAACCGGTGGAGCTTGGTGGACTATTTGGTTAGGTGCTTGCACTTCTGTTGGAGCTGACCCGGGTGTTTGTAAATAGGCAAGTATTTCTTTCAACATAAGGTTATGAGTAGCCTGCTGCTCAGTAATAGCCTGAAGCATGTGCTCATGGGAGCCTAAAAGAACCCCTGTGCAGAGATAGCATGGCCATGTAAAGCTAATTGATCATTGAGGTCAGAGGTTTGTGACCCACTCGTGAAGTGGTCTGCTGTATCCGCCATTGGCTGGCTCTTTCTGTAAGGGTTTGGGAAGGTGGGATGCAATTTCAGACCCCGGGTATCTACAGTACCAAACAAAAAGGCTCTCTTTTCTAAATAAAAACAAGACTAGAAACAAAAGCACTGCTGCCAAGCAGCTGACTAACTAGGTTAAAGAGGAGACCCCAGAAACAGCTGAGACACAAAGGCCATCAGGCCCGTGTTTACAAAGAAACAAAAAGGCTGCATCAGAAATTCCCAGCACCAACAAACCACAATTGTAGATCTGTTGGAAACTATAAGTAAACACACAAAAGTCAAGCGGTGTGTTTGCAAAATCACACATTTCTGGAGGACACAAGAAACACAGAGAGAACCTCTCACTATCTCTGATGGCAAGACAATGAGCCAGAACAGAGCGCTGCAATTCAAGGGTGTATATAACCTCATCACACCTGGACCAAATCAGGGCCAATCAGTCACACATACCTGACACTGCACAGAGATGATTACCTCCCCACACTCAGTGAGTGACCAGTGTGATTTCCCTTATAGAGCTGTAAATCTGTTCTGTTATGTCTGTTATTAGTCATGAAAACCAACAGAAACTCAAAATGCGACACAAACATGATCTTCTTCTGCATCGTATTAAAGTTCCCTTAACTCTACAAACTAATATCATATTCATGTCACATTCATTTGGAGGTGATCGTGATTGTAATGATTTTAAAGCACAAATATCACGAGATGGTTTGTTTTCTTTTCTCTTCACTTGTGTGATTCTTCTATCTATAAATCCAGGAATCTCTGTGTCTGTCTGTCTGTCTGTGTGTTTGTTAGTTGAGTTTCTCGACAACCATTCATCCGGTCAACGTTACACTTGGCTGGTGTGTTGCTGAGGACCCAAGGAAGTGCAGTGCTGATTGTGAAGTTAGGATGAGCTCAGATTTGTGGCTAAAATATTTTTTATAGTTTTGAATGGTGAAATCCTACTGAAGCGTACCCTACCGGAAACACCATACGAGCGGAAACAACACGCACAGCGCACGCGCAGAGAGTGGGGGAGGGCAAAGCAGTTCTTTTCAATGTACTGAGTCCTTACAATCAGTTCAGTAAAAGATTCGTTAACCGAGACATTCGTTCAGTGTTCTTTGCTTCACTGACTTGACTGGACAGGACACACACGCAACGATACTTAAACCTAAAACCTAAGTTTAACGTTACCATTTCGTTTTGCTAAATGGACGCTATCTTTAGTAAATACTCTCTGACTTTCCGTTTGACTGTAAATACTGTCCCATTTTCCCTTTGAATATTTAACGTTAGTCTGCCAAGCTTTTAAATTCACGCTAACGTTAGCTAACCGCCGTTAACGAAAGCCGGATGAAATCATTTAGCCAAGATGAACTCACTCGGCCAATGTTGTGTAACTTTGTTTGCTAACATAACATTGTACTAGGCCCGTATGGCATTTTGTGTGATTCCCCTTTGCTTAGCTGTTATATAACATTAAGGTTAGGAACATAACGTTAACCTTACAGCTGTCCTCTTTTCTAAACAAAATTGTGTAACTTACGTGTATGCGTGCAGTGACGTTAAATGTTAGCCTATGTAGATAAGATCACCCTCCATAGTGTCATACCTGGAATGCAGTCCAAGACTGGTGTTGTTGAGTCACTGCACCTAAATCTTAGCAACCCCAATCATCTGTGCTGTCATGACACATAGCCTCTACTATTGCATGGCATTTGTTGGATGTCATTACAAATTCTTGAGTTGATCAGTTACAAGGAGTGTTAGATGTGAAAGAGACTCAAAAAGCAGAAGTGTTCAGTGAGGAGGTTTTTGTCACGGTGTGAATCGTTGTGATACGCACTCGTTGCCAGAGCCGTACCACGTCTTACAGTAATAAACTGCTGAGTCACTCTCCTCCACAGTGCTGATGATCAAACGATAATCTGTTTGTGACTGATGAGTGGATGTGAACTTTGGAGAGGAGAAACCAGAGCCATACTGTGGAAAGCTATATGAATGATGATAATACAAAATAAATTGAGGAACTCCTCCAGGAATCTGTTTGTACCAGTAAGCAGCATAGTTAGTCACAGTCCCCAGGTTACAGTCCATGGTGGCTGTCTCTCCTCTGCTCAGAGTCACAACAGGAGGCTTCTGTGTCACCAGCGTCACAGCACTCACACCTGGAAACAACAAGATGACATGGAGTCAAGAGAAACACACAGACTGATGAATCCAACATGAGCTCAAAGCTGCAGTAAGTCAGCCTCCTTACATGTTAGAGCAGTGATGAGAGTGCACAGGGTCCCCAGCATGTTGTCAGTGTGTGCTGTAAACGTCCCTTACTGTCCAGCTGAGAGGTGAGCAGGGTTGGAGTGTGAGGAGAAGAGACACTGAAGCTTATAAAGACACTGAGGAGGAGGAGGAGGAGGAGGAGGAGGAGGAGGAGGAGTTTACACACTCAGCACTGTTTTCATTCATTAATTAACTACATCTTGCAGATTTCTAACATCACCTTGGATCATCTCTAAAATACTTTTTCGTGTTGTTAGCAAATCAACATGTTTTCATTTCACTAAAGAAGTTTGCTGATGTCCTGATTGTTGATGAAATGTGTAAGACTTGACTTCACACAAGAATGATTCAGCAGACTCAGATGACTTAAGTTGAAGAAGTTTATAAAAGGCTCTTGAGGAGAATGAACTAACAGCACACCTGCTCAGTGTCTTGCTAACTCAATTCTGCCAGACTCTCCCAAAGGCTTTGCATATAAAAGACGTTACTAATGTCAGGGTCATATTAACATAACTAAAATAGGATGCTATGTCTACAATTTGGAGCATATATTAAGTCTAACAAACACCCTTGACACTTTAAGCTGTCCTTGCTAGTCTGGTCACAGCTGAACTCTATCAGGTCTGACTGACATCATGAACAGTGAATAAACAAAATGATGTTTGTACATTTCAATCTAAATAGGTACAGAAATTCCACCACACTGATTGTGTCATTTCATTTGGATTCATAGTTAATAATATACATTTTTTTATTCTCTGTGACATTAAATGTTACATTTTAAGGGAGTTACTGTATATTAAATTAGGTTCGGGAGCAGGACCATGCCCAAACTACACCTCCAATCACTTGACAAACCTACTTACACTGAGCCATCCCACTCCACACCGTTTGTCTCAGCTCTTCGACGACCCACCCTCCCTTCCCTTCCTCTCATCCACTCAACCTCCTTCCTCATACCTCCATCTCGTTTGTCTAAGTTCTAGGTACAGTCTGGGCCATGATCAGCTCGGGCAGAACTACGCTTGAGAAGGTTCCCCCACTCAGAGTCTCCCTCTGCCCTGCAGTCAGTTCATCCTTCCAGACCAGCCGACCGACAACATCCTCCTCAATCATAATCATTACCTTAGCATATATTCATGTCTCATCATTCATGATCTATCATTAAATACTGTATCTAAATCATCTATGGTTGTGGCGTGGTCCTTGCTAGTGAACTTTTTCTTGTTTTCTTGATGTCATTGTTTAAACAGACTCACTCTAAAAGAAACACAGCATATACTATATAACAGAAAACTATTTGAATGGTGGCTTCATGGTTTGCAAAATGACGTGTCATGCAGTTTAAAGAAAAAGAGTCTGAAAACACTGAGATATGTTATGTCTTCATGTTTAGTGATGATAAATAAATGGTAAATGTTTTTTTTATCAAAGTGGTCTATGAAGAATACACTGAGGACACTGGTTGGTAGTTACAGGGGGCTTTAGTTAATGTGTCAGAGAGTCAAAAAGCAGAAGTGTTCAGTGAGGAGGTTTTTGTCACGGTGTAAATCACTGTGATACGTACTCTTTGACAGAGCTGTCCCATGTGCTACAGTAATAAACTGCTGAGTCTCTCTCCTCCACAGTGCTGATGATCAAACGATAATCTGTTTGTGACTGATGAGTAGATGTGAACTTGGGAGAGGAGAAACCAGAGCCATACTGTGGTGAGCTAAAGCTGTGATAGTTCCTCAGAATATACTGAGGAACTCCTCCTGGAATCTGTTTGTACCAATAAGCAGCATCGTCAGTAACAGTCCCCAGGTTACAGTCCATGGTGGCTGTCTCTCCTCTGTTCAGAGTCACAACAGGAGGCTTCTGTGTCACCAGCGTCACAGCACTCACACCTGGAAACAACAAGATGACATGGAGTCAAGAGAAACACACAGACTGATGAATCCAACATGAGCTCAAAGCTGCAGTAAGTCAGCCTCCTTACATGTTAGAGCAGTGATGAGAGTGCACAGGGTCCCCAGCATGTTGTCAGTGTGTGCTGTAAACGTCCCTTACTGTCCAGCTGGAGGTGAGCAGGGTTGGAGTGTGAGGAGAAGAGACACTGAAGCTTATAAAGACACTGAGGAGAGGAGGAGGAGGAGGAGGAGGAGGAGGAGGAGTTTACACACTCAGCAGTTGTCTTTGGAGTTCTGATGATCTTCTTTGAATCTAGTAAATAACCTGAAGGTCCAACAAAAAAAAAAAGAAGTCATTATGATGACACACTTAATGTAACTTCATGTTTGTGTGTTAGCTGCACTTTAAAAAGCTTTCTTCTATTTAAGACACATTCTAACAATATGAATAATATGACTGAATCTATGTTCATTGAGCTGATTGAAAATGTTTCATCTGTTTTATGAGCTGTAAATCTGTCCTGTTATTTCTGTTATTAGTCATAAAACTCAACAGAAACTCATAATGTGACACAAACATGATCTTCTTCTGCATCGTGTTAAAGTTCCCTTCACTCTGTACTTTGACACACTTTTCTGTTTCCAGACAAACATTTGGCCTGAGGCTGAAGGATGAATCAAACAGAATCAGGATTTCATCAGTCTAATCAAACAATGTGAAATCTCTCCTCTGAGCTACAAACAGCCTCGTGGTCATTCATTTTGTAGTCGTTACAGTTCAAATTCTTTTGATTAACTTGATGAATCTAAAGAAAAGAATCATATGAAGGCTTTCTTTCTCTCATCTTTCCTTGTGTTCTTTATATTCTAAATGCCAGCTGCTCTTGTTTTTTGAATGTTTCCAGAGGTAAAGCATTCATCTCTTTGTTCTTCACTTTTGAGTTTTTTTAATCTCAGTGTTGGTAACTTGTTCGTCCTTTGAAAGAAGGCTTTGTTTGAGTTTGAAGAGACGACTATGACTCAATAAAGTCCTGATAGGTATTTACAGTAGGATGCCTTCATGCAAAGCACTGTGTTGATCTTTATGGAATTACAAATCTTAAATATTAGTAAAAAAATAAGCATTGTGTACAAATGATTCCTTCACTGCTGTTACAGTTTCTTTTTTATATTCTTCATGGAGAACGCCACTTTACAAGCCCTGGTGGAATTTAATCAACTCTTCTTTGCATTATCATGTTATTGTATTATTGTTCATTTTAATTCATTGATATGTGTGGATAAATAAAAAATATATAAACATTGAAGACACTGATTGATAATCCTTCAGTCTTATGTAGTTACAGGGGGCTTTAGTTAATGTGTCAGAGAGTCAAAAAGCAGAAGTGTTCAGTGAGGAGGTTTTTGTCACGGTGTAAATCACTGTGATACGTACTCATTGACAGAGCTGTCCCATGTTTGACAGTAATAAACTGCTGAGTCTCTCTCCTCCACAGTGCTGATGATCAAACGATAATCTGTTTGTGACTGATGAGTGGATGTGAACTTTGGAGAGGAGAAACCAGAGCCATAGCTTGTTGAGCTGCTGTGATGTTTCCTGAGAATATACTGAGGAACTCCTCCTGGAATCTGTTTGTACCAACGAGCAGCACTGTTAGTCACAGTCCCCAGGTTACAGTCCATGGTGGCTGTCTCTCCTCTGCTCAGAGTCACAACAGGAGGCTTCTGTGTCACCAGCGTCACAGCACTCACACCTGGAAACAACAAGATGACATGGAGTCAAGAGAAACACACAGACTGATGAATCCAACATGAGCTCAAAGCTGCAGTAGGTCAGCCTCCTTACATGTTAGAGCAGTGATGAGAGTGCACAGGGTCCCCAGCATGTTGTCAGTGTGTGCTGAGAATGGCCTTGGAACTTGGAAAGTGAGCTCACTGCTGACAGATTAGAGGCTTTGGAGGATGAGGAGAGGAGGTGCTGGAGGAGCCATTTAATACAGCACTGAGACTGAGAGTGACTGACAGGAGGAGGAGCTTTGATTCAATCTGAAGGTTGTCACATTTGTTGGTCTCTCAACTTCTGTTAAATGAAAAGTCTTTTCTAACACGTGAAATTCATTTGGGGCAACGTCAGCCAAATTAAACATGAAAAGGTCATATTTTGAATACGTGTAAATAAGTTATGGTAATATTTTTGTTTCGACTTATCTGTTGCACGTTATACGCTTTGACTCTACATCTGTGGATGCACTGTTAATGATTTTAAAGAAGCTGACCCTTGACCTCTTTATTTGCATGCAGCTATGAATAAGGAGAGGAGGCCTGCAGCTGCATCCTGAGGAGGAGGAGAGGGAGGAGCAGAGAGGTGATGCTTCACTGATGGAGGATGAAATCTCAGTTTCATTTTGATTCTCATTTGATCTGACTTCTCTGTCATCAGAACTACTGACAACATCTTGACAGATAATATCAATCAGACCTTTTTCAAATCAACACCTAATAATCTTTCTTTGAAATTCAAATATACAGTGAAGTAAATAATAAACTGAAATATGTCTGGTATCTGTGAGTAGATGTACTTAATGACACTGAAATGAACATATTATGAAATATAAAATCCTTCAAGGATATCATGATAAATTATACTGTCAGTAGTATAACAATAATAAATACAAATACTTGTTTCTTGAGGTTTTATGATTTTTATTGAATGATATTTGAGTAAAGCAGCAGTTGCAAAGCTGATCCAACACCTCCACCTAGTGGTCACAACATGTATTACAAGCATGCAGACACATCTTTAGTAACATGTGAACCTTGTAATGAGCAAACAGCACAAAGAGTCAAGAAGCAGATTAGAAATGGTCCCTCTGCTCCTCTACTGGTCTTCAGTGGGACAGTGGGACTTGTTGATGGTTTTCTCTGAAGTCTGGGAGCCCAAAGACACTCGACATGTGTAAACCTTGTCCATGTTCCAGTCTGACGTCTGGATGGACAGATAGCTGCTGATTTGGAAAGTCTGGTCTGGTTGCTGAACAGCCGTGCTGGTAGAGATCCCACTGCTCACTGGACTCCCAGCAGCAGACCAGCTCACATCTACAAAAGGCACAGACTGAGTGGACAGACAGACCAGAGAGGCTTTGTTGGACTGGAGCTCAGCACTGGACGGAGGGAAGACTGTGAGGACAGGAGGAGGGAGGCTGGAGCCTGAAACACACACACAGGACAATGAACACATGACTACAAGTGAAGTCATTCAATACAAAGTATGACAGAGACCATCAACTCATTAGTTTTGTTCACAGTTTGACAAACAGGCTGCAGTAAAGAATGTTGTCATCACATGTAAAAACATCATGAAATGATGATCAAAATGATGAGTCATTCATCAATCAGGATCATTTTTGATGACAGGAACAATATCATAAAGACACTTTGTGTGCCATGAAAAATGCTTTGTGAAATATGAAACAAGTGTCTGGAAATGACAATTCAATCCAGACTTTTTTCTCACCAACTATCTAACACTTAGAAATGAGGAAATAATCCAGAGCATGTTTTCATTTCAAAAACTAACTCATCAATAACTTTAAACATTTACAACATGAGAAGTTTAGAAGTTTGAAGTCTTCATGTCACATTGTAAGATCCATTTTAGAGATGATTCAACAAAGGTTTAGAAAGGATAAAACATGCAGTTTATATTTGGACATGAACTGTCACATTTTGTAATTTGATCTGAACTGTTCAACATTCCTCAAACATCAACATACTTCAGAATGGACAGAAACTATTTCATCAACATGTTGAAATCTTTTTGAAAGCTTTCCGTTTCATTCCAAGACATAGTCTGGTGTCAGAAAGAGAACTACATATAAATGTCTGTTGTTGACACAAACATATATTTGAACAATGAGTTAAATAACAAATGATAATGAATGATCAGTTTGAATAAGAATGATCAAATCTCTGTCATTTCATGAGGAGTTTCAAAGTACTTACTGGTCACAGTCAGCTTGGTGCCTTGTCCGAATACCACAGTGATTCAGTTTGTACACATGGCTGTACAAAAACCTCCTGACTCTCACTAATGAGGGGAGTGGAACTGAAACATCCTGTTGAGACCAACTTTCACTGTCAACATCTCATTCTTTCATCAGTCTGCTCACATTACAACAACACTGATGGACTTTTATCAAACTCTTTTCACCCTGAACACCAGTTTGTTTAGTATCCTTTCTTGTTTTGTTCAACTTATTCTGCTTTTCTTGGGTTGACATAGTCAACATCTCATGTATGCTGCAGTCAGTCTGTCACTGAGGTTTTTGTCACAGTGTGAATCACTGTGATACAGCTTCAGAAGCAGAGTCGTCCCATGTGCTACAGAAATACTGAGCAGAGTCTCCTGCCTCTGCTCTCTTTATGATGAACTGGTAATCTATGTCTGATGAAGATTTAGAGTTGAATCTATCTGAGGAGAATCCTGATCCAAATTCATCTGGTGAGCTGTTTGAGCGGTGAAATCTCAGAACATACTGAGGAGCTTCACCAGGAACCTGTTTGTACCAGGAGACATAATTCCTATCATATCTCTGGATGTTACACTGAAGAACAACTTGTTGTCCTGTAGAAACTGTGTGGACAGCAGGCGTCTGGGTCAGCACTATCACTGCATCAACATCTGTAACACACACACAGAGAAAAAGACATGAGTGAAAGGTTTGTGTGTGAAATGATGGTGTGTGAAAGGACTGAGAAGAATCTCTTACATGTTAGAGCAGTGATGAGAGTGCACAGGGTCCCCAGCATGTTGTCAGTGTGTGCTGTAAACGTCCCTTACTGTCCAGCTGAGAGGTGAGCAGGGTTGGAGAGGAGAAGAGACACTGAAGCTTATAAAGATACTGAGGAGAGGAGGAGGAGGAGGAGGAGGAGGAGGAGGAGGAGGAGGAGGAGTTTACACACTCAGCACTGTTTTCATTCATTAATTAACTACATCTTGCAGATTTCTAACATCACCGTGGATCATCTCTAAAATACCTTTTCATGTTGTTTACAAACCAACATGTTGGTGACAGATGACGTGTCATGAAACATAAAGAAAGAGTCTGAAAACACTGAGATATGTTATGTCTTCATGTTTAGTGATGATAAATAAATGGTAAGTGTTTTTTTTATATCAAAGTGGTCTATGAAGAATACACTGAGGACACTGGTTGGTAGTTACAGGGGGCTTTAGTTAATGTGTCAGAGAGTCAAAAAGCAGAAGTGTTCAGTGAGGAGGTTTTTGTCACGGTGTAAATCACTGTGATACGTACTCTTTGACAGAGTCATCCCATGTCTTACAGTAATAAACTGCTGAGTCTCTCTCCTCCACAGTGCTGATGATCAAACGATAATCTGATTGTGACTGATGAGTGGATGTGAACTTTGGAGAGGAGAAACCAGAGCCATACTCTGGAGAGCTGCTGTGATGTTTCCTGAGAATATACTGAGGAACTCCTCCTGGAATCTGTTCGTACCAATAAGCATAATGGTTAGTCACAGTCCCCAGGTTACAGTCCATGGTGGCTGTCTCTCCTCTGCTCAGAGTCACAACAGGAGGCTTCTGTGTCACCAGCGTCACAGCACTCACACCTGGAAACAACAAGATGACATGGAGTCAAGAGAAACACACAGACTGATGAATCCAACATGAGCTCAAAGCTGCAGTAAGTCAGCCTCCTTACATGTTAGAGCAGTGATGAGAGTGCACAGGGTCCCCAGCATGTTGTCAGTGTGTGCTGTAAACGTCCCTTACTGTCCAGCTGAGAGGTGAGCAGGGTTGGAGTGTGAGGAGAAGAGACACTGAAGCTTATAAAGACACTGAGGAGGAGGAGGAGGAGGAGGAGGAGGAGGAGGAGGAGGAGGAGGAGGAGGAGGAGGAGGAGGAGTTTACACACTCAGCACTGTTTTCATTCATTAATAACAGACAGGGTTTATGTGTGTTTGTTCCAGTTTGTCATGTTGTTGTTCCTGTTGTCTTTAGAAGCCTCCTCATGTCTTTGAGATCAGTGTTCATAATCTAATGAAGAAATAAAGTCTATATGATTTGAAGTGTAATGTGTTCTCACACTTGTATATTTGAGTTTGTGCAGTAAACAGGTTGAATATAAAGAATGTTTC
The DNA here is from genome assembly GCA_020745685.1 of Tautogolabrus adspersus. Lineage (NCBI taxonomy): Eukaryota > Metazoa > Chordata > Actinopteri > Labriformes > Labridae > Tautogolabrus > Tautogolabrus adspersus. The sequence goes on from CM036553.1 coordinate 7,371,827, forward strand.
CGATTGAACATTTCTCAGGTTCTCTCACTTTCATCACACTTCTTGTGAAATGTTCTCTCTCTAACAAATCATCTTCTGTCATTATATTGACTCTTGAGATGATTGTAAACACATCATTCCTGTGATTCTGTGACATGTTTCCAACATCATGAACAGTTTGTTTCTTCTTCTTTTCTTTCTAAAGTGAACTTTGACACACTTTTCTGTTTCCAGACAAACATTTGGCCTGAGGCTGAAGGATGAATCAAACAGAATCAGGATTTCATCAGTCTAATCAAACAATGTGAAATCTCTCCTCTGAGCTATAAACAGCCTCGTGGTCTCTGCACTGGGTATCAAATAATAAGCAGCACGTGATGTCAACACATATAGTTATCTCCTGTTTCAGCTGATTGAACTTCCCTAAACGTTGGACTCACAAAGACAGCAGTGTGAACTTTATTTCTAAATGAATTTTGTAGTTGTTACAGTTCAAATTCTTTTGATTAACTTGATGAATTTAAAGAAAACAATCACATGCAGGCTTTTTCCCCTCCCTCACATCTCTCCTTGTGTGCAGAGGCGCTGCTTGTCCACAGACCAGTAGGGAGACCCAAAGCAGCGGCCTAAATGTGCAAATTTTGCAATGACAGTAGCAAACCTCCCTAAGGGTGCCCCATCTGACATCTGACAGCACTCATTGTTGTTACCCTGTTGACCGTTGGTTGGAGCGTCCCCCGATTGATTTTTGTCTAGGGCACCAACAGGATCTAGAATCTCCACTGCTTGTGTTCTTTATATTCTAAATGCCAGCTGCTCTTGTTTTTTAATGTTTCCAGAGGTAAAGCATTCATCTCTTTGCTCGTCTTGTTCTTCACTTTTTTTTGTTACACATTGCTGTATGTTCCAAATTAGAAGAAGAAAAAGAGCATGAAAACATACTGACATTAGTGGTTTCTTTATGTTTGATAATGAAACACATTTGTAAGTTTTTTCCATTTAAATGGCATTTTTAGAATATATTGAGGACACTGTTTGATAGTAATGACACGTCATGTGTAGTGTATTTACAGAGAGCATTATTCAATGTGAAAGAGAGTCAAAAAGCAGAAGTAGTTAGTGAGGAGGTTTTTGTCACGGTGTAAATCACTGTGATACGTACTCTTTAGCAGAGTTATCCCATGTGTTACAGAAATACTGAGCAGAGTCTCCTGCCTCTGCTCTCTTTATGATGAACTGGTAATCTATGTTTGATGTGGATTTAGAGTTGAATCTGTCTGAGGAGAATCCTGATCCAAAGTCATCCGGTGAGCTGAGTGAGTGGTAAAATCTCAGAACATACTGAGGAGCTTCACAGGAACCTGTTTGTACCAGGAGACATAATATCTATCATCTTTCTGAATGTTACATTGAAGAACAACTTGTTGTCCTGTAGAAACTGTGTGGACAGCAGGCGTCTGGGTCAGCACTATCACTGCATCAACATCTGTAACACACACACAGAGAAAAAGACATGAGTGAAAGGTTTGTGTGTGAAATGATGGTTTGTGAAAGGACTGAGAAGAATCTCTTACATGTTAAAGCATTCATTGTTACATTCCCCCCCAGTAAACAAAATCTGAATGTCAGAGGTCGCAAGTTGGGGAACTAACAAAACACTGCACCTTTACAAAAAGGTACCACATGTGGGCGTTGGTTAAGGTGGAAGAAGAGCATAGCCCTTCAAATCACCCACTTATTCTATCAAAATGATAGACAAACATCAAATTGGAGATTAAAACAAAGGATCAGTAGGAGTCACAGAACAGAGGGAGGCACAAATTGGCACAAAGAAAAACTTATTTTCAAAACACACACTCAACTGAGAGCTTCATTCAAAAAAAAAAAATCACAGAAAGCCAAGTGATGGTGTTGACTCTCTGGGTACACACAACCAACTGAAGAAAGAATCATTCCACATCCTTATATCACCTCCCAGCCCCGCTGATTGTCAACAGCCCTCAGGTGAGGAGAGCATCACAGGTGCAGTCAATAGCTTCTGACGAGCAAAGAAACCTGTGACCTAGTTTCCTTTGGATTCTACCCATAACACTTCACCCCTTTAAAAAAACAAATCTAACAGTTTTTTGACATACCACAAAACAATTTCCCTCTTCAATCTAAACTCAAGAGTATATGTTGCCAAGTGTAACCAATTGGCTCAAATTATTTCTACAGGCATCAAAACCATATGTTTTGTACACAACAAAGTACATTTCCAGCCAACACTGGATGACAGTCATCGACTGAAACCGTCCTTATATTCATTGTTGTTGTTTTTGTCCATCTTACACACAATCTGACTCGTCACATCAACGATTAATAATAGTTTAAAAAACATTAAAGGTTTCACAAACAAACCCAACTGTCCCTGAATCAACAAATGCTGGTAGGTTGAACAGGTCATTACCCCAGGATAATTCAAAGGGAAGGAAGGTGTGGTTATTTCATTTATTCAGTATGTGTACTGTTATAGTTAACGGCAAGACAACATCACCCAAGAAGTGCCGTTACACTAATAAAGTGGCCTGCCTTCCCACAGTACAGACAGGACCCACTGCTCATACGCTTTTCCCTCTCAGCCCGAGTGAGCCTCGTGGGCCCTATTTGCATGGGTTCCTCATTGTCAGAAGACCCCTGGAGGAGTTCCGGCTTTTCCCCAGGAATGTTAACCCCCTCCCTCGGATATAGGGCTGGGGTGCACCTGATTTCTCTCTCTGTTGTGCTAACGTATTCGATTGTCGATCCAAATTGCCAAGGAGATCAATTCCTCTAGAGAATCTGGCACATCACGGGAGGCTAACTCGTCTATTACCTTCTCTGACAGTGAGTGGATAAAAGTTGTTGTCAGAGCCTCCCTGTTCCACCCAGACTCAGTAGCTAGTGTGCAAAATTCAATGGAGAACTCTGCTACACTTGTTGAGCCCTGACGCATACATTTGTGAACCTTATTTATTTATTTGTGGATTTTTTTTACATTTCTGTTTGCATTGAAAAATACATTTGTGGACAGAGTCATTTATATATAAATCACAAAATACATTTGTGAATCCTTCCGTGTGTATTCATGAATATTGAGACTGATCTAACTCCATAGACACAAACCCAATAAGACGTTTAGAAGCTTCCTGGCCACTTACGTCATGATCAACAACTCTCCTCTTTTCAGCCATGAAGAGAACATAATCAGCACAGGCTGATTTCTGTCTCTCCCAAATGGCTGCAGCCCAAGAAATAGCTTTATCAGAGAGGAAGGAAATTATATATGCAACCCGGACTCATTCCATGCAAAACATAGAGGGTTGCAGCTCAAATACCAGACTGCATTGGGTGATAAACCCTTTACATCTCCCAGGATGCCTTTCATAGCGTGCTGAAGTTGATTGCTTGGTTTCTTGAACAGCAACAAGGTCATGAGGTGGAACTGGTGGAGCTTGGTGGACTATTTGGTTAGGTGCTTGCACTTCTGTTGGAGCTGACCCGGGTGTTTGTAAATAGGCAAGTATTTCTTCCAACATAAGGTTATGAGTAGCCTGCTGCTCAGTAATAGCCTGAAGCATGTGCTCATGGGAGCCTAAAAGAACCCCTGTGCAGAGATAGCATGGCCATGTACAGCTAATTGATCATTGAGGTCAGAGGTTTGTGACCCACTCGTGAAGTGGTCTGCTGTATCCGCCATTGGCTGGCTCTTTCTGTAAGGGTTTGGGAAGGTGCGATGCAATTTCAGACCCTGGGTATCTACAGTACCAAACAAAAAGGCTCTCTTTTCTAAATAAAAACAAGACTAGAAACAAAAGCACTGCTGCCAAGCAGCTGACTAACTAGGTTAAAGGGGAGACCCCAGAAACAGCTGAGACACAAAGGCCATCAGGCCCCTGTTTACAAAGAAACAAAAAGGCTGCATCAGAAATTCCCAGCACCAACAAACTACACTTGTAGATCTGTTGGAAACTATAAGTAAACACACAAAAGTCAAGTGGTGTGTTTGCAAAATCACACATTTCTGGAGGACACAAGAAACACAGAGAGAACCTCTCACTATCTCTGATGGCAAGACAATGAGCCAGAACAGAGCGCTGCAATTCAAGGGTGTATATAACCTCAACACACCTGGACCAAATCAGGGCCAATCAGTCACACACACACACCTGACACTGCACAGAGATGATTACCTCTTCACACTCAGTGAGTGACGAGTGTGATCTCCCTCATAGAGCTGTAAATCTGTTCTGTTATGTCTGTTATTATAAAAACCAACAGAAACTCAAAATGCGACACAAACATGATCTTCTTCTGCATCGTATTAAAGTTCCCTTAACTCTACAAACTAATATCATATTCATGTCACATTCATTTGGAGGTGATCGTGATTGTAATGATTTTAAAGCACAAATATCACGAGATGGTTTGTTTTCTTTGATCTTCACTTGTGTGATTTATATTCTAATTACAAGGTCCTCTTGGTTTTCAATGTTTCCAGAGATAAAGAATGAATCTGTATGTTTCTCTTTATTTAGTAATCAGTGGGGTATTTCTGCACTGAGCTCAGTCTAACTGTGTTTATCAACACTGCAGAAAAGATGAACATAGACACTGACCAATGTTTTTTCTTCATGTGTAGTAATAAATGAGATGAGGCTTCGGTCCTTTAAGAATACATTTAGGACACTTGATGGATGTAATTACAAATTATTGAGAAGAGCAGATACAAGGAGTATTAGATGTGAAAGAGAGTTAAAAAGCAGAAGTGTTCAGTGAGGAGGTTTTTGTCACGGTGTAAATCACTGTGATACGTTCTCACTGACAGAGCTGTCCCATGTGCTACAGTAATAAACTGCTGAGTCTCTCTCCTCCACAGTGCTGATGATCAAACGATAATCTGTTTGTGACTGATGAGTGGATGTGAACTTTGGAGAGGAGAAACCAGAGCCATACTCTGGAGAGCTCCAGCCGTGATAGTTCCTCAGAATATACTGAGGAACTCCTCCTGGAATCTGTTTGTACCAAGAAGCTGAATTAGTCACAGTCCCCAGGTTACAGTCCATGGTGGCTGTCTCTCCTCTGCTCAGAGTCACAACAGGAGGCTTCTGTGTCACCAGCGTCACAGCACTCACACCTGGAAACAACAAGATGACATGGAGTCAAGAGAAACACACAGACTGATGAATCCAACATGAGCTCAAAGCTGCAGTAAATCAGCCTCCTTACATGTTAGAGCAGTGATGAGAGTGCACAGGGTCCCCAGCATGTTGTCAGTGTGTGCTGAGAATAGCCTTGGAACTTGGAAAGTGAGCTCACTGCTGACAGATAAGCAGCTTTGGAGGATGAGGAGAGGAGGTGCTGGAGGAGCCATTTAATACAGCACTGAGACTGAGAGTGACTGACAGGAGGAGGAGCTTTGATTCAATCTGAAGGTTGTCTTGTTGGTCTCTAAACTTCTGTTAAAGGAAAAGTCTTTTCTAACATGTGATTTTCATTTGGGGAAACGTGAGCCAAATGAAACATGAAAAGGTCATATTTGGAAATATTTTATGGTAATTTTTATGATTCTTGACACATTTTAAGTCAAGATGATTAACACTTCCAGCATGGTTTTTAAAAGACTTATTTATTGATGAAGTGAAATTTATGAAACACAATCTTCGCCAAATTTCCAATCATTTGAAATTTGCTGATTTTCTGACTTATCTGTTGCACGTTATACGCTTTGACTCTACATCTTTGGATGCACTGTTAATGATTTTAAAGAAGCTGACCCTTGACCTCTTTATTTGCATGCAGCTATGAATAAGGAGAGGAGGCCTGCAGCTGCATCCTGAGGAGGAGGAGAGGGAGGAGCAGAGAGGTGATGCTTTACTGATGGAGGATGAAATCTCAGTTTCATTTTGATTCTTATTTGATCTGACTTCTCTGTCATCAGAACTACTGACAACATCTTGACAGATAATATCAATCAGACCTTTTTCAAATCAACACCTAATAACCTTTCTTTTATTTTGAAATTCAAATATACAGTGAAGTAAATAATAAACTGAAATATGTCTGGTATCTGTGAGTAGATGTACTTAATGACACTGAAATGAACATATTATGAAATATAAAATCCTTCAAGGATATCATGATAAATTATACTGTCAGTAGTATAACAATAATAAATACAAAGACTTGTTTCTTGAGGTTTTATGATTTTTATTGAATGATATTTGAGTAAAGCAGCAGTTGCAAAGCTGAGCCAACACCTCCACCTAGTGGTCACAACATGTATTACAAGCATGCAGACACATCTTTAGTAACATGTGAACCTTGTAATGAGCAAACAGCACAAAGAGTCAAGAAGCAGATTAGAAATGGTCCCTCTGCTCCTCTACTGGTCTTCAGTGGGACAGTGGGACTTGTTGATGGTTTTCTCTGAAGTCTGGGAGCCCAAAGACACTCGACATGTGTAAACCTTGTCCATGTTCCAGTCTGACGTCTGGATGGACAGATAGCTGCTGATTTGGAAAGTCTGGTCTGGTTGCTGAACAGCCGTGCTGGTAGAGATCCCACTGCTCACTGGACTCCCAGCAGCAGACCAGCTCACATCTACAAAAGGCACAGACTGAGTGGACAGACAGACCAGAGAGGCTTTGTTGGACTGGAGCTCAGCACTGGACGGAGGGAAGACTGTGAGGACAGGAGGAGGGAGGCTGGAGCCTGAAACACACACACAGGACAATGAACACATGACTACAAGTGAAGTCATTCAATACAAAGTATGACAGAGACCATCAACTCATTAGTTTTGTTCACAGTTTGACAAACAGGCTGCAGTAAAGAATGTTGTCATCACATGTAAAAACATCATGAAATGATGATCAAAATGATGAGTCATTCATCAATCAGGATCATTTTTGATGACAGGAACAATATCATAAAGACACTTTGTGTGCCATGAAAAATGCTTTGTGAAATATGAAACAAGTGTCTGGAAATGACAATTCAATCCAGACTTTTTTCTCACCAACTATCTAACACTTAGAAATGAGGAAATAATCCAGAGCATGTTTTCTTTTCAAAAACTAACTCATCAATAACTTTAAACATTTGAAACATGAGAAGTTTAGAAGTTTGAAGTCTTCATGTCACATTGTAAGATCCATTTTAGAGATGATTCAACAAAGGTTTAGAAAGGATAAAACATGCAGTTTATATTTGGACATGAACTGTCACATTTTGTAATTTGATCTGAACTGTTCAACATTCCTCAAACATCAACATACTTCAGAATGGACAGAAACTATTTCATCCAAATGTTGAAATCTTTTTGAAAGCTTTCCGTTTCATTCCAAGACATAGTCTGGTGTCAGAAAGAGAACTACATATAAATGTCTGTTGTTGACACAAACATATATTTGAACAATGAGTTAAATAACAAATGATAATGAATGATCAGTTTGAATAAGAATGATCAAATCTCTGTCATTTCATGAGGAGTTTCAAAGTACTTACTGGTCACAGTCAGCTTGGTGCCTTGTCCGAATACCACAGTGATTCAGTTTGTACACATGGCTGTACAAAAACCTCCTGACTCTCACTAATGAGGGGAGTGGAACTGAAACATCCTGTTGAGACCAACTTTCACTGTCAACATGTCATTCTTTCATCAGTCTGCTCACATTACAACAACACTGATGGACTTTTATCAAACTCTTTTCACCCTGAACACCAGTTTGTTTAGTATCCTTTCTTGTTTTGTTCAACTTATTCTGCTTTTCTTGGGCTGACTTAGTCAACATCTCATGTATGCTGCAGTCAGTCTGTCACTGAGGTTTTTGTCACAGTGTGAATCACTGTGATACAGCTTCAGAAGCAGAGTCGTCCCATGTGCTACAGAAATAATGAGCAGAGTCTCCTGCCTCTGCTCTCTTTATGATGAACTGGTAATCTATGTTTGATGAGGATTTAGAGTTGAATCTGTCTGAGGAGAATCCTGATCCAAATTCATCAGGTGAGCTGTGTGAGTGGTAAAATCTCAGAACATACTGAGGAGCTTCACCAGGAACCTGTTTGTACCAGGAGACATAATTCTGATCATCTCTCTGGATGTTACACTGAAGAACAACTTGTTGTCCTGTAGAAACTGTGTGGACAGCAGGCGTCTGGGTCAGCACTATCACTGCATCAACATCTGTAACACACACACAGAGAAAAAGACATGAGTGAAAGGTTTGTGTGTGAAATGATGGTGTGTGAAAGGACTGAGAAGAATCTCTTACATGTTAGAGCAGTGATGAGAGTGCACAGGGTCCCCAGCATGTTGTCAGTGTGTGCTGTAAACGTCCCTTACTGTCCAGCTGAGAGGTGAGCAGGGTTGGAGTGTGAGGAGAAGAGACACTGAAGCTTATAACGACACTGAGGAGAGGAGAGGAGGAGGAGGAGGAGGAGGAGGAGGAGAAGTTTACACACTCAGCACTGTGTTCATTAATTAATTAACCACATCTTGCAGATTTCTAACATCACCGTGGATCATCTCTAAAATACTTTTTCATGTTGTTTACAAACCAAAATGTTGGTGACACATGACGTGTCATGAAATTTAAAGAAAGAGTCTGAAAACACTGAGATATGTTATGTCTTCATGTTTAGTGATGATAAATAAATGGTAAGTTTTTTTTTATATCAAAGTGTTCTATGAAGAATACACTGAGGACACTGGTTGGTAGTTACAGGGGGCTTTAGTTAATGTGTCAGAGAGTCAAAAAGCAGAAGTGTTCAGTGAGGAGGTTTTTGTCACGGTGTAAATCACTGTGATACGTACTCTTTGACAGAGCTGTCATATGTTTGACAGTAATAAACTGCTGAGTCTCTCTCCTCCACAGTGCTGATGATCAAACGATAATCTGTTTGTGACTGATGAGTGGATGTGAACTTTGGAGAGGAGAAACCAGAGCCATAGCTTGGAGAGCTATAGCTGTGATGGTTCCTCAGAATATACTGAGGAACTCCTCCTGGAATCTGTTTGTACCAACGAGCAGCACTGTTAGTCACAGTCCCCAGGTTACAGTCCATGGTGGCTGTCTCTCCTCTCCTCAGAGTCACAACAGGAGGCTTCTGTGTCACCAGCGTCACAGCACTCACACCTGGAAACAACAAGATGACATGGAGTCAAGAGAAACACACAGACTGATGAATCCAACATGAGCTCAAAGCTGCAGTAAGTCAGCCTCCTTACATGTTAGAGCAGTGATGAGAGTGCACAGGGTCCCCAGCATGTTGTCAGTGTGTGCTGTAAACGTCCCTTACTGTCCAGCTGAGAGGTGAGCAGGGTTGGAGTGTGAGGAGAAGAGACACTGAAGCTTATAAAGACCAACGAGGAGGAGGAGGAGGAGTTTACACACTCAACACTGATTTCATTCATCGTGCTTGTGGCGTCAACTTGTATCACTGAATGATGTCTTATCAACTAATTAATGTTAAGTAACCTCAATGTTAAAAAGATGCAAGAGAATTGATTCTTTTATCCATGTAATTCACCATCAATCAAATAAATCAATTAATCAGTGAATCACTTCAAATGTTCTTTTTCATTCTTGCATGACGTAGATGGAGTTCTAAGAGGAGTTCTACAAGAATACATCACAGCTCATTGTTTGATAGGAACCAAGAAGTGTACACAGATGCAATTGGAAGTTTTCAAGGAGATTTATTTTAGGGCAGAAGGCTGACTGACTGACTGGCAGACTGGCTCGTTGGTTGGAGCTGAGTGAAGGAGTCTGAAGAATTTAGACACAGATGTAATTAACTGAAGGAACAATCTATCGATGAGTGGAGCAGGAGCCAGGGTTCTTATACTGAAGCGGACGAGTTGATGCGTTGCAGGTGTGTGATCTAGCCAGGTGTTTGATTGAACAAACCTCTTCATTTAGAGAGACAGGACACAAACAGGGGCCCTTTCTGAAAAGCCACAGTTCAGTATGAAGTGCAGACTTTTCAGTAGGAGGTTTCAGTAGACTGAACCCTCGCGGTCATTCAGTGTGAATTTTTTGTGTCCACCTCAGTATACTGAACATTTCAGCATGGATGCTGACTTCCAGGTTCTGTGCAGTATGGTTTACTTCTTTACTATGGTTACCCGAACCGGCCGCATCCATCCTCGTTTGTTTTGATTTGGAGGCGCACGTGAAGTGACGATTTACATTTAATTTTGCACAGCATTGTGGGTGTTAAAATACAATTAATTTCCTGAAAGGATGCATCCAGACCATACTGCACACAACCTGGAAGTTAGTATCCATGCTGAAATGTTCAGTCTACTGAGGTGGACCCAAAAAGTGCACACTGAATGACCATAAGTGTTCAGTCTACTGAAACCTCATATTGGAAAGTCTGCACTCCATACTGAACTCTGGCTTCTCGTAAAGGGTCAACGTCTGCTGCTTAATGTTTAAATGAAACCTCCATTGTTATGTGATCCTGTGGTCCCAGTCTGACTCACACAGACCCTGTGTCAGGCTTTATTCTTGTACAGGAGAACTGGTAGATTTCTAGTCTCTGTGCAAGATGCAAGAAGCTGCAGTCTATACTGAGCAGTAAGCTGGATTTGATGGAGAGTACATTTTTTCAAATCGATAGCAAACTCCAGTCATGGTGGTGGACTGCAACTCCCCCTGATCTTACCCAGACAGCAGACAGGAAGGGCAAAAGAAGAGATGACACATCTTTAAAACAACATGTTCAGGAGGTGTTTGTTTCCTTTCATCAGTCTGCTCAGTCTCAACCTAAGATCACTAAATGGTATTACATTTTAATCAAGGCATATAATGCAACTGAAACTCTTTTCTTTGTGTTTCTGTTTCATGTAGAGCTTCTCTGTGAGGTCAGCTGGTGTGGGGGAAAGGGTCAGACAAGGTAACAGACAGTTGGTTTGTCAGAGAAGAGAAGCACATTTGAAAAGTTAATAAAAACACAGCACGTGTTCCTTTGAATCTATCTGCTCGGGGAATGTAGAAATGTTACGTTTTTGCATTAGTTCTGGGCCTGTTGATGAACGTGTGAGAGAAGTATGAACTGAATCAAAGAGCAGGAGACACAACATGATAAACTTTTACCAAAGACTATTTTATCCAAATTGAACAAATAAGACAAGATTAATAATAGTGTATTGAAGTGTATGCATTGTAAAATCTATAGTGTTTCATTTCTTTTGCAGCTTCATTTGTGGTCAAAGTTAAATACAGTGACAAAAAGCAGAAGTGTTCAGTAAGGAGGTTTTTGTCACGGTGTAAATCACTGTGATACCCACTCATTGACAGAGCTGTCCCATGTCTTACAGTAATAAACTGCTGAGTCTCTCTCCTCCACAGTGCTGATGATCAAACGATAATCTGTTTGTGACTGATGAGTAGATGTGAACTTTGGAGAGGAGAAACCAGAACCATATCTTGGAGAGCTCCAGCCGTGATAGTTCATCAGAATATACTGAGGAACTCCTCCTGGAATCTGTTTGTACCAACGAGCAGCACTGTTAGTCACAGTCCCCAGGTTACAGTCCATGGTGGCTGTCTCTCCTCTCCTCAGAGTCACAACAGGAGGCTTCTGTGTCACCAGCGTCACAGCACTCACACCTGGAAACAACAAGATGACATGGAGTCAAGAGAAACACACAGACTGATGAATCCAACATGAGCTCAAAGCTGCAGTAAGTCAGCCTCCTTACATGTTAGAGCAGTGATGAGAGTGCACAGGGTCCCCAGCATGTTGTCAGTGTGTGCTGTAAACGTCCCTTACTGTCCAGCTGAGAGGTGAGCAGGGTTGGAGTGTGAGGAGAAGAGACACTGAAGCTTATAAAGACACTGAGGAGAGGAGAGGAGGAGGAGGAGGAGGAGGAGGAGTTTACACTCTCAGCACTGTTTTCATTCATTAATAACAGACAGGGTTTATGCTTGTTTGTTCCAGTTTGTCATGTTGTTGTTCCTGTTGTCTTTAGAAGCCTCCTCATGTCTTTGAGATCAGTGTTCATAATCTAATGAAGAAATAAAGTCTATATGATTTGAAGTGTAATGTGTTCTCACTCTTGTGTATTTGAGTTTGTGCAGTAAACAGGTTGAATATAAAGAATGTTTCCGATTGAACATTTCTCAGGTTCTCTCACTTTCATCACACTTCTCATGAAATGTTCTCTCTCTAACAAATCATCTTCTGTCATTATATTGACTCTTGAGATGATTGTAAACACATCATTCCTGTGATTCTGTGACATGTTTCCAACATCATGAACAGTTTGTTTCTTCTTCTTTTCTTTCTAAAGTGAGAGGCACTGCTTGTCCCCAGACCAGTAGGTAGACCCAAAGCAGCGGCCTAAAATGTGCACATTTTGCAATGACAGTAGGAAATCTATCTATCTATCTAACAGCACTCATTGTTGTTGCTCTGTTGAACGTTGGTTGGAGCGTCCCCCGATTGATTTTTGTCTAGGGCACCAACAGGATCTAGAATCTCCACTGCTTGTGTTCTTTATATTCTAAATGCCAGCTGCTCTTGTTTTTTAATGTTTCCAGAGGTAAAGCATTCATCTCTTTGCTCGTCTTGTTCTTCACTTTTTTTTTGTTACACATTGCTGTATGTTCCAAATTAGAAGAAGAAAAAGAGCATGAAAACATACTGACATTAGTGGTTTCTTTATGTTTGATAATGAGACACATTTTTTCCATTTAAATGGCATTTTTAGAATATATTGAGGACACTGTTTGATAGTAATGACACGTCATGTGTAGTGTATTTACAGAGAGCATTATTCAATGTGAAAGAGAGTCAAAAAGCAGAAGTAGTTAGTGAGGAGGTTTTTGTCACGGTGTAAATCACTGTGATACTCGCTCCTCAGCAGAGTCGTCCCATGTGTTACAGAAATACTGAGCAGAGTCTCCTGCCTCTGCTCTCTTTATGATGAACTGGTAATCTATGTTTGATGTGGATTTAGAGTTGAATCTGTCTGAGGAGAATCCTGATCCAAATTCATCCGGTGAGCTGTGTGAGTGGTAAAATCTCAGAACATACTGAGGAGCTTCACCAGGAACCTGTTTGTACCAGGAGACATAATTCTGATCATCTCTCTGGATGTTACACTGAAGAACAACTTGTTGTCCTGTAGAAACTGTGTGGACAGCAGGCGTCTGGGTCAGCACTATCACTGCATCAACATCTGTAACACACACACAGAGAAAAAGACATGAGTGAAAGGTTTGTGTGTGAAATGATGGTGTGTGAAAGGACTGAGAAGAATCTCTTACATGTTAGAGCAGTGATGAGAGTGCACAGGGTCCCCAGCATGTTGTCAGTGTGTGCTGTAAACGTCCCTTACTGTCCAGCTGAGAGGTGAGCAGGGTTGGAGTGTGAGGAGAAGAGACACTGAAGCTTATAAAGACACTGAGGAGAGGAGGAGGAGGAGGAGGAGGAGGAGAGGAGGAGGAGTTGACACACTCAGCAGTTGTCTTTGGAGTTCTGATGATCTTCTTTGAATCTAGTAAATAACCTGAAGGTCCAACAAAAGTTGATGTATAAAAAATAAAGTCATTATGATGACACACTTAATGTAACTTCATGTTTGTGTGTTAGCTGCACTTTAAAAAGCTTTCTTCTATTTAAGAAACATTCTAACAATATGAATAATATGACTGAATCTATGTTCATTGAGCTGATTGAAAATGTTTCATCTGTTTTATGATCTGTAAATATGTCCTGTTATTTCTGTTATTAGTCATAAAACTCAACAGAAACTCATAATGTGACACAAACATGATCTTCTTCTGCATCGTGTTAAAGTTCCCTTCACTCTGTACACACTAATATCATATTCATGTCACATTCATTTGGAGGTGATCGTGATTGTAATGATTTTAAAGCACAAATATCATGAGATGGTTTGTTTTCATTTCTCTTCACTTGTGTAATTTATATTCTAAACACAAGGTCCTCTTGGTTTTCAATGTTTCCAGAGATAAAGAATGAATCTGTATGTTTCTCTTTATTTAGTAATCAGTGGGGTATTTCTGCACTGAGCTCAGTCTAACTGTGTTTATCAACACTGCAGAAAAGATGAACATAGACACTGACTAAAGTTTTTTCTTCTCATGTGTAGTAATAAATGAGATGAGGCTTCTGTCCTTTAAGAATACATTTAGGACACTTGATGGATGTAATTACAAATTATTGTGTAGAGCAGTTACAAGGAGTGTTAGATGTGAAAGAGAGTCAAAAAGCAGAAGTGTTCAGTGAGGAGGTTTTTGTCACGGTGTAAATCACTGTGATACGTACTCATCGACAGAGCTGTCCCATGTCTTACAGTAATAAACTGCTGAGTCTCTCTCCTCCACAGTGCTGATGATCAAACGGTTATCTGTTTGTGACTGATGAGTGGATGTGAACTTTGGAGAGGAGAAACCAGAGCCATATATTGTAGAGCTCCAGCCGTGATAAAAACACAACACATACTTAGGAACTCCTCCTGGAATCTGTTTGTACCAACATGCTCTTTCGTTTGTCAAAGTTCCCAGGTTACAGTCCATGGTGGCTGTCTCTCCTCTCCTCAGAGTCACAACAGGAGGCTTCTGTGTCACCAGCGTCACAGCACTCACACCTGGAAACAACAAGATGACATGGAGTCAAGAGAAACACACAGACTGATGAATCCAACATGAGCTCAAAGCTGCAGTAAGTCAGCCTCCTTACATGTTAGAGCAGTGATGAGAGTGCACAGGGTCCCCAGCATGTTGTCAGTGTGTGCTGAGAATGGCCTTGGAACTTGGAAAGTGAGCTCACTGCTGACAGATTAGAGGCTTTGGAGGATGAGGAGAGGAGGTGCTGGAGGAGCCATTTAATACAGCACTGAGACTGAGAGTGACTGACAGGAGGAGGAGCTTTGATTCAATCTAAAGCGTTTGCAACGTTTTCCCTCCCCCACCAAAAGGAAAAAAGGAGAGGTTATAGATCAGGTTTCTTAATCATTCTAATTAGATGGAATCATTACTTCTAACAACATTTCTACTTTCTAAAAAGAATAACAGGACATAATTTGCGGCCTCGGGCTCATGTACAAAGATACAAACCAAAACTTTGAAAAATGATATTGAATGAAACATCTGCCTTCTTCCAGTCAAGCACAGTTTCTACAGAGTCGATACTAAACCACTTTATTTGCATGAGTCTAAATAAAGACAAGAGGCATGCAGGTGCATCCTGTAAGTTGAAAAATTAGAATTTGCTTATGTCGAAACTAAGGCTTGCTTCTGTGTTGGTGTGTGCGCGCATTTTTCTCTTCAAAAAATCATTAAGCGTTCCACCATTGTCTTTCCAGCTGTAATCCAGTGCTGCTCTCTAGTGCCTATCAACAGAATAACAACCCACTGTATTGTAATTTGACTTTATGTCAGGCTGTGCAGATGAACTCCACATAGATCAACTAATAAATGTTTCACATATCATGAAACACATTCAAAGAGTGTATTACAGACAACTTTGGCTGTAATGCAATGACTTCTGCAGTCAATGATGATATCAATAATTCTTCAGTGAAAATAGCTGCTGATCCTACATGTACTTCTGCCAAGGCTACTAGTTATTTTTCACGCTCTCCGGTGACCACAATCTGGGGGATTAATTGCTTCTAATCTAGGGTTGTCATGATACGGAAATTTTAACTTTAATACGTTTCTAGTAAAAATTCAACGGCATCGATATCTCGTTTTGATACAACGAAACAATGCGAGAAAGTCCTAGGCACCAATCCTTGGTAACTTCTTTTTTTAATCACCAAATATTCAGACAAATTCATCAACGCTTACTTAGTTTTACGATGACAATGGTTTTTGAAGGGTTTGTTTTGGCCTTTATGCATTTCTTTTAGAGATAGGACAGTGGACAGAGTCAGGAATCAGGGAGAGAGAGAGAGAGAGAGAGAAAATAACGGACATTGTATAGTTTTAAACGCCTGGTATTGACCTTTTTGACAACCTTACTCCAATCTATCTTGGATATGTGTGACAAAGTTACCCCATTACCTCATTTGCATGTTACACTTGTTTTAATTTTTCTCTCTAACATAGGCTTGACAATGATGAGGTGGAGACTCCCATTGCTTTCTTTTCAAGTATGGGTGTTAACCATTGACTGTAAATATTAATGGACGAAGCCTGAGTGACATCACCCATGTGTTACAGCAGGGGGCTCCGGAGTCTCATCGGCAGCAGTCGCCATGCTGTAAATCCTGTCTCAGCCTAACTTTCAGTCAGCCTAACATCAGGCTGAGAGCTGGAGCTGAGGTGAGTTTTAAGCCTCTTGACAAACCATTACATCACGGCCACCTGACAATCATGTCTGCTTCTTGCCTAACTTTGGATAACACGTAAAGTTCATAAAATCAAAACACAGCCGTTTAAAAAAAAAAAAAAAAAAAACTTGTACAGTGTGTGCCCATGATGACAATAACTAATCAGTGCTATTTCGTTTTTTGTACCAGGCTGTAAACATGTTAAATTACGCTGTAACAACGGCATGGAGCCTGGAGCCAGGCTGGAGCCAGCCTCAAGCGGACACTCGACGAACTGCAGGATTTTGCACTTCCACATTGGCTTCATTTTTCAAGACTGGAGGTTGCCGCTTAGTGTTAATGTACCTAGACATCCACAGCCCGAATGCATGGGGTCAAGAAGACTATGGTTGGGATGTGGCAACTACATGTACTCTGTGCACATCTCTAAAGCCTTCTGCTGGATCATCTCTTGGGGGAGATGGCCTGGGGTAAGTATGTATTCATTCATTATATGTTCTCATTTATTTAATGTTTTTCTCCTATTCTTAGTTTTGTTTCTTGTTTTCTGTTAGTGTAAGACTCTAATTTTGATAAACATACTGTGTTGGATGTATTGGTGATACCTCTCTTTGTTGTATCAATTAATGCAAATAAAAGTTCGATCCCAAAAAAAGTATAATTTAGATCAATATTAAACCATCTCAGTATAACAAGGGTCAAACATACATGGAGAAAATAGTAATGCATTTCAAAAATCATGGATGGTATGTAAACTTTTACTTTGAAACTTAGAAGAATGGGGTGGCAGTTTGCAATGGTCTCCATTCAATCATTGTACATTAATGCTGACAACCAGCAGAGGGCGTACAGCAGAGCTCAATGTGTGTAAGAAAAAAGGATGGGATCAGGAACTGATTTTTTGTATTTTTGTGGTTTTAATGTGCCTAAATGTTTTGATGTTTAGTGTAAGATGTGGCATCTTCAATGTGATTATGTCTACAACTGCCGTGACATTTTGATTTGATTTAAATAATAAGTCATCTATGTATCTGCCAACTGGTGCATGTGCATTGTATAGTTATCTGAACCAAATGACTGTGTACATTATAAAAGGCTGAATCTCATTTTACCATATGCATACCTGAAACTTTAGTTCAATATTCATTATTGGTTTATCACTCTTTCCAAATGAGAGGAGTTTTGTTATTTCATGTTAGCCTATTAAACCAGATAATGCTCATCAGAAATGAATTCACACACTTTTTTAAGTTTTCGCATTTTTAATTACAACACAACATTTCCGTCAAAATGTTGAATGATTATCGCGTTAACTTGAATGATCTTGGCCATATCTTTCAAGTAAGAGCCACTCAGAAGGCTGAGGCCATCTTGGAAGACCCTCAGCACCCTCTGCATGCAGAGTTTAGACTTGTGCCAACAGGGAGGAGGTTCACTAAGAGGGCCAAATCTAACAGATACCTGAGATTGTTTGTCCTTTCAGCAGTTGGGGTTTTAAATAAACTGTAGGTATTGTTGCCTGTACACTTTAACTATGGACTGTAGGTCTTTGTGTCCCTAATCCCACTCACGTCCATCATGATGAAATCCATGGTAGTTACGTTTTTTTATGTATGTTATGTCTTTGTGCTGCTCTAAGAATGTCTATTGCCTGTATGGACCTCTGTTGCAAACCAAATTGTCCCTGAGGGACACCTGTCCCTCAGGGACACTGTCCCTGAGGGACACCTGTCCACTAGTTGCCTTGTTCTGTATTCCCGCTTCAGCCAGTCACATGCTCATCCGTTAACGTCCCACAACACACCTCGTAGTAATGGGCTTCCAAATAAAACTGTCTAATTCATAGTAGGTCTCCAGCTACTTCCGGCGTTATTACCAGAACGA
Organism: Tautogolabrus adspersus; assembly: GCA_020745685.1. Classification (NCBI taxonomy): domain Eukaryota; kingdom Metazoa; phylum Chordata; class Actinopteri; order Labriformes; family Labridae; genus Tautogolabrus; species Tautogolabrus adspersus. The sequence continues at coordinate 7,390,029 of CM036553.1, forward strand.
CCTGCTACTTCTGTCTCAGCAGACTGCTTTACTGGCCTGGTTTCTCCAGTCCCCAAAGTGGTCTCTATGCTGGTGCCCATAAGTGTCAGGTGTTAATTAAATTAAATTCCTCTTTGTTTATTTTTTTCTCGTTAGAATGTGAAAAATAGAAGTGAATTGAAAACTAAACAGAGATTCTTTGGGACACTTCCCATCTTAAAAATATGTCTCTTAAAAACGTGACATCTACGTCGTGTGGACTGACCTGTGCACCGACCTACCTTGTCCTTCTTCCTCCATACAAACCAGGTGAGTGTGCGCACCGTAGTTTTCAACATGTCGCCAAGTCAGAGGTTCCAACGACATAACTTCACTAAAATCCTCTCATAGGCTACAGGCCCGCGCATTTGTAGCTACAACAGGAGTCATCTACACAACACAGAATGATTTGTTTGTTTTTTTCTTTAAAAATAACACACAACTATTGTGATGGGTTTAGTATCTTTTATTTTGAAACCGGATGCACTTCTATGCTGTGTGTGGTGTCTTTACACTGCTGCAAGATGTCGCTCACTCTGACTGTGTAGAAGCTGATACCCAAATGCGCATCGCTTTACCGACGCATCTTGATATAACCAACCAACTGCTCTTAAAAAACAACATATTACTTCTGATAAGGGACGACGAGCAACCAGATAAATATTCTGAAAGGAAGTCAAATGTGAGATGCCAAATATTTGCAGCAGTCAAGATCTTACAGTGACTAAAATCTGTCCCAAAAAAAAAAAGGATACGCCGGGTGACCGAGTAGGTATACACTAAACCTGGTCAGATTAGCTGTCGCACAAAGGAGGCGCGCGGTTGGGATTCAGTTGTCAGACAACAAACAGATGTGGTGAAATGTCAACATCTGTCTCCGTATCCGTTCGAGCCGAAGAAAGGGCAGGATTTTCTTGGGTCTCTCTGTGAAGTGAGATGGAATAAAATGCTGCGCATTACTGCTTCTACTACAGGTTACTTGAATCTTTGACGCACCGAAGTCGGAGATTTATCCTCGACCTTTTTCTGTTTAGGCTTCTGCTCTCTTCTGCAACGTAACGAGGAGGATGGTCTTTGCCCTACATGTGATTGTCATGTCTTCGGCGTTTTTCAATCCCAGTTTTGCCTTCAGCTCCCACTTTGACACAGGTAAGGGTCAAACTACAGAATGAATGAGAGGGGGTTTGTGCATTTGCTGGAAATCTGATTATGTTTGTATGTTCCCTCAGGATAAATGGTTTCTGCATGTGATGCAAGGCCATACATTGTGTATTGGGGCTATTTTAGTGATACATCATTTTCGTAGTCACCAGAAGCAGCATCATTGTATCATCGTCATCAGCAGCAGCGCTATAAGCATAAGGCTCAGATTAGCTCAGGTACTGATTTTGTACATTTATTCCCATAGCTTGGTGACAAGAGGGTTAAAAGTGCCTGCCTAGATTCTGCATAGTCCTACATCCCTGCAGCTGATTGTAAAAGTGTGTTTGTTCTATCAAGGTGTGTGTGTGTGTGTAGTGACAACAACATTACAGAGGTGACCTCCTGACAGAGGTGTGTGCCTCTGCTTCTTGAGGTTGCGGCTCTTGATGCACATTTGGATGCAGTGTCTAATCATCTCCAATATAGGAACCTTGGCAAATGAGGACCCAGGTGCTGCTGCAGTGCTACGGGACCACCGAGCAGGAAGTCATGGCTGTGCTGCTGTGTGAGGGCTTGAAGTGGAGCAGAATAAATAACTGTGTGCAAGTGTAAACAGGACTGAGAGAGTCCCTGCACTGAGCGCAGTGTGCTGAGCATACAAATGCTGGCGAGCTGAGTGACTCTCAAGTTTCGGGCCTTATTTGTTCTCCCAAAACTGCACACTCTCACTGATCTTTTATCCCTCCTTGTCCAATTATTCCACCCTCTTTTACCTTCCTATGGTTCCCCACTTCTCATTCCTAAGATCTCCTCTCTATCGTTCTGCAGAGTGTGACACTAAAAGGCTCCTCCATTTAAAGCCAAATGGGTTATTTATAAGATGCATGCTGTCCCTGTGGATTTGGAAAGTTCCTGTGCTCACAGTTTCAACAACATTGTGCAACATTATAGCATTTGTGTATGCAAAACTTTAAAGGACGTTTTCATAAATAATGCTACACATGATGTACTCTGATTTTAGATATATAATGCAAAGGGAAACACATGTATATTTGGAAAACCATGACAAAAGCATTTTTCAGCACAGAATGTGAAGAGGGTGCTGAGCTGGCGAGACCTTGTTCTGTGCAGTGAAATATGATACACACCTACCAGAGGAGTGTAGTCTTTTAATTTGAAGACAGATAAATGGTTCCCAGCTGACTTACGGGTAAAATGCCTGCTTACTGTGGCTCTTCTGGGGCATTACTTAAATTAATTTAACAGTCTTGGTATTTTTTTTTTCCTGGAGGACAATTTCCCGTAAGGAATGTGCAGTGCAACATTCATATTTCCTTTTTTTGACTGACAGTTGCTGATAAAAAGCCTCAGTGACACGTCAGGATGAAATCAACATGTACATATGTGTGTAGATGGACCAAAGGGAGGGGTCTAGTTTGTTATCTCTTATAATGATTTACATTTTTCATACATTTTTAAGCAGCACCTGACAAGCGACCTTCTTCTTTCCTAGTAATTGCATTGAGAATCAATGTTGTCTAGGCGATGGCGGTGGGCGGATGAGGAGGAACCAATCATTTTCATGGCCAGTGCTAAGGACAGAGAAATGCAAGAGTCCCTTAAACGGGAAGCACACAGGGCATTCAATCAGATGAGCAGGCTGAATATGCTGCATTTGATAAAAACACGCCAACATATACAAACAGCATTTGAACTCTAGGCCCTTTAAGCTCTTTTTCTATAGCTGCACTTCCTCCTTGTTGGACTGCATGTAAGAACATAGTGTGCTCTAATTGTGAACACAACAGACAGAGGAAAATAGCTAGGTCACTTGACACATTTGCATAGCATTATAAAAGACGTCAGCAGGGAACAACACAAGGTAAAAAGATGCCTTTTATCAACCCTCTCATGCCCATATTGGGGGCTTGGTTTGTGTGCATTGGCCAAGTATGTGTGGCATCCTGCACCAGGGACAACTGCAGCTTACACCTGGCTTACCACTGCTTCAGCACCATGGACAGCTCTCCCATCAGGAGAGGGGGCAGACGTGGGTGTGTTGGTGTATGAGAAGGATAAAAATACCTGGCTGCTTGCAGAATTAATGTGCATCACTTGACTGTCAGGGCAAACAGGAGACAGGCTGACCTGGAACGCGACACTGATACCAACCAACGAGCTGACAATGCAGCACTGTGGCGGGACTGCCTCTTAGCAGTGTCCTCTGGTGCCTGGAGGTGGCGGTAGCAGCTAGTGTGCATGTAGCAGACCATATCTAGATGTAGATGCAATGCATACACACATTTTCTGCCACTTGCACACACATTGGCATAATGCATAATGCACATGCAGGAAAGCTTACACGTGTCCTCCCTTACACACGTGCATGCCACTGCAGGCTGTGATCACGGTGCTACTGATATCGCAGAGGAAAAGATGTTGTATCTTGACTTGCTCTCAAAGCTCCTCCCACTGACTCGGTCAGTACAAAACAGCCACTGCTGACTGTTTGATTATTTATCTCTCCATGTGTAATACGGACCACTTTAGTTACATAACTCTGCCTCTGGGGGAACTAGAATAAGAATGAAGTGGACTCAAGCAGTCAAGGGGAACCATCTATGGCTCCTCTATGTGCGCTCTGTGTGATGATGTGGGAGATGTGGGTTTTCTCTGAGTCTACTGTGTTAAAGGTTGGTGTGTGTGCGATTGCATACTCACCTTATCCCAATGCAGTATTTAACTTGTCACCATGTTTCATCTCCAGTTGTGGGATTAAACTCTCAGTGACATTTAGCAACACCTCCCATGTTGGTAAATGGAAGTGGAGAGGTGTGTGGGGGGGGAGACATTGATTCTCTGTATTTTTGCTAACTTTACCTACCGAACACTTGCACTCCCCTCTAGAAATTCACGGCTGTAGTTTGTTAATATGATAATTAGTCTGGGACCACTTTATTCGGGGGTTATTTAGTGATAGTAACAAAGCATTGACTCACACAGATCGATGCATTGAGCGGTGCATGCTGGCACAGATCGAATACGACAAGCTCATACCTAAGCATTTTAAGTTGTTTTGTAGGCACTAGGCAGGTATCCAAAATCTGGCTTTTTTTAATGGCAATGATAGCATGACTAAAAGTCAAAGCAGTTTAATTGATGTTGGGAAGGAAGTGCTTCCGATTGGTTCACCTATGACATCTGTCAAAGGTGTGACTGACTGTGTGTCAGAGTGGAAGAGTTTACACTCAGCAAAAAGGAAATCAACGATAAATGTGTGCACGGTAGCCAGCATAGCTCCACTAAATTGTTTTCCTCAGGTATATGTGTGTATTTGTGTTCTCTTCACACATACATATTCACGGACATTCTCCACACACGTTCACACGTCGCATCATTGTGTGCATCATGAGACCCAGGCTTGACTGTCATCATTTATACGTCTGCATATGGTTTGCACATGCATCTCAGTTGTGTTTATCAGCCAGAGGACTGTAGACATGCACGTCCTGATCTCTCCTTCCTGCAGTGTGTGCAGAGCGGCATTCTATCAGGTCTGTGTTTAAATGCTCTGGTCGTAGATGACACGGTTACTAAAAAGGTAGATCATATGTAGCAAAGTATGTGTTGTCGGGGATGCTAAAAAACAAGTTTCTGCTATTTTCTACTATCCCGTTTTTTTAATTGACTTAAAGTAAAAGATGTATTGATGTAGTCTTTCTCTCTGTAAGACAGAGATGTGATATAGTAGTGATAGTGTGGTACAGTATAGAAATCAATTCTATTTGCTTCTTTGACCTTTTCAATGCAGTTTTTTTTTTGTGGACTATTAAAATTCTTTATATTACTTACACACTCCCGTTTATTAGTAAAGCAGCAGTGACCTGAATTATCGTCTCCACTCGAGCCCCAAACAACAACACAAACAAAAAAAAAAAAAGAAAAATCCTGCAGACACATTAACTGGACATTTTTAGCAAACAGTGTCCAAACAAATTGTTATAAGGTTGTGAATTGTTAGAGCTTAATTGGGAAGTAAATCAAAAGCATTCATTGTCAGTCAATGTTACCATGCAACCAAACGTGTAACCAAAGATTTCCGCCTACTTACTCTAGTAAGTTAAGGAAGTCACTAATGAGTTATGTGGCTGCTTAGCTGAACTTTATAAAAGCATCAATAGATTGTACATTGTGTCTGCTGATCTGTTACTCCTGCAAGCCACATGTCAAAATGAAACCCAAATTGTGCAACCGTAAGAGGGCTGCACTTAAAATTGCAATTTCATTGGTCTCACGATATGGGCATTTGGAATATACACGTCACAAAATCCAGAAAATTCATCACAATAAATAAGAAGAAAATATTTGATGTAAACAAGCAGTGCTTCCTCACTGAACACTCTTTTTAACCATGACATAGAAGATTAATAAGAGTCAATTAAGTGTGAAAAAACTGCTCTGTGGATTAATTGTGGATTCAGAAAAGACCTGTCACATGTACAGGGATTTTGTACAAGATGAAGAAGAGATGCTAGATAAAGACACTGAGTCATTATTTATTGCACTTCATATTATTATCACAATATTGAACATTGTAATTGCACATCACAAATTTTTTTTCTCATTTCATGCAGCCCTAGAATGTGATTAGTTCTCATGGGCAGCTTGGCACTGGCCCCGGCCATAAGTGTTCGACTCAGGGCGTTTTCACATTAGGCAAGATTGTTTCGTACCGTCCCAAGCATGATTGCTCCCCTCTCCCCTGCTGGTCTGCGTTCACATTAGTAAAAAGTACACGTATGTACACAGTCCGATACAGCAGGTGGCAGTATGCACACAGTTGATTTGCAAACCCGCCAAACTGCAGAAAGAAAAAGAAGCAACCATGGCAACAACTCACGCATCCTGCTAACTTGAGATGTTTTTGATATTTCTGAGACGCCAACAACAACCCTCTTCCTGCTTTAACATCTATCGTGCAGCTCAGAGGACGAAACAGGCCTGTGCTGCTGATGGTTTTTGAAGCGACACCAGCCGTTTAGAATTACGTCATATAGCGTTCCACTTCCTTGTTTGAGCAAGGACTGTACTCGAGTACACGTGAATCGTGCCCCAGACCACCTCTTCTAGTGGACTCGGGCACGGTACCTGAGTACGGTACGTCTGTGTGCACTGATCAAATGAACCGGACTTTGGGGTCAAGCTTAATCAGATCCAGGCCCGGGTCCCTAGTGTGAAACCCCCCTTAGTGTGTAAAAGGGTGATAGTAGCGTGTACAGTTTAAAGCGCTTTGTTTGGTCAAGAAAAGTGCAGCAGACAGTTTGTCCTTCTTCTATGTTTCGATTCCAGGTCTGTATTTGTTTTGACCAGAGAAAGTAGGCGGTTCTAAGGCTTACCTCACGGCCGTTTTAGATGCCCCTCGGTTTACCAGGCAAATTGGCAAACTGACAGCTCCTGCAAGGGCATGCTGTTGCAGCGATAGCGATAGTTTTGGGACCTCTGCGACTTAATTAAACATGTTGAAAAGAAAGGACTGAAAACAGCTTCTCACAAAATGGTTAAAAGGTACTTATCACTTATAGCCTTCATGAGTATTACAGCCGCTCCTCCTTAGAATTTACATCTTTTATAAACTGTTGCGAAGAGAATCCTTGAGTCCTCAGTCAAGTCCCCTCTCCTACTCGACTCAAGAGGATAAACACATTTCCATCCCATTCATTCTTTCATTCAGCTGCCTGTTTGCCAGTGTGATAAACTGTGAACAGCTTTTGTTCCATTTCTGCTGAAGGAACAGCAGCTCGGATTCGTTTTGTGCTGCATAATAATCACCCAATTCAGCAGATTTCCTTCGAAATTCAACCAATCAGCCCTCGATGGAAATACAGAACAGATGCCTGCCAGTCCCCACTGCAAACATTAATAAAAATGTCTTGGAATTAATGATTTATTCTTTGAATGCTTAAACTAGCACCTTTAATACGCAATGCCCCGTCCAGGAGGTTAGCCAAATTTACCTTACTGTATGTGTGCAGCAAACACAGCCTTCATATTCAGACTCTTGCTTTCGGACAGAATGCCCTTGCAGGAGCTGTCAGGGGACGGACATGACAGGCCTGTAATGCTGATCCATGGTGGTCCTCCTGGGCTCTCACTCCCAGCTAATGACAGTTATCATGGCTCTCTACAGGCCAGCGCATCCCACTGCAATCTTTCACAGAGAGCATGACTAAAGAACGGCGGAGAGGATGTAAACCAGGGAAGGATACTGCACCCTGCCATTAATCATGTCATGTTGTTCCCTCTGCTGTCAACTGTACCTGAGAATGACATATATGTGCACATGTGTCTGTGTGTTGACGGAGTGCTTCATCCTCTTCATACATCCGCATGATGATGCTCCATGTTCTGCTCTCGGATTTTATTCAACTTCACTTTTTCAGCTTTAGATCTGCTTTTTTCCTTGAGAGTATTCTCTCCATCTACTTCTGTCCTTACTCATGATCTCTTTGCTTTACATGCGGCCTGCAGCAGAGGCTTTCTGTAGCACTTCTCTTTATCTTGAGTAGGAAGCCATCTTCTCCTTTAGCGCTGATCTAACTAGCCTAGCAAGTCTGCATCCCTAGCCAAGGCCTGTACTCCAGTGAGGATTTTGTCAGTCCAATCACATTTGGCTGTTCAACAATGTGTACGTTGCACAAGTGGGCAAGGGTTGCTTGCAATTCTTGATGGATTTTATTCGTCTCCGACGCACCTGTCTTAGATGTAGTTTCTTTTTAATGTTTGGTACTTTAGATACCAACCTTAAGAGCCACACCAAATTACTGTATCTGCCTACATCAGTGTCATGCCAGGTGTCACCCATACATTCACAAATTTCAAACCATTTACTGTTTTAGTTTTGCCTTATTATCATTTAAAAACCTCGATATTATTCAAACAGTCGGCGGGGGGGCTGGCTGTCGCTCAGTTGGTAGAGTCAGTCGTTTGGCAAGACACTTAACCCCAATTTGCTCCAGCTGTTTGGTCAGCGGCGTATAAATGTGAATGGGACAAGTTACTTCTGATGGCCACTTTACAAAGCAACCTCTGCTATCAGTGTGTGAATGGGTAGGTGTGACCTGCGCTGTAAAAACACTTTGAGTAGTCTTAAGACTATAAGTGCTACAAGCTCAAGTCCATTTACCATTTACCATTATTAAACTGGATGTATGATTTAAGTAGACGAGCTAAATCCAGCTCACTTACTCTTACTCTGCAGTAACTCAGCTTTGGGTTAGAACCTTACATAATATGATGAAAACTACAGGAGTCCAGACATTAAATCAAGCTGAGCATGTAGTCAAACGAGCTAGCAGAAGCTCTGCCCACATGCAGCCCCTGATGTGTCTGTCAGATGAAGAAAAGAAACAGCGTTCTTTATCGTGAAACTGCTTTATTAATTGTTTTTATTCCCGTCATCACCAGATCCATATGCTTCAGTTAAGAGGCGGCTTCTGTGGATAATTTGGCCCCTAGTTAAATCACTGAAGAGCCATTTTGAAGCTCATTTTGTTGACTTTACAGCCTGCCGTCTTGTCTTTCCTGCGTTGCTCTGTAGAAAAGCGCAGAGATTTGACCAACTGACTGGACTCTGATAGACAAAGAACTAATCCTTGAGAACAGCTGCTGAAATAACGCCGTGACACCTACAGTAAGATAAGCTAACAACTTGAGCCAGGAATTGATCCATAACGATTGTCCTTATGCCTTTTATATACACATACACAAAAGCAGAGTAGAATCAATATTAAGCTTGGCGTGTATAAAGGATAGCAGCTTTGTCAATTACCTGGGACTCTTATTCTAATTCAGCTGCTGTAAGCTGATTGTTTTCATCATTGTCGGGTTGTAAGCTGCACCTCTCATGCAGCAGCTTCCACTTAAATATCACCGCAGCTGTGACGCTTTGTGTTCCTTTAACTATAGCGGATAGGGCTGCTCGATTATGGCAAAAATCATGCATCACATGCAAACACTCTTGAAACTTTACCAATCTGAACACTGAAAAACAAGCAAAACATTAAAAAACGATCAGTGAAGCAAATCTAAATATATAAAAAAGGTATGTCTAGTGACCAAAATATACCAACAAACACCTTAAAACATTTACAACACATGTCAGAATGGACACTGCATGCAGCGCAGTTATTCTTTAATCTTGATTATCTTGCTTTCACGATTGTCGGCAGCGAAAATCGTATTTGAAATTGAAACTCGTTTATTGCCCTACGAGTGGATGTACATCCTCTGCTTCAGACAAACTGCTCCGCTCCTGCAGCCCTCAGACTGTTTAAATCTTACCCCAAAGGTCACACTTTTCTCCTGTCTAAATAGATCTTGTCAGCTGTACCCTGAGCCCCTCCCCAGGATTCTTCCTATACATCACTGTTTGCGTTGGAGTGTGTGTTGTTATTGTGTGCCACTTGGTGCAGCCCATACAGGCAGGGCAGATGGAGGAGCTTTTATGCCCCTGAAGCACTGTCCTGAATGTAAAGTGGGGTCAGAGAGATTTGGGTCTCTCGCTCTTTTCTGTTTTTCCTTCACATGTTGACACAATTGTTCTGTGTACTGTTACAGAGCGTTAGGGAGAGGTGTTGGGAAAATTTGGAGGTTAAATGATTGCAGCTGCTAGTCTCCTGCAGCATACAGGGACACGACAGTGTCACAGATATACAATACAATAATACATTTAAAGTATTACTATATATTCTGTGTGTAAAAATACAAATGTATAAGACACATGCAATGATTATGCTTTATGCAACTGGTGCAACTGCTGCATTAGGGTACTTGCACCTTTTTTTGGTCTAATTCTGTCAGAGCTGAGATTGTTTAATGAAATACTAGACACAACATGTAGAGAGATAAAGGCCCAAAGAGGACACAACAAGGCATAGGAATGCCCAATCTTGGAACCCATTCGACCATAGTTCACCTTTCCTCCCACCAGTTCTCACTTTAACACAAACACACTTCTCCTCTTCTCCTACACACACATCTGCTTTCCTCTTTTATTTCATGTTTCTGCCTCCATGTGTCTGCTCTATTGACTTCTTTTATAAGCCATATGTCTCCACATGTGACTAAGGCTTGTTGTTGAGGACAAAGTGAAATAAACTGAAACCAACAAGTTTGAAATAGCATCAGCACCAACCAGCTGCACTTACAAGCTTTTAAAACAGCAGCATAAAAGGTCAATATCAAATAGGAGAAGCTGAACAATAATCAGTCAATCAATTTTGGAACGATCAGAAAGAAAAATGCTTACATTTGCACAGCATGCAATGTGAGCTAGCCACAAAACTAGCTTGTTTCCATCTTTACAAATGTGAGTGTCCTAACAGCGTACAGTATTACGACGTAGCGTGCCATTTTTATCCTGACGTCCCTTCCTATATATAAAGACATCGCGCTGTGTCCAACAGGAATACTTTCTGGATTTTTTTGCTTAACAAAGCTTGTTACAAAATGGAGCTAGCAGTGCACTAATAATATCCATATCCATGATTTAATGACACTTCTGTTTCTCCACATTCAAAACAAAAGCACCACATGTCATTTTGTTTGCAAGGAGAAACTGAAATAAACAGAAAACACTTGTTTTCTGTGAGGACTCAGGACACACTGTAAGATTCCAATGTTGTTTTTCTACTATTGTTTTTTTTTGGAAATAGTCCTTATTTATGTTGTCGTGGTATTACCCAGAAACAGTCACAGTTCTGGCACACTCCTCCTCCTCCTGCACGCTCTATCAAGGTGCTCTTTCTCACCTAAAACAAAGCAAGTATTTTGAGCTGTAAGATTCGACACTAGTATCTACAGCTGTGGAAGTTTAATTCCTGAAAATGTCAAGAATTTCCAGGTCCAGAAAGTCCTGAAATAATCAAGATAATGTCAGGAGGTTATGTGTGAAAGAGGTTTCTGTGTTTTAAACACTGCAGTTATACACACCCTACTAACGTCCCACAGTTTCCCCCACATTAAAGCCTAGTCCATGCAGCAGTGTTTTTAAAAAGCCATCTGGACATGTTTGGAAGTTATGCAAGTTTTTTTTGTATTCCAGTATGGACAGAGTGTTCTCCATAATATTAAGCAAAGTGTCTGACAAATGACAATGACATGTGCTGTTGATTGGAGGGGAAGGTTGTAAACTCGTGAACGGACACAGAGCTCATTCTGTGGCCACTGACCACACTTTATCCAGAGACTGTTCCCTTAAACACTACTTGCATAGTGTATGTCCCTATTTGCACCTGATCTTGTGAGCATTAATTGCGGTTGAAACGGTATATCTTTTTCCCTCCCTCTATCCTCGTCTCCCGCTTTCTCAGGATGATTTGATAGCAGTGGTGTGTTGCTTGGCAAGGTGCCCGCCCTGCAGCAGTGTCATTACTTGGTCTCTTGGTCAACAACATAAAAAAGTGTGTATGTCTATACTGTATGTGCACTTGTGCATTTATAGCAACCATAACAGCAAATAAAGAGAGATTGAAGAAAAAAAGAGATGGACTGCAGAGGAGTTTGAATCGGAAATTTCACGTATTTGGCTTTAACTTTTGTTTTCTGGTTTTCATTAAAGGATACAAAACTATTTCTGTTGCAGGATCGCAGCTATCAGTTTAAACTATAACCTGATACTCTCAGGTGCCACAACCAACGTTATTCTATGCAGCAAAGTTCAAAACCTTGACTGTGCTCTGTGTGTGGGTGCATGTTCCTCTGCTCTTGTGTGAACATGAAACACATGGCTCAGCCCCGGCCTTGCTACCAGTGTGGGAGGCATTGTAATACGGCTCACTCTGCTTCAATAAATCCCTGTTTCCTTTCCGCAATCCTTCTTGGCCTGTTCCTCCCTCCTTTCCTTACACGTGTCCATTTAGAGCAGATTGTTGAATGCATGATGAGCTCTGTCGTGTAGCTGCACATAGTAAATAACCCAGCAGCTGTAACCCTGATGTTCAGCTGCTGCATCTGCACGCTACAGCTGCACAGCAACAGAACGCCTTACTTCACTGGTGCATGCTTTATTAATTATCTACCATGAACACACACACACACACACACAGACACACACACACACACACACACACACACACACACACACACACACACACACACACACACACACACACACACACACACACACACAACTTTAAGGCATTTGTTGGGTCTTGCTGCTTCCTCCTTATGCATTCATTTCGCTACATGTTTTGCGTCTGGAATTTTATAAACCAGTCTCAGCAATGCCGGAATTGGACCAAACAATGCTACAATTACGTCTTGGATTGTTTTCTTTATTTCATTCCTATTATAGATAAAATACATATGATTAAATTGTGAATTTGTATCAGATCAAATTGAACCGTACTGAATTGCTCTACATTTTAATGCATCGTCCTTGAATCGGCTTGTAGCCCTGGATTATCAGATCGGATCGAATTGTCTTGTAAAGGAGAGATGCACTCCCCTAAATGTGACGTGAATTTATAGTTTGTCGTGAGGTATTTTTACGATTGGGAAAACCAGGGAAGATACCAATGTTTTTTTCCCAAAGGAGCTATATGATTGGATGTATTTAAATCGTTTTTAATAGTCCCTCCCCCTGTCTTAATGGATTTTTCCCCGAGATGGTGCACGACTCCCACAATGCCAACATTTCCTTTCGCTTTTGACCATGAAATCAAATCAGTTTGTCCAACAGGTGACTTGTTCTCCCCAATAATAACCTCTTCTCTGAATCAGCAGTTAGGAATGCTAGCTTAGCAGCTTTAACCTGATGTGACACAACAGATACACATCCTACATCTATGCATGCCACATTCTTTGCCGATGGGCCGGTGTTTGGCATCAGGGCTGACACATCAGCTGATACTGATGTTCCAACCCTAACATTAGTACAAATCAAATTGTATAGAAGTATTCCTTTTGACTAAACTAATGCACAGAGGCGCTGCTTGTCAACAAGCAGGGTAGGCAAGAGCTTGGGGCCCCAGACCAGTAGGGGGCCCCTGAGGGCTCACGAACTTTAAACCACAGTAACGGCCCAAAATGTGCAAATTTAGCAATGACAGTAGGAAAACCTCTCTAAGGATGCCCCATCTGACAGCACTCACTCTTGTTGCTTAGCGTTGCATGCCTTATTGCTGTGAAAACCAAAGTTTGTCAATGAAAGTCAACCAAGAAAAATAAAGAGGAATTCTCGGTCTATCAGAGAGAAATCAGAAACAGGAAAAAAGAGGAAGAGGAGTAAGCGTTGTGACGATTGCAGACATGATGGTGATAAATGCAGGTTGTAGGGCCCCCAATTATTTCTTGCCTGGGACCCCAGTAGACTCTAGAATCACCACTGCAAATTCGAACACAAAAGTTACAATCACAGATTAGTTGAGATAAACTCATATGAAGAACAAAGTCACACAAAATGAAGCAGGACTTTGGGGAAATACACAGCGATAGCCTCCTCATTCATTCATTGTCCGTTGGCCAACACATTTCTTCCCCCCCTTTATCCCACTGCGTCCTCCTCATTCTCAGCCTGAGTTGTTGAGGTGGCAGGGTGACTCCAGCGCTCTCCCTTTCTCTCTGTAAGGACATTGCTTATCTCTGTCTCCAGTCCTGAGGACAGCTTTTTAATAAAGCGGGAAGGAGCTGGGCTTTAAGTGCTTTATTTACATTTTGCCTTGCAGCTGGTGTAGTGATGTGTGCTGCTCAAATATTTATGGAGGACTCAGGGCCGTTGCTCTCTCACAGTTTCATCAGGGAGAAAAAAAGAGAAAGAGAAAGAGCGACAGTGGAGGATGGATTTCCAAATGTTGCTGTTGTAGAAATAAAAGTCACTGATTTTCCTTCTGGACAACCTTTAGACATACTGTAATGGTGGACTTGTTGTAGGTTGATGTGTAAGTTGTAGGACAAAATGGCCAAAATAAATGTTACGATTCAAGAGGCTGTAATGCATGCGAAAAGGACCAACAAAAGGACACTGCAAAAAAGGACTCTGAATCTAAGAAGAGGCCATTTTTAATCTATTTTTAAATAGTCATTTCTGATTCATGTCGATTCACAAAATGTTCAAAACAAGCCTAACTAGAAATACCACAGTGGGTAAATCGATCTGGCGTCGAGTGGAAGACTGAGACTTTTATACCTTGGAGTGTGTAGGTCGCTTGATTGCAGATGAGCAGCAGGTTTGCAGACTTGATTGGTGGCAAGGTGTGTGGATCTACACCCAGCTCCAGGTGAACACACACACGGTGGATTCGGATTGTCCCTCCTATCCCCTTTCACTATCCTCTTTACCTTAATGCCGGGGAAACGTCATGAGGTTAAGGAAGATGTTAGGAGAATAAATACAGTAAAGGACTAAGGGAAAGGCGATTGCGTTGCTCTGACAATTCGACCACATTTCCACTATAGGCTACGTAATTATGCGACGGCGGAAGTTAATGACGTGGGTCTGCCGTGGTGAAACTACAAATTTTTTTTACAGAAAATTGACAACTAAAAGCTCATCTAAAGAACTTTCCCCTGTGCCTTCTTACCGGTGAAATAATGCTAATTAGCAGAGTATTCGCTGTGAGCTTCACACACTGCAAAATGATTAAAACACAGAAATGCCCCTAACACAGCAATATAATGAGAAAACCCCAAATTACAAGTGGAGGCCAGAGTCTATGCATAGAGACCCCATCACAGACTTCAACCGGATTATAAGTAATAATTGCGATGGCATATTTTAAGTCTCATCAAACTAGTCTCTGTGGGTTGTATTACGTAGTCTCTCTAGTACCCTGAAACAACACATCCCACATGCATAGCACAACATCATCAGCGTAGAGAGATTCCACATCTTCGTCACTTAAACTAAAAATGTCCAGATCTGGGCTTTGATTTCAAAATCCTCCCTATCTAAGTCTCTAAGAGAAAAGGTAACAAGTTACACAATTCACTGTCAACTTTTGCTCCAAATGTAGAGGGACAAATGGTCCCTTTTGCTACTCTACAGGAAACACATTCATTTGCTTTCTCCAGACTTACTAAACAAACTTTGGCTTGTTTGCCAGTTTCCAAAATCTCTCCATTATCTGTGGAAGAGTAAAAAGTAAGTCCACTGTTCAATGCCTGTGTTCACCATCTGCTCCATCAGAGCCTGTAGAGGCTTGGCAGTTGGCAGCTAGCTCTGCCTCAGGCTGAATAACACTTCAGGGTAGACAGCTTATCAAGATGAATGAAGTTTAGTGGTGGGGATGTGATCGACCAAGGAGGAAGTGGAAAACTTTTTACACTTTTTACCTCAAGGTGAAAAGTTACATTTGCATGTACATTTTAATGCAAGAAAATATTTGTGTGATCATATTTTTTTATAAAGAAAAGGAGAAAGACAATGGGTCATAATTGGTACAACGTTGAAATTAAATAATTGTATCGTGCACAGGCTTCGCACATCATGACTGCTGACTTTATCGTCCCCCTCCAGAAATTGCAACATGTGCATGTTAAGTTAATGTATCACTTGAGTCACATTACTCCCTGATTCAGCATGTGCCATCACATCATCGTCAACGTTTCTGCCACCATCTTCCTTGTATTCTTCCTCTCTTCTATTCCTGTCCTCCTTCACATAAACCCATCTACACATCCACAAGTTTAGTAATACCCAAAGGTAATTTATATGCATTGAGTTAAAGAATGCATGCAGACCTCCACTGAGTCAACAAAGTTATAAAATGCTTAAGCTCCTTTGGAAATGAAGCATTTTAATTTGCTGCTCTGGGAATTGGGCTGTTAATTTAGCTATAATGGCATTGAGAAAGAATACATAGTGGGTAGAGTTTACATATTCTTTGCTGCTTTACCAGGATACTAAAGGGGCTCATAGAAGCTGTTAATATGCACGTCTGAATGGAAGCATGATTTTAATTGTACTTCTTCACAATGTCTCCTGTCGCCACTCACCCGAGCTGTGTGTTTTGCTATGTGGTGGCTTCAGACTGGGCACTGCTTGGTTCAGTTTGTTAATGTCCTTTTCCACTTCACAGACACTTTCACATGCAAGCACACACACACACACACACACACACACACACACACACACACACACACACACACACACACACACACACACACACACACAAAAAACACACACTTCATAATCTAGGGAGACAGACCGGACTGCCAGTGTTTGAGGAATCGGCAAAACTGTGTTCCTTCTAAGTGGGGAAATAAAGAGGGGGCACGAGGTTTACCGCACCGTAAATGCCAATCAACTAATGTGTTCTGGCCAGCAAGGTTGTTACCATGGTGATGTGTTGGTTAGTCAACACCCACACACACTCACACATACTGTATTTTTTTTTAACCAAGCTTTAAGTCAGGAACCTGTAGTCACAGTCCATGTCTGTATTCATCATCTGCCCATGTGTGATTACAGACTTTGTGGCCTTGACCTTGGGGTCAAGCTTTTGTTTGGAGCAGTGCTGTTTGGGCCGCAGGAGCTGTCAGGTTTGGAACAGTATGTTCCCCACAGCCAAATGGGTCAGGACCGCCGGGTCTCAGTCAGTGAGCTGGAAAAATACTCACACACAAGCATTACACACATAATTTCCCAGTAGACCCAATAGGAAGGGAGGGGAATGCTTGCTTTGTCCTCAGAAGGGTAGAACAATCAAGGGCCTTAGTGTTAGGACACATTTTGGGTGGTATCACACTAGGGACCCGGGCCTGGATCCGAGTACGCTTGAACCCAAAGTCCAGTTCATCTGATCAGTGTGAACACAAATACTGTACTCGTACCGTACTCGGGTACCGTGCCGAGTCTGCTTGAAGAGGTGGTCTCGGGCACAATTCATGTGTACTAAAGTACGGTCTGCGTTAGATGTGAACGCATCCGTGTTCAGACAAGGAAGTGAACCACAATATGACGTAATTCTAAACGAGTGCTGTCGCTTCAAAAACCGTCGTATCCGCGCAGCACGGGCCTTTTTCGTCCTCTCAGTCGAACGGTAGATATTTAGTTTTGTAAGAGGGTCGTTTTTGGCGTCTCAGAAATAATATAAACATCACAAGTTTGCATGATGGACTCAGACTGCGAGTGGTTGCCATGGTTGCTTTTACTTCTTTCTCCTATTTGGCTGATTTGCAAACCCACTATGTGCATACTGCCACCTGCTGTATCGGACTGTGAACATACGCAAGTTAACTCGGGTATGGAACAATATTACGAATGTGAATGCAGACCAGCAGGGAACTGGTGCTCACATGGGTAACTGTGTGACAGTTATTTCAAAAGTTGACAGTACGTTGTGCTGCCAGATTGGTGTGTTTGCCTTGTTAGGTTTAGTGTTTTTGGAGAGGGTGAAATAGAAGTTAGGTTCCCAATATTTGGTTTGAATTCTTTACATGAATACATTACATGAGGAAAAACTTAAGAGTAAGGAGTTGTAAGACAAAGCAAAACATAATGTTTATTTAAAAACATGGGAAAAGTTACTTAAAACACAAAATCTCTGTGACAATTTGGAAAGTGATGAAGCTATTGGAAATGCAAAAGTAACATAAAATAACCCGACTAATTTAAAACATAAAGGTCAGTTAAATCATCCTGTAAAGTCAAATGTTTAATTTGTTGTTTGTGGCCAACATTGTCCAATGTTTGAGAAAGTAGTCCTGATGATGTCATAACGATGTCCAAAATGTATTTCTATCTACAGTATATCATTTATGTCCATTTTTTTAACAAAAAGCCATTCTATGAAACTGGGGGAATTGAATTTTAAAGATATCTGCATGTTTTTTGCGTTGCATTGTGGGAAATGTAGGACATATTTTTGCCAATCAACGGTCAAAAGTGGTGATGTCTTTGTCTCTACTCCCCCCCCCCCTCCTTAATTTCTACTATTTTGTTGCCCACTGCCTTGTTGCTGCAATACCTCTTTCGCTTATAAAATGACAGCTGCTGGTGGGGGGGGGTCGAGCCAAGCGGCTATGTCACACACCCCATGTGCTGAGGCTATGGTCCTCGTCCCAGCGGCCTTGGGTTTCGAAACAACTCTTTGCTGCATGTCGCCCCCCTCCTCTCCTCTCGGCACTTCCTGTCTCTCTTCAGCTGTCCTATCTAATAAAGGCAAAAAGGCCTGATAAATTACTTTAAAAAAAATGACAGCAGGGTACTCATTAAATTACCTATAGTAACTACTCTAAAAGTTTGAAGGGACTGTCATGACACAGAGTTGACCCACAATAAGATGCAGCTGAAATTATGAAGAGAATAATTCTCCATTTTCTATAATCAAATATGACTTAAGGTCAGATATGAATGTTCACTGTAGAGCTCTCCTCATTGATTGCTCTCAGTAGACGGATAATGCAGGCAGTGGTTAGATGGTGTAGAGAAATAATTGATTGATTGATGTTAAGTACCTCTTTTGTTGTTTGAATGCTACAGGTGCAAATGCTTGCTTACAGGGAATACTGTGGGTATTAATGTGGGTATTAATGTGGGTATTAATGTGGGTGTTAATGTGGGTGTTAATGTGGGTGTTTTGTCCACAAAACAGATCAGAGATTACTGAAGAAGTGTACAAAAAAATCAATGTATTAAAGGTGGGATCACTTCGGGTGTAATTATGTTCAATTAACTTCTTCATAGGTACAGAAATACAAATGTGTGTTTCTCTATCATATTCCCTCCAACACTCTTTCTCTTCGTCTTTCTCTCCTCCTGTCTCATGCGTTTCCACTCGTTCATTCTTTCCCCCCCTCCTCTGTTATCTGTGTTGGCAGGAGGTTTGAAACTGTAAATGAGATTATATGGAGGTGTTCCAAACTGTGACATCTGGCCCTCTGGCCTGTCTTTAGCTCCAAAAGACAATCTGACACACGCATGCTGCACATAATGCACAAGGTGGTAATGCCAGATTACAGATAGCTTGCTAAAAGGAGAAACAAACACATTGTATTATGCTTTCTGTTATTGGTCAAACAAAACATTTATTTGATAAACTGATGTTTAAATAGAACTTGTGAAAGATGCTGAGCACTCACACAAAACGTTGTCTCATTGAGTGCACTGTTCCGTAAAGCTGTTACTTCATTTTCAATTGTACTTTGAATTTCAAACATGCTGTTAGGGGGGATTGTGCAGCACATTGCAGGAAGTAAAAAGCCGATTATAGATTCACTGCTAGCATCTCTGTTCGTCACTGTTGTTTATTATTGAGACAGAATTAGCAGCTACATCGACTCTACTGCTGCTTTATTAAATTATGATCCGGAGGGACAAATTGTGCTCGCGGCTGGTGCAAACTTTTAGCCTCTATGGCTCAGAGAGCATAGTAACTACTGTAATTAAGCCACAGGAGCCGGCCTCCTATTCAGTCACAGATGAATAGAAAGCAGAGGAGAATGAGGAGCGTCTTTCTTCAAGCTCCCAAATCAAAGTCACAACTCATCTGTGTGTGTGTGCAAATCACCTTTATCTCTATTTTGCCTTTAATTTCCTGTTTGACTGCTGCGGTTTGCCTTCTGATGCCAGTACGCCTCCACCCTTTAAAACCTGGAATTATCTTGTTCTTGATGTTGCAGATGGAGCCCCGCTGAGCGAGCTGTCGTGGCCTTCATCCCTGGCGGTGGTGGCTGTCTCCTTCTCCGGCCTCTTCACCTTCGTCTTCCTCATGCTGGCCTGCCTCTGCTGCAAGAAGGGAGACATGGGATTTAAGGTGAGCTCACTCCTGCCCCCTGCTGGAAGTGGTGAGAGGTGAACATACTGAGCATGCAGAGTGTATGACACAGGAAGGAGGGGGATTGAGGCTTGAAATGTGCATTACCAGGGCTGAAACATAACATAGGCAAAAATAATTCAAGAGTCTGCAATTAGTGTTTATAAACTGCTGTTTAACTTCTGTTCAGCGAATTACAGAATTCATCCTTAAGTCTGCATTTATTTCCACCACTTTAAATGCTTTACATTACTTGTAATCATTCACCTTTCACATACACATTAGTACACTGATGGCAGAAGCTGCTATAAGCAAAGAGCCACGCCCCCATCAGTGCTGATCTCATCATTCACACACATTTTTGAAATACTTTCTTGAAGGTTTTAAATATAAATGTTATCACATTCAATCAATGATTTCACTCATCCTGCCACATATACATGTTTGTTTTAGATTAACAGACAAAATGAAGGAATAGAAAAAAGTAGAGGATGACAGAAAAATGGGTCAACGTTTAAAAAACACTCAAAGAAATACATTAAAAAAAATGAAAGAAAAGAAAAGGTAAGAGAGGAGGGCGTCTGTTCTCTCTCAGTTTGAATTCATTTATTTTACTCATCCACTTGACCCTTTTCCTCCACTTTCTTATGAATTCACTTGCCATTTGCTTTAATGCAGCTGTGGTATCATTGTATACCAACATGTATCTCCTTCCTTCTCTAGTCCTGATGGGAGGATACCTCAAATAATATAGGCTGACTGTAACTGTTTCTGTAAATGTTGGTTTAGTTAGTTTTGTAAAAAAAAACAGTATCAGTAGTTTATCCGTTTTTGTGTGAATCCTCATTTTTACATTTTACTGCAGTTAACACATTTTTGTTTTCATATTAGCTTTGGTTATTTCGTCAGTTTCATTAAGATAATCTCTCTAAGGAGAAGTTAGCATCACCATTGTATTCACAATTCAGTATTGATCTACCCAGCTCCAAACTTTACATTTACTGTAAATGTTCAAGTCTTTTGCTGAGAACTTTTTCCTCATTATATGCAAGTGCTGCAGCCTAAAACTCTTACCCAGCCTGGCACACATTGTCTTTGTGTCGCCTTTAGCTGCCAGCATGAGTCAGCCCTGCTGTGTCAAACATCAGCGCTGAACTGAAGCGGCTGATGAGGGCGACCACAGCCTGACACAGGCAGGGGGCATATGACGAGCGAGCGAGAGAGAGAGAGAGAGAGAGAGAGGGAGGGGAAACTCTAGAGTCGCTGTGCCTCCTTCTCCTTATCGCTACTAGCTCCCCATTATTGAAAAGCTACTCCTTCTTTGGTGTAAGCATCAAAATATGGTTTCATGTTTGTCACGCTTCTTAATGTTTCTAATTCTTCAAGCTGCAGGATGAATAAATAACAGCCCCGACTTAACGGCAAAAACTTCTGTTAAGATTACTTATGCAAATTTGAATCCACAATATTCCTCGCCCCCCTAATTCCTTGCATGAATCATGGGGGAACAGAATATTGTGCATAGAGTAAATGAAAACCATGTTTGGCTTTTTGTTGATGATTAGGGAGCCACAGAAAGCAGAGGAGAGGGGGAACAGGAGAGAGCAGAGCAGCTTGTTTCTTATCTATGTATGTGGTAAGAGTGGGGTCTGTCTGCTTCAGCATTCATACTGAACAGCTTGTGGTAGGTACAGAGGCTGCAGGGATAACAGTGTCGCTAATGAGCACAGCAAAGAAAGGCACCATTATCAACTTTTAGACTTTTTTATTCTGTGCCCACATCTCTCTCCCACGCCAGATCTCCTCTTCCTAATTACTTGAAACTGTACTCTTAAAACATGTTGGAACAGTGCAAGGCAAGGTATGTGTCTAGTTCTGATTGGCCGGCTTTTCACTGTGATGACAAATAGGACGATAGTCGACTCATTTTGACACAATAAACCATGGCTTCACCTTAAGCCTGGTTGACATATCGATATGAAAGTATTGATTGCTGCAGAGATATTGACACTATATAGTAGAGCTGCCCTCGAAGCTGTTAGATGCAATGTCTTATGTAGAGGACACTTATGCAGGGAAGAAAGACAGTTGTGCTAGCCACACCTACTCTGCTGTTTAATATGTTATTGTACATAAAACTTTACTCACCTTTAAATACAGCATTTTTGAGACCCGGCATATTACCAACTCCTTCTAAAATCATTGGACAAATACAGCAGAGCTTGAGTCTATGAGCTCTCAGTTATAGCTCTCTTTAATGTTATGAATAAGTTGAACAAAATAACAGGTGGAGACTGTTTGATACTTGAAGAGGTGCTTCGATGTCTCAGGCAATGTGTATTCAGTTGCAGCTTAAAGCTCTCTCATTTATTTTCTTTTGATTTATGCAACCACTGTGGACAAAGTGACATGTCTGATCTAGTTCCTGATTTTACGATGTACATGTTTTTTTTGACAAAAATCTCATCTGTCTTTCTGTTTATTTTTTTAAGGTTTATTAGGGGCCTTTATTGAGAGATAGGACAGTGAATAGAGTCAGAAATCAGGGAGAGAGAGAGGGAAGTGAAATGTGGGAAAATAGCCACAGGTCAGATTCGGACTTGGGCCGTCCGTTTGGAGGACTACAGCCGCTGTATATGGGGCGCACGCTCTAACCAATAGGCTATCTTATCCCCCCCCCCCCCCCCCTGCTTTCTTGTAGTATTAAAGGTATCACCAACTTTGAATATTTACTGTAGAAAATGTAAAAATAAATATACATCTCATCTGACCCCTACCCTGTAGCAGCTGTTTCCAGCATATTACAAATTGTGATATTGAAATATCAGTCGTTTCACGGATGGTCCTGTTTGCTTCAGTAGGTCATAAAGAGGCATCTATATTAATTCCAGTCTGTTCCGTAACCAGAGAAAAGAATCCCTACAGGAGCTTTAAATGAGATGTGACTTAAATCTTAAAGCTGGGGGCCATTCTCAATATATAAGCACATTGTGAATGTGGTTATTTGTAATTTTCACCATCAGAGGGACACTCTGTCAAGAATTTAAAACTAAAGCTGTGACTTTATGGACACAATTTGTGGTTGTCTCGATCACTGTTATTACAGAAAAGACATGTACTCTAGGTACTAAGTGCATTTTAACCTTCAAACATTGAAGTGATCAGATCTTCATCCTTGGCAGCAAACATCCCAGATTGGTTTCACAGTTTCCCACTCTTTCCCCCGTCTCTTTGGCACCAGCTCGTCACTCAACAGCTCACTTGTAAGGTGTGCATTCGTGTGGGACTGCAAAAACCGCACCGCTGCGCCGTCCAAAAAGCTTCATTATTCCCCTCCATCTCTGTGCTCTTACTGGAGCGCGGAGTGTGAGGCCGGGTATTAAGTGCTTTCTAAACTGAAGGCTCTCTGGGGAGCTATGCAACGCTGACTCACAGCCAGGTGCTCGCTTTCACACTCGGCTCTGAGGAGAGTGGCAGATGGTTCTCCTGAATGAGAAGCACACTTGCACACATTCCTATATACACACACTAGTGTTTAAGGACACGTGTAAATACACACAAACACACAAACAAAAAGCCATTCAGATATTACATATAAATCCAGCCTCTTGTGCACTTTCCTCCCTTCTGTCTTTTTCTTTTGCTCCTGTTTTCTCCTCACTTCGTCCTCCTCCCTTTACCTCTGTTGCTGCTGAAAGCGGAAGATAGGCTTGTTATGGTAAACAGTTCTTTAACTAGCGGAGAGATGGATGGATGGAAGGCTGCATGTTTCGGCCCTTGTGAATGTAGCACTAATGCCAGCCTGGTGCAGCATTGTGAGCATAGCCACATTCTTCGAAATTGCTAACAAGATCGATGTGAATTGCTGAGGGATGCTACTTCATGTGAAGAGCACTTGAAGACAAGACAGGGCTCTGACTTAAGGTGCTGCTACATTTAATAAAAAACAGGGGACGGCCTGATTTAAGAGGTTGCGTTATTCAGTAAGAGGACGTGGTGCTATTGAGAATGTTATCGCTTTAAGCTCATTGGAATTTGGCGCACCCTTTGGACAAAAATATCTAAGTCTCTTGGCTGATCTTGTCCTCTACACGTTAAAGTAGTGTATTCTGACCGAAGATCTCTTCCTTTTATTTTTTTACTTCCAAATGCATCTCTTAACTTGTAGTTATTTACTATGTAGAAGTTCAAAATAAAAGACTATTTTGTGCTGTAAATCCTCTCCTCTGACACCTGCCCTGTGGCAGTGGTTACAAGCATTACAAACAGCAATATAGAAATAGTCAGTCTTGTTGCTGATGTTCTTGTTTGCTTTTGTAGGTCTAATACTAATTATTTCAGTCAGTTTTATAACCATTTAGAAACTCCTCTGAGGAGTTTTCCCTCGGTTGGAGTTGTAGCAGCAGTGGTGAAGTGGAACAATGTTTTAGTTGCGTGCAATTTTTTAAACATTTATTAAAATTTATTGGACAAAATAATCAACCGAAAACCACCCTATTGTCAAAACCCGGCTCCTGGGCAATTGCAAAAGACAAGAGGAGTCATAATTTTACCAAAGAAAATTAATAATTTATTTAAAATCAAATTTTTTTTTAAATTCAGCAGCGGTGCACCACCGCTGGGACAGTTGGGACTCTAATATGAGTGTGTGTGTGTGTGAGTGTGTGTGTGTGTGTGTGTGTGTGTGTGTGTGTGTGTGTGTGTGTGTGTGTGTGTGTGTGTGTGTGTGTGTGTGTGTGTGTGTGTGTGTGTGTGTGTGTGTGTGTGGGAACCACAAGAGATTGAAATCCAGTGTGTCACAATTTCATGCTGTCTGTTTAAAATTGAAGATAATTTAGAAGAATGTATTTTTTTTTAATTGAATAAATCATTTTTTTTATGTTATATATTTTACGAGAAGGGGTACTATTAGAAGAAAACATCTTGTGGGAAACAATATAAGGTGATAAAAAAAATTCTTTGTGAATCATTTGATTCTCTGTTTCATACAACAATCTTAATACATTGACAACATGTGAGTGTGTAGCAGTCAGTAGTTCTGACATGAGGACAATCTGTGACGGGGCTGCAATTTTAGTTCAAATCCTGTCGGGTTGTTTTTAGGTGTAGAGTAGAGCCTTACACGTGCTATTAATAGTGTGTTTCTGCAGACACGGCTTCCTGGAATAAAGTGAATAGATTCTGAGAAATATTTCCAGAAGGTACTGCAATCTCAAGCAACATAATTCACTCCTACTTCCAGCCCACAGTGAGTAAAGCTTTAGACAAATATCTAAAGGACTGAAAGGAAAACACATAAATACGGTACAACTGTGCCGTAAAAAAATGTAATATGTAGGAGTCTCATAGTCTTATATTGGCTAAATGTTTACTCATAGAAATCTTGACTCTAATGCTAATCTACCTTGTGATCTGCCTCATGCTGCAGAATATGCAATTTGTCTAATGCAAAGTTAATATCCTTGTTTCCTGTGTATCTTCCACTTCTCCGCTGCCTTTATATTAGCATTTAAGCACAGAAAGTTGACCCCTTTCTTGGTATTTAAAAGCAAAATAATGTCTATTTTGGAAAGTGAAGACTGATCAAAATAGGAGCCTACATGTGGACGAGATGAAGGAGAAAGGAGAAAGCAAGTTTTCTCTCAAACAATCAAATCTCTCTCCTTCCTTCTGTTTTGCATGAAACATCAATGTTGGTTTAAGTCTTTCAACATACATTTGTTCTATAGGGGTGTGGAGAGGCAGAGTGCTACAGGGAACGCTACAACAATTAGGGCGCAAGGACACTGCAGTGGAGCAACGACAGATGTGTGCAGAAAGAAGGGTAGCCAGAAGACAGAGCAGAGGATGTGGAATGTGATAGGGTCACTGTTTTCCGCTCCCTCTTCTCCTCATCCATATTACTAGGAGAGGCGAAGGGGTTTAAGGGACTAGAGTTTACTGTACTGCCCAGTTTTTTCTTGTTCTTATTTGAGTAGCAGTAGAACTAGTTTATAAACTAAACCACGTTGTCTTTTTATAATGCAACGCAAAAGATGGGGCATCAGCAATCTAGGATTTTCAATCAGCATCTGGAAACTGGAAACGTTCCACAGAAAGTTCTGGTAAAAAGATGATGAATAACAGGTATTTAGTGCATTTTTCCAACTTTCAGCTTCAATGAATCATCATTTTTCAACTTTAACACTGTTTGACTCGTTGCTTTGAGGTTAAAGATGCTCCGTTCTCTTTTCTGCTCAACAGTATGTTCTTTATCTCTCACTCGTTGATACTGTGAATCCGTACAATAACATGTAGCAGTGATAGTAAGGCAAGAACTTGTCATCATAGTGTTGGACTCTGTTGCTTTGTCTGCCCTTTTTTCCTGCCTCCTTAACCCCCCCCCCCCCGCGCTTCTGACCGGCAGGGAAAGTGTCCTGCTGTGAGGTGCCTGTGTGAACAGGCAACATAGGAAGATTTGAGGGACAGGCTGAAGTTTTCTCGGAATTTTCAAGAGTGCATGTGTAAAAAAGGCTATAGTGTGTATAGGGGGGAAGGAAGTAAAGAAAGAAAGTCTTTGTATATAAGCTCTGAACACATGCATTAGTGTGTTTCCCCCTACAGCGCCTTTGCAGTCACCCACACAATACACCCACACAATGTACATGACTTATGTATACGGCTAGGTGGGCGTGCCTCACTGCATTTGAGTTCCTTCACAGTTGCACCATTGTCTCTCACTACTGCAGAGTAGGACGGTTTGTAGGGAGCGGATGACTAATCCCAGCATGTTTCTTTGCACCAGGAGTTTGAAAACACCGAGGGAGAGGAGTACCAGGCAGATCTCTCCGCCCTGGCCTCGCCTTCCTCCCAGAATGGCCCCGAGGTCTACATCCTTCCCCTCACTGAGGTCTCCCTGCCTGTCTCCAAACAGCCTGGCAGATCCAGTAAGAAACCACACAACACCATCATAATATTAATTATAGAAACACCTCCAAGTTAAACTGTCTTGAACTTTTAATGACCTGTTTTCAGTTGCTTCCTATTGGTTTTTTTTTGTTCATTTCTTCTTTTGTTCTACTCCACCCTATTTTCTCTCTTCTTCTTTCTTTGCTGCCACAGTAAAGGTTGTCCATCTCTGGGGCATAGCACAAGTGCACTATGAACTACTGTAGTTATTGGCTCAAAAAGCATGTTCAATTTTTGAGCCTCCGTTGGAACAGATGTGGCCTCTTCGATCTTGCCTTACACGTCCTTTTCTCGGTTCCCACACTCATAAGAGACAGACATCTGTCCATTGTGTAATGTATTTAGGACTGGCCTACTGCAGTGCTGCGATGCATACTGTATGTTAAAACTGCAGCCCACAGCAGGGAAAGGAATCTGACCTAACCCTAGTGTTTATTACTACATGAACATACTTTAGGGGCTCTGTGAGTGTTCCCCAATACAATCTCAATCCCTAAAATAAAATGGCTGGCTGTGATCTTGTGGCCCTCAGATGGCCCTGCATTAAAATCTGACAAAATATGCAGTAGACATCTCTGCATGGGCTCACGGACGCAGCTGCCTTCTCTGGTTCTGAGCTCATTTAAAATGGACTGAGGCGAGTCGGAAAACTATCCTGAGGTCTGAAGAGTCCAAATTTGACTTTTTTCCTAGATGTCACATTCTCTGGGCTAAAGAGGAGAGGTGCTTGTTTTCAGTACATATGGTTCAAAAGCCAGCACCAGTTAAGGTTGTGAGGGTGCTTTAGTGCACACAAAATAGGTAACCTGCAAATTAGTAAGGGCACCATTTTGGAAGCATATAAACAGGTTTTGGAGCAATATATGCTGCCAAACAGACAACTTAGGCATTGCTTATTTCAGAAAGACAATGCCAAACCACATGCTTGAGGTATGAGAACTGCATGGCTTCATTCTTTGCTGGCATCGGAATTAGAATGGGCACAGCATTTACCAAAAACAATGACATTTCTCAGATTCGACATTTACCTGTAGGAACCATGGTTGAATATTGCTTTAATTCGTCATAAGCTCACATGAATTATCTTTAGAAAATAAGCCTTTTATCTTGTGTCAATAAAATAATCAATGTGTTACCTTGAGAGAACAAAAAAAGACTGTTTCCTTTCATGACTTCCAGAGATAAGAATACCATGCTACATAGCTTACATTGATGGAGTCTTTACAAAAAGAGAAGTGACTTAAGCTGAAAATAGAAGAACAAGGTGTACCCATACTGATCAGTGCAACAAACTATGACTCAATCACTGTTCTATGAGGAGCGCTCCCTGAGAGTCATGACAATAACCTTGAAGGCTGAAATCAAGTGGAGGAACCAAACACTCATTTCCTCATTCTTCAGATTGATTTTTTACTCCTAGAAAATCAATTTGTGATTTCTGCCTTCTTTCTTTTGATATGACGACATTAACAGTTTATCAAATGAAACCAAGATTCATCTTGAGATATCAAAATATCTATCTGAACACCTTGAAGGAATTACATTAAAAAAGTAAATACACAGCTGTTCTTGGCTTCTGTATGAATCTGGTATACGTGTTGCTATTTTTATTGAATCTTACATAATCCAACATCAGTACTTCAGCACACGCTCAAAACATATTGCTTAATTTGTTTTCTACATCCATGATCCTTCCCTATAGCAACGTCAGAGCCTGTTTTTCTCTCTTCAGGTCATTCAGGCTCAAACATAGCCTATTAAAAATGTGTTTGTACTTGTATGTAGTGTTTGTGTAAAACTCAGTGTGAGCCGGTTTTCTGGGTGCTCTCTCTGCCTCTCCCTGCATGACTCACTGGCTGTCTGCGCAGCGCTGTGCTCAGCCAGAAGGGAGGCGAGTTGGGGCTCAGCATCCTAGTATGCAAGCTTCGGCAAATGATTGGACGAGGCAGCCTCAGGCTGTCAGCCAATCGCTATCCTCCCCTCTGTCCTCCATAGCTACGGCTGTATGATTGGTCCAGGTGTTGCAGGGCGAGGAAGGGGTACATGGCGAAAGGCGATCGTGGAAGAGGAAGCATGTCTGGGTTTTTTTCTCTGAGTCAGAGAGAGAATTGTACCTCGTTATTCCTTTTTTATGTAAAGTAAAACATGCTATATTGTTAGACTTCTTCATATAAATTTGTATTTTTTGCATACTTTATAAGAACGTTTTTGCAGCATATAGAAAGAATTTTGAAGCCTTTGTATTGCATTGCTTATGTCTGACAGATTGCCAAAAAAAATCTACTATTGAACAGTTTATGTCAGACGAAGGCAGGAATAATTACATATATTAAAAGCATTACATCAATAAGCTTTAGGTCAAGGACTGAACAGGCCTCACAATCCAAATTAACATCATCACCACGTCATGAATCAGCCACCCTCACACTTACACTCACACGAGGAAAACAAGCGTAGTAATTGAACGTTGAACAAAAACACCAATGAAAGAGTTAATACTCCATCCATGAATGGTGTGTTCTATACATGCACAGCATCGATTAAACATCCGTATGAACACACAGTACAATGCTGCCATTCATCTGACAGTCGTGCTTTTCACTTGTTGCTCTAATCTTTTATTCAGGAGGTCATGTAAAGCTTTCATGCCCACTACAAGGGCGCTGTGCTTCAAAGTGAAGCGATTGTGTCCGCTAATCATTCCAACGACCCCACAGTGTCATTGTAAGCTTCCATTTTCTGTGGGAATGCCACGAGTGGGACGGGAATGCACACTCACACATTCCACATTTGGAATAATACCACTACTTAATTTCACTCTGTTAGGGAGGGGCCGTGGAGGAGGGGGGGTTGTGGTGGAGAAGTGTGGGTCTGTTATCATCGTGACAACCTCTGTCCAAGTGTTCCAGAGGAGAATGGGCCTTGTGTGCGCCTGTAAATGGGTTTTTGCGTGCCTGTATGTGTGTGTGTTTGGTGCACTGGGTACCAGGAGACGCTGCGTGAGTGTGTGAGTGAGCGGCGAAGACAATGGCCCTGATTTAGGCCGGCTGGGCTGTGGGTGAGCATAAGGCCGAGCTGAAGCGTCCGTGGAACGCAACAGAGGAGGATGGGCATTATAGGCAGAATACAGTGAAGGGTCTGTGACAGAATGAGGAGAGGCAGGGGAAGGGTGGTGGCATGCACCAGGGCCTAAGAGTCAGGGAGGGCGGGGGGCTTGAGATAGGGTGTGTATGACAGAGGTCTTTTCTGCATCTGACAGAGCAGTGTTTGTGTCCTGTTTGGCTGAGGAATGTTGCTGTCCTGGGTGACAGGGGGGTATTATGTGTGCCTTATGTCACTACTGGGTGTCTTGAAGCTGCAACCAGAGCTGGCGAGTCAGACGGCACACTACCAACATGCGTGACGGTCACATCAGCCTTGATACAAGACCAGAAACTCTCAGGGCAGTCTTCCTCCAAACTTCTGCATGGAATCGCTTTCCGATTGGTCGACCAACTTGGAGCTGTGAAAACTTCATAACTGAAGATTTCAGTGTCTGTATAGGTACCCAGGATTTCTGTGTTTGCGCGACAGCTGGAGAGCTCTAGACAGGGACAGTATGTGTTTGTGTGTCTCCCAGTTGGAGGATGAGCTCGGTGCAGACGGGGAGAGGCAGCGTGGCGAGCTTGTTCAGCTGTGCAAGGGCTCCGAGGGTTAAATCCTGCCGAGGCTCTCTCTCATACACACACACACACTGCGGCCGTGGGCTCTTTCTCTAACACACACAATGGGGCTAAGACGCCTGGGGTCGGGGCTGGGGCCACAGGCTCTCGGTTCTCACACTCTGAACCTGTACTTCATCCCTGCCTGGGACTCGGGCTCAGTCCCTGTCACGGTGCTCCGAGTGGCTGGCCGCTCCACTGCTCCGCCATCATCGTCACCTCTCAATTTACCATCAGAATCTTCATTCTTGAAATATGAAGATCCATGGAGGTATTTGAATTTGCAGAATAGTGTTGTGTGTTTTTGTGTGATTGCTGTAAGCATTCCTAGACTCATATTTGCGTTTTATTTTAGGTGAGAGGTTACAAATTCGGTTCAGGACATTTATCCTCAAGTTGTATTTGGTAAAGAGTTTGCCTGGAAGGGTTTTCAATGTAATCTCTTCTTATCTCCGTCTGCCACATTGTCAAAACCTTCTTCATTTTATTTAATACATCCAAAGTTTTTCTTTACAGAAGTGTCTGTTGTTTCTTTCATATTAATCAATTCTTTCCAACCGTAACAGCCTCGCTTTCCCCGTAAAATTAATCTCATGTCTTTCTTCCCGTTTCTTTCAAGTCCAGCTGCTGAAATCATCAGACCTTGGCCGTCATAGTCTACTCTATCTAAAGGAGATCGGACATGGCTGGTTCGGCAAGGTAAAACATGCTCTTTTTGTACCTTTTAATGTACGGTCAATACTCTTCATCTCTAATGAAACCACCTTTGTGCTCCTTCGGCTTTAGCTGTTTCGATTGAATTGTCTTACTGTGCTGACTTTACTCTGATGTGCAGTCTTTCTTTGTGTGGAATGCGAGCGTAATGTGATGATGATCTCATTCTAGCGAGGCAATCTTTGGCATTTGTGTCATGGTTTTGATTCCATGGGCGATGAGTTAAAATTACAGACACAGTAAATTCCTTACAATTCTTTTGTCCGCTGCAGGTTGCTGTAGAGCCCTCGACATTTTCAACATCTTAATTCTCCTTTAATTCCAAAAACATTGTAACTGCATGTTGATGCTGTTTGTCATTTTATATTTAAATACATGCGTTTGCTATAACGTTTTGCTTCTGCTCTCCCTCCTATGTGTACTTTACAGATTTTGCTGGGCGAGGTCAATGCGGGTCTCAGCACCACCCAGGTGGTGGTAAAGGAGCTGAAGGCCAGTGCCAGTGTGCAGGATCAGATGCAGTTCCTGGAGGAGGTTCAGCCATACCGGTCAGTTCTTTTTCAGAAACATCAGAGATCACAACCCCATAGCATTAAGAAGAACGATTGATTTTTTAATGTAATGTATTATAAAACCTGTTTCCTCTGTCAGAACCCTTCAGCACCCTGCCCTCCTGCAGTGCCTGGCGCAATGCTCAGAGGTCACTCCTTATCTGCTGGTCATGGAGTTCTGTCCTCAGGTGAGAAGTGATTACACTCTGTTTATTCAGTCCTCTTCCTCCACCTCATTATTCCCTCTCTTAGTGTATTGTTTGGTTTATCAAAGAAGGTCAGCTCGGCTCACGCACCTCTTTCCTCTCAGGGCGATCTGAAGAGCTACCTGCGCAGTTGTCGGCTGGCTGACTCCGAGACTCCTGACCCGTTGCTCCTCCAGAGAATGGCATGTGACATTGCCTCTGGGCTCCTGCATCTCCATAAATACAACTTTATTCACAGGTACAGCAAGTCAGTCAGCTCAGCTCTGTTTACCTTCATCAACGTTAGAGACCTAACAGGTATAAAAATCTACCGGAATGTTCTGAGCAACCCCTGCTGGTCTCTCCCGGCAACAACATCCTGGTGCTGCCTGAGTATTGTCACAAACTCCAGCATCAGTGATTTTGTTGCCGGGGGCGGGCCCCTCTCGCTCTCTCTCAGGCATGTGCTGGCTGTCATGGCAACCAAAATGTTGCTGCCTGGCAAAAAAAAAACTCCCTGTTGTTGAGGAGGTGAGATTAAAGTAATTTAGCTAAGTTTCTGTGTGTACAACTTCCGATACTACGCATGTACAAGTTTCCTCATCTGCTTTAGATAATGCCTTGGCTACACAGGATGAACACAACGCAGTGATTGACATCAGGTCACATACACGATGTTTTAAACAACTCTGGTACCCAAGTCTGTCTGAAGAACACATGATGATACATCTATAATACAGTTACATGATAACAATAACAGCTGCAAATAATGATGTGTTGGTCACAAAAATATTGTCACTGTTTTAGTTTTTCTCAATTACATTTCATATTTATGAGTAAATATGTTCAATGGAAGTTCAGGTGTTCAAACACGTACTCATGTTTTAATATATAAAGAGGATACTCTACAAGGGGCTGTGTGTCTGTTGTTTCATCAAGTTTGTGTGAAGGTGACCTAAGAATCTGTGTATGATTCAAATGTTGATAAATTATACTGCATGAGCTTATATGACATCAGCTTTTTTTTACGAACTAACCACTCCCACTTCAAACAAGTTGAAATTCCAGCGACGGATAAATATGAGGAAAAATGTAAACGTTAATTATTCTAAAACTCTTCTAGTTATGTGATTAGTCATTGCTATTAGGTCAAACACAGTGCTGTTAAGAAGCTGGTTTAGAACATTTCTTTCAATATCATAAATGTATACCAGTGTGTTTTTAAACCTCGGCTGTGTTCTATAAAATCACAGTTCCCTTTGTTTTGACAGCGACCTGGCCTTGCGGAACTGCCTTTTAACTTCAGAAATGTCAGTGAAGATCGGAGACTACGGCCTTTCTCACGGCCGATACAAGGTCAGACTGGCCTATGATGCCTTCACTTCTCAAATGAAAGGAAAGCTTTTTTAAATGTATGACCTCTCTCAGTAGTCTTTTCTATTCTATTGTTGTTCTTTAGGACGACTATTACATAACGCAAGACCAGATTTGGGTGCCGTTGCGCTGGATTGCACCAGAACTCATAGATGAGGTCCACGGAAACCTGCTGGTTGTTGACCAAACAAAATCCAGCAACATATGGTGAGATAATTAAAGCTGAGTATGGGTTTTTCTGTCACAACTTCAACAACTACCAAGGTGCATGCAGAGTGAAAGGCTTAAAGAGGTCAAAAAGCAACAGCAGCACTTGGCTTGTGGCTTTCGTCAGGGTCATTAGCATTGATGACCCTGATGATGATAATTAAAGCTATAGTATGTACAATTATTTCATCAACATTTTAATTCCAATAATACATTTTTGACAATTTCATGTCACTAGCAACATTACATTTAAATGCTCCTTTGAATTAATGTGAGTGGTGTGAGCACCCTGCTTTTTAATTGTTTTACTTAGCATGTTTGAATCAAACAACCAATCAGGGTTAGCTTAAAAATAGTTAGACAATGGTTGGCTGCATTCAATTAAAATGTTAATGTTGCCTCCTGACACTTTAAAGAGATATAAACAGAAACAAATGAAAGTCTGCTCTAACTTTAACCTCATAATAACTTGCTAGAACATACATTTGGATAATTTGAACAGCTTTTGACACCATGATATATTTGCATGTGATTTCCTCTGCCTTGTTGGGGATCCTATAGAAACATGTGTGTACAAAACCAAGATTCTAATGAGACGGTAACGTGGTGAATAATTAGGACAATTTCTCTGCTTGTTCCAGGTCATTGGGAGTGACTGTGTGGGAGCTGTTTGAGCTGGGAAACCAGCCTTACAGACACTACTCTGACAGACAGGTGCTGACATATGCCGTGAAGGAACAGCAGCTCAAACTACCCAAACCCCAGCTGCAGTTCCCCCTGGCTGAGCGCTGGTGAGACATAGTTGCACGCCCACACACTGTACACACACACACACATGCACTGGCTGACACTCACAGTGACTGTTATATATCTTGACTCCACAGAAGATACATTTTGGACATTTCTGAGCCTTCGGGCCTTGTTGGGGCAGTTACTTGTGACACGTCAATGTGTCCTGTTTTTTAAAATCGGTTTCTGCTTTTGATGGAGCAGCAGACCAGTGTAGCAATATTTCTCTCAGCTAGCAAGGGCAGATGATCAATACTTTCCCTCTTCTTTATGATCCCCTTGGCATCGACCAGGGTTGAATCACCTCATTCATCTTTGCCTGGGAAGGCAGCCAAATATAGTTTTTATTTATTTATTTTTTTCAAAATTGTTCCTCACTAAATTAAAAGCCCCTGATACTTACAACAAGGAGCCACACACACACACACACACATACACAAGGAGGATAGTGAGAATCTTACAACGTCAGCAACTGCATCACGTATTTACAGTATATACTCTATTGGTCTTTGGATAGTGTCAAGAACAAGTGCTAGCTGTTGTCAGACAGCATCTATTAGTATTTGGTTTACCAAAAAAAAAAATGAAGATAAAGACAAACTGGCATGTCAGTGCTCAAATGAGTGCTCTCCGAGTGTTAGTCGATTTTTTTCTTGGCAACAAATCCCAGATAAGAAAACTTTTGTTAATTTCAGAATCTTTGGCTTTTCATAACTTCCTAAGAAAGGTTGGTGAATGAGGCCCATTGTTCTTAAGATGTAAACGAGCTCTTCTGAGATCAGTGATATTCAGATGCTAGAAGAGGGATGCAATAATAACGTTTTGTTTTGCCTTAAAATCTTACTTACTCTGATTGATCCTACTCCTACTGTCATCTCGGTCCAGGTATGAGGTGATGCAGTTCTGCTGGCTGCAACCGGAGCTGAGACCCAGCAGTGAGGAGGTACACCTTCTTGTCACATACCTGTGTGCCAAAGGCTCCAGTGAGGCTGAGGAAGACTTTGAACAACGCTGGAATGCCTTGAGGCCCAACCTACTGGGTAGCACCTCACACACAGCTACATCCACAGCCTTAGTCCTGACCCCTAGTCTTGCCTCAGCCGATGTCCCCGATGCAGACCAAACCCAGGCAGTGGAGCCGGCCTCCTCCGCCTCGTCCTCCTTCCCCCTCCTGGAGCACTTCTCCGATAGCTTCCACTCTGACACGGGGGACGACCTGCTGACTGTCACAGAGACCAGCCATGGCCTCAACTTTGAGTACAAGTGGGAGCAGGCTAGAGCTGAGCAGCCATACTGCTCTTCCTCTACCAGCGGGCCTCTGGGCCAGGGCAACCCACATTATCAGGATATCTACTATTCAAGTAAAGGTAGCACCTCAGGGGGCTGCAAGACTGACAGCCTAACCTCAGGCAGATCCCCATCTTACTATGAACCAGAACACCCAGGTGTTGTCCCAGTGTTAAGCGCCCATAGTCCTTCAGTCAGCAGTGAGTACTACATCCGCATAGAGGAACCAGTAGAGTGTAACATTAATCTAGAAGACAGCGTGGTGGACTACAGCCCAGTACTGGAGGCTAGCAGCAGCAGGTTGTGTTCTGACAGTCAGACTGGTTCTTCAATGGCAGAATCCAGTGCTTACTGGTCAACTGCTGACATCACTAAACCTCCCGCGTATGATTCTGATTCAAGCCCCACTGTCCACCTAACCATGGAGCCACTGCTGAGACGTGCATCCAGCAACAGTCCTATAAAGTTAGGCCACTTCCAAAACAGTTTCACATCCAATCAGGATGATGCAGACTATGGTGAACGGTCATCAGCCAACAAAACACGCTGTCAATCCTGTCCGTCTGAAAATGATACATCGCCAGAGTCCAGATCAAACCTTCTCCCTCCTGCAGGACTTCTAGAAAACCCACGTGGTTTATCGCAAGCAGTGAGCAGCCCAAGCTTAGGGTTCTGTGATCCCTACCTTGAAGCAAGCACAGGTCGTAGCACGGCTAATGAAAGCAACCATTATGTAATGGGTCCTCTTCGAAAGACAGTACCCATCATTAACCACATTAGCATTGATGTAGAGACAGACGACGGCCTGCTGGTGGGCCACCATAGTGGCGAAGACATTGAGGAGGACCTTTACTCCGAAGGAGAGGCCACTAACTGGACCTCAAACCATTCAGCAAACAATAATAGCCTGAGTTTTGACAGTAGACAAACTGTAAGTGGGCAGGACTGCTACCTAGACCTTCAATATTCAAACACAACTGAGTTATGGTCTTTAACCAAGGCCACTACCAAAACCTTCCAAAGCTCCCGATCTAGTGGCATGTTGGAGGAAGAAGGAGGAGACTCTGGTTGCAAAGCTGCTGGTAATTCCACTGAATTAGGTTCATACATTCACTTGTGCCACAAAGAAAGGGAGGAATCTGCCACTCAGATGGAAAGAAACATTACTGCAGGGAA
Organism: Tautogolabrus adspersus; assembly: GCA_020745685.1. Taxonomy (NCBI): domain Eukaryota; kingdom Metazoa; phylum Chordata; class Actinopteri; order Labriformes; family Labridae; genus Tautogolabrus; species Tautogolabrus adspersus. The sequence goes on from CM036553.1 coordinate 7,426,877, forward strand.
TCTTAGAAGTGTTGAATCTTTTACCAGCTCAAGTATTAATACCAGAAGTACAGGAAATGGAAAACATAAAGAGAGTTATGAAAATCAATTGCTGCTAAATTCAGACAGACTGTACTCTGAGCCTAAGATGATACCTGCAGCAAGCTATATAAAGTCCCCATCATCTTTCAAGGAGCCCAAGACTGGTCAAACGTGCGCCAAGCCAGTTAAGCAGAGAGGTAACATCTGGGAGGGGGTTTCAACAGGAATCTCTATCGGTCTGGGTGACAAGAGGGAAAACTATCGAGATACGTCAGAAAGTAGCAGAGCGGTTGACAGTGGACTAGGGGTCAGAGAGTCCAGCATTAGCCTGCTTGAGCTTGGCGACTACAGTGAGGATGAAGACGATGACATCACAGATATCACGTCAGGGATCTTCGCTGACTTCAACCTGGATTATGTTGAGATGGAGGAGGATGAGCTGAGCCCATTGAAGAATCTAAAAGGAACTCCTGACTCTGTAGACACCCTTATCCTATCCTCATCAATGGCAAGCACCTGCGATCAGGCCTTCAGTCCAGATCCTTTTAACACCCCTGTCCTACCTAAATCCTTGGACAGTGGCTACGACACGGAGAACAACGAATCACCAGAGTTCATCTTCAAAGAGCTCGGAGATCCTCTTGGTGGTGAAAGGCTGGGTGGAGAACCTGAACTAGTGCTTCAGATGGGCTTGGGCCAAGCGGTTTGCACTTCCACATACATCTCAGAGCAACAGCCTAAGGGCCTGACTGATAAAAACCCATACCGTGACTCAGCCTATTTCTCTGACTATGATGCTGAAAATGAGAGGAGTCCTCGAGACAAAGGCAGTAAGTTCTACACAGATCCAACTGATCGAGACTTCAATGCTCAGAAATTAAGTTCTGTAGGAGATGATGAACCTGTCAAAAGGCAATTCTGCAATGAGAACCATTTAACAAATCTGAGACAAATCAAAAGCTCTGTTTTGGTGGAACTTTCAGAGGCTCACCCTGGGCTGTCCATGCTGTCACCATTTCCCCCAGAGATGGGCGGTTGCCTGACCAAAGAGTCGGCCCCTGCAGATGATGATCTTGGGTTGGAGCACTCGGTAGAGGAGCCCACCTCAGATCTTACCTCCTCTGTTGGCTCTGAAGCCTCTTCCACTGTCCAAGAGGCGTCAGGAAACCATGAGGAAGGGAACAGAAAGGAAGAGGATTGTTCCCCTGTACAGTCTTTGCATTCTGACTCCACCATCATTGACTACAGAGATGACTCCCATAAAGAAAACGATGGATCCACAGAGGAGGAAGATCTGCCCGAATTTAATCACGTCAAGGAAGATACGGAGGATAGAAGGGAGAGTTTGAGGATAAATGAAGAGGATTTCGAGGACATAGACGCAGAGGAATGTGACTCGCAGGACAGCTTATGCGAGGAATCAAATGGTGGTGCTGAACTTTCCACATCCTCCTCATTGCTGGAACTGTGCGGAGAAGACGTGAGAGCTCCGCTGGAGGAGGCGGAGGACGAAGATGACTCAGATGACAGCGAGTCCGATGAAGAGTTGAGGACCTACAACATCCAAGACGAAGACAGTGACGAAAGTGAGGAGGATTTTACCGCAGTGCCAGTGGTGGTAAGCGACTGCAGCAGGGCCAGACACCTCCGCAGCCTCCTGAAGATGCCCACCCTGCTCAGCCAGTCCTTCTGCGAAGAGTTGGAGAGGAAGAAAAAGGCTGTGTCCTTTTTTGATGATGTCACAGTGTTTCTTTTTGACCAGGTATGACATGTATAGCTCAGAATGCAGAATGTGTTGTCTACCAACAGTCAAATTATGTGAGTATGTGAGGAGTGTTTATGATTATGTCTTCCAGGAGAGTCCCACAGGAGAGCTTGCCGACTACTCCTTCTCAACAGGAACAGAGGCCAGTGGGGAGGCAGTCTCAGAGGAAAAAAACTCTGACCAGCTGCAAACTGACCCTGAGGTTGAAGCTGAGTCCTGCGAAATCTTCTGTGTTTCTGAAGAAACGGAGATCAACTCAGTTGAGGGTTAGTTTAGGAAGAAAATAAAAGGCTTTATGGAGTACTCAGTATTTATTTTTCCCACTTTGTACGCAATCACCGCAATACTGTTATTTTCACCCTTCTTTTTCAGATGGGGGTTATGAATGGGAAGATGACCTCTCATTAAAGCCATCCTCACCTGAAACAATCTCTGAGCCCTCTGAGTCCTCACCCTCACCCACCTCCAACAGTCCTGAGACTCCCAAACCTGCAGTTGTAGCACTCAACAGATTTATGGTGTCACGATTCTCTATCACACATGTGTCTGACCCACACATGGCCACAGCTACAGGTCAGTCTTCACTCTATTCAATTTGCACTGTTTAAATGTGATCTATTTTCTGCAGAAAAAATGACCAACCATTCAACCAATATCTTTTAGATATTGTTTTAAGTACAACTTACAATATAATTGCATGACTTCTATTTAGGATATGTTACTATAGCATGTATACAGTGTATTTACTCTGTACATTCCACGTTGTGTGTTTGGAAAAAATCTCAGGAAACAGAAGACAGTTTGGAATTTAACATTTTTGCCTCGAGGATCTTTGCAGTAATCTGTCATAGTGCTTTAAGTTAAAACAATGAACCTGTTTCCAAATGGCACATTCAATGTCATCATTCTAAAACATGTTTCCATAAAGCAGTAATTTCATTGTTTTGCCATAGGCTAAGCACAGAGCAGCAATGACTGAACAGCCAGACAGAGGCTTGTTACGCAATTAATTGAGCTGCAGACTTTGCACTACAACTTGCGTTAGCTTCCTTGCTAAATTCTTCTTCTTATCTAATTAGGATACAAGTGTAACCCTGCATTGTAGCTTGTTTAACAGAGAAATATATGCCAGGGAAAAAGTGCAGAGTTGCTATCGCTTTGGTAGGAAAGACAGCTAATTAGCTGGTCTGCTGTGGCACACTATAACAGCATTTAAAAATAAAATGTCTGTCCATGTACAGTAGATGCTGGTGGGATTTACAATTTGGTGCTCTACAATAGAACAAACCTCCAGGGGCGTCTCCAAAAGGAAAACTGGGGGGGTGGCATGGCCCCCCCTTGAAATCTTATTGGCCACCCCAGGTGCCACCCTAGAATCCTTGACTATAATTGGCTTTTTGCTTACCAGAGGTGGGACTTATGTGGAAATCCAATTTTTCAGGCTGTGTTGAAACAGGCATCTCTTAGCTTTCAGTATGCAGATGTTTGTTTTAAATTGTGACTTTGGACATACATATTATTTTGAGTCCTTGAATAATTAAGCTTAGAAGATGTATTATGTTGCCGTTACGTCTTGTATTACTTAAAAGTCGATGTGATTAGTGCAGACAGAAAGGGTAAATACATGCTCTTCATTCACGCGTGTGCACACAAACATCAGGACACCACAGCACAAGTCAGTGCTCCAGTTGGGCCACCACAGTCCAAAAAGTCTGGAGACGCCCCTGCTTTTGTAGGCTGCATCTTAATACTTACTTTCCTGTTATTTATTTCCAACAGGAAACAGTGAAGGTGATCCAAAAGACTGAGTGCATCCTGGCCTTGACTGGAGGAGGATGAGTCCCTTCTCAACACAGAAAAGCAGCGTTATTATAATATCTAGATGTTTTACAGAGTTTTATTTTTATCAACGTTTTGGGGCATCGACCCTGGTGGCCCTCAATGAGACAGTGCCTCACACTGTAGTGAAAGACCCTCAATGATTTGCACATTTCTCTTTTTCTTCTTCTGAAGTTACACTGACAGCTGCTGGTATGGCAACCTGATTTAGGACAAAATAAGATCATATGGTTTGCAGATATAGATTATCAGTATATCCGTTTTTTTAACCTACAATATATGACAATACACTTCTTTGCTGGATGCAACATCAGTTTCTGTTGGTGACCTTGCAAGGTTAATTTATTAATGACTTTAAAATAAATTAAATGAACATAAAAAGAGAGTAAAAAAAGAAAACATTGAATTGACAGGCGTCATAGCTGCTCCTCTCATGCTGCCTTGGTCCATCTGCTTACCATTGATCTGGCGTTTTCAAAGACTGTTTCAGTGTCAGAGCTAGAGAACAATGCTTGATGGCTGTTGCATAAGACACTGTTGGTGGATTTCCAAAAACTAAATATGGCTCTTTTTTTGTTGTTGCAACTATATAATGAATATTGAACTCAGTGGATTCAGTGTGTCGTGTTAATGGAAGCATCCTTCAGGAAATCGAGGTAGTTCCACTCACTAATTATCACCACCACTGACTCTGGTTAAAGAAGACCTACGATACATGATCTACAGCTACCATATCTATCTGAAGCACTTTGTATAGCCAAACTGGGTCTTTATTTGTACAAGTCATTGCTTTGTTGCTCTACATCTCCCCATCCTGGAATGAAATATCCAAACAAGTGAGATTCCCTATTTGTGTCCACAGTGCCATCTACAGGTTCACTTTGTTTTGTGGCATATCACTTTTTTTCTTCATCAGCAATAGAATGACACCAAAGGGATGGAGAGGTGTTTCATCGTATTTTCGGAAGTGTTATGCGAGTCATACATGTTGAATGTCAGTCTCATCTTTATAGATCTTTTCTACGTCAACGTATCGCCCATAATCTCACACGTAATGTATCCCATTACATTTTTGTCCTCATTGCTCGGGGTATGAGGTGTACAGGGAAAAAAAAAAAAAAAAAAGACATTCAAAATATGACACATCTCACATATTGTACGAATGTTTTATCAACATGTAGCAGTTAGCTTGACTTGAATTACTACTGCTGCATGGACAGCTCCCTCCCCTCCCCCCTGCTCTCTGTGCTTCTGTAGCTCAAAGTGCCAATTCTGTTCCACCTTCTCACCTTGCCTTTTACGCTTTGCGAGAAGAGAAACATGTTGCGAGTATTTTTGTACGATTTGGAAAAGATGCAATCCAGGATGACAGCCTCTCAAATTTGCCAAAGAGATATTTCAAAGCCGATTGGCTAAAAGTGGCGGACACATTTGGAGACGGTGAGGTGGGCGGGCTGTTCTGTGCACCGGTAGTAACAAAACATTTGCTGTTTCCATGTTCCCCCCTCACTCGTTGCTATTGTACTATCCCAAACAAATAAATCCAAATACTTTTTTTCCCCTTTCGTGTCTGTGATGAATTTTCAATACAACATTCAAACATGAAGCAACACGACACATAAAAGAATGACGTTTGTGCCCATTTAGATTTATTTTCGGACAAGATAATTTATAAGCACTTTCTGTACAGGACAGATATAATACAAACAGGGACAGTGGTGAGGGATAGACAATGAAAGCTATATAAAAGTAAAAAAAGCGCTTTTGAAACATGGCTTTTTAATAAAATCCTGATCAAATCACTCAGCGTAAAGGACTCAACTCTTGGAGAAAAAAAAGAAGACTTCTTATGATGCACCTGTTGATTTATTGCTTTCTAAGAGGCTACTTAGCTCGTTCATACAATTACATTGCTTTCCATGTCGTACAGTTTTAACTGCTATCCCCACACATCATGCTGCAGGTACATGCCTCCGCCTCTCCTCCACATGAGTGTATAATACTGAGCACGAATGATCAAAAGCCATGATAATACTGTACCTTACATGATAAGCTACCACTCCCTCAAAGCTACATATAAAAAGACCCATTATGTCTGCACTTTAATTCATCTCTTGGCTATCTGGCAGCTTAGATATTACTGAAATTTAAAGAGAAAGAAAGATTCTGGATATTCTTGCGTTGAAATTGCATTGTACTGAAGCTTGCTAAAGCAAAAAAAAAAAAAGACAAGAAATATTAAATTTACAAACACTAAAAAGGGATGATACCCCCGTTAAATTTTTCAGAATATAAAAAATACAAGTGTGATGCATTATGCCCTCAAACCAGTTTACAGGATGATTAGGTCAATGCGGCTTATGAAGCATATGAAAAAAGAAAAGAAAAGGAGAAGGCACAGTTCCCATATTGAAAATATGGGTGTACTGTATCACAACTAGTAACTATATAGTACTGTATCACTTAACGAAAGCAGAAGTAGTTCAGTTCTACGTAGCTATCTGTGGCAGTATCCTATTACTGATTCTGCATCGTTCCTGCTGCTCTGCAAACTCTTAACCCACCAGCTTTAAATCCACCCCTCAAACCCCATCTAAACATTGAATGCAGAGTGTTCCTGCACTGCTCATTAATGTCAATAATGCTCTAATTTAATTTACAGTGTAAAGTGTTGGAAGAACAAAAACGATCCCATAGTAGAAGTGCAGATAAATGATAATGTGACAGCATCACTATTCAAACCTATTAGCCATACTGTATCCACAACTGGTGCAAACTAACTAATAATAATAAAAATAAGCTGTCACAATTGCACTTGAATGCTCAGGTTGAGACATTCAAAGTTTGTGAAAGTGTTTTCAAAACATCGTGACGGTTAACCCGAGTGGATTTCCACAGCAAAGAAACTTGATTCTTAGTAGTTAAACATGTTCCTTGGGGGGATTTCCCCCCCCTCCTCCCTCCTTGGTCACACTTCTGGGCCCTTTTCCTGATAACATCATACAACTCAAGCATTCCTAATGTGAAAAATGTTGCTTCTCCCCATCAAGAAAAAGAAAAAGAAAAAAAGGCCCATTAGTGGACAGACCGGGGGAGGGCAGGCTGCTAGTAGAAGATGGGTGCAGATCGGTCGTCAATGAAGGTGGGCCTGAGGTAGACCTCCAAGGATCGGTCACTGTGGGGAGAGGAGGGGTGACACAAGGAACAGTGACAGTTAGGTTGAATATACATGAGGAAATTTAGATAGCTACTTGGCCGACTACGTTACCACACCCAAAGAAATCCTCCACCTTCCTATAGTTTTTTTTTTCTTACAGTAAGAAGAGCAAAAGGTTGCAGCATATACTTTGAGTTTTAGCAAGCATGTGCGGAGAAAACGCTAATAAAAAAAAACATTAACAGCTTGAAAAAAGGCACTCATGCATTGTTAGTGTCTCCCTTTATGGATTGTTGAACACACACGTGAAAAAAAAATCAGAGGTATTCTTTTGCTGCAACCTAAGGCCTGCTTGACTGACATATCTAAATGCTGCCATGTCCATAGAGGCCAAAGGAGAGAAAAGAAGCAGTGATTCCCAGCGTCTTACTGCAGCCAGACAGCCAATGAGAGCAGAGAGAACCAGGCAGATATATAAAGGGGGAGAAAAAAAGGGATTGGCTGGCTGAGAGGTGATGGAGGCTGGTGACTTACGGAGGTCCTGTTCCCTCAGAACCGGGACAATTCTGGACCCAAACTGAAAGGTAAAGAGAACCTTTGGGTTTGAATGGCTCATCTCTCAGATCATGCATGGGTCACATTTAGTCAACAACACTGCTGGTTAGTCTGGTGCAAGATGAACATACTGCAAGTTTGATCATATAAAGGACTGTAAACTGAGATGAGGGATGGTAAAAAAAACAGAACACTTCATGCTCAACATGCTTAAACTGTATGCTCCTTATTAGGAACTTAGTGAGAAAAGGTGTCTGCAGCACACCCTAGTGGACATAAAGAATGCTTTAAATGCAATGCAATCAACCACATGTCATGTACTGTAAATACAACCCAAACACAAGCCAAACGAATAATCCTCAAAAAAAGGAAAAACAAGCAGGAAGGCAGAGTTTAGATCAGTCACAATATGCATACAGTACACAACACCACCACACACTCACAGACGTCTTTTTCCTTTCGGTGACACAGATCAGCACGGATGCTATGGGTGTTAGTAGGAGATGGGGAGGAGGGAGGGGGGAAAGGATGGAACGGCATGCTTGGACCACAGCTGTGGCTTGAAAAGGAATTTTAAGAATAACCTTTGGTGGCGTGACTTTGAAGCAAGTCGAATGTACAACAACACAAATGCGATCGTCAGTGACAGAACAGATTTCGCGTCAGACCAGACCAGTTTATTAATATATAGAGATATGTTTTATTCAGAATACCTTTGTAAAAAGTCACCATACATTCAAGGTCAATTTTTCAGTATCACATTTTTTCTGGATTCCCTCCACAGCATGCATAAGATAAAACACTTCAACGAATCAGTAGTTTCTCATTGTTTCTGCAAATATTTTTTTTTTCTCTTTACAAGGACAATAATAGTTTTCGAAAAGAAAAAAAGACCAAAAAACTACATAGCCACTCAGGGAATACAATCATAAATAACACTGAGAGCTGCAAAAAGCCGGGTTTTTTTTTTCCGTATAACCTCAAAGGAATAAACAGCTGTTATTGAGGAAACCCAACAGAAGATAGAAGACCTCTCCAAACTCAACGCAACTTCAGTAAAAAAAAAAAAAAAAAGACCAAACTGAAGTTTCCATGAGGGAGGCGCTTTATTTTTAACCCATTAATATGGCAGTAAGTTCAGACTGCAGCTGGCGGTGGAAAGTTTAAATGAAGGTTTGAATGAAAACATATTTTCATTGTGATCATAATACAGTGCCATTTGGTCGACTGACGGAAACAATTTTAATATATAGATATATATACTGTATATATTCTCGAAGCTCATTCTTAAATGTGCTTCATTGCACACAAAGTATGTGTTAAATAGAAAAAAAAAAAGAAGCAAAGTAAGGCAAAAATATGACACAAACCCTCTGGACGGAAAATAAATTAAGTTTAGCACTGACACAAGGAAGCACAGCGCCACCTACAGGATCTCTCAGAACAGAAACATTGTAATCTGCTGCATTTTGAAAAGCTCTTTTTTTTTAGCATGTGTGTGGTGGGTGGGAACTCGATAATACTGCGCCCCACGTGTGCTTTAAAAGGCCATTCAGCCAGTGGCTCGAGTACAACGACATTGAAGTCTTTTGGCACTTGTACAGTACATGAACATGTCCTTTAGTTTGACAAAATGACAAAACCATGTACATGCATGAAAGACAAGCAAGTAGCAAAGGCAGTCTCTTGAGAGATCAGTCCGTGATGGTGGACTGTGATCAGAGATAGAGTATTCAGAGTCCATAGCGCTGCATGCCGAGCAGGTAGGCCCCGCTCAGGCTCTCTCGCTCAACGCAATCCTCCACCCACCAACCGCTACTGTCCACACCGACACCACCAGCAGCAGCACCCAGGATTGGACGGAAGGAGGAAAGGAGGGACCCGGGGAGGAAGAGAGGACAGAAAGGAGGGATGAAACTGGCCTCTTCCACTTGGAGAAGGGGTGTGTGTGGAGGGCAGAGGAGGAGGAGAGGTGGAGATAAGTGGACAGGAGGGAGGCTAAGAGGAGGGGGAAAAGATGGGGTAGGAAGAGGCCCCTGTGCTATCCGGAGCTGTCTGTGTCTGTCTGAATGTCTGTTCTCACACAGTCGAAATCAATTTGCCATCAGGACTGTCACTGTGGAACAAAGAGAGAAGGAAGCTTGCCAGGTCGGACACACTCAGAGAGAAATGGAGAAAAGACAAGACAGGCACGAGGAGGCAGGGTGGAGTTTAGGAGACGCGTAGGTGGGGTCGAGTATCTACTTCGCCCCACCTACAGCTACATCTCCAAACACACCTGCCGTGATCAGGAAGATTGGACTTCTAATTCTCTCATCAACTTTTAGCATCAACAGACATTTCCCGGTTGGATGTTTTTTTTGCCCATATTTAGATCATATCTGTCACTTCAAAGGAGACAAACCCTGAAGTTTGCTGTTGATGAGAAAATCGAGTCATCTCCTTAGCTGGATAGATGTAGTGTTAGATTAGTCTGTTGGGGGTGAATACACCCTGCAGGACAGTGTTGTCTCAAAAATACTGATACAGAAAAAAAACAGACAAGAGTACATAACACAGCTGACACTGGTGCCCAAAGCCCCAGGCTGACAAGCACTGATGACTGAGATGAAGTCAGCATGAAGTCTACAATACAAGCACTCACACACGCACACGATCAAGGCCACTTTATCACTCTCAAACTGTCTCTCAAACGCACACATTTATATACAGTTAAACAAGGATGTTCTCCCTGATTGGACAGAAACAGGCACAGCATCATTCCTAACCCTAACCCTCACACAGCCCTGGTGAGTCAGCAAGGACTTGATGGGATTACAGTGAAAAGTTACGGGAGGGGCCAAGAGCACTCTGACAAAACACCGACACACTAGACTGGATAGTTCATTTAAAAAAGCTACAAATATAGAAAGTTAAGTGTGCAAGAGCAAAGAAGGAAGGACGAAGAAGACGCGATACAAAAAAAAAAACTGACCATCGATCTAGTGAGGAGGAGAATTTAACACTACGGCAAAATGTATTGATTCAGTGTAACTATGGTCCTCAGAGGGTATAAAACTAAGTTACCAACACAATGAGGAGGTCTGATCTTGTAGATTCATTATTATTGATACAACTAGCCAGTCTAGTCTCGGATCGACATCACCTTGTGGTGGATCTATATTTTGATTATGAACTATTGGTCGGGTAAAACAGGTGATTTTAAAGAGAGTTGTCAATAACTGACATTTTTAAAGACAACACAATAAAAAATACAGTAAACAGTAATACTCCTCATACATATTATTGAGAGTGCTTTAGAATCTGAGGTCTATCAAAGTGTCCTAATATCATACATATACACTGTAAAAGAACAGGTAACATATATTTTTTTTTCTTTAAATATTTTTGCTGTCATTTTTTAAGAAAGAAACATACAGAATCAGTTTGCTCTGACACAAATCAACCAAAATATGATTTAAAAAAGTGCATGGTTAAAATCCAAAGAATTAAAAAAAACTATAATCCAAAGAAGTCATTCCTATTTTAGTTTTTTTTGCAGGATTTTCCTTGAGAGTTCTACTTTGCATCCTAATGTAATGCAAATGTTGCCGGCTCCAGCTGCCTTTTTGGTTTATTGCATATTTGTTAAAGAAAGAATGTGCGACTTTTTTGATCCAGTAGATGTCGCGCTTGAGGACCAGCACTAAACCAAAACAAACTGCTGTTTGGCGACACCTCTGCTATTCTGAAGCCTCCGCTCTCCTGCAGCGGCACACCTCCAACCCCCTTTCCACTCGCGTTTGCACGAAGGTGTTATCAATTAAAACGCACCATAATTAAGCACCATTAAGCGCAAGCGGCGGACAAAATTCTCCTTTGCACGAGCTGCAATTGCCTGTGGCCTGCATTGTTGTGTTAGCAGGCTAATGTTAGCACACTTTGGTGAACTCAAAGCTTCACATTGCACAGATATTGACACGGAATGACCGAGATCTAAAGACACTATGTGACATCCAAATAAGCAGTGAGTATGTTATTCTTCCTAGTCCTTGACTAAAACAGCTTTATACGCAAGGCCGTCCAGTCCTATTTTAACATGACGTAAAAACGGCCCCGACAACAGTACAGCTGGCGGGACTCATGCTTCTCTATACTTGATTTCTGCTGTTTTTATGTGTCAAATGTCGCACATTCTGCCTTTAAGTATAAACAACACATTTATGTATATAGGTCTACCTGGTTACTCCTACTTACCCTAAACCTGCTTTCTGGAGAGATTGCTTATTATGAACTTTATTTTAACTCTGTGCATGTTGAGCAGGTGACTTGCTGTCTTTTTTTATTCCAGTATTCTGTCATTTTGGTGAAACACTGTTAATCTAAGGTATGTGGCTCTTCTGTTTACTTCTGATAAATCATTACTCCAAAACTACCCTAGTTAGACATTTCTAATGGAGCTGCAGCAGTCAAAGCACTGTTCACTTAAAGGGCAGAAAAGGCACTTACCTTGTGGCAAAGCGGCCGTCATAATCCTCAATAGCAGGCTGGGGAAAAAAAAGGCACATTTTTAACTTTGTGTTCTTGTATATCTCGTATTGAAGTACATGTTGTGCTCGTGATTAACCACAAGGTGGCAGCAGAAACTGAGAAAACGTCTGTTTCAGTCACAGCAGGATTATTTATATCCAATTACATAACACAAGATTAAACCAGATGGGGGCCCCTCATTAACTCTTGTGTCTTGTTCATGGGTACTACACATGTTACCTACCTGTGTGCCAAAGCCTGCCATGCTGTAGGGGCGTGGGCGGGTCTGTGCGAGGCTCTGTGCCAGCAGTCGGGCAGTGAGGCCGTAGTCAGGTGTGGGCAGTGATGCATCACTCTCCAATAAGTTTCCTGTGCTGCTACTTTTCCCGTGGTGCAAGCTGGGAGGAGGAGGAAACAAAGGCCTACGTCTTAGGCTCGTGAAGTTGATACACAACTAATGACAGAAAAACACAACATACTTCACTTTGAGCTTCTCGTTATCACTCTCAGGCAGCACGCGAGTGTAGGAGAAAGGAAACCAGCCACGCCTGAAAAGGAGAAGGCCCTGTTAAACTCCACATTCACTGTGGAAACATGTATCCAGTCTAGAGTATGAAATAAGCCCAAACAGAAAAAAAAATGCACACTCACATTTTGTTCTTCTCATTCTCCCCATAGTGCCAGCCATCGCGGGCTTCAGGCACTAGCAGGGTGATGACATCTCCCTCAGAGAAGCTGAGAAGGGTGCCATTGTCACCCGCAGCATGGGAGAAGATGGCTTGGACACGGGCACGCCCGTTCTTTTCCAGGCCTGCTGCCATGGAACTGGATCTGGGCAGGGTCCGTGTTTCTCCTGAGGACACAGATAATAGTCAGTGACATTCGATTCAGATTATCAGAGTCTAACATGCGATAGTTAACTGGAGTCTTTAGAAACTATAGATAACATGTAGGGCTCTTTAGATATAGTTAGTAGCCAGGCAGATGCTCTAAATTTAGCATTAAGTGCTCCTGAGTACACCTTAAGATTAAATAACATGAGGGAGGTTGACGCTCAATCAAATATTCTGCTTGTTATTTTCCTTCTGCAGTGCTACAGCTGCTCATTAAATTCAAGCAGTGTTGGGATAACTTACCCACAGGGTTCTTGTTCTTGGCGGGGGCAGGCCTGCGCACAGGGAGGGTGTTGGAGTAGACATCGCTAACCTGTCTCTGGGGGGCAGCCTGGGACTGGCCAGGCGCCTGGGTCTGAGGGGACGAAGGCATGACTTGGGTCACGGACATAGTCCCTCCATCCGTCCAATATTCCTCCCCGTGGGCTCCTGTTGTCCCATTGACCATGGACATACCATCAGGGCCCATCAGCCTCTGGAACACACATGCGATAAAGGAGTTTAACGAGTGTTATCATTAAAAAAAGCTTCTTAGCCTGTGCAAACTACAGTACTTTATGAAATATTGAATAAAGTTTTAGCGACCATCACTTATTTCCTGAACTCACCGCTGGGTGTCCGAGGCCGCTGCCCATGAACACAGCCAGCTCTGGGGGCACAGGGAGAGGCTGGGCCCCGGGGATTGGGTCTGAGATGACCAGATTTGACTTAGAGGTATGCAGGGGGCTGGTTCCCCCGAGGGCGGCAGAACACATCTGCTGGGCCAGCAGCATGGCCCTCTCCGGCAGCTTGTTAGGGTCTGAGCAAGCCTGTAGCCACACTGGGATCTTCTGGGTCAGAAGGTCTTTACCCTGAAGGGAGGAAGATGAGATAAGAGATACGAACAAAAAACAAGAAGAACTAGTAATACCGCCCGGGGGGTTGATCGTCTCAGCCGACAAAACAAGTTGTAGTTTACAACCACACGTGTTTCCAACAGAGTGACAGTGAAACAGTGGATGAGAAAACATTCAACCTTAAAAGAAAACAATAGCACATGTAGACATAGCTTTACTATTGTCTGAGGTGAGGATATAATACCAGAAAATGTCTTGAAGCATTTCTCTACAGGCCATGTAATTAATATATTGACCATCAAATTCTAATCAGTTAATCCTGGAGTCAAAGTTACTGTTGGTGTGCACAAACATAGGATAGGTAAGAGGACAAGAAGAGTGTTTTTACATGATATTACGATGCAACAGAAAAGTTGGCTTTTTGGTGCATAAAGTGATGACTTCACTTTCTTTAGGAGAACATAGTGAACTACCTTAGACAATGAAAGATTTAATCTGTAGTATGAGGAGTAGAGCAGCAATCTCAGAGCCCATCCGCTTCCATTTGACAACGATATCTTTGCTGGGAGGGACATCTATGTTTCAAGGCGTCCGTTTTAACCAGCGGAGAGCGATGAAGGATTTTAAGATAGGACTTCCCTATCCATGAGATGCCTTTCTTCATAGTCCCAACTAGCAACTGCATATAAGCAAAGATGGAGATCCAGTTGGAAACAGCCTGGAGGAGTGGGTTATTAACTGCACTTGCATGCACTCAACAGTCCAGGGTTTACCCCGCCTCTCGCCCAATGAGAGCTGGGATTGGCTCCAGCCCCCCGCAATCACAAACGAAAGAAAGCGGCATAGATAATGGATGGATAGACTTGCATGCACGCTTCCAATGAACTCTCTCTCCTTCTTCGTAGTACACTTCTGTTTTGATTTATTGTGTTGGTTTGGAAGAATGATACCAAGTGATGTTGCCACGCTCACAGATTCACCTTTTTTTAATGCAAAAAAACATTATGATAATATAAATAATCGAGCAGAAATGTGACCAGAGAAAAAGCGGATCAGACACCATCATTTCTTTGCTAAACATTCTTTTTCGTTGCTATTCTCCAATGAAACATTCGGTTCTCGAAGGTTTTCCTCTCTATGCATCCTTGACCTCTGCCCTCTGCGCAGCTATGATAACTTGCTGCGTGGGTGAGGCTGTGGGCCCCGGACAAACATACAACCAATCTGCCCACTTCAACATCTCACAGCCTGTGGACTCGACTGTTCTTTCTACGTACTATATGAGCAATTCAATGGAGGAAGACAAATTCATACATTTGTGTATAAACATACGTGTAGACCCTTACACATCTGCACACACATGCAAACACAGACTGCATGCAAGGTCCCTTTGTCTGCAGTCATTTGCAATTTTTGTTTTATTTCCCTCTCTCACACACACACACACACACACACACACACACACACACACACACACACACACACACACACACACACACACACACACACACACACACACACACACACACACACACACACACACACACACACACACACACACACACACACACACACACACACACACACACACACACACACACACACACACACACACACACACACACACACACACACACACACACACACACACACACAAATCTTGCACACTAACACACTAGGTACCCTCTGGGAGAGGGTTCTTCAGTTTGCTGAAGGTGAACTCTTCCCACGCACACCCCCATCCTGATTAATGACTAGACTCCATGTTGCAAAGGGAAGCTGCAGCACAGTCCACACACACACACACACACACACACACACCCCTCCCCCCACACACACACACTACCCAGGAGACTGATGTACTCTATTACCTGAGAATATCAAATTCATGGGTAATGGATAGGCATACATGTGTAACACATCAGACACACAAAGACGTAAACAAACATCAAGACCAAGCTAATAAATCGGGCATAATCCTGGTAAATAACACTCTATTGCCTTTATATTATTTAGGGACATTTCTTTCTATTTAAATGTTCTTTGCTTCAAATGTCAACAGCAAAGTGAGAATAACAAGCAGGTATTTTGAAATTCTCCAGTTACTGCTGTAAACCAGTACGTCAGTTTAGACTTTTGATTCAATCCATCTCTCTCTACATCTCTACCTTTTGACGCCTTTTCCAATTTATTGCTTTTATGCAGAGAGCGAGAAACGAGGCAGTTGGCCGGACGCTCAGAAGTGCAATGATGGATTACAGTCTCATGCACGCCTGTCAGCTGGGCATCGTCTACAGTCTTAATGAATTTTTAAAATGAAGAGGCCCCTATGAGCGGTCAAAGCTAATGCGACTTTGAATTATATATATATATATATCTCCTACTATCCTCTTTTGACTGAACAATGGTCTACAACAGTGAGATTCAAACAGAACACGACAGATGAGGATTAGTAGGGTAGAATCAACACCATAGCATAAAGAGAATACGTTATGGTTTATAAATCCCCCTAACGAGCTCTGCCGTCTTTTAGAACAATACTGAGAGATCAGAACAGAACAAGCCGCATTAAGTTGCTATTGAAAGAAAGTGCTTGATGATTGGACTAATTATTCTGACTAGAATATCAGATCTGCCTCTATAAGGGGTTTTAAAAAACATCCTTTTCTCTATCATGATGTGCAATAAAAATGAAGCCAAAGTTTGAACAGGTCGGCTTATTTCAAATGAAAAATGTACATGTAGTCCCTTCCTTCGTCAATGACTTTAGAGCTAGAGTCAGCAGCTTTTTCCTAAAAAAATGAAATACAGATAAAAAGATAATGCAGCTCAATCATCACTTATGGGCCTCCGTACATGTGTGGTGGTGACTGTCCCTGTCCTCTGCCTGATTTTTTGTGTTGTTTTGGTTGACTCGGGTTTCTGGGCACAGAGCTGGTGTATTTCCTCCAGCCCATGACAGCACACAGGTGAATTTTGGAGAGGATACTGGTCAGCCATCATATGTGGTTTAAACCAGCAAATATAGTGACGTAAGAGAAAATATAATCATAGTGAGGTGAAACTCTGAGGGGACAAAGATCGTTCCAAAACAAGGGTGAACCATTGGTTGGCCTTTACCAACACCAGCGGTTAGCTTGCGCTAGCTAGCTAGCTAACGTATCGGTTTATACATTACAACAAATAAGCCTATTTTCCGGTAGCTTGCAGTGTAGATACAAGCAGTACACACTACGTACTGCAGTACTGAAGAAGTGCACTTCTGGTGGCGATGAGCCCAGGAGGAGGGGCCCAGTTTGAATGTTGTGTTTACAAGCTAACTCTACTTTTAATGAGGCAGCGCTCCATTGGAAAAAAAAGTACGAAGAACATTGTTGTTGTGTTTTTCTCTGCACAGATCAGAGTTTAGCACATGGATTTAGATTTTGATGGAATACGTTTTAACTGATTTGCTATGTTACCGCCACATTACTGCAGCCATCAATTTCCTCTGATGTCAGGATAGAAAGCTCAAACTCTGATATGATGTCAGGTTTGCAAATCACATTAACATCGATAATTTGCCTCCCACTTGATTAGCAAAAGATTGGAGGTACAACATAGACTTACAATACTTTAAAAACAACACATTTTACCTTGTAAAACAGCTAACGCTTGCATTCAACTGCTTCCTTAGTAACATTAGTGTTTGATAGTGATAATGCATCTGGTTCTGCTGAAGGTTTAGGCCTTTTTAAAAGGATGTCTTTCTTGCTTCGTACTCGCTCATGGGGAATAACTATTGTTATGAGGTGAAAATATACAAATGAAAACTGATTAAACGATGCGATAGCAGAGGCATTAATAGATGCAGCTTCTGGGCTTGTGAGATGTGTCCATGAATTCTGAGATGATTGTTTCATAAATACAGATAAACAAAGCAGAAGTGAATGCAAAACTCTTTCGTACTATTTAAATAGTCTTTATAACAGCCTTCATAAAAGATGTTTCTGTGATTGTCTACATTGAGAATCTCTGTAATCGTATGTAAGGTAGAGCATTTTGGTATAAAAACCTGCCTTTTTTAAGTATCCTGGATCATAAATACAAGTCTGACATTGTGACAAATCAATCCATTTGAAGATGGAATCAGATTTCAAAAAGTTATGAAAATATTTGAACAGACATCCTGCCCTCAAAGACTGACATTAATTAGAATATGCGGCTACCCCTCTCCAAGAGGGCGACTGTGTTGACGTTGTGGCTCCTAAGAAGAGCAGAGACCAAGGTGGTACCTGCACATATGTTTCTATGGCTAAAGGTAATGTCAGCTTACTACGAGTACATTAAGCATGGAAGTGGTAAAGGCTAAAATAAGTGGTTATGTCTTTGCTGATGGTAGCCAGTTATCAAATATGTTGTTTTATCTTGAAATACAGCCAAATGTCCCCATGCTTTCCTGGTGATGTTATGGGCTTCTGCCAAACTTCGACCAGACCTCAAATACTTCATATCCTTCACCTTCTTGAAAGCAAATATTTTCAGCTATCTAGCGACACTTGGACTTACCTTGCCATGGTAGGCGCTGCTGTTCTTGGCCACGGCACACTGGCGGTCCACCAGGAAGCAGTACCTGCGACGCTCCTCAGACAAAGCTGTCTTGTATCCCTCAGCGATGAAGGTGTCCAGCTCAGTCTGCTTACTGCTGATGGTCTCCACAAACTGATGGGAAAACACAATGACAAATGGACTTATTTTAATAACTGACACACACACTCTAGTACGACATATTATCTCCAGATTTCTATATGAAATTCACAGAATGCTGGTGTTTTTTTGAACACATTCAAATATACAAACATACCAACACATTTGTGCAATTTAGACAGTGCTCTCTCTCTTTTGCTCCCAGCAGTTTTGGTTCAAGATGATTTTTTTTAAGGCACCATGCATCACATTGACACAATTGCATAAACCTTACTTCTTTAAGAGCAAACAGTTGTTATAGCAACTGTAAATGGTAAATGGACTTGAGCTTGTATAGCGCTTTTCTAGTCTTCTGACTACTCAAAGCGCTTTTACACTGCATGTCACACAAACCCATTCACACTGATGGCAGAGGTTGCTATGTAAAGTGACCATCAGAGGACACATCGGACGTGTGGCTTCAGGAGCTGGGGATCGAATTCCGTTTGAGAGACGACCAACTCTACCAACTGAGACACAGCCGCAAGCAATCACTGCACAGCTCCACTGGAACACTCAGTGGTTAAGTGCACCTTTGTGGTAAGAGTTCATCATACTCATAAGACAAGGCAAATACATCTGAAACAAGACATAACAGGTGTAGTAATGTGTGTTCATGAGGTACAGAAAAGGGGGGCTTGTAGCTTTAGCATTGTCACTTTGTCTCAGCATACGCGCTCTAAAATTAGGAAATGCCAGAGGGGAATGTTCCCACAGTTCCCTTATGACACATAAACACACACACTGGTCAGTAAGAGTAGTGAGAAGATACAGGGAGTCTTATTTTGAAGAGGAAGTAGCCTTCAGGGGACCGTTGTGAGTGTGTGCCTACATATTGTATTCACAACCAGCACTGTCTGCAGGTCAGAAGCGGAAAGTTTGAGATTCTGTACTCGTGAAGTAGGTCGACTTCATCCGGTTTCATGGCTTAAATACTGACACATCTGCTGATAAATACTGACCTAGATAAGAGAGTGTTATATTTACATCTAATGATTTGATCCAAACTGAACTTTTCTTTGGGGTAAAGGCTGGTTTGAGTTGTCTTCTTGATGTGTTTCATGTATTACGCATGTTTCAACACGTATGTCTCTGTTGGTACACAACTAAAGCTGGCTTGTGATTGGCTATTAACAAATGTACTTTATTTTCACTTTCTTTTTCTCAAATTCCCCTCTTTGCAATGCAATGCTGCACTCATAAATCTACAGAACTCCTGATAATTTCCCGAAGTTTTCAGTGAGACGCATGCATTTCTTGACATTTTCTGCTCTACATGGTGAAAACATTTCAAGACTGCGTTTAAGTGTAAGTGGATTATTGTGTTGTTTCTGTCCTTTCACTTTCCGCCAAATGAGAGGTGAAAAAAAAAGTCAGAATCCCTGTTGTTGTCAGAGCTGCTGTGTGACTAATAGTTCATCGAATTCAGTCCCAAAGCATCAGAGATTTTCTAAAGTTTCACAATTAATCCCACACAGACTAATGAAGTCTGTGAAGTTAGAGTTCCCGCCTTCAGCCAAATGGAAGTTCCTGTGGAGTGCAGATGCATTTCATTTAGCAACCACCAGAGCACACTACTTCCCCACTGCCGACAGCTAAAGGGTTAGTTCATGGGAAGTATGTGGGGGGGGGAACGTTTCAGGTTGGCTTAATGATAATGAACACAAACATTTTGAGTTACTGGCTTTTTGCATTAGCACTGGAAGAGCTCCAACAACACCATCAGAGATGAGGTGTCAAATCATGCAGGAGACAGGATGATGAGAGCATTTTCACCACAGAGCAGTCTGACATTATTCTGTTCTTTCTGTACATCTTGAACTCAAATTAAACTCTTGAAAACCGGCTCATTTTGTTGCTTTCGAGGCACACAGTGTTACATGAAATGGTTGAGAAAATCACCTCAAACAAGGGAGAGCATACTCCTCTTGTCAAATCCACATGGCCCAATTCTCCCAGCATTCAAAAGGTCACCAAAGTAACCCAAGACAATGAGCGCAGTGGGAAAAGCCTGGGCAAACATCAACCTCTATTATATCTGAGCGACCTCAGGTTACATCACAGCTGGAATGACTTGTTTTGCAAAGGTTACGAATATAAATGAAACCCGCTGCACGTCAATGCAGTTCTGACTGAACTTACGATGACTACAAATCCCCTCATGCACCAGCCCAAACCTGCATTTGATCTTCATGCACTTTTTTTGTTGTTGCACTGAACACTAATGGTAACAGTGATTATACGCAGTGGGAATGGAGAGATTTACTCCCTCCCAAAAGCTATGCATACAAGAGGATTCACAACAAAACCGTTTCGTTCCCCCTGTGGGGATTCTAAAGCATTGTCTCGGTCTGCTCTTCTCTTCCTTCTTCATGAGCACCCTTTGCAAGCAAACAAACTGTACTTTGACGCTCCCGGGCACAACAGAAAGCACCAACACATACAGTACCTGCTTGAATCTGCTGTGTTAGTATTTGTCAGTGTTTATCTGCTGCACTTGCACGTCAACATTATCTTTTCTTCCCGCATCTTTTTGGATCAGCAGCTCCAGTTTTGGAATCGTTTTTTTTTTTTTTTCTCTCAATTTTATGACTCCAAGCAGAAGAATCCCCTCAAGCTTATCTAACATCTTCTGGAGACATTCATTCTGAACTCTCTTCCACCATCTCTGCCCCGGCTCTTATTAAAACAGCCTACGTATATGCATTGCAAAAGGAGTTTATCTAGATGAAGCCCCCTCTCTACGATACCTTAAGACTACTCCATTGAACTACATAATGAGCTGATTAGCATTTTGGCAGAGGGAAGGAGGGGGGGGCTTCACCCAATGATGAGATGGCAAAATAAAAGTGTCTCTCTCTCTCTTAGTCTGTCTGTGTGTCTCTATCAGACAGAGGAGTGGGACGAAGAAAAGGAAGGGAGACAGAGATGGGGATCAATGGAATTCAACAGCCATCTGCGTCCACTGCCAGACTCCTCTCAGACATGCTTCACTTTTTAATGAAAAGGAGAGGAGATAAAATAAAGTTAGTGCTTCTCATCCGTTAAAGTAACACAGATGTGGTGGAGGAGGATGAGGACGGGGAGGAGGAGGAGGAGGGAATGTCGAGCTCGACTTGGAGACTTTGTGCTTGTACTTTCTGTTCTGCCTCTTATTGACCGTAGGAAGCCTTCTCCATCTGAAAAATCAAATCAAACACTCTGGGATGTCTGCAGCGGGTCACTTTCTAAGCCTCTCTAGATGGATGTTTGTCATTGTGAAGCACAGGTGTTGAAGAAGTGCAGGTCTCTCTCTCCCTCTCTCTCCCTCTCGTCTGTGTGTGTCGTTGCCCTCCCAGGGGGAACTCCGGCACAAACGAGTTGACTTTTCTCTCGCACGCCCACAGCCCTGATGTGATCAGTGAAAGTGAGCAGGCTGGAAATGAAAAAAGGGAGATTGATTTTCCTGCGTCCCTGCTTACCGACAGTACCGTTATGAGTCCAGAGCCTGATGAGTTCCCTTCTCTGTGCAGATGGGCCCAATTGATCCGTCATACCGACTCAGATCCACCTATTTAAACTGTTCCCTTGCTTTTGCTGGTTCTGCCTCCACACAAACTCCTAGAAACTGGCCGTAAAATAAAACCATCACGGTTCTCAAATGATGAAAGGAGGAAGAACCCCTGACTTTTTCTCTGTTGTCTCCATCATTACAAACTTTTAATTACAGAAATTAAGAAATCAAACTTTAAATTAGGCTAAGCCAAAAACTGTGAACCTTTTCTTTGGTACCTCTTCTGGGACAACGACTTGGATGCAATTTAAAAACTGCAAATGAGATGTTTTGTGTTAATTAAGCAGTATAGCATATTTTATTAGATAAGCTGTTTTTATTTTTAATGCCCCTGTGCCCTTTAGTTACCGCCCAAAACAACATTTATAAAGCTTTCATTTTGCAGCTCTTAACACTGCAAATATAGTCTAAGGAACATTTAAAAGCTTAATGAGCCCCAAATGAGGAACTAGATCTGTATTTTTAGTCTGAATGAAACTCCATAATACCAATATTTTTTTTGACAAAGCTTTGGTTGCAATTTGCAAACATAGACTGTAAATATTAATGGACGAAGCTTGAGTGTCGTCAGCCATCTGTTACGGCAGGGGGCTCCGGAGGCTCATCGGCAGTAGCTGCCATGCTGGAAATCATGTCTCAGCCTCACTTTCAGTCAACCTAACATCAGGCTGAGGGCTGCAGCTGAGGCGGGTTTTAAGCCTCTTGACAAACGGTTACATCGCGCCCACCTGTCAATCAGGTCAGCTAAGCGCATAACTATGGATAACATATACGATCATTAAATAAAAATGAAGCCGTTTAAAAAATATTTACCCCCCGTCCAGTGTGTGCCAGTGATGACAATAACTAATCAGACCTATATCGTTTTTTATACCAGGCTGTAAACATGTCAATTTATGCGGTAAAACTGCTTTTTTGGCTGAGGTGTGTACAGTATGTGACTTTAAGGGCTCTTGGAGCCAGCCTCAAGAGGACACTGCAGGATTTTGCACTTCCACATTGGCTTCATTTTCCAAGACCGGAGGTTGCTGCTTGGTTGCAAATTGCAGTCTAAAGCAGGGGTCCCCCAAAATAACAGCGCCTGAGAATGGGGACCCCCACTGCCTCTGAAAGTGGTTAAAGCATCTAACACTGTGCACAGCCACACGCACCAATAAGCTTATCTAAACACAACTGGCATTAGTACAACACAAAAGAACACTGCAGCCTGAAAATAATAATATTATTTCTGTGCGTCTGTGTGCATATTTATTTACAAAGACACCAACATTACTCCACTCTTGTGCAAAGTTGCATTTTATGGAATTTCTTACACATTACTTTAATTTCAACACAAATGTCAATCTGGTTTTATTTTTAATTGAACAACTTTTTTTGTAAATCATTTCACATGATGGGTAAAATTTGCAATTTTAAGTCATTTCAAAATTCGTATTCGTTTTTGGAAGGCATCTTGGGACCACCCTGTCAGTGTCTCATGGCGACCCACGGCTTTGGGAACCACTGGTCTACAGAAAATAACAGGCCTTACTAAAGGGCACCAAATATTCATCCAAATCTGCAAAAACATTTTGAAATGTAATTAATAATTAACTTAATGTTCTTTTTTATGCAAAGCTTTGCTGCAACTTGTGGTGTAAGGAACAAGAAAGGCCTCAAGGGCCTTGAATAGATATTTAAAAAGGCATGTTCATCCTCAATCAAATTCACAACTCAATATTTTTTCATTTCTGTGGGAAACTTTAGTTGATTTGTGTTGACAATTCCCTGCATTCCAGTTTCTGTTTACCAAATTATGCTCTATGATATATGGAAACCTAACAGACACCTAATAGTGCAGCACTTAAGGCCGTCAGACGAGGACGTGCTCCAACTCGCCATTCTCCACTCAGATTTACTGGCTTTGTGCACTGAAACACCCCTCCCATCCTAAGCCGTGCTCCATGCGAAAAAAAACAAAAAAAAAACGACACTGCTGCATTCATACACTGCCAGCTTTGAAGCCTCTTGAATGACACTTCATATGTGACGACTCCTCGTGGTATCCCTGACACAGCGGAACAAACTCCATGTGTCACAGCCGTCACATCAATCCAGCAGTGACAGAGAGGAAGAGACAGATGTTTGTGCGTATGTGTGACTGTTCAGGTGATTTTTTTTTCTGCAACCTGAGCTGGAAAAAAGGCATTGTTTTCATACCTAATGAACTCTACAGATACGTACAGCTTTAAGTATCGGTTGAATCCTGTTACTGGTCCAGTTATCAATTTGTTTCTGTTATGGTTCACAGCAAGACCAACAGCAGCTCAGCAATTACCCTGCAAGCCTTGACCTGTTTGATTTTCCTCTCCACACCCTGCAGGCCGCCTGACTTTCAGCTTCCACTGAAACCTTCGGGAAGGAACAGCAGGCGCACTATCGCCATTTTCTGCTGTGTCATTTTTTTCTTCTTCTCAGTTTGACAGTAGCACTTGCCGCAGGACTAACCTAATAAAGAGTCTGTAAAAAAAAAAAAAAAAAAAACACCACCGTGAAGGCCTACAACAGGGGTTTAATACAGAGATGGTGCTTCTGTGTGTACTTGGAAAAGAACACTGTCAGTGCTCCGCCTGTCATATCGAGTGAAGGTAAACTAAATGTGAAAGAAATCTAATTAAATGATGTCTAACACCATAAGTTAATTCAAGCTCATTATGTTACTTGAGCTGCTCCGTCTGAGGTTGCTCTGCTATGGAAACGATCGCACAAACAATGCCGCCCAACGCAAACACTGGCTTGTTCCCTCCGAGGATCCTGTGACTGCTTGTTTGACACACAAACATTATGACAGGTTGTAAATATCAGCCGTCACACTCCTGGTGACTTAAACTTAATAACAAGAATAGTTTCTCGTAAAAAAGTTACTGAATCAACTTTGTTTTCAGATTCCAAAAACTGGATATACTGCCCCCGAGTGTTCAAACTGACCTTTGTGTCAAATTCAAGTCTTAGAAACACAACATCCTCACACATCATAAATCATCCTTCTGCAGTTAAGACTCTTTAGCCGTGCCTTCTCCCAGTGGATCAAAACAGAACACACACACAGACTGAAATTAAATTCACTCTGTTACTTATGTGCAATAATATATCAACTTCAAACTTTGTGCAATTCGGTGCTGAACAGTTTGCACTGTGTGAAATGTATCTTGATTTTCTTTGAATGTTTATCCAACATACGCAACCGTAGCGATTCTGAAACAGTTTCTTTGTATGTTCAAGCGTGTGTGCACAGTGTGTTCTTTCCTTTTTTGACATCTTATTGCAGCTGTAAATACTGAAAATGTTCACGTTTTGAGATCGATAAAGGTTTATCTTAACATTTAGACATAGACTACTTTAAAGTACGCATCCATAATTAAAGGAGCAATATGTAACTCTGATCCCTAGCGTTTAAAATGGGTACTGCGGTCCAAATTCAAAACATTGGGGAAAGCTGTCTCCCCCTGCCAGCTCTTCCCAAGAGTTGGTTGCCATTTAACGGACACTGAAGCTTCGGTGATGAACTCATTATACATCCATGGTTCAGCTGCAGCTCTGCATTGGTCTTGAAACCTTTCTGCGCCCTCTCCTCTCTCATCCTAGTTTTACCACATTTTTTTAGGCGAACCAGTCCGCTTCCATCGCTGGAACACTTGTTGGTTTTTCGTTTGCCTGGCAAACCGAGGGGCGTCCAAAACGCCCGTGTGGGGGTGCCTTAAAACTGCCTACCTTCTCTGGTCAAAAAAAATACAGACCATTCTGGATTGGAATCGAAATATGGAAAGATGACATACTGGCTGCTTCATTGTTGTCAGAGAAGCCAGCACTTTAACACAGCATGTTTCCTAAATGTCTGATGATATAGTATAGTAAGGTCATTTTATGAATTAATTCAGTAGACACCTTACATATTGCTCCTGAATGCTGCTTTCAGCTTTTATTTCAAATGTCTGTGTTTGAGGTCCATCACTAGACATCATGTCTTCTCTCTTAATAAGGAGTCAGCTGTTTTTCTGGCCTACACACAAACTTTACTCACTCTGTCAAATTCCTTGATAAAAGCCATGTGCTGAGACGGTGGAGGAAGTTAATGTCCACTCCTCCAGTACATCAATCAGTGATGCTGACTTATTATCCTCCACACATGTGTCTATCCTCCTGCTGTGCGTATGTGTGTGTGTGTGTGTGTGTGTGTGTGTGTATGTTTGGCAAAGGCTCACACTTCATAATCAAACCTCTTCTATTTGCCTGCCCACTCAGGGCACCTCGTCGCCACTGCCTCCACCCCCATCCATCCTTCCTGTTTTGTGAGTTCTCTTTTACTTTATGAAAAAAAATGAAGTCATTATATCGCACCAAGACTCATCACACTCCAATCCAGTCACCCACATACACGAAGGCTCTGTTCAAACGAAGCAGTGCTCTGAAATGGCTTCAGACAAATAATTTAATGTCCCTTTTCTTTGGGTGTTTTGTCCTTTGTTCTTGTTTTACAGTACAACATCAGATGAAATGTAATTTGGCCTACTTTGATGGTTGTTCATTATGTTCATTTCCAGGAACTAGAAGTCATAGTACCAGGCTTTGTGCAAATTAAGTAGCTCAAATCTCACCTGCATCTCCTTCTCTCCGTACTTGGAGGGGTTCTTGCTGCCCTGGCTCTTCCTGCGCAGCTTCTTCAGTTCGCCCTGGCACTTCTCCAGACTCTCCCCTTTATTCTTGTTTTCCACCTGGTATTTCTTCAGGGCAGCCTACGTGGGGCGACAGGCAGAGCACAAACACAGAATTAGGACAACTAATGAAGACACCTAGGTGGGGGAAAGAGGCATGAAGGAAAGGCACAAACTCTTTTTTGAAAGTTTGTTCATGCTAATTAGTTACTTACAAACAACTAATTAATTCAAATATTTTCCAAACAGCATGAAAAATTACCTTGCACTAACATCAGACTTGCTTTAGACATGTTTTCACCAGGGCTGTTAAATGATTACATTAAATTAAATGATCTTCTGGTAGATCAGAGGTATGAAGATAGCTAAGAGGAACTTTAAAAAAAGTGAAAAGTTTGATGTCATGGTGGATATTGCTTTTGACACGTCAGCTGAGCTGTCTGGGAGTTGTTTACAGTGAAAGGGGACAGTGTGGTTCTTTTC
This sequence comes from Tautogolabrus adspersus, assembly GCA_020745685.1. Lineage (NCBI taxonomy): Eukaryota > Metazoa > Chordata > Actinopteri > Labriformes > Labridae > Tautogolabrus > Tautogolabrus adspersus. The sequence goes on from CM036553.1 coordinate 7,453,904, forward strand.
CATCACTGTGACTACAGGGAGACACTGTGGAGGTTTATCCACGGCGCACCCAAAGGCACGAAATGGCATGCGATTAATCACAATTAAAAATAATTAAAGCATTCATTCTGACGTTAATTAATCGTGATTAACTTCTTAATGCTGACAGCCTTAATTCTCACAAGTTTACCCTTTAAAAAGTAAAAGTCTTATATGATACAAGTTCTGGTTCAAAATCAAGACCTTATATAACCAGAGTATTGTATCTATTCATCAATTTCTTGTATATTTATTTAGGTACACACTTTCCACAACTTTAATGCCATTACAAGTAAACTGCAAAAATCTCTAAACGTGTGCTTTTTTCTCTCTCTAGTTTTTAGCATTTCAGCATTCAAACACGGCATCTAGCTTTTTGTAAAAACTAGGGCCCGACCGATATTGAATTTTTGGGGCCGATACCGATATTGATATTAGGGAGAAAAAAACACCCGATGCCGATATATTGGCCGATATCTTTCTTAGATCTATCTTCAATCCGTAGAGATAGATATACTGTAGACATTTATTGTGTTGATCCCTCAAATGCAGTTATCAAACACAACTGCAAAGTAACTGTGCATGTAAGTGCATCGCCACTTTACACTCTGGGGAGTGATAATGCTTGTTGTATCCATACAGCACACTTTTGTGGTGACAGCCAGAAATATAAATACTAGTTTAATACAACAATACTCAACCTAAATGCTGTTTCACTGGGTGAATAAATCTACAAATATCGGCGCAAATCTGCAATAAAATTAGCAAAAACTGATAGTCACTTCTGGACGATTAATCGGTCGGGCTCCACTATAAACACTGAAAATTCTCTACTTTATATAATGCTTTTTTGTGCCATTTTCAAATAAATATGTGGTTTCAATATTTTGCAAATCATCACATAAAAAAAAGAGCTTCATTTAACTGTTATCATCCAAAAAAGAATTTCAAACCTAATTTATTTCAACCACTTTTTTGCAGCCAGCAGATGCAGGCTGGGATTGATTGGAGAACATCTCATTGGTGCGTTTGAGGACAAATCTGACATCTGAGAGCAACGTTTTGTAAGCCTAATTAAAGCGAAAAGAAAATCTAATAATTCTTTGCAATTCTTGCTCTGATTATTTGTCTTCCAGGTTTGATTCTGCAACAACACATCTGTTTAACTGTGTCTTCTAAAACATGATTTCTAATCTTGAGAAGAGATGTTCCTAATATTGTGAAAAGAAAATGGTTACATGCAAAATTTTAACTAATGCATGCTTATGTAGAACAAGCAGAGCGCCCTTCCCTAGTGCCTTCACTGCCAGATTTGATCTATTTATTCATTTAATTTAGTCTTTTAATTATTTATTTCTCAAGAGCAACAACTTTGTTTCCGGATTGTACCAGCTCTGTTGCTATAGTAACCGTGTCCGGTGTGACAAAGCTCGTGTGGTTTCAGTATGAGGCTAAATTGGCAACAGAGCTCCTTCATGAGGGTTCACCACCCACATTTGCAGAAGACGACAAGGTTGCAGGTATCCTTTAGGTGCTGTTTAGCTGTGTAAAAAAAAAAGAAAAAGAGGCTGGAAAGAAGAGGCTGTTTGTTGTCACTGGAAGACGAGCAGGATGACACATGCTGTGTTTGGATTTCATAACAGAGATGAGTGGTGTTACAGTAATTTTGTGGGTCTGAGCTGGACTGGAAACAACTATAACCACACATCAATCACATGCTGGAATCTTACTTTGAAAGCGTATCCACTGTTGATTCATTTTCAAAGTCAAGAGCGTCTCTGAAATATATACTGGTCTGATAAGTTTCCACACAAAATGAAACAAAACATGCCTCTGCACTGATATCTTTGAAACTCAACAACAATAAATGACTCATCCTTCAACTCCCGCCTTGTCTTTGAGGTATAGCAAGTCGAACCGATATGGGCTGCTTCGTTACCAATATCTACAATTTAACTCCCTCCGTTTTCCGCAGAGCCTCCCCAGAGGAAAGTCCCCGGCGCATCGATCATACAGCGGAACGATTGTTATGTATTGTGAAAAGTTTGGCTTTGGTTTGCGAGGTCACATTGTGTAAACAAGATAATATCTCTGGCATGTGCCTCACTGAGCTGGATTGTTCCTCCTAATTAAGAAAGCAAAAGCTTGTTGTTGCCAGTGCACAAATCTCAGTCCCCGGCTACTGCTGCAGACAGATAATTCACGCGATTAAATCTGATTGATTGATCTGATTTAAAACTGAGAGGACATCAGATGAACTTTGGAATACTTGGATAGTCCCACCATGGACACAAACGCTCCTATTAATCACTAATCTCTTCTGTTGGCTGTCAATGTATTTCACAGGGAGGGGGCAAAAATAACCACAATTAGGCACAAATGCTCAAGGTAAGAGTACTGAATCGACTTCTTTACTAAATAAAAAAAAAGACTCTGAAATCTACTTACCTGTAGATCAAAAAAGTATCCTTTAGCTCTCTACTGGCTTTTTCTAAACACTAAAAGAACGTCATGGCAAGTTTGGTAGAAAACTAGAATCATTATTACTTAAAAAGATGTTTCTATATGTCCTCTTGTCTGTACATCCTCATGGTACGCCTGATGTGCGTGGTTTAAGAGCCACTCAGAAATGTACAGTATATACACTCTTTGTCATGTTTCCGTGATTCTCGAACGTAAAAGTTAGCTAGGAAGTCGCTGAAAGCTAACGTTAGCCTTGTCCTGAAAGAAGCTAATTGGTTCAAAAATAGTTTTTTTTAAACTAGAAATGTGGCCTGGTGTCTCTCTGGATTTTAAGTATTCATCATCTTTGTAGTTTATGATCAATCAGACATCTGTGAAACGATCTCAATTTGTTACATTTCAGATGTTTAGGACGTACAAACTGGAACAAAGATGCTAGACATGGTGACAACAATTGAGCTCCCCCCGAGCATGACGTCTCAGAAAAATGCCCCCCCCTGTCATTAAAGTCTATTATGCTTGTTATATTCCCATGACTACATACCATTTAGGTTTAAATCCATCTTGTTGTTGGGAAAGCAGCACATAATGATGAGAAATTAATTTAATCTACTAATCCCCTTTAATGCATTGCAGCTAAAGTATCGAGCCTGTTTTCTCAAGCTCTGTTCAAGTTTAGCAATCAAGTCTGTGTACCTTGTTTATTCCTACCTCTGAATGTTCATGCCAGAACTCTGACCTCTGTGTAATAAACGAACAGTTGTAAAACCCCGGGGAACCCATTACATCAGACAAGAGACGGAGAGAGATGCAGAGACACACACACACGCACAGCTTGGAACGGCGCACACACGCACACATGCATAGTTCAAGTCTTAGAACATAGCGAGCACCCCTTTGAGTCTTTTTGAACAAAGATACAATTTCAGATGATTAATTCACAAAATCTGCAGCAAAATGGCTGCTATTATCACTGCAGCGGATCTGAAGGGAACTCATTAAATGTAATAGATGTTAAAAACCTCAGAGATACGTCGACAGCAGGGAAATGTCGGAAATGTTTTATGTATCTTCATTTATGCCCGTAGCATTACATTTCCAAATCTGTATCTATATCAGCTTGAAGAGGAAACACACTTAGAAGATGTGTACAGATTTGTCTTTTAGACCTGCCATGACAACATCTGATTCTACTGATAAATCCCCTCTGTTTAATCTAGAGCCAAAGTTGTCTTTTTAATTTTAATGGGAATATTGCATTCAGGGTGCATGCGTGTGTGTGTCTGATTCAGTAACTGTGAGCCACAGTAGCTTGTATCTTGTTCTCAACAACATTATAACACAATAATGGGAACGTTATCCCATCCCCCAAATCGACGCACAGCAGTGCTGCTCTACACTCAGCTTGCAGCCCACTCATTCTAAAGATATCACATGTAGACCAGCTCCACAGTGCTTACACACACTTACACGCACACTTACACGCACACGCACAAACACTTCGAGAGGGTTTTATCGTAATCAGTTTCCCCCCTTGACGGGTGAGTAGACATGAAATGTTATTTCAAAGCGGTTCTTTTTCCACAGTCACATTCTCTAATTGTCTCAGAGAAAGACTTTGATCCAGACGTTGAGACACATCTTCACCTCCATCTCTGTTATGTAACAGCTGATGCACCGTAATAAAAAAAAACACTACAAAGAGACAAAAAGTGGTGTGTGTGTTTATTGGACTGAGGCTGTCCTTGGGCTTAGGGGAGAAAGAGCCAATCAGATACTCACAGTCAGATAACGGGCATCCAGCTCCACCTTCTTCTCCAGCTCGGAGAGCAGCTCATTGTGGAACGATTTCAACTGAGGAGGAAGCATGGACACATATAGAGAAAACATGAACAAGAGTTATTGCACACAATCCATAATGGATGCTTAGTACGGCTTTTTAAGTCACAGATTTCCACATTCATTCGTCGTATTCAATTGACCAATGATGTGTTATCTTCATTTACGCAGTTACTGAATAAATGTTTTACCAACAAATTCCTGGCACGTGAAGCCCCTCTCAGCTTGCTAATCACTGTCACAGATTCAGTGCAATAATATGACACAATAATCAGTCACTCGGTTGTAAATGTGATGTGTCTAAGGAAGAGAATACCAGAATAAAAGAATCAATCTGCACTTTGCTGAGATTTACTTTTATATACTAACTGCTGATAATAGGATTTTAACTGCCTAAAATATAACAGACTTTCTATTGTTTTCCTAAACAGCTTTGTTTCCCCCCCTTTGGTTGGAGATTTTCAACCTGGAGTAATCAATTAAAGGTTAACATTACATGGCTTGACAGTCTGGTACTCATAGCTGTATGTACAAAGTTAAAAGGTCACATATAATGCAGAATACCATATTTTTCTAACACTAATATGTGTCTTTAGCCTGTCTTACAACCCTCCTATTATGAGAAAAGTGCATCCTCTCTGTGTTCTGCCTGGGGGCAAGTGTCACCCACCCCTTTCCCCAGGTGGGTGACACTCCCCCCCGCTTGGTGTTTGTTCTGCCCTGTGAGTCTGCCTTCTCACCGTTAAACACTAGAGCATGGTGCAAGAATGCCCGGGCCACATCCACTTTTAGAGAGGGGTCAGCTCATTCGCATTTAAAGCTACAGACACAGAAACAGCCTGTTCTGAGCAGGGCTGTATAGAGGGGTTTATAGGCATGATCAAATACAGGATCGGTGTGGATTTTTAGCAAGAAACTTCTCAGACATGTTTTGGGGGGAGCTCTGAGACCTATTTAAACTGGTTGAAAAGGACTATAATATGTGACCTTTAATGCAACCACTACAATATGTATTTGAACATGTTTAATAAGCATCATCCCAGCAAGCTCAAAAAGGATGTATTGTACTTTAAATAATCTGAGATGGAGAAATTTATCTTTTGAATGAGCTTATTCAGCTCAAAGTGGTTTGAGTGTTTTTTTGCAGAGAGAGAACTTTGAATACTGCTCCAGATTTCTAAGATTAAACTCATGCTGAGTCGCTAACACTGAAAGGATCAGCATACAGAACAGAAGGGATTACATGGGCAGTGAGTATAGGAGAAGGATTGATAAGACTTAAACAACTACACAAGGACAGCCGGCTCTAGTTACCATCCACTCTATTGGACTCGCACTTAAACTTAACACTGGCGCTGCTGGATAACTTGTCACACAAGCACATTACCTAGAATTCTTTACAACTCAATTAACTCCTGCGTCACCTTCCGCGTTGGCAGTTTGGATTTATACGAGCTCAGCAGGTCTGTTCGTTCAATAGGAGACCATGTTCATTTAATTATAGTGGATTCCTTTCACTGCCCACAGAGGCTCCGCAGCTAACCGACAGATCTGTGTCAAATTTGTTGTGGAGCGTCAAGTAACACAGACACAAATTAAAATGTGCTATTGTTCTACATGTTACTGACGATGACTGCTCTGTACTATCATAGTTTCACCATACATTTCTATACTACAATCAGGACAGTGATGACTTTAACAACTACCTCTGCAAACTTATTACCTCTTTAACTATTGCGTATTTATCATTTATACTATTTTATGATACTTACAAGAGTTGTTTCAATCAGTGTTGTGAAAATAATAATACTGTTTCCTATATTAATAATAGGCTGTACATACACTAGCATAAAACCTACAGCGCTAACTCAGTTAGTTGTTTCTTCCTCTCTATATCCTTGTTTGTGTTGTACTGACTCTCTGGTGTTCGTTGGTTTGGATAACAGTGTCTGCTAAATGAATTGTAGAATAGTGGGACTGTAGAATTGAAAAGCTCCTGTGAAACGCTTATGGATTTTGATGATTTTTGGCGCCCCCTGTGGTCAAAGCGGTACCTCTGATCTCTTTTTGTCCAACACATGAATTAGTAGTTGTTTTTTTTTCTAATCAAAGAGTCTCCCCCTGCTTTATTTAGACAGTTAAAGCAACAGTTTGTAGGAATTTGGTTCGGTGGGATGTGTGCTTTGGTGCCCACTGTAAGTCTCTGAGTGCAACTGCACTGTTGTTAAACACACTGTGCTGTTACCTCCCCCTCGTAGACAACGTGCATTTGTTAACAACACAAGGGCGGCGAAGTCGGCTAAGACATTTTGAGAAGCCAAAGAACCATTTCAACAGACAAGGTTCAATAATCTAACTGGATTTAGCACAAATATGAATCTACTAGTGTCTTCAGCCAGATGTTTGCAAACTGTTTGCATGTTAAGTATGTGGATGTGTATTCCATTGTTGCCAGGATGACTGGCTATTACTTAGCTGAAAGTTGGTGTGTGAACATGCAGAAAAGCTGTATTCACTTATCGCTAAAGGTGCTAAAAGAGGACAACCTGGTGCTCTGTTGAAATGGGACAGCCGCCATTCTACCTATTTTAAGTTGTTGTGCTTTTAGATAGACCTTGAAACTACTATTTACAGTAGGGTGAAACAGTTATCTGTTGATTCGAATGCATTGTTCATCGAGAATCTTTGCATGGAATTAGTAAAGGAAAGTCTGTTTCGTACGCTCACTTTGTCTGACACCTACCCCCCACCAGCAGCTCCAGGCATTAGAAATAACTCTACTGAAATAGCCAACCTTCTCAAATATGATCTCATTTGTCTCTGTAGGTCATTAAGAGGCAACAATATTAATATCAGTGTGTTTAATAAACAGCAAAAATTCCTCACAGGAGCTTTAATATTTAAGTCATTTCTGTTTGACACCCACCAACGCTTTGTGATATCTGTGATTTATTTTCTATTTATGTCTAATCTATATTTGTTTTGTTGTTTTCTTCGTCAATTGTGTTTTAATCAATCATTTTCTTTTTGCATAACCTTGTCATGTTTTATGTTTTTGATTTTACTTTCTGGTAAAATAAAAAAAATAAAGTAATATATTACAAAACAATGATAAAATGTGATATTGGTGCAATAACTTATTGCCTTGTCTAAACTAATAACGCTGAAATATTACAATTGTCCCCGTTTTTTTTACAGCACTGTAAAGTTGAACCACACAGCAAAAAACAACAACCGTGAGCTCAGAATACCAACCATCTCCTCTAGCTGCACTTGGATCTGTCTGTGGACCTCAGCCATCTGGAACAGCACATCCCCTGCACAGAGAGAGAGGGAGAAGTGCATGAACAACACTCAACAGCACAATCGGTCCTATAGCAAAGAGAAACAGAGAGGGGAGAGAAGGTAGGGGGAGCTGAGATTAAAAGGAGGAAACAACAGAGAAACAGAGACCCCCTCCCCCCCCCCCCCCCCAGCGTGCAGAAGCTCATGCACAAGACACAAACATACAGGACAAGTGACTTATAAGTAGGACAACGAAGAACATGATGAAAGTTTCCTTTTTGGTACAAGATAACAGAAAAAAACAGAAGGAGTGAAACAATGATGACAAGCACGAAAAAATGGAGGAGACAAAATGCTTTAAATTATTTTTCTTCAGGCGTGTAAGTTTATGTCTCGTGGAGATCAAGCATACTGCCTTTCTTTGGTGAACCTAAATAAAGGCAATATATTTATATATATAGAACGGAAAAAAACATACATCTAAAACAAAAGTTAAAGTCTTCACACAAAAAGGACAAAAAAGATAGGGAGATAAGGTCATGCATCTAGTGAGAGTGTTTTATATTTTCATATATACCTACAGGCTGCCTCTTCTGAATGTGCAGTGCATTGTCAAGAAAAGGAACACAAAGAGCTACGTTGAGCGAAGGACACAAATACATAGAAAGACCTGGTGGAAAGACAAGTGTCAGAGCTGCATGTACAGAAAAATGAGACACACATACATTCATTTTCATGACCAAATGGTCCAAAGCCCCTGAGCTTTATGTGTGCCACATATTACTCATTTAACAATTGCCTCGTGAAAACAAAGGATCAGCTTGTATCAAATATAGCTTGTATCGACTTTACTTTTGTAACTCAGGCGAGATACTCCCATTGAATGTATATAAATTACTATTTTTAATGCAGGAGGAAGTACTTCTGGACATTTGTGATAGAGTACGAGATGCACACTTTAGCAGAGTTTGTCCGAATGTTCCTTCTAACTCCGCACATCTCCTGCTGCTCCCTCTTCTAAAGCTAACCTGTAAGTGAGAGTATATGAGAGTGTTTACACCTCACCTCAGTGAAATATAAGAGCTTAGGAAAAAGTGGTTTCAGTACAAACTTTTCAGCAAAAGGGGCTTTGGAGTGGTCTCCGTCTCAGCAGACAGCACGTACATCGCAAATTGCTACAGACAGATGACACTGAAGAGGCCGTGAAGGAGCGGTTTTTAATACTCCCAAAAAAAATAAAAAAAAGGGGACATTAAAGCAGTGAAGCAGGAGTATAAAAGCAAGAAATGCAATGTGTAATTATTTTTCCGGAAAACATTTTTAAAGAGCTGATTGAAAGGTTACAAAGTTCGAAACTCTTTTCTTTCATGTATTTACTGCAGCATGCTGAAGACGCAGATAGGGCTTTCACACTTGCAGAAAAGTCCTGAAAAACTCCGGAGAAGCTGTATGTGTGAACGCAAACAGCCACCTTTTTCACCCGGAGTTTCTCCTGCCTACGATCTCCGTGAACGTAACTAAACGTCTGCATTACGTTTTCTGTTCGTCAGTATGTTGTTCACCGCTCTTATGTTGACATTGTGATTCCGCCAAACTACATGAAGCATTGATAAAAAGGCAAACATTCTCATTATAGCATCCTAAAGTGGACTGTGCTGCTTCTCTTGCGTATTTTTTTACAGACGTGACGTAGCTGGTCGACTCTGATTGGCAATAGTGTCATGAGTTTGGATTTTTTAAAGTGAAATTCCATTCCATTCTTTTATTGAAATATTTGAAAAATATTACAATGTTATTGTGCCACATAATGTTATTAGTTGATTTTTATTTCTATCCCATTTTCACTCCCTCTTCACTCCAAGCTTCCACGATCCCCCTCTGGCCCCCTGGAAACCCACCGGGAATTTGGACCCCCATTAAAAAGATAACAACACTGTTTTATATCACACTCTAATGCTGTTGGAAGCAGGGACACTTTGTATTTATTATTTGGCCAAAGCATTGTTGACCCATTATTAGCCAATGAAATGTATGTCGGTCCTGTATACTGTATATCAGCAGCATTTGCATATGATACACACTTTAGTCAAAAATATCAGTTTCGATAAATTTGAGCCTAACATCATTTGTTCCTATAAAGCACACCGTGTGTTCTTTGTTTGAAATATTATGGCAAACATTTGTCATCAGTGTGGATGTTTCAGTCTGACAGGATGAAAACACGATGGCCACACGTGTTCTTTTAGGGTTTGAGAGAGCGATGCAGTTTTTAAATCTTCCATCTATACTCAAAGCGCAAAATAATCCATGTGGCATCATGTGGTGTTAGCAGATAACGACTCTTTACTGAAGAACAGAAATCTGAATGATTGTATAATTAAATGAAAAATCCTCCAATCGGAACAAATGATGAATGTTTACTATGCGCTTTACTATGTTGTCATTCATTTTCTGTTTAATAACTGGCCTATACTTACTGTGCAGCTGCCAATAGGAGTGAGTGGTTAACCAATGCATTTATACAGCAGATAGTTAAATCTGTTTACAGCTACATCATACTGGTGTTATGAACCATATATCAAAGGTTTATGTGCTGCTATCAAAAACATGTAAAAGGAGAAAATAGTACCTCAACAATAAACTACTCTCAGTCTGTATTTTCTGTTTTGTTTGTGTTGTTCTGATGTTTGTATGTTTTCATTGTCTGTAAAGCACACTGGCTTTAGGTTTGTACAAAAGGTCCTAACAAGTAAAACTGAAATGAATCACAACCACTCACAAATTCTTTTTCAAACACCTCCTCCTGACCTGCTCCTCACCACAAACATAATCAAAATAGTGGAAGAAACAAATCAAAGAGTAGAAGACGATTTTTTTTGTTCTTTTACATTCTGCAGTCAGTCAGTGCTCCTAAAAAAACTCCTGCTGTATACCCATGACACTCAGGTCTTTTGTGCTGTGGTGCAACCTGCCCGCTAATGGTGTGTCTCACAGGATCCGAGAAGTTGGCCAAAGCGTCCTGTCAGTTCCCAGCAGGCCTGCTAAGCTGCTTACAGATACTCATCCCTGATCACAGCTCGTCAGGCTTAGAAACCCTGGCATTCTGTTGGCCGCTTCCACTAGCTGGATCAATTAACAAATGAGCAGCCATCAGTGTACCGTGGACTCTCTCTCACACACACAGACACACACATCATCTGGCAGTAGGACAGGGGGTTTGTACGAAGCCAGAGAGGTAAAGAATGAATGAAACTGCGCCGCTCTCATCTTGTCATCTGCAGTTTCATTACTGCACAATGGACGATGCCAAAGCGTACAGAGAGAGAAAAAAAATAAATCACACTTCGGAGATGCAAATAGTTACCATGGCAACTTCATATCATATCACACAACAACAGTAACAGAAAATTGGACTGCAGTCTTCAGGGGCAGCTCACGGCGGGGATTCAATCAAAAATCAATAAAGAGGCATAATGTGGAGAATTTTGAATGTGTTTGTGCAACGTTATTGTTTCGAACAGGAGATCTCTGGCAGCTGGCATAACACAACCTGTGAGGTTTAGTGGAGGAGCTGTCAGTCTGACGAGGATATCCGCATACCAGCTAAAAGTGACATGACAGACGGGTCGATACCCACAGTGACACGCAAAGCCTCTGACATGCAGCCGTACACATGTGCACGCTCTTAAGCCTATACTGTAAGACTTGTTGTTACCAATATGACCAAGATGGCTTTAGCCCCGCCTGTTTCCCTGACTGACAGAAAACAATAGCTCCTTTGTAAAGAGGTGAGCTCAGGCTGATCTGCACCTGCAGCTCTGCAACAACAAGCAGGCACATGCCTGCCAACTTAAAGTACTGAGTCAGAGATATGGACACAGCACTATGGATGCATACGAACACACTGTCCCCCTGAAGTATGACATCAGCTCGTGTAGATTTATTGACTGCTTGTGTAACAGAAGCCATGATACACCCACACAGGTAGAGAGAAGAAGATGAAAAAAAAACACTGAATAACAGAATGTGGGCTACGGAGCAGGGAAAAAAAAGTGAGAGTTTGCAATATTAAACAGAAAGAACAAGAGAGACAGAGATGGAGGGAGGGAATGGAGGTGGATGGAGAGACACTGAATCACTGGTGAAGGTCAAGCTGGATTCACTACGGGTTGTCATGGTAGCAGGATAATGCTAGGGTCGTTGCTATGGGAGAAGTTGCAAGATGAGGGTGCAGCGGCTGCAAAGTGTGGTGTTATGAAACACTGTTCAAAAAGATCTCCACCCATTAGCATACACACTTCCCTGGGGAGGAAAGTGGAGTACTCCTCACCTGGGGGAGGGGGGGGGGGGGAGTCTGTGTACAGTGTGTGTATGTGCACGATGTGACAGTGTGTGTGACTTAACAGTACAGGGATGTTAATACCTGCCTAGCATGCTAAGTCACAAGATAAAAAAAACAAGTGGGCAAGCGTAATAATGGGGTTGCTGGATAATGTGCTAGACGTAGATAATAGCTGAGAGTCTGGGTGGCCGTGTGTTTATGTGTGTGTGTTTTATTTGTGCATTTGTGTGCACATGAGAGTACACTCCCTTTAATCTGGAAGTTAAGGAGGCCTCATGCTTGTTACTATCTCTCTCTCACACACATCTTCTCATTTTTTAAACTGGATGATGGACTTGGATTGAACTGTTCTCCCACTTTTCCCATTTCCTCTCGCAGGAGACAACTATTGACACACATATATATTTTACATGTTACCAAAATTAGGAGTTATGTCATCACAGCTGTTCAACCTACTAGCCCAATATAAGTTTGTCCATTAACTAACGGTGTCATCCATTTAGGCCATAATGAAGACTTTAAAGGAGAGATGGAAGCAAAGTGGGGCAGGGTACCCTACAGTGGAAAATAATCTACCCTAAGAAGTCTCAGGTAGCTTGTCCCGCATTGTCTACTGGATAAGAGGTTATGTAGCAAATCCAACCATCTGGTATCAGTGAGCCAAAATCCTGGCCTCTTTTTAAGCCGCTGCTCCAAAAAGCCTCAACAACACAACTTGTTTTATAACAGCAAGGAGATGCAACTGTAGTTCAACTTGGATACTCTACAATATATGAAGTTGTGGTTCTGCAAACCTTAACCATTGAAAGGCCCTAAAATGACATTATACAACAGTTAGGTTAGACCAAGTAATTCGATTGGACAGGAGGCATGACATGAACCCTGATATAGAGTGCAACATGATTTGGGACATTAACAATGTGTGTCATTCCGCTTCAGGTGTTCTGAATACTGTTCATGGATGTTACATAACTAACCTAGCAGCAAACAGTCATTGGATAGATTGTAGCAAATGCTGAACTGCAAAGATGCACATACTTCCTGGTCCAATAGGTCCAATAGATTGAGGTTGGTCGGTTTACAGTAAAAAAACAAAACAAAACAAAAAACAAGAAGAAGAGATTATTAAAATAAAATAAAAACTTAAGGCTACGAACAAAGTCGAAGATGTCACATGAAATAAACAGAGAACAGAGCACGGTTTGAATGTTGTGTTTAAAGGTGTAATGTATAGAATTTCAACACTAAAATATCTAAATGAATGGAGAAAAGAAATGGACTAAACCTATGTTATATATTTATTTTGTTGAGTACTTATTAGCTCAAGTATTTCCCCCGCAGGTCACACCTACTCATTCACACACTGATGGTGGAGGCTGCTGTGTAGAGAAACCATCAGAAGTAACTAATCCCATTCGTACACAAGCTTACGCCACTGACGAAGCAGCAGGGTTAAGTGTCTCGCCAAAGGACACATCGGACACATTGCTGCAGGAGCTGGGGATCGAACCCCCAACCTTCCGGTTGAGAGACGACCGACTCTACAGACTGAGTCACAGCCGCCCTCAGTCGTAACGCCCCGTCTCTTGTCCTGGCGGCCGCCATGACAGACACTACATGTTTATTGTTGCCGAAAGTTACGTCAAAGCTTCTGCTACATGCGCTGGTGGCGCAGTGGTTAGTGCGCGCGTTCCATATATGGACGCTATAGTCCTCAACGCGGTCGACCCAGGTTCGAATCCAACCTGTGGCTCCTTTCCCGCATGTCAATCCCCACTTTCTCTCCCTGATTTCCGTCTCTATCCACTGTCCTATCTCTCCAATAAAGGCACAAAAAGCCCAAAAAATAAAAATCTAAAGCTTCTGCTACTTAAGGAAGTGTTACTGAAAGCTGCTGTACTGTTGCCTTATGTGCTGCTGTGATACAAACGTCATGTAAGGTATTCTTGGGTACGTCCTCTGTAAATGGACTCTCATCCTCGGGTCTGTTTCACTCGTTCGTCTCGACTTTGGTCAACTCGGAGTTCGTTTTCATCGGGGCAGAAGATGGCGTAGCAGAGACAATCACTCCCATGATTCCACGGCAGCCACGACGTTATTGTTTTGATTGAGAGCCCTCTGGTGAAATATTTGACATACTGTGTGTTTAAAGGCCTGCTGAAGTCAACAAAGTGACAGTGACAGAGGGGCAGAACACAGAGGGGCAGACAGGGACAGACAGAGGGGCAGAAAACCTCAATCAGTGAGGGGATTGATGCGGCCTCGCTCACTTTTTTCTCACTTCATGATCAATAGAAATGTTCACTCTAATGCGAGTTTAAACTGCTCAGTAGAATGCTTTTAAGAAAATGTTAAAGTTGCTTAGGTCATAAAAAGTATCATTGTGTCAACATAACATTTACGAGAACAAAACGTTTAACATCCAAAAGGAAATATAAACTTGCCATGTATCCCTCACATTGTGACCCTGGATAGAAACAAGATTCCACTATTACAGTAAAGAGATAATAACTGAACAGAATTCTGCAGAAAGCTGCAAAAGCAGTGGTAGGCCTTAACTTAAACTCTCATAAGAGAGTGAAAGTAGGTCCCCAGAGAGACACCTTGATTACTGCGGCACAAAAACTCCCTTTTGATAACGTATCTGCTTTTCCTCGTCGCTGAAAGCATACATGATGAATCAAACTCGACAGAAACATGGAGGGACTGTGGAGGCAGGAAAAACTCAAATCACGATATTACAAGTTAAAGAAGAAGGGTGAAAAAGGTCAGGAATGGCAATTTGTTTTGTGCTAAAGAATCTCTAAAAGTTCGGGGTTGTTTTTGCCTCTCTGCTATTAGCGACAAAGTCTTCTCAGAATCACAGCATGGAGGTTCAAAGTGAAGAAAGCTCAACATTAAAGAGGAGCAGACTTTCTTCCAGGGCAAATTAGGCAGACTGCGTGAGCAACAGCTATAGGGAGGAAAAAAGGCAAAGTGATGGAGAAAAAAAAAACTTGAGAATGCACTAATAACGAGTGATACCTCCATGCAGCAGAAGAAAAAACCCCACCATTTTAAGCCTTAGAGATAGCTCAGTTTCTCAACAAGCTGTCTAGCAGAGGCATTTGCACTTGAGTGTAGGCAGGCAGAAAAGCTGCAGAGTCATGCAGCTACCTGTTGAGGTATGGAGATTCAAGGGAGGGGCTGATTGAAAACCAAACAGAGCGCTTTGACTGTGTGAGCCGGTTACTTGATCCTGGGGGTCAAAAGAGGTCTCCACACATGATGCATTCAAGTTCATCCGGAGTTTAGGTCTGCTGCACACACATATCTTTTGAGAGCAATGGGCAAAAAACAGCCTCATATGACTCATACTAGAAAATAAAAGCAACTCCATAACCAAATCTCACTCCTCCAAAGTAATTCAGAGGCTCTTGTTTAATCATGACAGGCAACATTTGCAAAAAGCAGATTTGCATACAACACAATTAAATCTCCTCAAAAAATGTGACTTACTGGTTTGCTCACACCATCGCATTAGCATGGCGCTGACTGTGCTGTGTTGTTGCATGCCAGCCTAACCTTTGCAGAATGTAAATGCATCAATTATTCTTACAAGTGCGTCCTGGAGTGTTGAGTGTGCGTGCTGATCTACAGAAAACAAAGAGAGAGTGCAATTTTGTCCGTCCATGTATCCGTGCTCACCTTCGACACATGTCACCGCCGTGAGCGAACGAAGGGCAACGTGAATGTGCGTGTACATGTGGAGCATTGGGGGGGCCCACTGACTTCCCATCATGCAGTGCGTGCCTCATAAAATAGAGCAGTGAGAAGGCAGGGACCCCTGGGATGGTGGCACAGAGCTAAGAAAAGAGCTCCTCTGCTCTCATTTAAACAGGGACAGGTGCTGGAGGAGGAGAGAGGTAGGCCAGACTGAAGAGTGAGAGAGGGGGGAACAGAGAGAGAGAGAGAGAGAGAGAGCGCCTCATGAGCGTTTACAGTGCGAGTACTGGTGGGCGCTCTTTCCAATACAGCATGTCAGAGTTAACATTTCACCTGCCACCACTAACCTCTGATCTTGACAACAGGCATGCTGTTTAGCCTTTTAGACAGCATCTATTCACCACAGACATTTAATGCCTATATCCCAAATACATTAACCTAAAGAAGACAATGATACTACATGAGTTTGCAGCCTCATTTTCCCCATGTGAACCTTTTTTTTCACGGGTTATTACTGAGAGAACTACGAGGTGTTCTATTTTTTTTCTCCCCTGCAGCAAACTAAGCAATGCACTGGTTTAGTACCGGTTACTATAACCCCTCTTTTTTTACCCCCTCTATTGCATGTAATTTCCCCAAAGACAATACTTTTTGCTGAGTCATACATGTGTGTTATTACTATAATTGGCATGGCTGCAGATGTTGATTTGAGAAGGGAAAGAGATTTGATTTCCTCTGGCCTGAGAGGCTGAACTGTAAGCACTTCACATTCCAGCCCGGGTTCTTGAAAACAGAATAATCAGCCAAACGGCTCAAGAGGGACTTCACTGTTAATGGTTTACCAAGCTAGGATTTGCCGTTGCATTTGGAAAATACACTACACTTGTAGCGCTCTTCATGTGCTCGGCTGTAAGACTGACTTTGACACTAATCCCCTAAAACTTCCAGCAGTGAAATATTAGCCATGTGGGACAGTTGTAGTGGAACACACCCAGCCAAGATAGACACAGAGCAGCTCTTAACTGCACTTCACCTCAGGACTCTAAAAGAACCGGCTGACCAGACTGGGGAGTTGTAAACAGCCCCATTAGCAAAAAGCTATTTCCTTTCACTATTTTACCCACAACAACAATCGTCTTACTACCCTGTCATGTTAGGGGATTAGATTTATGCAGGGAAGTGGTCATGTTTACCACATTTTGGTTTTTAGAAAATGTTCGCTACATGTTGTTCTTGTTTATGAGCAAAATACTGTTAGAAAAATGCAAAAAAAATCGGTTGAAATCCTAAAATTACAATGCGCCAACAGGCCATACCTTGTGCCCAGTTAGGTGGTGTTCCTTGAATGCATCTTCAATTTGGCATATTGAAAACCATTTTGCCTTATAAATTGATATAGCAGTGGTTCCCAACCCTTTTTTCCTTGGAGACCCCTAATTGTATCTAAGAAAAGCTGAAACGCCCCCCCCTAATTAAGCCCACACAAATCTTCAAGAATGCCTATTAGCTAAAATCAGTGTCTCTGACTATCTTCATGTTTCACACAATACCTGCTGCTGATGCAACATGTTCCTCCTCTCTGACTGAGAATCTACACAGACATCGTTTCTCCTTAATCCCCCCAAAAATCTAAAAAGCAGTTTTTTTAAAACACTAAATTGGCACTATTTCATCTGAGGGTAGCTGATAGCTAGCCTTAGCTTCATCTGACTGTAAAAGCACGGCCATTATAACCAGGCTTCTATCCAATAGTAAAATGTTCACATGCTGAGTAAAAAAAGCACTGCTTGTTCACATAAAATGTTTTCTTATTTATTGCAAAAACCCAGACTTTTGTGATGTGTTTGCTACGAGAGCTCAAATAAAGATGACATTCTAGGTTATAGTGCAGCACTAGGTTGTACATTTTTAAAACACTACAATGCATGTTAACTTTTTAGTAAAAAGGCAAACCAGGCTGATGAAAACAAAGATAAATGAGCGCTTTAGAGATGATGAGGAAATCGAAACACTCAGAATTTTAAGAGGAGTTAAAACCCGTAAGCTGCCCATCTGGCTGCGATTTGGTCGTAAATAACAAGCCTCTTAGTTCAGACACGTATAAACAAAATGAAGCAGGGCTAGTCGGCTGAGATTGTCGTAAATATATCCAGCCCTGCAAAACTCTACACTTGCTGCATTTCCCTAGAAGGTTTGGAAAGCCACAAATGTCACTGATGTAATAAGCTCACTCTTTCTTTATGATGAGGGATAAAAGAAGAGGAAGATGGTAGAACCGGAGGGAGAGAAGGGAAGAGAATGAAAAGAGAGAGAGAGAGAGAGAGAGAGAGAGAGAGAGAGAGAGAGAGAGAGAGAGAGAGAGAGAGAGAGAGAGAGAGAGAGAGAAAGAGGGCGGGAAGGTGTGTGTTCAAGTGTGTGTGTGCATGCATGTGTGTGTGTGGGTGGCAAAGTGACAGGCGATGATTAGTCCAACCAGAGGAGGATGTGTGGGAGGGATAGTGTGGGAGTAGTGGGGCTGGTGTGAGAGAGAGAGAGAGAGAGAATCAGTCTCTTTAGGCGGAGATATACACAAGTGGATTAAAAGAGCACTAGTACTGTATAAACAGCTAGAACTGACAGGAGGTTTATGCATAGAAAATGCACACAACCATGTAAGCAGAAAAGGCATGAAGACATACACGCATGCCCATGTGGTGAGGTTGACTTCTGTGGTAAATGTGCCGTTCTAGAGGGGGTAATGGATGTTGTTTTGTTGATGATATGGGCATTAATCTGATCAGGTTTTGACAATCCCTGTTTGAGAATAGCATTTATATCAGTGCGTGTGTGTGTGTGTGTGTGTGTGTGTGTGTGTGTGTGTGTGTGTGTGTGTGTGTGTGTGTGTGTGTGTGTGTGTGTGTGTGTGTGTGTGTGAGTGCATGTGTGAGGTAAAGACAGAAGGAATAAGGGGAGGGAGAAAAGAAGAGAGAGAGAGATGGAGAGCAGCTGCCGACTCTTTGGTGTGTAGGTGGGACCATTTGCAACCCGTCTCTTACAAGTCTCTGTGGAATTAACGAACAGGCTATAAAGAGGGGAGAGCAAACGAATAGGCGCATAGGAAGCAAATGCATACAAGACACAGAAATTTCAGATATTATTTCTAAGATAATGAGCCGATCAATTCACTATCTTATTATGCCAACTGATCATGTCACTGGTATAGTTAAATACAAGAGGGGAGAATCTTGGATGCAGTGTAGCGTTTGTGAGGCTACGCAGATACCTCACATAATGATCTTAAGTCTAACTTTACTCTTACACCTCTCTGTGTCAGTTACGCTTGTGAAATCTGGACAAAATACTGTAACTTAGCTAAAACAGGGAATCACAGCGAGCAAGCCACAATCGTGACGACAGAGTGATCGCCTGAGAGACACAAAATATACCTCTCAGCAACACTTAATATCATATGCGATGCTGTGTGGACCATTTCTCAAGACGTTGTGGGTGTTGCTGATCGTATTTGATTGACATCTTGCACACAACAATGGTGTGTGTGTGGAAAAATCATACAGTGTATACACAAATGGACAGCATGCCTCAGCATCCACCTGTTGCACAGAATGAAGCCAAAAGCTCAAGAACTGAGCATAACCACACCAATTCAAACCAGATATCAGGGACATTTACAGAAACCTAAATAACAATCCAGTTGTGGATTGAAAAGTATAACTAATAGATGTTAATTGCTTAAATAGTATGCAGATATAGAGTTCATATCACCGCGCACAGACAGAGGACGAACAACTAGGAGCGCAAACAGAGGGGATTGTGTAATACAGCACAGATCTTCTGAGTTTGGCAAATCAGCCGTCTCTATTAGAGCTCCACATTCTTGGAACTCCATACCGAGTAAAATCAGAGAGTGCTGTAGCTTTGCTGAATTTAATTCTAAGATAAAATCATGGCTCAAATCAACTCAATCATGTCCTCATCACACATACACACATGACGCTTCATGAACTCTGTTTGATAATGTTGTAGTGTATATGTAATTATGTTGATGTAGTGCTTTGGAGATATATGTTGTGTTATAGCTGATGTGTAGCTTTTAAAGTCACGGGCTCTTAGCCTATTATCGTTCTTATTTAATGTGTGAATTTCACGTTGGACTTATGTAATGTCATTGTTCAGTGGTTGTGTATTGTTGTGAAGATGTTGTTTCTTAACAGAGACGTTGTCTCTGTCTCCTGCCCAGGGACTACAGATGTAAATTAGCTTATAGCTAACTCTGGTACAGCTAATAGGCTGTACACTGTCCCTGTCAAAATGAACAAATAAAATAAGTATACCCTAAACTACAATGTGAGAAGGGTATTATGGGGACAGGTTTCCCAGGGCATAATTTTCTCATTTGTTGGGACATCAATTTTCATATTGCAATCACAACACAGATTTTCAATAGGACGGAAATAGATATAACACACACAAATGGTGTGGTTCAGAAAGTAATGAAGAGAAACAAAGTCTTTGAATCTTTAAACACCAATTAGCACATGGTCTGTGGTTTTGTTAAGCTACCATGCGATGCCCTTTTTTCCTCCAATCAGTGGGTATTTCTGTTCCATTCCACCAGACAAACAGGAAACTGTAAGCTCTGGGTCTCATTCCTGCACATCACTGACAGAAGGTCAGGGCCCTGGCAGCAACCTCAGGGTGGGGTCTCCAAAAAGACATGAGCAGGTGGCTGGAAAATAAAACAACATCAATCCCAGCCTGTGGAACACTGGTGTCATGCATTACGAATGTCCAGTGAACATCAGTGGAAGATATTTTTGAACCGTTTCTCTTTCTAGTTAGAGCTGCACAGATAGACTCAGACTGGATGGACTCAGAAAAACAAAAACCAGACATAGACAGAGTCTTTTCACCAGCAGTATAAGTCATTGCAAACATCCAGTCCCTTGCAAACCTTCCTGCAGGCAATGCTTTTGAAAATGGAATCAGATTTCAGCTTCCTCATACGTACTTCTGACAAAAGAGGTGCGTAAGTTGATATATGTTCACCCCACACACACACACTATATATACACACAATTTCCAATGTCAGCATCGTTACATCTGTCAGGAAAATGTGTAACAAGAAAAAAGACTACCTACAATTATGTGGAATCTCCTGCAGTAGTTGCTCCCTTTTTGTGTTCCAGTTCAGCTGAGGATATGTGGCTTAGAAGAGCCCACTACTGTAAGTAAGGCTGTGAAGTTTGTAATCAACGGGAAACCTCACACAAGCACCACGATAGAGAGATAGAGGAAGAGAGAGAGGGTCGCTTTCTGCATTTTACATCCTGAGAGCACTTTCATGTCAGTCCCGGCTGGCTGAGCTGGAGGAAACCCAAACTGGATCTCAGCTCAGCTGCAACAAAAGCCCCGTCAAATCAACAGATACTTCTACACAGATCAAGCAGTTGAAAGCACAATCAGTGTGAGGGGAATCTTTTCAACAGGAGCTGATTTCCCTTAGGGCTGCTGACAGTAAATACAGACGGAGATCACCTAGGAAACGACTCGCTGCGAGAGGACCAGGTGTTGCTTCTCCAGTTGACCTCTATGTTTGGAACCAGATCACAGAAACATCTTATTGAAATGGCAAACACACCACATAAGATGTAGCCTCTTGACAACTGGTATAGGGATTCATGTTTCCTCACAGAATCAATACAACTCTGAAATTCAACTTATTGGAAAACTGCTTCCATGCATATCAAAAGGCTTCTCCAAAATCAATCTTCAGATAGGAAGAAAAACATGCTACTTCTATCTATAATGGTGTAAATAAATGATGATCAGCTCCCACCTCACTGTGCTGATGGAACTGCATTCATTACTGTTACCCATTTCTATCTGTGATGACATTCCCTTGACATAAGGAGGCCAATAATTTGGAAAATGTTGTTCTGTCAAGGATGAAATAAAAAACGTAAGGCTGAGTCAAACCTCTAAATTGACAACTTAAGCAACAAGATGTGTAACTATGTTACACAGGAAGCTGATCTTGGACGACTTGCATATGGATGTAGGTGTATAGGGAAGTGATGCTGCTGCAGAGGATGATGTCAGTCCAACACCAAGAAAGAAAAAGAGAAAGTGGGGAAAAAAAGATCAAATCTGGTGTTTGTGAGTCACTTACCCAAATCTTTCGAGCCTTGACTCTCACTGGCAAGTTCGCCCATTCTGACCAGAGCGTCGAAGTAGCCTTTGGCAGCAAATGTCACATCTAATAAAGACAAGAACAATAGAAAAAATAAGACATTGAACTGCACATTACATACTTGAAAAAGGCTTTCTCATTGACTATAATCTGACGACTAGGGATGTGCGTTTTTAATTTACTAAACAGTTAAATGTCATCATGCTCATCAGTCAGCAACAAATTTACTAGTCAGTTAAATTCATTATACATTTTTTTTTCGATTCGCTAGGCTGGTCAAATGTTATGCTCAAACTGCAACGCAGCCACTAGCCCAGGCTCTAGCCGCGACGGTTTGTAGCTCCAGCAAATGGGCCTACTCTCCCTGCTCTACTACCTAGATGTAAACAAGCACACAAGCTTCTCGTATAGGAGCAGCGCATTATTTTGATGTAGAAAACTGAGTTAAAAATGTATGTAGGCTGTGTCAAGTTGGCATATCGACCGGAGAAATGCATCACCACGTTTAGCACAGGAATCTGGATATTAACCCGCAGGGAGGACCGAAGCCTAGGGGTGCCATCACTGCTAACATTAGCCACACTCTGCAAACCAAAATATTCAACCAATTTTAAATACATTTTGTGTGTTGACTGTTTTCTTACTTGTGGTCTTGTCTGTACATCTTAATTGACATTTCTGTTTAACCAAAAAGGAAGTCCCCTAGGAATATACCCACTGATGACCATATATGCCTCTGGGGTGGATGGACAACTTCTAGTGTAGCTACTAGCTAGCATTTAGCGATAAACAACTTCCAGCCAATAATTCATTTTCAGTGCACTGCATTGTTTACACTCACATTAGCCACTTTAGAGAGGACTATATGTTTCATCAAAAACAAAGCCAAATTCATTCCTCAAGATATGTCAGCCAAAATAAATGCTGTAATTTCTTGTTTCATTACATCCGCCAGAGTAGTGCCGGGTCATCTGTTTCTGGTGAGTCTCAAATCAACTGTAAATATTAATTCACACAGAGGCTTCACCCCGGCTTACTTCAGTGTTATTATGAACCGATTCTCCTGCGATAAAAATTAAAGCTTTGTCAGGTCTGTCCTCAAGAGGAGAAGAACAAATCTTTTAAAATGCATCGTTGAATGTTGGTTGGATTGACCATTTCCGATGGATTCCAAGAAGTCAGGCAATCTAGACCCTGATAAGCTTTTCACGATTCGGCATGAAGCTGATTTTTCACTCCAGTTGGATTTTTTTTATCAGAACAGGTTGTCAACTGCACTTTGCTGCAGATATCAGTTCATAGAGATAAAGAAATATTCCTCAGATTACTGCCCATTGGAGCCTTGATGTCATTATGCGTTCTACCTCCTTGGGATCTCCATACTGACTGTATTTCCTGCAGACACCAAAAGCCAGCTGATACGTGATTGGTCAGTCCTAATTGGACTACAAAAGCACTACAAAATGAAATCAGAACACTTCACATACTAAAATCCAGACTCTAGAATCAAGATTCAAGGATCTAATGTAGACCTACAGTAAGTAGAGGTTAGGGAAAGGCTTCAACAGAATGTGTAAACAAAGTTCTCAGAAGTCTGGCCAGTGATGCTGAAACATTTACGCTCTTTCATCCTTTTTCCCTACAGCTCTGCTTTGCTTCAAGTCGTGAATCACAGCCTCTCGCCATCAGAAAATAAGGCAGCGCTGATGTTGCTTCGTAATTACTCAGCAGCATCTTGTTTGCATTCAGCATGCTTAATTGCAAGGAGGAAAAGTCTTTCCTGACAGATAATCCGTCTCGATGGGGAATCCACACAGGCACAAAATGGCTTTTCTGTTTTGTTACGAGTGTCAAATTGAGAACTGAGTTTATCATTCCCTAATGTGTATGAGAATTACATTTAATATTTGGCTTTATTCAGTTGGCCTTTTCAGATAAGAGCTGGAAAGACAGGTTTTCCTTTACTGCTAATTTGTTGACAGAAACCCCACATTACAGCAAACACGTTTGTCTTGTGCTTTGTGTGTGTTCAAACATGAAATGTCTAGTGTTTGATTAGATTTTTGGAACATTTTTCATTCCCCGGCTCTTTTGATCTCTGACAAAACTGACCTCTTTAATTCAATATTTGCCGGCCGAGGAAATAGCAATGTCATGCTGTTAACCACATGCTGTTAGTCACCACCGGCCTTTTCCTTCCTCCGTTCCATTTCATCTTTTTAGTCAATATGTCCCAACACTTGACAGCAGGGTGCTGCAGTAACTTGCGGAGGCTTTTGATTTTTCAAACGGATTACGGTTCATACACCTGTACAGTCGCGGCTTCCACCTGCAGGGGTGTCCCCCTCGGCCACACGGGAGGTCTGATTGTCTCAGTGTTGTTGTATAGGGGCGGAAACTGCTTGTGCGACTTTTCAGGTAGAGGAGGAAAGTGAAAGGAGTCACTAAGTGCTAGGTTAGTGGTTCAAATCATCAGTCAAAAAGTCCCTGAGTCAGATTCCATTTTGCCAGTCGAACATATTTGTCCTTTTGTTTTACAGCCACATCACTGTGCACAGAGAAATGCAGGAGTAATAACAGGTCAAGCTGTAAACTGCAAAGACTCTCAAAATAACAATTCTCTGACAAAGTATTTACTGATTGGCAGAATTAAACATTCCTCCTCCTGAAACAAACAGAGCCTGTCATTTAATGTTGTGAAAATCTGTAAAGAGCAGTGTGACGATACAGATCTGTGTTGCCTCCGATGCGATTGGTTTCTAAATGACATTAGAAGGGTCTAACAGAGCTGAGCTGTCGTTAGCTTGTCGTAATGTGTAAAAAATGTACATGTAAGGAGTCCTTCAGTATCATAGTTCACAAGGTTTTAGCAGAAGTCCATTCATCTTCTCTCTAATAAAACCTGGCCCCATGTACAGAGGCCATAGTCCTTGAAGCAGGCAGCCCAGTTACGACTCGGACCATCAGCACATTGCTGTATGTCAATCCCAACTCTCTCACCCTAGTTTCCTACTTCACTGTCCTCTACAATAAAGCCATAAAATGGCAAAATAATATCTTAAAAGAAGAAAAAAAACACTGAATAAAGGATGCCCTGGTAGCTCTCACGGTAGAGGTAGAGCATGCATCTCATGTTCTTCTGGCAGCAGCAGCTGCACCAACCTGCTTTCATGTCTATCTTCAGCTTAGCATTCCGATAAAAGGACAATACTTAAAACAGCTTAAAAATCACTAAAAAGAGAATAGTTTGGTTAACAAATCAGTGCTTTACCTTCACTCTCTCTCAGGGCGACATGCTAATCTGCATCTTTCTTCAGAGCGCTACTAATTTTCTTAAGATTTATTTTTTGATATCAGACAGTGGATAGAGAAGGAAACCGGGGAGAGAGAGAGAGAGAGAGTGGGGAATAACAGGTGCGAAAGACGTCACAGGTCAGACTTGAACCAGAGCCACTCGTTCATGAGGCGCTACCTACATTCCCCTGCAACCTCTGCGCTCCCTACATTACTAAATTCTTAATCCAATAGATAAGATATATTTTAAAAAACAGCAGTGACATGATTTGAAACCATAAGAAAGTACTCTACAGGAAATGTTCAAATGTCCAGCTCTGGTAGCCGGTGAATGTTGAAGTCTGCTAAACCTGCATCTTATAGTGATATTTAAGTGGACTGATACAGAGGATTGGTGAGGCGCTGAATGAAAAAAAAAAAGAAGAAAAAAAAGAAATGTTAGTCCAGGCATTGTATTGAAGATAAAAATCTGATTCAAGAGACGCCAGTAGCCTAGTGGTTAGTGCGCGCGCCCCATGTACGGAGGCTATAGGCCTCCAAGCGGGCGTCCCGGGTTGGAAACCCCCTCATCTGTGGCTCCTTTCCTGCATGTCATTCCGCAATCTCTCTGTCACTGATTTCTGACCCCCCCACTCCCTCCCAAAAAAAAAAAAAAAATCTGATGAGTGGTTTCCTCTCAGATATACTTTATTGATGGCTGAGCAGAAATTCTGTCATTGCATTTGCTCTTAAACAATACAAAGCATATAGACATATGTGCAATGTTAATCAAAGGAATAACATAAGAACTATGAATTAGGAACAAAGCAATGTGTACAAAACCCCACAGTAATCAACAAAGATTAGGGCTGTTCGCTGAAGATAGAGATAGTGCACTTTAGATTTCATGGAAAAACAATGTTCACCAGTTTGGTGTAAATATTGCACAGTTAGGCTATTCAACTATTATTGACCAGTTTAGATTCAGTGTTGCACAGTTGAAAATAATCAATACATAATGAAAGTGTTTATAGTGCTGACGCTGTTTTTGGACTTGTTTGTTTGTATTGATGAAAGCTCTAATCATTTATCCTTAATTGCCTTCATAATGTAATGGGCTTACCCAAGTGCTCAAGTAATCTGTGTTTTTACACTAATAACCAAGTGAGGTGAAGGGTCGCGGAAACAGATGTCACATGCAAACACAAACACACATTGGCATGTACAAACAGTTTGACCTTTGTTCTACATCGTGAGCATACACAAAAAACAATCTGTGAGGTTAATCAGAATCAGTAGCCAGGCCTCCTTTTCTCTGTTGCAGACTACATAAAGATCAAGAGCTCTTCTGGTTCCCTGGATCAATATCCACCTCAGACCCCTATTATTTCAACTGCAGCTGTGCTGGCTAACAAAAGGGCACAGGGGGCAGAGAAAGCCTCCAGTGATTTCTGCCCCGACTGCCATACAGCCTGGCGATCAGTCCATCTTTGGCAAATAATGGCCCCTGCTTTTTGGAGGTGAACTCAGAGGTGACAGAAGGGCCCTGTACCTGCAGACAGCTGCCAGGTGAGAGACACGTTTACAACAATAGCCTGGCAGGGGCAGGCTTATTCCAGCAGACAGATGCAGGTCTGCGATAGGGTGGAAGTCTCTCAGGCAGGAGGCTTCGCAGCTCTGCTCCAAGGCTGAGGGACATATGCTAATGCTAATACCAATTAAAGCTGAGTCAAAGTCAGAAGACGGGAAGCGTTTCCTCCTTCTCCTTTTGCTGAAGGAACTGAGAGCCTCCTGAGCATCATGGCTGATTTCTCTACATTATGCCAAACACACCTCCTGCATGCCTTGATGAGTAAAATGTGTGTGTCAAATATGCGAGTCTGCAGTAGGGGGTTGTGCGAGTAGAATGGTGCGAGCTATAGCAGATTTTCAAAGCGATTCCCGAGCAACAGACACTTTCCTCTTGCTGATGCTGCTGCTGCTGCTGCTGTAGCGTTTGTGTGTGCAGCTGAAGGATGGCTGAGTAGATAAGCTGGATCTATACGGATACTCCACTTCTGTCTAATGAAATGTGTGGTGAGGGGCTCACTGAGACAGACGGAGAGGATTACCAGATCTCTGATTGCGAGGCGGGGAAACAATTGGTACGGGAGGGGCTCGTCTCAGAGCTACTGATCCGTCACTCATCCTTCACACCAGAGAAGAGGAGGAACAACCACACATCTCTTAATCAGGACAACCATCATTTCCTGTACCTACACTGTCCTCATCACGCTGCCGGGGGATTTGTATAACAAGTTCAAGGCTGTTTTTGGAAGGCAGTAGGCAGTTGTTTTGCATCTGTGGCTTTTACACTCACCAAAGGCTGAGAGATGTATGCTCAAACACAGCTCTAGCAGGCCTTTTCCAAAGAGTTATTATTGGCTTTTTCTGGTGTTAAATAATGTCCCTAAATGCACCATATGGGTGGAAGTATGTCCTCTCATCCCCTGCCCCCGCAAACCAGAGCCTCTAAGTCCCTTGGGTCTTGCCAATCCTGCAAAGAGGGTCTTTAATGGCTCACTGAGTCCCTACCAGTCTGTC
This sequence comes from Tautogolabrus adspersus, assembly GCA_020745685.1. Classification (NCBI taxonomy): domain Eukaryota; kingdom Metazoa; phylum Chordata; class Actinopteri; order Labriformes; family Labridae; genus Tautogolabrus; species Tautogolabrus adspersus. Next base: position 7,481,602 of record CM036553.1, read on the forward strand.
TCCCACCTACACCAAGGCCAGGATTAGTTACTCATGTGTCCGGGGATAGAGGTGCAGGTTGGGGAGGGGAGAGAACCCCCACTAATTTCTGGATTAGTTGGACTGAGGAGATTTGGCTGTTTGTTAAGGTCGAGGAGCATTTAAGGGGAAAGTTAAGCAACACTGTTACTAAAAGGGTAAATTCAATATCTCAAAGGCAAAGTGCAGTGGGAGAGTGTAAGGAAATCTGGTTTTCCATAGAAAAAAAGTCCTCTATAATTTAAGGTTGAAAGCCTCGATAAGGGTTCAATAAAATCAGAGTTGAATAAAAGTTTATAGTTATTATAAAATATAGTTTAAAAAACAACTCTTTCTGGGGGGTCGGTAGTCTTATGTCCTCTAGAGGGGGCCGGGGTTCAAATTGGACATCCCACATGTCATTCCCCACTCTCTCTCTCCCTCCCTGATTTCTAGGCCTCACATTTTGACTGGCATCCCCATCATTTCAATTTACATCTGGCTGGCTCCGCCCACATAAACTCTGACTATCTATACAGTTCATCCTAAGGACAATGTTTTAGATGTCTGATTCTGAATCAGAGGACAAAGCAGACGCCTGACCATCTGAAATGTATTCATTCCAGTTAGCATACACCTGCATCTGCTTGTTTTAAAAGCTATCAAAGCAATGCTAAACGATGGCTCTGTAGGATTAGCTAATGCCGTACTATAACAGGGCTTAACTTCGTTCATTGATGTAAAACAACACCTGCTAAACCTAGATCATGAATAGCCTGCAATAAACTCCTGCAGCTCTAAATAGACAACTATTATCCCAACTCAACCCATGCAGTCTTCATAATCATCTGCAATTAACATTTGCACTGTGTGTTAAAAGTCCAATAGATATTTACTGATTGAAATCAATCAATTACCTCACTATTTCATCAGACATTAAGGAAACATGCTATGCTGAAGGGATGGCTTCTCTTTCAACAGTGACCTCCTATAAGGTTTTGTTTTGTTTTGACCAGAGAAGGTAGGCAGCTCCCCCACACGGCCGTTTTGCCCCTCGCCCCTCAGTTTCCCAGGCAAACGTCAAACCAACAGGTGTTGCAGCGATGGAAGCGGGCGAGCAAACTGGTTCAGGTATCACTGATTCTACCTGACATAAAAAGCCTCTGCATTTTTTTTAAATAACCTTCAAGAGCAGAAACGTGATGAAACCAGGATAAATACTGGAAATGTTTTTTAAAAAAATGAAGAGAGGTTAGAGCAGAGAAAGGTTCCAGGTAATGATAAGGATAAGGATAAACTTTATTGATCCCCCAATGGGGGAAATGTAGATGTTACAGCAGCTCAAAAACAGGAATATAAACAGCATCAATAGCAAAAAGTTAAGAAAAAAACAGCTACGTGCATGTTTACATGAATTAAATAAAGGAAGTAAAAATACAATAGAATTAAATAATACCAGGCATAAACACTATGTACACTTTCACTTGTGGAAAGACAGATCAGATATTATAAAAATGTGCGTCTGATGGAGAGCTGGCTGGCTAAACACTGAAGCTTCAGGGTCCGCGTCATGGCAACCTGCGTGTGCATGGACTCTAAGGAGGAGGGGGCGGCACTCTCCATTTATTTGTTTACTCAGACTGCAGCACCCATTTTAAACACTACGTGTCAGAGTAACATATTGCTCCTTTAATTGCCAAATATCGGCAATTGATTATTCATATGATTGGTTTGCAGATGAACTGTGTACTTTTCAAACAGCGGTCTAACAGGAACGTTTCCAGAAACTTAAATGACAGGATTTCAAAATGTGGAATAAAACTGAGTACTGGTACCTTTTTGATGCCTATTCTTATGTACACAAGAGCCTAAATTAGGTTTATATTTGTGAATTTGACAGAGAGCTGTTCTCACCTCTGCATCAGATGAGAAACATGTTCTGTTTCTCTGAATACACATCCACTACACTAACAGTACAGTACAGCCTGTTAGAAAGAGAGAGTGCTCACTTGGCCGCGTGCCTCAAGCTAACAGAAAATAAATGAGAAAAAAAAAAGGACTTACTGGCAAGGGCCTTCTCATAGTTCTTCCCCATGGCAACAAAGTTCCGTAAGCAGGGGTTGAACTGCTCCATGATGGTCTGAAAGAAGAGGAAACAAGAGATAGATGTAAGGTTCGCTTATCACCAGAGCGGGGTCAAGGGCAGAGGAGAAAAAAAATAAGACTTATAAATTCCTCTACTTGGGTCTCTTTTGCACTTTCTGACTCGCTTTATCGTTCTAACACACACACACACACACACCTCCTCCTTCAGCTGCGCAAAATCTGTCTTTTAAACAGCCATCGACAGAGTCTTTGGACACACTTGTCTTGAATGGTAATGAGGGCAGGAATGAGTTCCTCCTCCTACGTCCTGCCCTCTTACAGTGAGAAATGGTCCAGGTGGGATGTGGCGGGAGATGCTGGGGGTTGATGATGACGGTGGCGGAGGAGTGGGAGATGCACTTGTGGACTTGAAACAAAGTGACTATGAAATTTGCATTGACAGAGACGCACAAAGTTACCCTGGAGCATCAGATGATGGACTCAGAGGCTCATCATGGCTGACAGAGAACACATTAGACAGAGTTAACTATATAAATAAGGGAATCGTGCTACAGTTGATGTAGCTATAAATAGGCAACTTGTTAGAAAGACAAAAAACAAGAAAGTTGATATTCCATAAAAATGAATGTATATATTTTCAAATGTCTTATAAAAAGAAAGTTAAGTGTTTTATATAACAAAAATCGGAACAGATTTTTTCATCATGGCAGCAATATTTCACTGCATCACTGTAGGGAATGAGTATCAAACTATGCTGCAGGCAGAGTCGATGTAAATGCAGAGACTGCATGATGCCTGACATCTCCAACCACCATCATTTCCTCTACCCCTCCTCCTCCTCCCCTGCTCCTCCAGGGCTCCCTCCAATTAGCCGGTCCCCAGTCAGCCAGTCAGGAACAGCCAGGGGACACGGAGACAACCACAACAGTGCTGCTGCAGCAGCAGTCCCTACACAGGCCATCAATACTGCAGGAGAACACTTAATAATCCACTCCTATGCTGGATCTTTGCTGTGGCAGAATAATGCCACCACCAGTGTCAACCTGAAAGAACCCCAGCAGCTCATCCTGGAAATCATCTGCATCGTGTATTCAGTCAGAACTCAACATTATGACTTTTTTCTTCATCTTACTGTCTGTTTTAATTAGAGCTATGATTTGGATTGGATAACATATACAGTATGTGTGCTATGTTTTTGTGTGAATGTCCCAGCAGGAGTCGTAGTTCAAGTGGCTTGAGTGCAGCGCAACCCACCTACAGTACAAACACCAAATGAGTCAGACATGAACCAGCTATACTTTCATTACACACGCAGTCATTATTTCGACACGCCTTTACAGAACTGCACAGCAAAAATTGGACTGGATTAAAAACCAATCTGTAGTGCAGTCACCACCAGTTCCTACTGTAAAAGAGGCAGCTCGTTTAAACCAATCAGGAAGCTCCAAAGGTGGAAGGAAGTCAAATCATCAAACTCTAACATTTGATAGCATAGGTACACAAAGATTTGGGCTTTTCTGCTTGTAAAATTACAAACACAACAAAAAGTGTATTGCAATGTGTATTGCAAAGACTTGCTCGAATACCAAAACTGGAACTGGTTGCTCTCTGATACAGCAAAATGTGAGTTTGGGTACCAGCAGCTTTGCCACACTTGATAATTGATACCATAACCCAGCGATCCTCAACCTCGGGGGCTTGACCCCCGTGGGGGTCACAAGATCATTTCTGGGGGTCACCAGAAGGTTGTGAAGAAGAAGAAAAAATGATATTTTTAAGAATTGAGGAACATGTTTTCGACTGGGGGTCAGTTTTTGTATTACAGCGCCTGTATCAGAGATATAATTTTACTCATAGGGCTGTTTTATCGTGCTGTCAGGAGGCTGTTAGGACGCTGAACGCCTAAGCTTTTATTTTTGGGGGTTATGACTCAAAAAGGTTGAGAACCACTGCCATAACCAACGTGTTTTAAAATGATACAATCTCTGTTTTTTTAATGATCAGCAGTTTCTTAAGAGAGAGAGAAAGAAAGAGGGCAGTTGTTGTCCATTCAAATTCAGCTAATTCTTACGTTTCTAAAGTCCTTTTGGTGTATCATAAAGTCACAAAAGTTATGTTTATGCATCTTAAAGACAACAGAGGAGGTGACACTGTCACAACTGAGTCAGTTTTCAGGAGGTTGTCTGCTGTTTTTGGTCATTAAAACAAGATTTAGTTTCACCTCAGGGTGCCTTGGACTTCTATAGACTGCAAAAGTGATGACGTATTTTTGTAGGCCAACCCGGAAGTAGCATTGCCATGGGTCCTAACGAGAATTCGCCTATGGGATTTTTGCATTGGATTTTGGATCATTGCAGATAAAAAGCTCTGTGGCAAACACACGTTTCTGATGCGTAGGCGTTTTGTTCAGCAGGATAACCTTTACAAATGAACACCACTTTTATGAAGTTTGAAGCGTTAATGCAGCCGAGAGAAGTAAAAAGCTAACGTTATGCTACAAGCGAACTACACCACGGTCGGTTGATTTTGACGTCACTGCCGTTATGCTTAATCAATCTAATCAGTGGTTTTGACAAGCTAGCGAAACCGTAGCTTAATAAGTTGTTTATTAACCTAATATTTGCAAGAGCACTGAAAAACAAGACTAGAGGCTGTAAGGCGGACTAGTGACAGAGTTCCCGGCGTGATGACGTTTAATGTCCCCGACAACCACTGTAGTCTCATTTAGCCACTTGTTAGCACACGTTTTTAGTACGCGTAAAAACTTTAAAATTCACAAGTTGGGGTCTTATCTAACGTAGTTTATCTCGTCTAACAAAACGCCAAAATCTCTTAAGTTAGAGTTAACCACCGTAGACCTTATTTCAGGCGTCTAACCACAAACCCATTCAAAATCCCCATTGACTTTTAGAGTTAGGAACCCATGGCGCTAAAATGCTAACTCACTTCCGGGTTTTAGGACTCATTCCTGTGGCACTCTATTTGTGTTACCATTGCATCCACACAGGTATCCATATAGTTTGATTTGTACTGGTATCATATCAAGGTTTAAAATCCTGGTATAGTGATACATGACAGCCAATAACAACCCCAAAAATAAATGATTTTTAAGTTTATCATTGCGTGACAATAATAATCAACAGTGTGGTGCTAGCAGAGAGTAATGTCAGCCATACAGGTTTTTACTATTTAAATGTATTTTCTTTCTAATTGCACTTCAATCAGAGAGGAACTTCCTTTACGACAACATCAACATCAGTATGTCGAAAGCAGACGTACAAGATTAGGCTACAAAGACCATTTAAAAAAGGTTTAAATTCTGTCCTCTTGTGGGTTGTTATGGTGGAAAATGTGACTGCACAACAACAGTGAGCTAACTGGCAGGTAAGGTGTTATTCGGGCTTCCATGATAAGTGGCCTGGTGAACTCCGAGGTCACCTTCCTCTCTGTTAAGTTACTCCCCCGCTGTTAAGTGCGTCTGGCCCTCAAGCTAGGTGAACTCGCAGCAAGTCCGCCGTGAACCAGCACAGGAACACAGACGTTCTGGAGAGGGAGAAACGTCTCTTATCAAACCGTTGTTAACGCAGAAAAAGACGTGAAAAAAAGGAGAGCTTCTTTAAGTCCAATGGCTGAGTCCTTTAGAAAGACAGAACACTGTCAGCTTATTGTTTTATATGAATGTATTCCAAAGCTACCACAATGAAATATTAAAACCATTCTAATGCTGTTTATATCAGCCTCCTTTATTTACCAGCTGGCTGTGTTAGTCTAATACAGCAGAAGGGTAGGACCATAATTGGGGGAGAATCCCATCTTCACACACACACACACACACACACTCGCACATGCACACACACACACACACACACACACACACACACACACACACACACACACACACACACACACACACAAAGCGCTGGTACAAGAGGCTTCCCCACTCCCGGCTGCCTCTGGGAAGATGAAAGACAAAGTCGTCCCTCAGGCCCTCGCCGAGGAACTGATTATTCCTAAATGTTTCTCAACCCTGCCTGGTTGTGATGTAAAGCGCATCTCACTGATGAGGACGGGGTCACAGGAGGAATGCATAGCGCATCACACATAAGCTACGCATAATCATGCATGTTCCCGTGCACAAACACCTACATTAACACAAGGCGTTATAATAAAGAGATGTGGTGTTTCACAGCGGTGGGAGGATTACATAACAAAGCCGAGCATGGTGCGGCACGCTCTCCCACTGAGGAGGCCAAAGGTAGCTGACACAGGCATGGCCGACTTTCTTACACGCACTCGTGCTGACCTACTGCCACTGAAAAAAAAAAAAAAAGACATGGAGAAACTTTAACATAAAGTATCCCACGATTAAACGCAGATTATATAACAGACATACATTTCAGTGACGTGCAGCTGACGGAAAAGGGAAGAGAAAAAACGAAGCAGTGAGGTAGTTTCTTTATTCATCCCTTCCTATTGTTGCTAAATTTGTCATCCCAGTTCTCTTGTACTACATTGTCACCCTAATTGTGGCAGCTAATTGGGAAACGGGGCCAGGAGACACTTGGAGTTGTGTGACATGACGAGAGAGAGAGTATAACGGTGAAGAGAAAGCGCCGGAGAAAAACTGAGAGGAAGGAATATTTTACGAATTACCAGCAAAAAGGTAAATAATCATGCACTGTATCTCACTTTCCTTTCACACTCCTTTGTATCATCTTTCAATTACAAAAAGAATAAAGTCAGAAACATGTCACAGCTGAGCTGTAATCTCTTCAGGGACGGAGAAGCTGTCCATTTTGCACCAGAGGACGGAATTAATTCATTATCAGCACTCAGGGCTGAAACTAAAGTGGAGAATTAAAAGAGGGCAAAAAAAAAAATGTCTACTGCAAAAATGAATCAAATCTGCCCGACAACCATTTGTGTTGTGAGGTGAGACAGGAACAATATGGAAAAGTCAGGAGCACAAGCACAAAGGCTGCAGATAAGAGGAAAACATTATTAAGAGGATTATTATGATTTCTCCCCGCGCCCTAACCAAATTAATTCCTCCCCGGCGCGGAAGTAGCAATTGAAACAAGCTCTGTGTGTATGAATGAGATAGTCGATCCTAACTATGGAATATTCATCCATCTCCGCTCATTCTGCTCTGTCACACATCCTCACACACATGCACCGTAATGACATGCAAAGGGGGCAATTTCAAAGTAACACCAGCTGATTAGAACCAGGGGGAATCACGCGCAATCAGAAGCCAGGATGCCATCATCTGTTACTTCCTCGCCCTCCCCTCACCCCCCTTCTCCTCATGCCCTCCTTCTTCTTCTGCTCAGCAACCAGCAGTAGGCCTGAAATTGCCCGGGATCAGATGAAGCCACCAATTATGACTGGTGAAGACGGTGAGGACATCTCATGTGGTGACAGGTAGCAGAGAGAGCTCAGCCTAATGATGTAATCAGGGCAGGTTGTGAAGAAACAGGGAAATGTGTGGATGGACTTGTAACAACTGCTCGGTAAGAGGTTTTTTTTTTCTTAATAAGGCGCTGTGTGAGTTTATGATTGAACTATGTCAGCTGCAGGAAAGCTAAGACCTTAAGCATAAAGTAATTACTAGGCTAAGAGGAAATAGTCAGTTTGGAGTGCGATCTCCTGTCTGGCTGTCTGCTGAACGATGAGGAGGGATGAAGAGGAGACATGTCGAGGTCCGGGTGTCTCACCACCTAAGCTCTAATATTCCCCTTTGTTGTTGTCTGTAGAAAGGAACTAATATTGAAATACGATGTTTCCCCCTACTAAATGATAAAGCCAGTGGCATTTCTTGTGAAATGTTTGCTGAAAAGAAAGCCAAGTAAAAGCATGGACTATAAAGAAAATTGGTTTGGCCGGTACAGTTGATAGTATAAAACTATGACGTAGTCTCAGTGATGTCACCCTATTGGTTTCTGAAGCGGAGTTTTGAAGCTCAAATACGTCAGTTGCCATATTGGAAATTCTACCTCCATCTAACTTTCAATCAATATAGAAACAGGGAGGCAAAGAGGTGGGGCTGAGGCGGAGCTGAGGGGGGCCAACAACTACAACAAGCCCACCTATACGTCAACTTAACCACACCCTAATTATGCAAATGTATGCCTAACTTAGCCTTAAATTCGACCAAACAGATGGTAAAAATAAGCTAATGATACCAAAAGTGTTTTGTAAATCAGGCTGTAAACATGTTTATTTCTGCTGTAAAAATTGGTATTGCAATATGGAAACTAACAAGAATTCCTTGGCTTTTGCAGCCAGCATCAAGTCAACACTCAAGGAACTGCAGTTTTTTTTGTTTGTTTTTTTGCATCGGAATCATTTTTCTAAACCAATGTAGCTCCTTGAGTAAGCAATGGCGATGTCATCCTTTGATTTGGGAATCCATAAGTCCATACAGATCCATAAAAAAAATGCTGCTTTATGCCAATTTAGCATTGCATTTATGTTTGAAACCAACAGAAAACATTATTTTATACAGTCCATTGGTAAGTGCACAGTTCTAAAATTACAAAATAATATGCAATAGGCAAACATTTGCACAACAAATTAGCAGTACTTAAGGTTAAACTCTAAAGCACATAGTTTGGCCTCGGGGCTTACATGCTATTGCATATGTATTGCATAAGCATTGCCCTGCATCCCGCACACTGGGTAGATGCCAAAATCTTTGATTTAATGCAATCTATTAATGTAAGTATTTTTCTAAATCACCACAGGAAATTATACCTACAGTAGTTAGGTAAGCATTTCCTGTACAGACATCTAACCAGCAAAACCATAATTAATAGTGTGGGTAGACAAAGAAGTGAACATAAAGAAACTGCAGCATCACTTCAGAGGTTTGCTTCCTGCAGCAGATTCACTGGCTGCAGGCAATCTGACAAAACAACCCATCAAAAAAAAACATTATGGTGCCTTCAGAACACGTACAAAAAAAAGGAAGTACATTTAGGAACATCTCCAAAGTCACATATTATACAAAAAATACTTTACCATATTTTTACAACACTAATATGTGTCCTTAGCCTGTCTACAAACCTTCCATGTTTTGCCTGCTCAACTTTTCATAAAATATGTGCTCAAACAAGTCGTTTGGAGATTTTCCCTTCATGACATCACAAAGGGCAGTAACCCCTCCCCCAAGTGGGTGACACTCAAAACAGCTAGGTGTTTGTTCTGCCCTCTGAGTCTGCCTTTCCACTGTAAACAATAGAGCATGGTGCCAAAAAGCCTGAGCCAACCCAGCCCTTCTAGAGGTGCGTGGTCTAACACAGCTCATTTGCATTTAAAGCTACAGACACAGAAACAGCCTGTTCTGAGCAGGGCTGGAATAGAGGGGTTTATAGGCATGATCAAATACAGGATCAGAGTGGATCTTTGGCAAGAACCTTCACAGGCATGTTTTGGGGACCTGTGAGACTTATTTAAACTTGTGAAAAAGTAGTAAAATATGTGACCTCTAACAATAGAGCTCACAAAATATTGACAGCTAAGACTGTGATTGTCATCTTAAGAGGTACTTAAAGGAAAACTGAAATGCTCCGACCTATTGTTGACGTTAAACATCAAATATTCTACAATGAATAAGTGCACACTATATGAGGAGTTTCTTCTTTTTTACTTCAACTTTTAAGAGTACTCAAAAGTATGTGGAGTATGTGTGAGTATTTATCTAAAGTCAGTCTAGTTCAAACTCTACACTTGTTTATTTTTGTCAACTCTCCCAAGTGAATACAATGAATACCAAGCCCGTCATGGCTCTTTAATCATACACTGTTTACATTTTTAAACTAGTTTTTTCCTTCTGCATAGTTAAGGACATGAATCTTGTACTCTTCAGTATAATGAAAAGACATCAGATACTTGTCAGAGGTTGTATTCCTTGCTAATCTAATTATATTTCAGCAGGAGAATGGAAATTACATTTAAAGATCATGCTCAAAAATAAATTCAGCCCAGTGTTTTGACCCCTCAGATTTCCTTATAAGGGATGGTGGCAAACTTAGCTTCACTCATACAGTCTTGCACACAGATCTGAATCAGTTTCATGCAGTATTGTGGCATTTTTTATGTTGTCAAGGGGACCAAACAGCTAAAAGCCGCAGGTCAAAGAACTCTCTTAAGTACACAAATCCATACAGAAAACACTCAGTCGACCACATTTCAAAGCAAAGTCCAGGTATACTCTTTGAAAAGATGCCATGAAGCACTTCATCCATCTTGCATACCTAAAGCCTTACTAATGCTGCGGGAGGCACAGCATGTGCTTTCAGTGGGAGCCAAGGCGAAACATCAAATCCGAGAATACCCCGTGAATATGTGTGTCCTTTCCAAGTTGAATTGAGGAGAGCGCACTCTTCATCATCGTGAGGAGGGAGAAGACCTTGTTCAGTTTTCAGAACAGCTTGCGTGGTCTTTTGTTATAGAAGAGTACAGGGTGTGTTATTGCACATCAGGCTTGTCAAACACAGACATGCATCCAAACTGAAGCAATCAAAGACGTTCTAACTTCAACTCAGTGACGGGCTGTTATTTGTAGATGCAGCAAATACTGACAGTTGCAGCACTTGCTCTCTCACGTTACAGATAATGATGTTGCCTATATCATGCAAACACAAACTGGATATAGGAAGAAATGCAAGCAGAGTGAAAGGATCTTCAGATTTTTAAAAGAAATATGAAGTGTTTTGGAAAACATAATGAACAAAGACTTGTATTTTTCATCCGGTTCTGGGTGGAAGGTTCAGCCTTCTGTGACTTCAATAAATAACATAATGAGAATAATTTCTTTGGAGTGTCAGAGACGTCGGGGATGAAAAGCTGGCCTTCTGTGATCCCTTTGTTCAGCTGGAACAGGAAACATTAAGCGCTAGTTATTAAAGCTAGCTTATTAGTAGCAGAGATCCAATTATGGGTTGTTGCCACATAAGTCATATACTTAAAACTCATGACCCAGCAGAGTCTTGAAGTGAACCAACAGAAGAACAACATCTCTCCACCATCTGGTTATTGTTTTCTTCTATTGTGGAGATTTTGCAATCGAAAATGTAAGACAGAGACATGTAGATTGCATCATTTATTGTAATGAAGTCTAACATGGCTCATTTTGTCAAATAAGAACTGCTAACAAATAGTTGAAAAGTCCTTGCAAAATGATCTATCTCTATCCACATATATCTGACCCATGTCCTAATTATATAAACACTTGCATGCCAAATGCTCCTTCTCAACACAATCTGAACCCTGCTGTTGAAAATGTGTGGTAAGGACAAGATAAAAGTATAGGGTTTTTTTGTCAACAAGTATAGCTGTTCCTGTAAAATCAGCTAAAAAAGGGCCTCCAATTAAGCCTAAAATGTGGCATCATTGTCAGAGAGTATACGCTTGTTAATGCCATCAGATGCTGTGATGTTTATTTTGCAAATATCCACTTGTAAATCTCCATCCATAACAGTATACACAACAAGTTGGGAGGTGGTCTAGGTCTAAACAACAAGTCAGGAGTTGGTCTAGGTCTACACAAAAAGATGGGAAGTGGTCTAGGTCTAAACAACAAGTCAGGAGTTGGTCTAGGTCTACACAACAAGATGGGAAGTGGTCTAGGTCTAAACAACAAGATGAGAAGTTGGTCTAGGTCTACACAACAAGTTGGGAGGTGGTCTAGGTCTACACAACAAGATGAGAAGTTGGTCTAGGTCTACACAACAAGTTGAGAAGTGGTCTAGGTCTATACAACAAGTTGGGAAGTAGTCTAGGTCTATACAACAAGTTGGGAAGTAGTCTAGGTCTATACAACAAGTTGGGAGGTGGTCTAGGTCTACACAACAAGTTGGGAGGTTGTCTAGGTCTACACAACATGTCAGGAGGTGGTCTAGGTCTACACAACAAGTTGGGAGGTGGTCTAGGTCTACACAACGTGTCAGGAGGTGGTCTAGGTCTACACAACAAGTTGGGAGGTTGTCTAGGTCTACACAACATGTCAGGAGGTGGTCTAGGTCTACACAACAAGTTGGGAGGTGGTCTAGGTCTACACAACGTGTCAGGAGGTGGTCTAGGTCTACACAACATGTCAGGAGGTGGTCTAGGTCTACAAAAGAAGGTGGGAGGTGGTCTAGATCTACACAACAAGTTGGGAGGTGGTCTAGGTCAACACAACATGTCAGGAGGTGGTCTAGGTCTACACAACATGTCAGGAGGTGGTCTAGGTCTACACAACAAGTTGGGAGGTAGTCTAGGTCTACAAAAGAAGGTGGGAGGTGGTCTAGGTCTACACAACAAATTGGGAGGTGGTTTTGGTCTACACAACAAGTTGGGAGGTGATTCCTCCGTGGAGATATTGTGGCTGCCACTGAAAACTACAGTTGTAAACTAGCAAAGAAGAACCGACATCAGGTAATTAATCATGAGACAATACCAAACAGCAACCGTGTGGTGCTAGCAAGAAATATCAAGTTGGTCAGAGGTAACAAAATGTGAGGAATTTAAAAAATTGAAATGCCCAGGATGTGTTTCGGTACTAATACGAACCAAAATTAAGAAGGTTACATAGGTAAGATGGCGGTTTTACAGTCTAACACATATGCTATGCATCAGACTGCCTTCAGATTGATACTCAATATATATATATATATATAGTTCAGGTATCAGGAAAAATTAATATTAAGACACCTCGATACAGTTTTAGGGTAGCGAAGAAGAACTGATTCTTGGTCATTATTATTGCTGACAAAAATGTAAAGTTATCAAGAGTTAGCAGAAATGTCATCAATTTGGCAACATCTTCCCCCTGGAAAATTAACAGTTAATCAACAATGTTATAGGGCTGGGTGATTAATCACGATTTCACCATTTTCACGATATGAGCACTTTCAATAAGCACGGTGAAAGTCTGAATTAATCACAATAAAAAAAGACTCTGAATGTAGTAAAGCAATGCTTTCTACCTCAGCATGTGTACATTTTACCAGTTGTTTGGAGGCATATAGTGGCCTTGCTTTCATACCATTTAGATGCAGTCAGATGAAGCTAAACCTAATCTAAGACACTGGACCTGCCTTCGACCTCCACGTCTCAGGGTACACAGATTGAATCTATTTCAAGCTACAGATATCTTGGTAATTTAATTGATGAGTCTCCCTTTAACTCCTCATATTCAGCAGTTGGTAAAAAAGGAAACTGGGTTTCTATTTCAGAATCAAATAGAGACATGTTGCTGCAACTTTTAGATCTGTGTTGGACTATGGGGATGTCTTGTACATACATTCCTCTTCTCAAAGCTTACACACTCTGGACTCTCAGAGCTCAGGTTCATCACTAATTCAAAATCCCTCATCTGTCACCTATTGTTGTTCGCACATTTTGGATGGTCTTCTCTGACCCTACGTAGACTGAAACACTTTTGTGTCCTTATTTACAAATCTATTTTAGGTCTACTTCCTTCATACCTTCTGACCTACATCAGTCAGAATAGTACAGGAACTTGTAATCTTCGCTCTCAAGATCTTGTCTTGCTGTCTGTTCTAAAGGTCAGAACTGAAGTTGGGGAAAAGGCGTTTTTTGCTGCTCCCTTTATTTGGAAAGAATTACAAAATGAAGCTTAATGAGCTGCTCTCATTGAACGCCTTAAAGCGGATGTTAAATGACTTGGAGGCTGACACAACTGGCTGTGGATCCTCTGCCTGATATACTTGTGACTGTGGTTGATCTTGACAAATATTTGCTGTTTGACTGGTTATTTCTTTCAATCTATTCATGTTTCTTATATGATGCTTGTAAGGATGGCTGCTAGCTGTTTGTAGGAGACTTTGCTGCTGTCTGTCTCGGTCAGTACACTCTGGAAAAGGAGATTTTTAATCTCAATTACTTTTCTCCTGCTTAAATAAAAGGTTAAAGGTCACACATTAAGCAAAATACACTTTACTACACACTTAACCACGAACACTAATAAGTGTCCCTAGTCTGTCTACAAACCCCCCAATAATGAAAAAGTCCATCCTCTCCGTCTTTTGCCTGCTCAACTTTTCAGAAAATGTGTGCTAAAACAGGCCGTTAGGAGATTTTCCCTTCATGACATCACAAAGGGCAGTAACCCCTCCCCAAGGTGACACTCCCACAGCTAGGGGTTTATTCTGCCCTCTGAGCCTGCCTTCTCACTGTTAACAATTGAGCATGGTGAAAGAAAGCCAAAGGGACCTCCCCTTCCAGAGGGGCGTGGTCAAACACAGCTCATTTGCATTTAAAGCTACAGACACAGAAACAGACTGTTCTGAGCAGGGCTGAAATAGAGGGCTTTATACAGCATGATCAAATACAGGATCAGAGTGGATTTATAACAAGAAACTTCACAGATATGCTTTTGGGAGCTCTGTGACTTATTGAAAAGGAGAATAATATGTGACCTTTAGATAAAGAACAAACAAAAAGTAGACCCAACTATCAGCTACTCTCGGATAACTTAGTGCCAATTAAATGGTTGAAAGTTTTTTGAAGCACATGAAGAACAGCAGACAGACATCAACTATGGGTTTAAGCTAATTATGCACTCTTTATTTTTTGTTAATTTTTTGCAATTCATACCATTATCTAAATATGGCACGTTATCGCACATTCCCTATTTGACTTATATCGTGCAGGCCTAGTACACAATCGAAAGCCTCAGTTTAGGCATAGCCCTATTTTTGCCGTATCAGATCAGTAGTATAGGTCCACAGTTGTGTATACATTTGTTTTTTGAACAGATTGGCATCCGATTGATACTCGATCAGCAAACGCACATGTTCAGGTAACTAAATTGGTTTGGAAAGGGAAATTAAATGTATTAAAATGGATTAATCTGCAAGCTCTTGCAAAACTAGTTGTCATTAACTTACCTCACATTAGAGGTCATGCACATGGTTTCTGAGTGGGCAAGCTCTGTGATGCTGGAGGTTCCTCCCATGACATTTCAAAGAAAAGCTTTCTTTACACTTGAGTAAATGTCCGTCACCAAATATACGGCCGATCGGTTTCAAAATCAGACTACAAATGAGGCTTGATAGCTGTGTTTGGCCTGGAAGTGTCCTACAGGGGGTCTCAGGGGGAAAAAAAGAAGAAAAAAACGTGCTCTCTATCCTGCCTCCACCTTTGAACTGCAGTGTCTCCTGCTGCCGGCGCACACCAAATTATTTGCTCGCCTGAGGTCCGACTATTTACTGTGTTTGTTTGCTTTGCCGTCATCTGCAGCTAGTGTGACCCCCCCCCACACACACACACACACACACACACACACACACACACACACACACTCAGCTCGGCATCAGCCGCTCAACTAACCCAGCACAGGCGCTGGTTACCACAGCAACCAAGACCCAGACTTGTTTGCCAGCTTTGGTTCTTTGACCAGCCCATTTATATTGTTTGAGGAAAGAAATGCATTAATCTGAAATCCCTCAAAATATTGCTCTAACCCTTATCAACTGCCACAAAGCAGTAAGCTAATAAACAGGTGGTGGAGGTTGTCGTTTCTCAAAAAGACCTGCAAACGCACATTTTGCATGGCAGCTTTAGAGCTTTCACGGAGGTAGTCTATGAATTTTTGATGTGTTGTTTTGGGGTCCGACAGCTGACCTCCTTGCAGATTTCACCACAGCCCATAACAGACAGAACACCATGTATCTGCTGCTTTAAAATAATAAACAAAAAGTGAGCGTGTCTGTTCCTTTAGTCCCTTTACATCGCAGTGGTTAACTTTCACTCTGTGGAAATCTCTCCACCAAAAAGCAGCATCCGCACCATGTGGGTATGCATTTCCTACATTCTGAACAATAGCATGACTGGGCTGGGGCTCAGAGGAACACTGTGGTTGCATGCTCAGCTAGCCTGGTGGGTGTAGTGTGGCCAGAGCTACTGAAAGTAGCAGCGAAAGACATTACAGTGGCATAATCCACAGGCATGTTAACTGTGACCCACAAATGTAAGGCCATTGTCCGCTACCACTGAAGTACTGAAATGTTCTCTCCCTCTCTGCCTCTTCAGTCTTTGTAATTACAGCTTCACCCTCCTCAGTAATTAGGGACTATTTCAACAAGGATGTGGAATGTCTCCATCCATTTTCCCCTCTCTTCATCTCCTCCTCTGCTCCACCCCCGCAATAAAGCATCTTTCTGTAAAGCAAAAGATCATCTTTACGTGGTCAGGTTTTGTGAATGATAAGAAATATTTTGGGGGGGGGCCAGCCATGTTGACGAATTGACTTTAAAATCAACCTTTTTTTCTATCAGCGCAGAAAGCTTCTTCTTCTTCTGCAGTTCATACTGTGCAGCTTTGCATTTAGCACCGAGCATCTCCAGTCTCTGTCCTTGATAAAAAAAAAAAGCAGCGATGAGTAAAAGAAAAGAGAGAATGTCTCTAAACCATCCGCCCCCGGACGTGCAGAGAAGGTGGGTGTGAGGAGCAGTAGTCCTCTCTCTCTCTCTCTCTCTCTCTCTCTCTTTCTGCATCGCAGTCAAAGGCACAGGCAGCAAATCCTCTGTTCCACAGGCAAGGGATGTTATGATAACTCCTGCAGTGCATAATGCGATCTTTTCAAAGCCCCGGGCAGCAGCAGGCATAAACTTGTTGAAACACTATATTCTGGAGGCAGATGTTGAGGAGCTGAAGGCATTTTAAACTCCATTAAATTGTTTATTATGAAGGCAAGTGGCGCCTGATGAGATATACTGCGAGAAAGAAGGTAAATAAAGTGATGGATGGTGCCATTATTAAAGTGACGCTCCGGGGCTACTTAGCAGAGGACCACAGGGACAAACAGCAGGTCTGTATACACAGCAGGCTGGGCTGGTTTACACTGGACGCTTTTTTTTGGGGCCTTTTACGAAGCATTAGTCATCAATTACAACTCAACAACTCCTTTCTATCTCTCTCTGAAACACTCCCTCCCCATTTCTTTTCTCCAGCCTTCACCAACTGTAAGTCTTTTAGCACAATGATATGACAGAAACACATAAGAATAATGGCACGTTGTTGCTAAGAGACCACCTGTTCAGATCTCCCACATGAGATTGTGGTGAAGCTGTAATCCTCTTCTTCGTTATCAGAATATCATTCATTGGAGGGTAGTGTGAATGTCCTGACAATATTGCAACCAAGATAGAAAGGGATTATATAACAAGACGCCTTTTAGGCAGAAAAACTCCACTTAAGATCAGGGTTATTAATCAAACACCGCACTGCAGCAGATTCAGACACGTGACACGATGAAGATCCAGGGAGAAGTGACCAATCAGCATACTTGATCCGGTCTTTGCCAAACAAGTATTTAGCCGTCTTCACAACAGCCATTTGAGAAAAATGGCATCCGCCGTTTTCCAGGTTGTGTTGACAATCAGGGAGTGGTGCTGCATGGGAAAATGAGTGTAGTCCCGAGGACTAGTGGAGCTGCGACACACCCTACTCTTACCTTACCTCGGCAGGGTGTGTTCGAAACCTGCAGTGCATGTACACTTCCTATGACAAAGACTCTGAATAAGCACAAGTAAAAGTCGGATTGTGCAAAAGGGTGTGTTCAAAAGCTTCAATGTAACCTTCTCTTCAGGATAGAAGTTTGGCAACAATCAAAAGGTTTCATTATGGACTCATTTAACACACAGCGCCATTCTTCTCCGCTCCTGGTTTAGCCGTGTGTTTACTTCAGCTCCAAGCCAGGACGGCCCTCAGACTTCATCCGTCGGCATGCTAAGAGGCTTGACCCGGGGCACCACCTCTCTCAGACACAGTGACACGACCAGCTGGTGGAGATGACACACAGACATACACCAACACGCAAAGCACCCAGTGTCAGTCTTAAGTATCTGTCTCATCCCGTCAGCGCGGGGAATGACTAGATGCCAATCGCCACGTCTGGAACTGCCTGTCTATGTGAGGGAGGAGAGCTGAAGTGAGTCATGGAGGATCACGCTGGGATTGCTGGTTTTTACAGGGTCGACTCCCATGTCGGTTGAGATAAAGTCATCTCTAAAACACTAAAGGAGTGTCTCTGTAGCCTTTACCTAAAGGGAACAACGCTCACAGTGACATTCTGAAACCAGTCCAGTCTCACCTTCACTGTGCTCAAAGCCCCAGCCCTGTTAAACACACACACACACACACACACACACACACACACGTACGCTCAACCGGGCTAACATGAGTCACAGCAGCGCAGTTACCCCCTGTATCCCTCCCCTGCGATTACTCAGTATCTTCCCAGCTGCTGGATGCAATGACTTTGGAGCTGCTGTAAGTTTTTACATCTCCTCCTCCTCCTCCTCAGGAGATGTCTGGCTGCATGCAAAACAGACAACACACAATTATTGTCTGCGGCGGCATTCAAATGTGGCTGCAGGAGGGAGACTTTGCAGATTTAAAGTGGGCAGGTGCTCTGGAAGTTCAAGTCCCATTCATTTCCCCTGAAGATTATGTTAAGATGACTTCCTTTTGGAGCATTTCCATCATCTAGAGGTGCGCAAAAAGTCTCTATATTTAACCATTAGAGCAAACGAATGACAAAAGATTGAGAAAAAAGGTTGCAAAAACTCAAAGGATCAACTCCCTGATTGACAGCTTGTAAGAGAAGACTGTCCCGTCTTTGTACCCTGCAGTCTGTAACTTAAATAATGAGGTTAAACTCAGTTTAATTGTCAGTATTCCTGAAGTTTTTTGGATGAATTTTGCATCTATTCAATTATTTACATAAGTAATTTAAATTTTATCTAATTAAATTATGCAACACGCCTTGCAGCATCGACGTTCCCTCAACGTGGCAAGAAAGTGAAATTAACTTAAGACAGAGTGTTATTTTGCATTCAAACTGATAGCAGAGTTCAGTCACCAAACATGCAGATCAAAAATAGATATATAAGTGGTTTTTGGGGGGGATTCAATATGTAACAACATGGAGAATACTTAAAGAAAGACTGCTGCTTTTCATCCTTTAAATATGTTTGGAGTCAACAAACTGAAGCCGTCTCTTTAAATATTAAAGCACACTTAGAAACTTGTTTTTACACTGCCGGGGAAAATAAGCAGTGGCTGTAGAGAACACTCGCTGTGACCCGACCTCCTCGCTGTTTGCCACCGTGTCAGCTCCACAGTGAGAAGGAGTCACTCCACTCCGCTGCCCGTCAGCGATCCTGGCTGTCAGGAAATCCAACGGGGTGCTTTCACCCCAGGGACCCAAGCCCCACACTGCTGGGTTTGCACTCCAATGAGCCTGACTATGAAAAGACCTGTTCTCACCCTGACACCTATACAGTGTGTCCATATTGATTAACCCACATTTGTAGGAGTAAACACTTGAACCAAGCCTGACCGACAAAAGAAAAAAAAAAGAAAAAAGGAATAAATCTGTAGGGCTGTGTGACCAATCGAGCCCAGAAATAGCCATCTGAAACGTTTGCTTCCCTTGTTGGCTCTAAAAGAAGCAGCAGTCAGTCTCTGCTCGTCTGACCTCCTTTCTGATGGATGTCTATACCCCGGAGGAGACGGAGCAGCTACCCATCACCCGTTTTTGGCCTTCTGTTTGGGGAACTATATGCCTGGCAATGGGGCAGGGGCTTTCAAAAGTAGGGTAGGGTGAAGGATGTGTTAATAAAAGCTAGGAATATATTGAAAGAGGCGTCCTTAAGTATCAAGGAGCTCTGATCCAAATAGGCACCTGAGATGATCACAAGGCCCAGATAAGGAGCCCTTTGTGACATTACGTTTTGTGTAACATTCCATCAGTAGGTGTTTGCAACTCTGAGACATGAACCAAACTCTGGAGGGGTTTTGCATAATTCCACAGAAATCCATGTTAAAAAAGATTAGTTGATTAATGGATTTGTTATTCAACCAAAACTTAATCAGCGAACCATTTACACAATCAATGAAAAGCGTGTGTGTACCTAAAAGAACAATGGCAGGCATTGTTAGTTAATTAATGGTAGTCCCCACAGACACCATCCCCACATAAGCCGATTCTTTTGTTTCACTGTGTTGCAGCATAATGTTGGGGTTTTTATCAGCTGGTTTGAGAAAAAACAAGCAAATTGTTGACATCAGTTTTTGGCACTTCAGAAATTGTGATGGACATCTTTTTCCTCTTTTCTGCCATTTAAAAGACAAAATGATCAAACAAAAAGGAGCCAAATGAACAATCTACACAAATAGAAACAACACCCTGTAGCAGTCCTTTAAAAAATATATACATGTTCATTCATTTTTTTGGACTTGAAATCTGCTTTATCTGCAAGATACTGAGGTTTTGCATGCACAGGGTTTTTAAGTAGAACAGGTTTGAATGTTGAAATCCCTATGGGGCAAATGTTTACTTGTTGCAACAGATAAGCCCAACCTTGTCTGCCCGTCAAACACTGCCTTCTGGAATGCAATATGTCCCTATTTCAGCAAGAGAGCTGGGCTGTTAAATCCACTTGTATCGTAGAAATATTTGACACTATACTATCAGTGCAGTAGGTGGATAACAGGCGTCATGTAGGCTTGTAGGCTACGTGTAGGAATAGACTGAGTGAGTGACTTAGATTTTGTCAGCAGGGGGGATATTTTTACTTAAAGGTCTTGGCTTCACTGTCAGGCTTAGTGGAGGTGGAAGACAGTGGATTTGGTCAATTGGCAACTGATCAAAAAAAGATAATCAAATGTGCTACTGCGCTTTCTCCCTGAAGAGATTATCGAAGAAAAAGAAAGGCTTTGAATGCGTCTTTACAACCAAATGGTAAAGTCTCATTGATGGTTGAATTACAAGAGTGTGTCTATTGGCTGACATCATGTCATTTTATTGCGCCCTCCAAACTTTATTCATTAGTTGAAGCTTACCTTATAGACATTTTCCGTAACGCGGTGAACCTCGTCGGTGCGAGACATCGTGGAATCTTCAGCCAGGACCATAAACGTAGATTGTCGTGAACCGTGTATCCGTGTGAAATAAGAAGGGAAAGGGGGGGAAATGTTCACGAGTCAGATCAAACAAAAGGCGAGGCAAACTGCGCTCGTGAGAGAGTGAGACGATGCTGCGCTCCTGAAACACCCCACTCCAACTAAACACACCTTCCCTCTCCACAGCTGACAGCCCGCTGCTGCCTTCACGGACCCCTCCGCGGCTTGGATTTCTCGCGATTAGCAGAAGTCAAAATTTAAGGTAACAACAGAGTGTTTTCCTTTCTTAAATTAAATAACATTTATCTGACAAACAGGATCAGAAATAACTAATCTATGTTGGAGAACTACAGTAACCTATTTGAAATGTTAATATTAAAGACTATTAGGATATTTAACAGACGGCTTTTATAACATTTTTTGAAAGTCGCTCTTACACTTTTGCATTCAGGCTATAAATTCAAAATTTCCAACAACATTTTAACGCAGCACCATCTTGTAGATTGTACTTCCCACCCCCATATCTGTGTACCTTAAACACAGGCAAATGGGTTTTTCTTCAAAACATCTAACATTAAAATGTTTTTATTTCCCAGGAAAAACGTCACTAACCATCACGAAGGCCTATTTATGTTCACACCGCTCTCATGTATGTGACAGTGATCTTGTAAACCAAAGTTCTTCCCTAAAGTTTGAAACCATATAAAACTAATCAGCCAACTGGAAAAGCATGAAGGTGATTGGAAAGAGAAGAGTTTTGAAGACAGTCTTTTTGTCATTTAACCACTCCAGCCAAATATAGACATATTAACAGTGTATAACATCCACCTGTAAGCTCCTTAGGATCAGTGTGGTATGTGTTATCGTTATAGAGAGAGAGAGAGAGAGAGAAGAGAGAGAGAGAGAGATCTGTCCCTTAAAGTTTGCTCTTCTTCTGTTTACTAAAGGAAAATCTCTGAGTCATGACTTAAGACTGTAAATAAGTTTTTTCTTGCTTCATTGAGTCATCCATTCTTCATTCATTATGCTAATTAGAGTCTAAGTGCACACTTGCGCTCCTGTAGGATTTCCACTTTTCAACCTGAGGTTTCCACTTTCTGTCAATAACCACACGCTCAACTGAATGCATGTGACTGAAGACACCTGTTTCCAGTTGAGACAGTCAAAACGAAAAAAAGAAAACTAGCAAGGAGCGCCCTCTTCTGGAGGAAGTATAGGATACAAACTGAAAAATGTGAACAAAACTTTGGAACACCTTGACAAAAGAAGAATATAACCATACTAGTTTCAAAGACAGGAAAAAAAGAATAACTTTTTAGAGAAAAGTCAAGAAGACATGTTGTTGCCACAGCTCATTTTACTATGGAAAAAAATGATGTTATGTGTAAAACATCTAAAACGCAGTCCTTTTGTTGTGTTTTGCCAAAACTAGGAGAGTAACAAAGTGACATTGCTTTCTATCAAAGTCTGAACATTTCACTCCCTTCATGTAGATATTCAGAGGAGCAGAGTACAAACACAGTGCTGATCCAGTAGAAACTGTGAAGGTGCACTGCAAAGGCCTCACCTTCATCAACAAACATTTAAGGATGAAATATTCAGAATCACAGAGTGGCTATCAGAAGAAAGACAGCCGGCTTCAGTCCTCTAATTTGGTGTGTCAGGCTGCCAACATCTCTCGCTCTGGCTTTTTCTTTGCTTCTCTCCTCTCTGGAAATGAAAGTCAAAGTAAAGCAAATATGATCAGTCTGGAAGCAATAGCAAATACACTTATGTGTGGAATTACAACAGTACCTCTTAATGATGTGCAATACTCCAGCACTGTGACACGTCAATACTCCGACACTTTACCTCCCTGAGCAGCACTTTAAGCACTTTGAACTCTGATGGTCACTTTATACTGATTCATTCTGTTAACTGATGTACAGTATATGTTGTTGTTTAGTCATTTGTATTGGTGTTGCTTGTCATCGTGATTTTATGTAATTTTGTTTACGTGTTTACCATCAACCTGCCAAAGGACTACAGATGGAAATTAGCCTATGGCAGTAATCTGGCATATTGACATGTTTATGTCCCGATTTCAATAAATAAATAAAATAAATGAAATCTTCGTTGTGTGAAATAAGAACTGTACCTGGTTCAGCTTTAGCTGCCTCTGGGACTTCAGGTATTGGCTCGGTGGGGACCTCCGGAAGTGCTACATCTTCTCCCTGTTTGTGACAAAGTGACAAAAAAGTTACAACAAAGTTGTATATCGTTTGGTTACTACGACAAAAAAACATGTTTTCAGAAAGGGGGTCAAAAAGTAAGACACTGCTCACTTTGTGACCTCCCTAAAGTCTGTGAGACAAAGGAATTATCTTGAGACAGCAACAAGCTTTAGCTGCTTCTCAAATGTTCTATTTAAAGTCACCTACGTATAGAAATGTATGTCGTTTAACCTGAACCTGTTTGATTGTATATTGGGTTAGTGTAGATAAATACTCGTACTCTGCTTGCTGCTTTTCTGTCGGATTGAGAAGACTTTGAGCTCCGTGCCTTTGTTCAAGTGTGGAATAGAATAATGTGTGGTTTGAGAGGCTTGGCAGTGTGTGTCATCTGGAATAATAATTAGATCACAAAAGCAGAGAAAAATCTGCTATAATTTAATAATGATGAATCAACCAAATTGAATAGTCGCAAAGAGTTTCAATTATACAGCCCACTATGACATCAAATCATGATACTGTGGCTTGCTCCAAAATGTCTCTCACTATAGGGCTCGACAGCGTGGTTCAGGAAGTAAAAAATCCCATTCTTTTTCTCAATAGAGGATTTCATTATATAGCCATAATGTTATAACCATCCAAGGTAGACATACCACGAGCTACCTGAGTGTGAAAAGATGGTTTATGCTCCTGTAGGAGATGCAAGTTTGTATGATATCAACCTCCTTTTAGGAAAAACAGTATTTATTCGTGATATCGGGGAAAAGAACTACACTACCCATGACCGCAGAGTGTCACAGCTATGTCTCTTTTTGGTGGAGCTTGCTGTTAAGATGCCAATATTTCCCGCCCCTCGCCGATGTATGCAAACGGGTAGTTTCGCTAGTAGGCTAGCTAGTTAGTTAGCTAACACAAAATATACTAATAACCTGCAGTGAATGTAATTTATATATTCACACAACACAAACTACAAAACATAACAACACGTGTAGTAACAGCATAAACACTGTAACAGCGACTAGAGTTACAATTAAGAAGAAGCGGTATCATTCGCAATGGATTGTGGGATGTGTAGTTATGTAATTTTGGTAGACCATCTCTACCTGACTCAGCTCTGAATCACGTTTTTAACTACAGCCCTGCTCCAATGGTAGACAGCTAAAGCCTGTGGTTCAACCTGTCCTCAGTGTGTGTGTGTAATATATATGTATGTGGAGATGGGTGTTACACAAAACAACATGAGGGTGTGTGCTCAGCAAACATGTTCTATATTATTAAAGGTTAAACACGCAGCTTAACATTTACCTGAGTGATAGCTTCTAGCTCGGCTAAAACGGCGTCCTCGTCCTCCAGCGTCAGGGCTCCAGCCAGCATGTCATCTATTTGCTGCAGGAGATGGAAAACATGTGTTATCTAACGAGTACATTATTTGGTGATGTAGAGAAAGACATGGACAGTGATGAAAGCAAACGTTATCCCTTATAAACATACAAACTGATGAAAGGTGTAAAAGGCTGTCGTTGAGCAAACACTTACCCTTTGATATTCAATTGATTCCTGGGTCTCATCCAGGATTCTCTCCACATCTTCAATTGACATGATCTGTGACAAACAAGAAAAGTAATATGGGCTTTATGGTAATAAAGTGTTTTGCATGAAATGTGTTTTCTGCACATTCCGACTGGCTTGTGAGTTTTCTCCAGCAAGATCTGTGCTCTGTATCCAAGGATGTGCTGCAGTCACACCGCTGTAGTCAAGGCTTTGCCTCTTAATCCTTTAATCTTCAAACAATGTGCAGCAGCTACGCTAACACAAACCGCGAGCTTTCTCTGCTGCAACAATCCTCACCCTAGGATCACTTTAAAGAAAGTGTGCCTATCTGGGGGAAAACTTTCACGTCGTTGAAGTATACTCTCACATATTTAACGCTTAAGGCGGGTTTATTATCGTGTGAGTGTGGGAGGCGCTTTCTCTGAACACAAAAGCCATGAAAAGAAAAAAAACGCATGAAAGTGTACCTACCTCATGCATACTCTTCAGACAGTCATTTCCAACCTTCAGCCCTTCAATGACTTTCATCTCAATTTGCATGAACTCAATATCCTGAACCTGTGAACAGATATTAGTATGAGAAACAACACAACATCCCAGATGTGCACAACAGAAGAAACAAACACAAGTTCAAACATTAATTGTTGTTAAAAAGGTCATGCTTTAAATGTACAATATGTAGAATTGTATTACAATGTTTACATTAAAATATCTAAATTCATTCAAAATTGACTAAAACGGTGTTATAGATATTTTTTAGGCAGTATTTTCAAAAACCTCAATTTTTTCTGAAAGTGATCAAAGCCAGAGGAAGTCATCATTTTATTGTTGTAACGGGACGTGTCTTGTGGTGGCTGCCATGACAGACTCGACATGCTTATCGTTGCCATGGAAACACTGGATGTTACGTCAAAGGCCGCTACATAAGGAAGCGGGATTGCTACTGAAAGCTGCCGTACTGTTGCTGTTTGTGCTGCTGTGATAAAAAACGTTATGTAAATTATACTTGAATGCATCATCAGTAATTCGTTCTCACTACAGTCGACGCAGAGTTGGTTTTAATCGGGGGGGGGTTAGTAGCAGAGAGAGTTCCTATTATTCCCTGCAAGCCTCGATGTCATCTTTGTTATTGTATTGATTGAGAGAGAGCCCCCTGGTGGTGGAATCTACAAACTGTGCCTTTAATTTACTCAAACAACATTGATATTATATGGCTCATTATGTTATACATAGTAATGTAACAGAAATCTCAATCACGTTTTACCATTTTTTCAGCTCAGATTTAGTTTGGATTTAGCTGAAAGATGAAAACTACAGCTGTCTGATTGGAGAATAAGAAAGCAGACTGGAAGATGGATTGTATTCAGTGTTATATTTCATGTTGAAGCCTCGTCCTTCCTTTTTTTAAACAAATGCATGAGCTATCAAACGTGTTGGGTAAATAAAAACTGATTGTGTCATTTCTTGAAACTCACCATGCGCTCTAGGTTTGAAATCTGATTTTCAGTCTTGTCTAGCAGCTGATCCTGATAGCGTTTTTTCTTCAGAAGCAGCAATGCTTTTCTGTAATGACAAATAAAAAAGGCATCACGTCACGTCACATAACAGAACACTATTTTACCTCAAGCTATTTAAAACATTTTTCAGCACTTCACAAACTATAAAACAAGTGAAACATTCAGGTGATGACACAGCTGGTCTGCACCTCAGGAGGCTGAAAAAACATCAATATCTATCTGATGTTCAGCATGCTAAGCATACAGTCCATCCATTGGGCGCTCCCAGGAAAACCTCCATAGGGAGGCGTCCTAATCAGATGCCCGGACATCTAATCAGTTATATCAAATGAAAACCTATCCTCAGAGTCACTAATATTACTTGTTCAACACAATCAATTAATACAATTATAGTATTCTAAGCAGGGAAGTTTTTTGTTTGTTTGTTTTCCTTTTTATGATGGTCTTTTAAGTCATAGTGACATGCTCCAGATGTAAATTATAGAAAAAAACACAATCAAATGATGAAAACATCTTGATCAGATTATTTGAATTGGCCGACTAAGAAGAAGCAACGCCTAACCCGAGATTAACTGCAGATAACTGCAAAAAAAACAATCTCAATCAAGGCAGCAGTGTTATAAGCCCGATTGTAATGTAAGAGATGCAATAAGGTGCAGCTAGTTCTTTAAAGGTTTTCACTTCAAACAGGATGGTGCATCAGTCAGGAGGACACAGGATAAAAGATGAGGAGACGTAGTAGTCTCTTTAACTGCCTTGTTGTTCAGCCGTGTTTATTTACTGTGACATCCAGTATTGTTTGTATAGTGTTCCGTCATCGACTCAACACTGGAAACACTGTTGGATATCCGTACAAGGGGAGGAGAGATGTCGTCACCAAGGCCAGGGATTAACAGAAACTATCATCCAGAGCACGATGTACTTGAAATCTGCTTCTCTTGTTTCTGAACACATGCACACTAGAAAAACTGTTTACATCATCCACAACATGCCTGAGGAGCATGATCAATTAACACAAACACCACAGTCTGCCCGAGCCTTGTTTTTGGCTGCTGTGGACATTTGGCTGTGCTGTCTTTTGGTTTGTGTTGTTCGTATTTGTTGGTGTTGTCTGTATTTATAGCCAGTTTCTTATTCATCAATTTGACAACACAGCATTGTGTGTTGTCAAAATGGAGGACGTTTTCTTTATTTGCACTTGTTCTGTAACATTGCTTGCATTGATTTCTCATGCCCACCATAAAAAGTGTGTTTTTGCTTACTCTTTCTTGCCATTTCTTAGGAGCTGCTTTGCAAGAAGACGCTCTTTGTCCAGTTGTAGGGTGATTCTCTTTTGGTACTGCTTCAGCTTATCCCTCTGCTGCTTCAATTGCTGGAGCAAAAAGCACAAATCTGACTTATTATGAAGATGTTATCAATGTGTAGGAAAAAAATAATGCAACCCATCCAATAACCAATAAATGACTAACGCTGAATTAAAGTATATTGACTGGCAGCCTCAGCACCGTGCCTGCTAGCTTACCATACAGCTTGCCCTGTATGGGGACTAATCTGTTGCTGTAGCCGCTATCAGCTCACCAAAATGGCTTTGTCCTGTTCGGTCACACGAGAAGGTTGACTCTTTCTCCCAAAAACGTTTCCCATTATTAAGCAACATCCCCTCCACAACCCCCTTCATCAATAGACAAAATATTGCCTTTGACAGAGCAATATGCCATGAATACAAAAAGCCGAAAATGGCTAGCAGAGGGCTAGCTGTCTACCACCATGTCCACAGTTTTTCTGTGTTTACTACGGCAAGCGGAGCAGGACATTCTGTCGGACGGCAAACTAAAGCGTTCATACTCTACATACTCTTCAAAAATACATTTTCTGTGTTGGCATGTAGACTGCAGAGCAGAATAATGTGGAATATTATTTTGGTATCAGCTGGGCACGTAGGTTTACAACAAAGAAATTGATAATTGAGTTGGGAGGATAAACGGGGCGATGTCATACACTGTAAATTGTGGACAAGCCAGCGCCGGACAAGCATTCTGGTGACTCGTTGTCGAGCATCTAGTGATTTTAGACGGTTTTAATAAGGGGTGTTCAACCCCTCTAAATATGATCTCAGTAGGACTACCGCTTCCGTACTAACAGCGGCAACATCCCCACCAGATTTTTGAAATATCACTGAACAAATTAGCTATCATTTTGAATACTAAGGAGAAATAATCAATATTTTAGCTGGAACATAATCTATTGTAAATGCCATACAGTAGGTCTACATTTTAAACAACCAACCCCTCTCTTTACAGTTGGTTTAATCCAAAAGTCACGCTTGAACCAGCAACCCTAACCACAATCATCTGTCTGCACCTTAATATCCTACAGTCTATGGTCTAAACAGTCAGACACAGACAGGGAAGCAAGTTGCTGAGATTGTTAGTAGTGCATTGACCCATTAAAATGTGTAAACATGTAGCCTAATAGCAACTGGCGGCCTGGGGGCCACATGCGGCCCCCATCAAACCTCAACGTGGCCCTCAGAACAATTTTTACATATCAATTAATTGGAAACATGAAGAAAACATGACAAAATCTGCCATGAAATCATGAAAACCATAATAATATTTGATCACTGGTAGCCTATATGTTGAGTTACATTTGACACATAATTGACTGTAATCGTTTTTGTAT
This sequence comes from Tautogolabrus adspersus, assembly GCA_020745685.1. NCBI lineage: Eukaryota > Metazoa > Chordata > Actinopteri > Labriformes > Labridae > Tautogolabrus > Tautogolabrus adspersus. The sequence continues at coordinate 7,510,586 of CM036553.1, forward strand.
CCTACAATTTGGCCCCCTGGCAGTGAGAATTAAATGAATGTGGCCCTTGCTGTGACCAAAGCTGCCCATCCCAGTAATAAGTTATACATTCTTTAGCACCATCCAAAGATAATGTAAGCCTCCCTCATCCAGGTGGTCTAGCGCACTCACTTGCTGTTTGATAAGCATTGTGTTGTTAACTATGAGGAGAGCATAGAGGTGTGTAGGCTATCTTAGGATAGTGGGTGAGTGGGTATATCACAACTATATCACAGGTGAATAAGTAGTGGAAAACCTAGGCCTACATTTTAAATAATAATTATCTTGCAGGATGCAGAAGAAAATCGTTCCCTTCTTTACTCATGGCAGAAAAACCCAGAGCTCAATAATGCTAAATGGAGGTTATTTTTAGTGAGAACATTTTTAGGTTATTTTATTTAACAGAAAGTTGATTTGACTAGTGTGAAACATAACAGAATGTACTTTAGCAAAAGTAGTAATTATACACAGTGTTGAGATGCATTGTTATGTTAAAACATTCAAAACTTTGATATAATAGTTTAATGGTATTGGCTTTGGCTCAACAATGAGTAGACTTAATGTATGACTTATTAATAACGACATTACTACCCATAAGAATTGATTACTTGTAACTTCATGTTACTATTATTGTTGTAAGTAAAAATCTCACATGTATGAAAATATTTTCAATATCAAGTGAGTGGTTTAGCAGGAGGATTGAACAGGAATCCTTCTTGTCACAATCTCTTTAGGAGCTGAGCACCCCGAAAGGTCTGATTCTAAAACCGCCAATGAGGTCGACACATACAGGTATCCTCTCTAAAACCAATACCTGGCCCAGTCAGCATGACCCACTGACCGGGTAACCACAGGATCAGCACCACGGACAGCGATAAGGATACTTACTGCATCCTCCAGAAAGTACGTTTCTGTGCTGAACTAGTGAATGAACACCTGATACAAGTTACATTTAAAAAAAGTTCTCAGTTTAGAACAGGTGTGTGAAGAGCTTGAATCGCTAATCACAGGCTACTGAAATGATATGCTGGCCTTTATTTTTATGCTGTGGGGATAAAGGAATATTTCCACATCTTGTTTATTTTCAAGTGGTCAAGCTTGTCACCTTTCTAACTCTATCTTTACTTAAAAAGGAACTTATTACAGATTCAGTATAATGAATAGAGCGATATAATTGTTAGCCAATACACACATATATTGGTTGTTGTGTGCATAGATCCTTTAGTCAAGACAGTAATTTAACAGCTAGGAAATATTGTCTTCCACTTAGCTGTAAAGGTGTACTGAGGGATACAGTGACACCACTCTGTGGTGACAGCTGGAACTGTGGGCACCTGAACAGGTGTTATCCTGTTGTTATGCTAATTAGTGCTCTATTGAAAGTAGCTCCTTGTAAGGGCTTCTAGCAGCTCTCAGTTCATCTTAAATGTTCCATGGAGTAAAGGCTCGGTTTGTACCCTTTTTAAAGATTTATTGTTGTGGTTTAAGATATTTACCAGTGGGATATAATCAAGTATTTGTCACCTAAAAGTCTAGTCAGCCTAATCCAATTACTGCAGGTAATTCTAAGCTGTCAGGGTGTAAGATTAAAGATTCAGTAGTAGCACCCACGATTAGTAAGCTGTTACAACCGAGACAAATGACACACCAACACACGAAAGTGAATGAAGCCTTTATGGTCAAACATTAGTTTCATACGTTATTTTACACAGCAGATCTCTACAACACGTTCTCTTTTCAAAATGGACAGTTGGCCCTAAACAAACAAAGAAAAAACTTTTCAATTATTTCACGTCGTTCACGTTATGTGTTACCTTCCGTGTCACTGCACAGTAATAAATGGGAGGTGAACTGAATCCTATTTGCTTGTGCTTATTTAGGCCTGGGGGAATTTTCCCACATTCAACTGCTATACAGTCTCCAAACTAAGCAACAACAAAAAACAGTATTGAACCCTCCAGCTAGGAGTATTTTATTCAAAACAGAACAAGAAGAGATGTGTGTGCCTGTTGCAGTTAAAGACGGAAACATCCTTTGCTTTTCACAAAAAAAACAATGTTAATACGTGGTTTTCTTCACTGTTAATATTAAGAAAAGTTGAACATATTCTCCTTCATTTTGTATAGAACCATTACAAATTAAAGAAAGGCTTAATGTGATGGAATCCTATCACTACCCGAGAATCAAAATGCCAAGACGAAAAGTCTCCACTCCCATCAATAATGACCAAACCAATGATCATTTCCATGCAGACCATCAAACTAAAGCAGGAACATGTTTTAAATTAATTTAGTTGAAATGCTCTTGATTTGAATCAAGAGAGATCTGACGGTAAGAAATGCTTACATCGGAACAAGAGCGTTTCCATACATGACAACAACAACGACAACAACAGTCCTCAGGTGAGTCTGTACAGGCCCCTCTCTGTTCAAAACTGCATGCAGGGCCGTCAGAGCACTGCATCGGTGTGTTACTGAGGTAATTGCCTCATGTGGCCTGCTTTCATGCCTCAGATTGGGACAGCGGGCTGCAGCTCCCGTAAACAGGATTATGCTATGGAGAAAGCCTCCTCAGTAAAGACCCAGAGTCTCAGACAGTCTCAGAAGGATTTAGTGGGTAGAACGCTACACCTGGAAGTCCGTCCCAAAGTGTCTGATTTGGGCATCAGTCATAGATAGATAGGTGGTCCTCATACTGGGCGAGTACTGCAAGGGAAAACAGACAAAAATGAGCTCTTTTGCATTGAAACAACAGCATCTTGAAATATCATAAATATTAAAATGGTGTGGTGTGGTTTTAGTTTGGAGGGCATTTATTTTGATCATGAGCTAGTCTTTAATTAAGAGGGGGTAGATTCATGGGATGGTGCTTTAATGAAGGAGGAGGAGGGGAGGTCCGGTGGAGAGCAGACAGAGGGCATTAGCCACTGAAGAAGTAACACTCACATGTAACACTCTGTGGATAAAACAGAAGGTGCCAGAAGGTCAAAGCTCAAGCAGCTAGGATACTGTGTTGAGCTTTACTGGGGTCTTTAGGTTTACAAGTTAACACATTCTGCACAGCAAGCGGTCGTAGCAACAGAGGAAAAGCCCACAGTGTGTTACAAGGAGTGGAATGTCAATGAAATCAAACAAACAGAAAAACTTACGGTTTTTAAAACTCTGAGTTAAAAAACAAAAAGATGAAAAATAACAAAGGAGTTAGTTGCAAAACACTGGTTAATATTTAGCAGTTAGATTGCATTGATGATCCGAAATCAAACAAAGAAAGAACCCCCCCCCCCACACACACACACATATTTCCCCCTGTAGATTCATACTACACTGCAGTATTGCAAGTGCCTTTTTTCCAAAGTTTAAAGCATCCGTGTTACACAAACAAATAAAAACAACAAAGCCAGTGCATTTTTGAAAATGTGCATCACAGAGGCATTTAAATTTTAAACACCGGTCCACTTTTTCTCTCCATCTAAGAGGTATCTCATGTGTGCAATATGCCTGCGAAATGCAGTTCAAGCACTCATTCTGCCACGCAAACAGAAAACGTAATAGAAAAAAAAAAAACGTCCTCCGCCTTAAACTGCAGATTTACCTGCGCTATCTATAATCCATCTTCAGCTCTGGAGCAGCACCATGTGCTTACACGCTATGGCTTCCACTATTTAAAAATAAATACATACCTGCACTGTCTTTTTGAACACATGTGCTTATCTCACACATATATATATATGCAAGCTATGAAAAATAATAAGGCAACAACAAAGAATTGATATGTGCCCAGCGCATGGTAGTGAGAGAGTGTTGTTTGAATGCAGAGATGTCACTTGGCTATTAATGAATGCACTTCAGTCACTGGCCAGCAGGGAGCAGTCTTCCATCACTATATCCCTTCACTAAGTGTTGAAAATGTGAGCCTCTATACAGTGTTTATGTACTGTGCTCCCTGTTAGTGATGCAGCACTGTGGAGGTCAACAATGCCTTCATCTCCATCACACAAGGGACACTAGAGGTCCGTAAGGCCAACGCACCGAGGGAGGTGGCGATCCTCTCCCTATCAGCGGCACGTTCTCATATCGAGGACTCCCTCCAAACAGCATGTTCTGATTCCTGTGAGAGGTTGAGGTAAAGAGATGTGGTAAGAGATTAAAGACACTTGTTCTTCTATGCTGCTATATTGTATACAGCTCTTACATGTACTCAGGAGCAGGCATGACATTAGCAGCAGTTTGCGGAGGTGGATGGAGATTGGCCTGACTCCCGAGGCTGCTGGTGTGGCTACAGAAACTGTGGATGTTGGACCGTCTGGGGTTGTAGGACATCCGCCGAGCCTGTGGGTTGAAAGGGTCCTCCTCGTCTATGTCGTCATACTCTTTGTCTCTGCATGAAAGTGGTAAACCCCGCACACAACACGTTCAGACAAAGACAGAAACAGAGAGAGTGCATGCATTAACACTTTGCAGGAGTGCGGGGCTGGGAGTAGGTAGGTAATGGGATAAGGGGGTTGCTTGATGCTGACCTGCTGGCCATTAGTGTCCACACTTTGAAAATCGCACCGAGCATGGCAGAAAGTGCGCAGCCAGCCAGCAAGGAAAACAAAGACAGGTAGAGGAGCCCTTCTACTCCATCGTAGCACACACCCATGAGAGCATCCAGGTAGTCCTAGAAGAAAGGAAACACAGTGAATACCTAATACACATAATGCCGTTTTTTATTACCTTGGCACAGAAATACCATTCCTTTTAAAAAAGAAAGTGCTAGTGCAAGTTCTAAACTCCTTCTGGGTTTGGTGTTCTCAGATCTGTGATCACACTCACAGGACGGTGCTTCATTCAGGTCGCTTATGTGTCACTCAGATTTCATACATGTTATATTTGCATGAACCCCTCCCTCTACAACCGTTGCCCCTGCCACCACCCGGGGGAAGAGAGTCGGCCGATCCCACTCAAGGATGGTGAACCAACAGACTATCCTAACCAAAGAAAAAACTGTGTTTGGTCTAAAATACTCTAAAGAAATAAGAACCACATCATCTTTGAGCTGCATAACAGAACGGAGATCAGTCCTTAAAACAGCTTTACTCGTTTGGAACACTAAGAGGTGGGGGCAATGCTCTGAGGGACAGTGGAGGTATGGCCAAAGAAAAGCTTCGTTTTGGGCTGAGAGACTGGTGCTAGAGTGTGACATCTACTGGACATCTACTCTGACAGTCACATATTATACCTTTCAGCTGTGGCATTTAACGTCATGCAGCTATGGAATTTGGCATGGAGTTTCCTGAAGCATAAGAGAGAGTAGCAAAACAGGATTTTGGTGCTTGCTGCCATTAAATTCTATATTATCATCCAGTATATTCTTTGATATGACACTGAGTTTTCTCAAGAAACATCCTGAATTAAAGGTGGTGTGTTTTAAATAGTGTTAATAGTCCTCGAAATCGGTCTTGGTCTGAAGACCGGCCTGGAGGAAACTTTTTGAAGGTCTCGGTCTCTTCTCGGAATTGAGAGCATTTTTACTTTGTCCTGTCTCGGTCTCAGACTGGGCAGACTCCGGATTTTAAATCAATATCGGTCAAGACCACCATTGATTGCTTATTTTTCCACGTCATTACTGTGATTAGAAGGAAAAGGCCTCTTTCTAAAACAACAAATAACTTCAATTCATTTGTAGTTTGATTTTTGTCCCCCCAGTTGCATCGGCAACCTTCCCGGTCTAAAGTGAGTGACATGCCCGCTGCACACAAGATGAGGATTTATTATTGATATTTATCGTCTTGGTCTTGCCTCGGTCTCGTCTTGCCTTAGTCTTGGTCTGGTCTCGGACCACTCTGAACTCTTTTTTTTTATCTGTTGCTAACTTCGAGAAGGTAATTGCAGACTTTCACAACAGAGATGGTGACCAACATACAGATACTTACACATACTTCATGCACGGTATGTTTTCCTTGCTGTGACCCTCATGTTACTCTGATGACATGCAAGTTAGAAATGCATTCTTTCTTTGTTTAGCATGAGATATGTGAGTTTAACCTGAGACATGTGCATGGTTGCATGTGCTGTCAGATTAAATAAGCACAATGTTAAACCTATTAGAAACACATTTCTTGCACTTCCAGCAAACTATCACCCTGCTAACACTGTGAAGACAGTCCCCTGTAGTGCCTGATGTTGCAATAGCACCCTACCACCCACCCACCCACCCTCCTTCACCTTGTGCTATCTCTTTGCTTTTGTTCAAGAATGACACCCCTACACGCAGTGTACACCAGTACAATCGTCACACGATGGCTCTATTGATCTTAAAGTCTACATCTGATGTCGCAATCAGAGCAGCAAGAAAGACTCATTTCAGCAGCAAGATTTCTTATTCTCTTTACAGATAAAAATCTGACAATGTGAAACCTGCAAAGTAAAGTTGAGACTTTAAAGTGGGGGAAAACTGGAGGTGGTGAAAAAAAAAAGATTCTCTGTAGCTGATAGAGAGTGAACTGGCAAATGTTATGGTGTATATACACATGTTAGTCCAGGACAAGAACATAGAGATGGGTTTAAAAAAAAAACAGTCAAGGTCGGTGTTCTTAGTAGCTTTGAGTTATGCTACAAAGAAGCGCCATTAAAAGGAGTCCTGGTCGGATTCTGACCTCACCTTATGCAGCGCTCTGCAGTCGAGCAGGGCTGTTAGCTGGTGCACACTGAATTCTGTGGTGTTCAACACCCGCTGGATCCCCAAAAGGTCTCTCTGTTTAACAAGGTGTAAAAAAAAAGAAAAGGAAAGCATGATATACACTTTCCCACAGTTTTTGGTGTAATAGTCTGTCAGCCTTCCACTTACCTCGGCCGTGGGAAAGAAAGGCAAGGAGAACTGCAGCAAGCCCTGGATCTGGATTTGCATGGTGGTCAGAGAGCGCTGGCAGGTTGTTATAGACTGTAAAACAAAAAAACAAAAAAACTTAATCGCCCAGCAACATCACACGCACAGCACAGATATCCAGCACAAACAATGAGAGGATCATATTAAGGAGAGCATTGTTTGGGTGCAGCGTGTCAACAAGTCATTTGGTGTTAAGGAAAGCTTTTTAATGCGCTTAGCCGAGGACACATTTCTTTCCAGACAGATAGGCGCAGATTATCCTTTCGCCACTAACCATCTCGCCCACCACTCCCTCATCAACCCTCCCTCCCCCTTTCCTCCACCCAATCTCAAAGCACAAACAAAAGACTGATATTTATATCAACTAGGCCATCAGAGAAAAAATATGATCCGAATACATACTTAACAGGCATCGTTTTAATCCCTAAATGGGTAGCGCAACAATAACAAAGGATGTGGGTTTAAATAATTATTACTCAGATTTATCGTCCAAAAATTCCCTCAATACATGCCACACACACACACACCCACAAACTCCTGACATTGTAGAAATATTGTACTAAGAAAGGAGGAGAAGGTTAACACTAGCTTCAATTGAATTCAAGCGTTGAATCATGTTGCACTAGGAAGGTGGAGCATTACTCATTGGCTAAACCTCCACCAAACACACTCTATACTCCAACACAAAACACAGAGCTCAGTGATAGATTATGTGATCATGGAGGCTGACTTTATAGTCCTGTTCATGAATGTGTTACCCAGTCACCACCTCACTTTATTATCTGCTGCTCGTGGTCAATTTCAGCGAAGATGGCAAAAAAAAAAGAGCCACAGCTCCAACTAGGGTTATCATTAGGGATGCAAAGATGGATCGTGAAATCGTGAGAAATCGATTCCGAGGTGTCAAGATTCACTTTGGTACTCTGAAAAACGAATTGCAATAATATCGTGAGCGTCTGCAGCTGTGGAGCAGAGGCGGTTGGCAGCTGCAGAGCAAGATTTTGAAATTTTTTAAATCGGAGGTGTGGAAGCATTTTGGCTTCCCCAAGACACAACATGAAAGAGGTGAGAAGATAACAGACAACACAAAAAACTGTGTGCAAATATTGCAAGAACACAGAGAACTACACAAATAGCACAACCAACATGATGCATCATTCGACACCACAATGAGAAGCTCCAGTCATCTCCCCTTGTTGCGAGAAAAAAAATAAAATTAAAAGTCCAAACCACACTGACAACAAATGAGTGAACTTGAGACATTGCTCTCTATATTTAGCTAGCTGCAATTTTTTTTCTTTTTTGGGGGGTGGGGGGGTCAAAAATATGATTGAAGATTCTACTTTTTTTTAAGAGCTTTGATCATTTTCAGTGATAAAGATAATGCAAACAACGGAGACTGTACTGTTTGAAAACACGCGGCATCCAGAGGAGAAAAAAAGTACTGAAAACTTGACAAGTTGACAACCATCACCAACTTTGCAATCTTCAACTTGATTGACATCAGTCATATTCAGAAATACAATGAGTTAAGGAGTTTTGTGCTTATTTTACACATTTTTACAAACTAAATTCAGCCCTGTACTAAATTCCAGGGTTGTGATCCTCACACTCCTTGGGTTGTTGTTGCATTTGTGTCATTTCTATAGCTCTATTAAAGCAGTTAGAAAATAAAGAACCACCAACAACGAGCCTCTTTGGAAGCTGTGAGGTGTCTTAATGTTATTTTGAAAAGGAAAAATAGAGAGCAAATGTCTTTAACATAGAAATAAAACATTATAACATGAAAGGCCTTTTGTGCAAGAGCTGCTTTAATGCATGATATGTGGTAAATAAATAAATAAGACAAAAATGTTGCTCATAAGAGCACCCTAAGGCAGGGATTATGCACAGGGTAAAAAGAGCCACACATAAAAAAAAGGAGGAAATTCTTTGATCAAAGTTTATCACATTAAGTAATTCAATTAGTGTCGGGGGCTCATTTTTCAGAACAGCAGATTAAAGCCTGATAATGATCTAGCAGCTTGGCATCTAACAAGGAAAAACTCATTTTAAAATAGAAATAGATTTTTCTGTGTTTGACTCAGTTAGCGGCTGCATGTGTGAGCAGAAAGCGGAGAATTTGATCATTACCTGTTGAAAGGGGTTTGGTAGATTCGGACTGCAGAACAGATAATAGTGTGCAACATCTGCAGGGTGAAAGAGACAATTAGTGAGATTAGTGTCATTTCTTTATATTTAGAGAAAAAGAGCCGGTGTATTTACATCTCTTTTACAGATTAATTACCTGCACTGATGAAATCGTTGGTTTGGTTCACAATGAATTTGTCCGGAGACACACAGAAGTCACTGGTGCCCTGTGCAAAAACAAATAAAGGGAAAATACTGTAATCTCGTGTTACTATGCAAGATAAAAAAAGGAGTGCAGCATCTATTCAACGCCAGAAACTAGAGCCAATTTCTTGTGCTGCGGCTGAGTAAATCTGATTTCGCAATGGGCAGTTATTGACAATCTCTCAACAACACAAAGTATTTGTTTTACAGGCTTGTTATCACACTGAGAGCGGGTGAGCCTGTAAAATGAAAGTATTCCCAAAAATGCCCACAGAGATGTGCACCACAGCAAGCATGCCCACACACACACATACGCACACACACGCCTCCACATACATAAAGAGATAGACACACAGCTTTAAAAAAAAACAAATAGAAAAAAATATGGAATGTAGCCACAGACCCCAGGCTCTATTGACCATGTAGAGCATGTCATGCTTGGCTGGCCACGGATGAAATCTTCTAAATATTTCCCTGCTCTTTAATTCATCCGTAGAGATCTGCTAATGTGCATGCATAAACAATTAAGGGGGCAAGGTCAAGCAGACTCTGTGCACTTAAATATAATACTATAATATAATACTATAAAAAAAAAAGGATGAGAAACACAAATAACTTGAACAACAATCGAAGAGTCAGGCTATCTCAAGCAAACAATCTTTTTTTACTTCATCTTTGTATGTGAGCCCCAATTTAAAAAAAGTCTTATAGTAAAGTACAGCTAAAGAAGAGCAGAGCTGAGCGATCTGACAATATACTCAACAGAATAACCAGTGACGTAGTGAAGGACTTAAAAAGCTGTTTAATTCATTGTTATTGATTATTATCAGTTTAAAGCTCATATGATGAGATTTTTGGTGGTTATGAAACACACTGAAATGAACACAGACAACTCTTCATGAGCTCAAAGTTAAAAAGAGATCATCAGCAAAAAGATTGATTATTTCTGTACACTTATTTCCAATGCTGGAAACAGCCGGTGGGGGGTAGGTGTCAGACCGTTCAATTGACAGTGCTTTTTTTGCATTTTCTATGGTAAAGATTCCCAACTGGTGATACCTTTTATACTCTAAAAAAAAGCAGTTTGATATTTTTTATTTAGAAAAATCTACTTAATCATGTTAAAGACAAAATCAGCAAAGACATAAGAGTTACCCCGTTGTCCACAGGGGTCACTAGAGTCTACAGAAACCAAAAGTTATTCACATGTTCTTTAATAAATCTATATTTCTATTGTTGATCAAATTTCAGAAGAAAAGTTTGAGTAGTGTTTTAATGAATTGATTACTTGATGAATAAAGGTATCTGGAGTTGTATTAAGAGTGTTTTTAATGATCTGGTTTACCATCTGCTGATCTATGCTTATGCTGATCTGTTGGCACTGACATGAGGATGTAAGTCTGAATGCTGCTGTGATCGGGTTTTTCTGCTAGTTTGCTTTGTTTTCATTTATGGAACTTAGGGTTGGCTGTGAAACTGAATTGCCCATGGGGATAAATAAAGTTGTCTGAAATGAACAAAAAATGTCAATCTCAGTTTCCCTAGATGATTGGTTGAATCTAAGAATTCTTGTTTTCTGAGTCCTATCCTAAAGATGTTCCTTTTATGTTATTTAGAACATACGAACCGGAAAGCTGCATATTTGAGTGGCTGAAATCTGCATTTTCTGCCATTTTTTTTGCATGAAATGTCCCTCTAATGATTAAGAGATAATCCAAACAGTTTCTAATTATCACTTAGATGACCAGCTAATTGATTGTTGACGTTTTCACTGATTTGTTCTCGGTAATACAAGTGCAAAGCAAGACAACACACATAAAAGGCCTACCTAATTTTATTTTATGACGTTCTACTTCTAGACACGCATGCATTCTTCCCGCAATTTGAAATGAAAACATATCTCTGAAGATTACTGCAACCACATGACATTTGTTTTAAGGGGGAAAAGCAGTTCAGCAACGTAGAAAGCGCTGTAAGAATGTTACCCTTCATCTCCGTCTCATTATACTAACGGGGACATTTTGTTTATGCTGCTTCTCATCAAATATGTATAAATTTATGAGAATTTTCTAGGACGCCACCATCGTCTACCTTCCTTTCAAGATGCACCATGTTTTTTGCAGCATGCACTTTTTGAGTTACATTTTTTGCACTTACTGTTGCATATTTCCAGTGCTCTTTGATAATCCACTTGTGTGTGGAGGACAGGCCTTGCCTATTAATAACTAGGCAAGAGAAGTCGATGCGCGAAATTACCTCGGCCTCCTCGTGACATAACAGTGACTGACAGATACATGCAGAGAAAAGCTGCTCAACTTTTCTGAATAAGCTGGACTGAGAGGTCAGAGGTTTAAGTGCTGGGTCCTTTTTTCTACGATAACGAGCTTCACTAAACTACGGGCAGCTCAGTGGAAGAATAGCTAGGCAGTCAAAGAAAAACACATTGGTTGACTACATGTCTCACACATGATGTCTACATTTCAAACAAACACCACCCCGTCTCTCTCTTAAAACAGCATCCAGATGTAAAATCCCGCCGGATAATCCACAGACGGGATAATCTACGGGGGAGGAGGTTTGGTGCAGAGGAGACAGCTGAAGAAGGCATGGAAGCAAAAGGGTTACTTTCTGTACCCCAGACAGTGTCCCTAATACGAACTCCATCCAAACACACTAAGCCCAGATGTGCTGAACAAATGGTGCACAAACAGAAAGAGAGAACAGCCTGTCAGAAAGGAGGACGCCATAAGGAAAGGAAATAAAGCCGAGCAAAACAAAGAAAGAGGGGTTTTTTTTGTTGAAGAAGGCAGAGCTAGTAATTAAGGCTGGAAACAGCTTTGTTTACAGCACAGAGGCTAAAGGTTGATTAACCTAAAAGGCTGGGGACTTGTAATCAGCTTTACTGCATGGCTGATCATAGAGGAAGAGCACCCACTGTATACTAACATACACACACACACACACTCTTAAAGCAAGAAGGATGTCCAGGAACTTATGCTTATTGGCAGTTAAACCCCTGGGAAGCTAAGTAAAAGGAAGCATCACTGTCCACCTCTAAGCCCACGAGTTCAACTCTACATTTGGGTAAGACACTTGCAAAAGGTGTCTGAGCGTTCCAATCTAAAGTGAATAAATAAATAAAAAGCATGTGTGAAAAGCAGATCTTTCGCAGAGAATTTTTTTTCCTCTTAAATAAATAAAAAGATTGTTTTCTCACCACAGCTGTAGCAGCGCCCACTCCAAATGAAGCCCAGCTCAGGATCAGAGAGAGCGCTACAAAAACCATAATCCTGCAGGAAAAACAGCAAATGAAGGAGGGTGACAGAGAGTAAGGACAAAGACAAAGATAAAATAACTCCTTGCTAGATTCATTTGTAAACACTAGAATCATACAATGGCTCTATTGTCTTCAGAAATAAGTTTTAATCGAGAGAAAAAGAGCATAGTACAGGTCTCAAAAGGCCACAGCTTAAGATAATATTACTTTATTATGACAATGCGACAGTGATAATTCTACCTGAAGTCTTTATTGTGTCTTTAAAAAGTCTTTAATTGGCTGCGCTTTCTGCCAATCATAGATGTACTAGCTGTCGATTATGGGCGCCTTGTCACTTTTGTCACAGTCAATCAAAGCTGCCACATAAGTTCAATTGTTGACCCCTATTTTTTTCTTTTGTCGTTAAGTGGTGAAGCGTTCAAAAGGCTGTTAACATTGTGAAGGTGATTTATGAAAGAAAACGTACGGGGAAAAAAAATCTTAGTGACCACCATCAGAAGCGCGAGAATGTGCTGCGAATTAAAAATTGGCCCCCTGATGGATGTAAAAAGGCTGCAACTGTTCTCAACTCGCCGCTCTGACCGTCTTGAAAGCACCAATAAAGCAGCCTGAGAGCACTTAATAATTAGTTAAGGGAGCAGCAGGCTCATCCTGCCCAGGCGATCAATAGGCATTAGAGAGACCCATCAGAGCAGGAAGTGGAGAGCGATCCAGAGCATCATCTGCTAACACTGACACGTAGGCTTGACTAAATTGGGCAAATGGGATGAAAATTCTGGACTGTGGATTTCCTTGTAAGATCTCAGTGTTAGTTTGAATTACAGGTTGAAAATGACTAGAATCGAATGTTCCTCTCACTTATCGTCTATACCTTTCAGAACTTTGTGATCTTAACTGTTTTACATTAAGAGAAGGAACTATGGTGGTTTGATGTTCACTGAAAGATAGATACTGACCAGTACGTTTCACTGAGATTATGTTTCACTTAATAAGGTTGCCTTTAAGGAGGAGAGGAATAAGCAGTGCAATTGCCAGCGCAATGATGTAAAATGCTATTGTTGGTGCTGCTAATGGGAGTGACCTATATGGTGCCAGAGAGGCTGACTGGTGCCCTGTCTGTCTGCAGTCTGTGATCCAAGCAGAGGTTGATGAGATGCAGAGATGGACTGGGAGGAAGAAAAAAAAGCCTCAGAAATCAGATGCAAATTCCTCCACGTACACACTCAAAGCACGTACATGATTAGCAGCCATCGAGACTGCTTGGCCATTCCCAAGCACATGGCCAGGCAGATGACCAGATCCATGATCAGCAGCAGCAGGAAGGCGAGCCATCTACGGGACGAGAGGGGGGAAAACAAATAAATGAAGCATCAGTTTCACAACCTGATTGAGCACTTTCGCTTGCAGAGAGCGCACTTCATGCACATGTTAGAGCCTCAGGCAACATATGTTTGCCACTGAATCGGTGCGGTCTGTGCATGCCGTATTTCAGCATTCTTGTCTCCTAGTTAGAACCCATCTGTTTCAGGTAATTTCCAGCCTGTTGGCTTAATAATTCAACACCACAAATCCATGGGCATTAATTTTTCAAGCTCTGAAAATGTCCTTCACAGGAATGGCCTACAGTGAGCCTGGACTATAGAAGTGTGTGTATGTGTGTGTGGTTTATTACCAACCAAACACGTGGGAATACTTGTGACTCATTCTTAACTCTGAAAGCTCCATGAGAACTGTTAATCTTGCAGCAATGACTAGATGCATTGATTTTTAGGTTGCCACACAAACAGCTGGATTGTGAAGATGCTGTATAATGCTACTGACTCCCTGTGGCAATACTGTAGTTAATGTTTTCGCCTGTACACCAGGGTCACTAGAAAATGTAGTTCGCTCACACTATGAGAAGAAATCTGGAGGTACCTTAACTGACTTTGTATATAAGCTGCAGGCTGGCTAGTCCTCTGCCTGTAGAAGAGGGCATATGGATGGATGAAAACAGTAAAAGAGACTGCTCTCTCCTTTATCTGAATAAATACTTTTTTTTCTTTCCGAGCACAGGGGACGGCGATGAATTCAAAAAAAGAAAAAAGGGAGGGAGGGTATGATATTGGAAAACAGCATGGTATCGTTTTTCCCCCGCTGTTCGAGTAACACTAGGGTTGGCCATAACATTTGCTGCTCATCAATAAGTCCTGCCACTGGCTGGTCATAGCCCAATGGCTGCATGAAATCCAATCAACACCCAGGAGATTAGAGTCAGAATGCACTGAAGTCGCAGCAACTGTGGCTTAAAAGGAGGATCAGGTGTCTGCATAGGGAAAATACAGCATGTGGGGAAATGTTTGCATGGGATACATGAAAGGAATATGTTATTGAGTCGCTAACAGTGATATAACAGTGGTTATTTATGTTCTGTGATGTCAGGATTCAGATTTACCAGCCATTGTACGTCCATTTTCTTAAGGAGAATATAATAACCTTTAACCTGGTAACAATCTTTATACCCAAACATATAAGTTAAACAAAGGTTGGCATAATCACCGCATTTGATCATTTGGGTTGAGCTTTATTGCTTCTGCAAGAGGTAAATTAGAAGAGTCGTTTTCCATTGTGTCAAAGCTCTGCTTCACACTCTGATTTCAGAGCCATGCAGAAGTTTTTTGCTCTGGTTTTCAGGCACAAAGACTTTCAGGAAATTCTGTAGGTTTACATGGTAACCAGACAAACTTAAAGTCCTGAATTATGAATCATCTGCTCTGTTATACAGTGTTGATCCTACAAGAAGAAGTTCTCATGGAAACGGAGTCTTCTTTGCTCATTTCACAAACAGAAATAGGGTCTTATGAAGTTTAAAAAAGACGTTGCCATTGTAACAAATAGCTGACATAACAGTTTTATATTTATGCTCATTTTCATGAAAAAACTAACTACTTATCCTCAGGGTGCTCATAACCGTGCAAGTTTGAACATTTATGGTTTAAATCAAAACACTAACCATAAATCAACCTTCTAACTAGAATCAGTGTGTTGTAATGCATGATGCATCTCCTTTATTTTCAGTAAAAATGTCCTCTCTGAACATTTTTTACTACTGGGGAAATTCTGGTGTACACTCTGTTATTGAGAGACATGCTGCTCACACACACACAGGCCTGAAATACACACACATGCACGAGCAGGACCTGTGGACATGCATCAATGGAGAGATGTCAGAGTGGGGCTGCTACACAGTTAACTGGGGTTCGGTATCTTGCTCTGTAAGTGACCTGGCACCTCACCAGCCACTTGATACAGACCAAGACCCGGCTACTGGAGACTTCAACCGCCGCCCCTACAAACTGAGCTGCTGTAGACCCAAACATGACTCACAAACAAGTTATGGAGCTGCTGGTTATCTAACACTGCCTATTCAGTTCAGCATAGATAACCGGGGCGGCAGTAGCTCACTGTGTAAGGACTTGGATTGGGAACCGGAGGGTCGCCGGTTGAAGTACCGGTGCGGACCAAATCTGGAAATTGGTCTGGTAGCTGGAGAGGTGCAAGATGACTTCCTGAGCACTACCGAGGTGCCCTTGAGCAAGGCACTAAACACCCCCCCCACCCCACCCTACCAGCCAAGGAGCACTCACTATGGGCAGCCCCCATCTCTCCATTAGTGCATGTCCATGGGATCCTGTGTGTGCATGTGTATATTTCAGCCTATGTGTGTGTAGCTTGTCTAAATAATTGTGTGTGTACACAGAACTTAGATGCCAAGTATCAGGACAAGGTCTTGCCTAATGTGCACATAATGGTAGAAAATCATATCTATGTCGAGCGGAATTAGAAGTGCTGCTTTAAATTCCCAACATATGTTGTATTCGCTGAATTACACTAAAATGAGGCTGTGGAATTAATAGCACTTCACTGTTTAATACATTTTAGAATGACAGCTTTACACTTTGCGGTTTTACTTCAACTAAATCTGCATCCTACGGAGACAGCCATGAGTTATGAGTTGAATGTGATACGATGACATAAACTTCAGGTCTCTACAGAACCTTCATGCATACACACACACAGCATCCACATAAACCCTGATTAACTTTGCGTCTATAATGTAAAACTATCAATGCAGTTCTGTGGCAGAAGGTACCACTACACTAAATCTGTCTTCTTTTAGTGTCTCCTTCCAATTTAGACCAATTTACTCTTACGCTACAGTAATGAACCGGTGGCAAATGTGAAACATCACACCATAACGGCACTATGAAGTTTTATGTGGCCCAAAATAAAACAAGCTAGAGAAGCTATCAAATTACAGTCACAGTTTGTAGCAGCAGCAGCCTTCGGAGCCTCATAAATTAGTCCCTATCTCCTGAATTAATGCTGGATATTTTATTCATTTGGACTACTTTGTTGTTGATTGGGTTTGTTATGTATCTCTTGGTTTATTGAATCAGAGTTTTGGTCCTTCGATGTTGTTGTTTTTTCCACAGTTCTCCAAAGAAAAAGAACACATCTCAAAGAGAGAACCACAACAAAATAATAATTGCAATCAATGTGAGCCATGGTCTGCGGATAAGGAGATAATTCATGGACTAATAACCACTCTGCAGAGCATTACATTCAGTGAGAGCAATAAGCATTCGAGCTCAAACTGCACAGTGGGCAACACGCTCAATTTCAGCTTTCATTTATTTAGCAATGTGGAAAAATAGCTTTTCCGGTCTGTGTTCCGGAGGGGGAATCAATAAAATCCCATCTGCTCTGTGTATCGTCTGGACCACTTATGGTCTCATTCTGAGCTGCATGTTTACTTCACACACACACACACACACACACACACACACACACACACACACACACACACACACACGCAATAAATTAATGTCAATCACCCTGGGGGAGTAAATAAGGCGCCACCTACCTGTAATACTCAATGAGGGCTGTTTGGTCAGCAATGGCTGCCAAGTCAACATCGGCTTTGTTGATATCCGGCAGGGCAGTCAGCTCGCGGATGACGTTATTGATCATAAGCCGCATGAAGCGCAGAGACTGAAGGTAGTCAGACCTCGTGGCAAAGATTTCATCCAGACGTTCCAGGTGTAGTTTGAGTCCAGTTTCTACATTACCCACGGACCCAGCAACCTAAAATAAAAAAATAAAAAAGATCAGAGAATAGAGGAAAATAATAACAGAGTAAAGGAGGAGAGCAAGTGAAGAGAAGTGTATAAGAAAACAGGGTCAGAAGGAAACAGGAACATAAATAAATTCATAAAAAGCAGATATTCATAAGAGACGATTGAAAATATAGAGAGAGGTGAAAGAACCAAAGGAGCAGTCCCCCGAGAAAAGATTAACTTTTCTCTTCAACCGTGTGTTTCATTCAGGTAAACAACGTTCGAGTGGAATACTGATAACAATACCGAGGAGACCTGTTATCACAGGGGTCTTTGATAGTGAGAACAGAGTGGGTGGAGGCATGGTGGAGTAGAGTAAATACATTTGACTTTTCTGTTTGAACAAAAACAATGTGATGCAGTAAACGCTTGCACTTTCACAGCATCAATACGGCTAGAAACAGGTCGAGTCGAGCCTGATGCTGACAGGGAAACTACTTTCTCTGTAGCCACATTTCATGTAATTTAGAATCAAAGGCTCAATACCTTGACCCACATGTAGGCCTACAGTTTAAAAAAAAATGCTTTGAAGTTGCGAACAAATCGAAAACAAAAGTTTGGATATTTCAACATTTAACATGTTAATAAGTGCACTGTGAGGTGGTGGAGTCTGACTTTTTAACTTGAAGACAAAGCCAAGCTACCTGTTTCAATGTGTTTCTTGTCTTTGTGCTAAGCTAATGGATACTAGCTGTAGCCTAAAATACAAAGGTGGGATATTCTAGCGAAAGGTAGATTTAAAAAAAAGGACAAGAATGTGGCCAATAACTACTTTGTATTGCTAGCACTATTAGGGATGTTAATGATTAATCATTAACCGATTAAAAATGTATTAACCGGCAAGCCGTTTACAATTTTACCGACAGTCACATGCAATACCACCGTCCGTCACCTGTGCAACTCACAAAACGACTGTTATTAGTACTAAAGGAAGAAGCCGTACGGAGAAAAGTGAGGTGAAAATGAAGCGGTCAGCAGAGAGAGTTTCTGCAGCTGGACTTATTGTGAATAGACTGTGCACACGACTCAGCCCTGGTCACTTAGATGTTCTCATCTTTCTAAAAAGCAAACACTAGACTGTAGATATATTATGGTGAGTAGAGTATTTTATGCGCTCACAACTCACTCCTGAACGTTTCAATGTGTTAATTTGCCTACAAAGCAGAAGCATTAAGTGTTTTGTGAAGAGGCTCAAATGGTTTTATTTCACTTTTATACAGAACTTCATGTTGATGTTTAAAAGGAGTTTCATTCGGTCAGCCTTGTTAGACTGGAAATGGCAGTAGCGCCCGATTGGCATTGTTTTGTTAGCAGCGCCGTTAAATAAGGACAGTCGTACGTTACATTTGTATTTAATGAATTAATGTTTTAAGTAACTATTGTGCTGCTATAATGGTTTCAATAAAACATAAACTGAGAAAAATATGTGCATTTTGTAGCTCATTAATTACTAATGATTAATCAATAGTTGATTGTTAAGGTGTTCAACTATCGGTTAAGGAAAATGACTGAAATTTGAATCCCTAACTATGATAAAGCTTTTTTTATAACTCATCCGATCTGATTTCCTGAAAGATAAGAATTATGCATAATTAGCGCGTTGTAGCTGTGTGTCAGGAGGCTTAAGGGCCCGCCCTTACTCCACAGAGTTAGGTTGAGACTGCATTTTTATTATGGCCATCATTAGACTTCACACTCCCTCTCAGTAACCAACGACGTCAGTGACGTCACTGAGACTACATCCATCTTTTATACAGTCTATGAGTGACGTTTGCTCGGTTGTGGGTTAGCAAACCATCACTCCTGATTCTGCTGCAAAGCTAACATGTAGAGACAGCAACTCTAAATCAGCAGTGGCAAACTGGAAAGTAAGTTAAATGTGGGCAACATTTACACGTCTATGTTTGAAACACTTTGTACAAACACTAAAGATGCACCGATTGGGAAAATCAGGGCTGATACTAATGTTTGAATAACAATTAAGCTGATTGCCGATTCAAATACCAATTTTGTTCAACAGGTGACAAAGTATCTGAATCAGTCGTAAGTGTACTACATGGCCAGCACTAAATTGATTTGGCACAACAAATAAACATTGGCTATTGACATTAGTTCATGCCACATGATTTGCGGATGTGCCGCTGTCTGTCAGCAGGGCCAATATCGACCAACACCAATGTTGAACCGATGCATCGGTGCATCCCCAACAAAAACCCAACCTTTTTTCAGTGCACACATTGACCAGAGAGCTCAGCTGGCAGACTACAATGAGATATCTCCAATATTCCCAAAAGTGAATTGATAAGAATCGCATATACTGTATACTGCACCTTTAACAGAAAGATATAAAAATAGTACAGATGTTCCCATTTTACTCTCAGCCACAATGCAAATAAGTATCTCTACTTTAAGTGCGTGGATTCTACAGTTTCATGAAAAAAAAATTCTAACAACAAAAAAATAGCTGTAGGAGACCTTGTAAAGTAACACACATTTAATGAGTGAATCCTAGTTTAAAAAGCACACACACGTTCTCCACCCACACCAAAATGACTTTGTTATAACTTTATATTACTTTAAACTGCGTGGGAGGCTCCGCTAATTCTTAAAGGAGGTTGCTATTTTGTCCTTAGCTGAAGCAGTTTGCAGCGGTATTAGTTTTTTTATCTCTCGTATATTTTCTCCATTACACCCATGACTTCTTAAACACCTTCAAGTATTCTGAGTAAGACTGTTCATTCCCACGCTATAAAAACTCACCACAAAAGGGATAGATATAAAACATCTCAGTCTCCTTGACATCGTAACATTTCAAACTCTCTTGATTAAATTTTACTGAGTGGATGCTTCTCGTGGTTTGTGAGCAAGATACCAGAAAGAGAGGAGAGTAGGAGACGATACAGGCCCATCCTCCACTACAGCTCTCCCGGGGGGGGGGGGGGGGGGGGGGGCTTGATAATGTATGTGATTGCCAGTAAACTGCTCTCACTCCCCACCTCTATGTTCATCATCTCTCACAGCTCCTGCCACAACACCCTGAATCTTATCTGCAAGCCTGTACGCCTGAGTGTGAGAAATGGGATCCGTCAGCTAGCTGCTCTGGGTGATCCACATTTTCCCTAATCTGGACCGTCCCGTCTTCCCTTAAAATGGATTAAAGCTCACTTTAACTGAAAGCAGGTCACAAGGAGGCTTCTTCATATTGGACATGCCTGTTAAATGAAACTGAGGCTCACAGCTGCAGCACCGAGTGCCAATAATTCACATGCAACAGAACTCCTCTGTTTAATGCCTCGAGTGGTTTAATATATCTCAGATGAACTGTGATAATAAAGCTACATATATGATCACGGCAGTTTAATTTTAAGAAAGGTAATACACTGAGGAATGAGACACTGAGGAAAGACATTCCAGGGTATCTGTGGTGCAGAAAGGAATAATTTCGTTCTAAAAATCAAAAAGTTATAGCTGTCAGTTCAAAGAATAGCAAGAGATGTAAATCACTGCTGTAAGTGGAGGCATTAAGATATGGTGTGATGGGCATGTCGGTTCACCCTTTGTTTCCAAGCAGAGTTCTTAAAGCTCCTTTGAGGAGCTCTTAGCTGGTCATGAAACAGACTGATATGAATGTTGATTCCTTTTTATAACCTACAATACCAAGCAATGAATTAAGCTGGAGCTGTATGTGTGGACACAAACAGCCAAGTTTTTCACTCGGACTTCACCTGGAGTTTCTCCTGCCAGCCCACTAGTATTGTTTCACGCAGCAAGTCCGAGTGAGCTGAAGTAAGAACGCAGCGGGATATTCTACGGAGAATTCACCTCGAGCCAATAGGAGGGGGAGCGACGTTTTCGTACGTGACTGGAGTCAGTGCATTGACTGTCTGCACGCGACCGCTACGATCTCCGTGCACGATATGAAACTGCTGCATTATATTTTCTGTTCGCCAGTATGTTCTTCTCTGCTCATTTGTTGACGTTGTGATTCTGTTGAACTAAACGTAGCTTTGATATAAAGGCAAATATTCGTATAATAGCGTCCTATAGAGGACTCTGTTGCTTCGTCTGCTACTTCCAAACTTTTTTTCCCGTCACGTCAGACCTCAGGAGACCCCCCGTCCCTCCTCCCGTCTAACAGGGATAGTCTCCCGCTGTGAGGAGCATATGTGAACAGCCAGGTCAGGAAGAGAAGCAGTCCTCCTGAAATGATCTAGATATTTTCAGGAGTGTATATGTGAAAACGGCTCAAGATATAGGTACATTTAATGCCTGACACTACTGTCTTATATAACCATATATATTTGTGTTGCTTTATTTGATAGGACAGTAGATAGAGTAGGAAATCAGGAGAGAGAGTGGGAATGACATGGGGAAAGGAGCCACAGGTCTGACTTGAACCTGGGCCTTCAAATTGGAGGACTTTAGCCTCCATACATGGGGCACGACCTAAGCGCTAGGCCATCAGTGCCCCAGCGAGTTATATAAATTTGACTGTTTAAAGAAAGCAGGATCACATTTCTTGTTCTGAAACACTATTTTCACATGTACAGGACATAATAAGCAAAGAGTTAAGGTAGTGCTCTGACTGTCAGTTCAAGGTGCTATATCTAGGCCCTTGTGATGTCTCGTCTTTATTATGAATTTCATGGAGTCGTTATCGGGGGACAAAGTGATCCCACCTCTGTGCCACCATTAGAAGTAATAACAAATGTGTTTCAGGGAAGAGACGGGGCTGGTGAGACTGGAGCCATCGGGGGAACAGTGCTTTGTGTGCATGCCTGACCGTAACACAATGTGAATTCACAGACTGGGACACCGTTGCAGAATCAATACAAAAGCACAAAGATGTAATGACGGCAGAGCTTCGTTAAGGCACTGTTGCAGAATCACAATTTGAAAGAGGCAAAAGAATGCTCAGACAATCAAAAGCCTCCTTCAAGGACAAAAAGACAGGAGGGTCCCTTCCCCTCATCAAGTCTTCCCATTTATGACTCAGCATGTTCCCTCAGAGCATGTGAAAGTGTTTATTTCATGACCAGCCGACGCTTGACAAGGCAGCAGTAGGAGAAAGAAGTTGCTCGTGTAAATCACTAACATCACAGAGGCCTCGTGAAGCAGATGGATTTGCTCGCTTCTGTGCCTTTGTAATCCACTGGCCAAATCTGCAATCAACCCAGTGTGTGTGAAATACAGCCAAGAAAATGTGCTTAAGATATTAAGTTGGAGCAAACTAATAAAGTGATCACTTTTAAACCAAGTTAATCGAAACACACATGACAGGCCAAGAATAGATCAGTGTACAAATGAACATCTCACTAACAAGACTAAACACGGACTAAGGCGGCTTTTGCTTTACAGGACAACCAGCCAAGTCATCAGCTCCGTAAATGGAGCGGAGTGGAGTACATTACATCCAGCTATGATATTTGCATTTCTTCCCAGGGGAACGTCTATGTTTCTCATGCAGACACAGTATATCATGCTACGGGATCAAATCAATATCAGGATGTTGCAGCAGAAAGTCAGAAGCAATGATGTGAAATCATCAAAGTTGAATTCCTTTTGCTTTCTGTAGCACAAAGAAATCGCTGTACTGCAAACTACACCCCTTCTGCAGGTTATTTGTTACACCGAACTGAAACTAATGCAGTCCAATACAGCCGGTCCTCGAGTAAATAGTGCCTTTATGAAGGTTATTCTTTCCAGTTTAATGTTGAAACTGCTCGAAGGAGGAGCTGATTCAACTTAATGCTTGTATTGACGGATGCAGGGCGTGACATTGCTGAACTATATTGCATGTGAGGGATATTTTGCCAACCCATTTAAAGCAATGGACGTCGACAATATAGAGCTGCTAAATGACCATTAAGGAAATAAACACCTCTCTCAGTTTAAACAAGAACTAAACGTATAACCTCAAATATTTTAGGATGTATATTAAGACTGTAATAATCTGGCAACTGTGGGTATTTAGTGTCAATTTAGTACCCCTTTATCCTTCATGACCTAAATTGTTGTATCATACACAACAAATGGATTAAATGTAAATCTGTCCTATCTCCATGTAACTCATAATGAGCCCTCACATTTGAAAGGCGCACATAAATCTCTTTTTGTACATACATTAATACAATATGTGTACATATGAGGCCCCACTAATGGGATGTGTGATATTAACATGCTTGTATACACGCACAGAAACACACACGTATACAGTACACATATTAGACAGCGTGAGATGGAAAGGGGGAGAGGCTTAACATCCATTAACGCACCGCAGATGGGAGTTAATCCTCTTCTTCCTCATTGTGAGCATCACTTCTTGCAGGGGCCTTGTTCTGACTTTCCTTGCTCTCCTTCCCCTCACATATCCCCCCCCCCCCCCCCCCTTCCCATCCACCTCCCCCCACTATAAGCCTCCCAAATAACTTCCCCCTGAATGCAGGTCAGGAGTTGTATAGAAAAGAATCCCTATTTACAAATCCCGAGGCAGCAGTCACCTCGATTCCTTCACGGTGACAAAAAGAGGATACAGACCCCCTGCAGGGAGGTGCTGCTTTGTGACAGATGCAACCCCCCCCATTATTAGAGGCGGGGTTTGGATGTCTACCAGCTGTAAATCACTGTTTCCAAGCAGAATATGCCTGGAAAAGTTCATGTTTGGTGCCATTTTGGCTAAAACTTTTTGGCAGTTCAATCAAAAAGTAAGGAGCATTCGTCAATAGAACCAATGCCCAAATTCACACACACGCACGCACGCACGCGCACACACACACACACACACACACACACACACACACACACACACACACACACACACACACACACACACACACACACACACACACACACACACACGTATTTCCTGATTAATTTACACTCATGTAACTGGAAAATTTTAACTGATACCAATAATAATAGACATTTCCATAGCCCTTATCTAATGGTTCTGATGCTGATATGATGGTGTATTATAGAGCTTGGCGTAATTCCCTCACCAGATTGTTGATGCCACCTAATGTGTGATTGGCATTGTAGAGCGAGTAGGTCAGCTGGTACACCCCGTCGTTGGTCTCACTGTTTCCATAGAAACCCACTCCCACAGCAGAACTGTAAAAAAGAAGAGACATTAATCAATAAAAAAGTGTTTGTTTCATGATGGAACTTCTTGATCGCGGGCTGTGTGTTGTCATTAAAGGACACATACAGACAGAAATGTTATTCATAATTTCCCATAGAGCGGAACACAACGAGGCTGTCGGCGAAATATGTACCACACCAAAGGCTTCATGTTGTTTTTCATAATCCTTCTCTTGTTTTTGAATATTTATTATTTTACTTTCACAGACGCTTAACTTGCTTCTGGCAATGGGGAAACTTTAGGAAAAGAAGTAATTCACAAATTAAAACATCTTTGGTTAGACATACACTTAAAGGACTGTATGTTTATGAGTCATTCTCATCTTTTTACACTTTTTCAGACGTCGTTTTAGCCTGGGAACCAGACAAATCTGCAAGCTCATGTTTTATTTTCTGCAACAGATCTGATTGTTCCCCATATTTTCAGACAGATATCCACCTGACCCGATTCAGGTCGACCCAATCACATCTGTTTATTGAGTAGGGGCCAGATTTAAGAGCCATTGAGGCATTTTTTTAAACAACCAAGATGGCTGCAGCTGATTTCCCACTATAGATTCATATTTACATGCAGTAGCTCAGTCTAGGGACTTGGGTTGGGAACTGAAGCAGGTTCAAGTCAGCGGTGCAGACCAAGTGTGGAAGTTGGTTTGGTAGCTGGAGAGGTGCCAGTTCACTTCCTGAGGCCTTTTAGCAAGGCACCGGACCACCAGCTTTTATACTGCCTCTGCTGCTGCCTTTCACACTCCATCTTAAACACTACTGTAACACATACCTTCAGAAGGTCAACACTCTTCATCTCTTATGTACAGGTCTAACTACAGATGCTCTTTAACTGTTTATAGGTTTCTTTTAAATTGCACATATATTTCTATTCCTGCACAGGTTTGTACATTTCTTTATATAAGTTGTATAGGTCTATTTTTAATTGCACAGGTTTAATTTTATAGGGGCTCCTTAAATCTTTGTTGTCGGGTTAATATATGTATGGGAGGGGGGACAGCGGGTGTTTATGGTAACAATTGCTATGTGCCTTGCATGTTTGTATACTGCTACTGGATGCCTTGAATTTCCCTCGGGATCAATAAAGTATCTATCTATCTATCTATCTATCTATCTATCTATCTATCTATCTATCTATCTATCTATCTATCTATCTATCTATCTATCTATCTATCTATCTATCTATCTATCTATCTATCTATCTATCTATCTATCTATCTATCTATCTATCTATCTATCTATCTATCTATCCACACGAGCATACATCAACATGGCCACCATCTTGGGGAGGGGTAGCGGCTGCTCCTAATGAATGGCAGTCACCAAATATTGGTATCTCTCTGATCTGAATCCATTTTCAAGCCATTTGTTTTGTCACAAGCGTCAGACATGTATACATGAAACAGGATACTTTGTTAAATTAAAAAATGTAAGTTTCACATACCAAAATACTAGATCTAATATAAGAAGACTGTAATTGGAACATATTGTACCTATCATAAAGGATGTTAATGTTCATCATCAGATTTTAAATACCCTGTTAACTTCATGAAAACCTAATGCCTAGCCTTTAGCAGCCAAACACTACGTCAGATGTTTCTCTGCTCTGATTGGTTGTTACATTTAGAGGTTTGTTCCTGTTGATGCTGCTCCTTCAAAGTCAAATTAAACTGAGAAATCCAGGCTAATTGGCAACTGTGAATTAGTTTCTCAGTCAAGAAGTGTTTTTTATTGAAATCTGGTCATAATTGAGCATCCTTAAAATACGTGTTCTCCCATAGTTCTCGTCTCTTCCTCCTGGCTGCCATATGGGCTTGGATGTTGTATCAGTGGAGCGGATTTTTGAAAGAAAAACTTATTTTTCACATTTGTCATATTTCGCCCTCTAAGATCCCTCTCGCATCCGTTTATTCTTCCATCTGTTTTGTTTAGCCCTTTATCTCACAAACATATTGCAGTCACTTTGAATTTTGTATCTCAGTCATGACTAAAACCCCCATTACAATTCTGTGTGACAACCAAAAATGTATCTGAGCGTTTGATAGAGGATCAATATTTGCCCTTCTTTGCAGCCTGAGTCTGTGTAATAGGAAGGATTGGGTGTCCTAAACCCTAAGATTTAGTTTACTCCCACTGCAAAGAGCCTTCAAGTGATATGAGCAATGATATATTTACTTTAGACTTGATTGCAGTGAGGGCGCTCTACGCAAAGGGAAGAGGTTAGTAACACTTTCCACTGAATTTATGGTTCGTATCCGTCGTGACAGGATCACCCACATCAGGAAGTCAGATCAGGATTGTTGTTTCTGGAGTACCATATGCACACTAAAACCCCCAAAAAGCGTAGTAAGTCCTTGTTTACTTTCACAATGACTCATATGTTAGGGACTTTTAACACCATCTGTGCTGCAAAACCACACACACAAATAACATCCACGAAAGCCCCACAAGTTTAACACCATTACCGTCAGCCGTGAGACTATGGAGGAAGTTAGTTAAGTGCAAAGACAGGATGTTGAGTCTTATTTTATTTTCTATTACATCCTGCCAGGATGTGTGTCATATGCCGTGAACGCTTATGCGTATTAGTGTTATTAGTGTGTGTTTCTTTTTTTTGTGTCTGCCAACACCCTGTCACTGCAACCTTGTAAGTATAATAAAACCTGCTGCCTGTCTCTTCCATTAAGCCCCCGTTCCCTGTGGTTATGATTAGGGGCACTCGGGGCATCGTCTGAACAAAACCTGCCTGGGCAAAAAAAGGAGATAGAATTGCTGTAATCCTTACAATGCAAACTGCACGGATGTGGCTGTAAAAATGTCTTCATTCAGCTGGTTAAAGAAAACTAACAATATGGCTTTCTGCTTTTCAGGACATTTATGTTCCAGTTGATATGCGGCAGCATGGATAATGAGCTCTATATTAACCCTGTGACATGTCAGGAACAATAAAAACCCAGTAATGACACAGTAATGACACAGGACATCATGGGGCAGTTTAGCCTCCAGGGAAGCATTAGTGTTGTGTGTGTGTGTTTGTGTGTGTGTGTGTGTGTGTGTGTGTGCGTGCGTGCGTGCGTGTGTGCGTGTGTGTGTGTGTGTGTGTGTGTGTGTGTGTGTGTGTGTGTGTGTTTGTGTGTGTGTGGCTGTATAGAAAAGGCAGCCTGCAGCAGCCAGGGGTGTTGAAAGAAACCAACACAATACAGGACAGGACTCCAGGATATTTAGTGTCCTTATTCCTCCAAGGATGGATCACTCCCCACAAAGGCTGCAACAATTATACCTCAGTATTCAGATCATGTTATGAGCTGAACAAATGGCCACACTGAATGAAC
The DNA here is from genome assembly GCA_020745685.1 of Tautogolabrus adspersus. Taxonomy (NCBI): domain Eukaryota; kingdom Metazoa; phylum Chordata; class Actinopteri; order Labriformes; family Labridae; genus Tautogolabrus; species Tautogolabrus adspersus. Next base: position 7,538,716 of record CM036553.1, read on the forward strand.
AAGTAATAACAGATAAATGCCTTGATTCAGTGGAGACCTGAGCACCGCAGCTATAATAAACTGTATCAGAGCTAACAGGGAGTGACACTGGGAGGAAGGCTTTTTAGAATATTAGATTTGTTTTCTATCTTTAACCTTAATTTACCCCATTCATCCTCCTGGGCTCAGAAAGAATCACCCATTAGAGGTGCTGCGGCTCTTAAATCCTGTTTCCATTTAAGTTCTGCCGTGCAACCGCGATATAATTCTCCTTGACTATCACACTGAATTAAATGCTGGGAAATGTGAATCACGATAAATAAATATATTTTTAATGAATTTGATTTTCCCATTTTGGCCAATCAAAATCCCATGACCCAAGACAAAAAAAAATCTTTATTTGTGTGTATTTAACTCTTACCTCTCCTGAGAAATTAAAAACAGCTCTGGGTAATTCCACTATGATTGGCTGTTTCCGTAATAGTAAGGACAGGATATACAGTAATTTTACTGTTCAAACTTGTATTTGCTTCTGAAGATGGAAATCACATTTTGCCTACTACCCCTTTTTTCCATTTTTCTACAGCTTAGCTAAAAAGCTAACTTTAGCTTTAAGCTAAGCTAAGTGTATCTGGAGAAAATTACCAACCCTGCCTTGAATCTACATGACCATAGCCTATTGCTAACCAGGCCATTCACTAAGAGTTTGCCCTCAGTATCCTCCTAATTACTGCCTATTGATAGAAAGTTAGGAAGTTGTACATTTTAACGATTGTATCAATATGTGTTTGCTGACTTCTACCTAATAAGGGCCATACTAAGCAAAGCATATTCATGTTCATGTTCCTGATGTGTATCATTACCCTTTTGGAGGCTATTGCATCACCTGTTCCTAATGTTACTGTTCCAACTCTGAACAGTCAGAATGACCGTCCTGGTACAATTCAAGTTGATTATGTGTTGAAACATTTCTGATTGAAAATGCTCCGAATATCAAGCCAATGACAAAATATGAACGTTTACATGGAGCAGCAATACTTACAGTGTTGCTCTAAACCTCACTGTTCTATAATGCAAAGACTGTGTATTTAACCTCATACTTATGTATGGCTGGTTTATGTAATTGGATGCTGTATGTAGTAGTTTCTCTTAGAGCCAAAATACATAAACATCCATTAGAACAAGCTCCTACAGAGAGAGAGAGATGAGAGCTGTGAGCGGTAACTATAGATAACAGAGCTCCTTTGCTAAACAGCATCATGCCTGGTACCTTAACATTACAACGAGCCTCCTGTGTTGCAGCAGTGGCCCGGGATGGACAGACACAGCTAACAAAGTTAAAAACCAACACTGTCACAAGTTAAAGCGACCTGTGGGCAAATTCAATTAAACATTTTTCAATGCTTATTTGTTCATTTTCATCTCTGACAGGATTCTTTCCCCTTCTAAAAGCGTATTAAATCATACATAAAAGGACAGTAATGTCTGGTGATGTTGTTTTGGAAGTTATTTGGAAGCCACTTGGTAGTTTACTCTTGCATAAATTGGCATTCGAATAAAGATTTTAAGGTAATAAACATGGGACAAAAGGATATTTTGGCACAAAATGAAGCGAACCACGAGTTAGTTTAATAGAAAAGCACAATATCCAAAGGCTGAATGCAGCAAAATGGTTTGGTGGAGTATTTTAAGGGGAGCAAGTAGAGCAAGCTGTTGTCAAAGTTTCGGTGGGTGCAGTCAGCTGATCCGTCAGCTGAGGGGCTTTGAAGCAGGACCACCTATAGCTGTCAGCTGATAGGGGCCCTGTCAGCACAAGAGCTTAACAAGCCGTACTTGTTTTTACAAATAGGTTACAAGAAGGTAGTTGAGCTGCAAGTTCTCAATGTGAATATTTACAGTGAGAAACTCAAATCAAGTTTACTTTCTGCTACTGTATATATCCATCTCGTGCAATTGATACCACAAAATGTACTAGTTATTGCTATTTTCCAGATTTGTATTACGTTTGGTTTATTTTGCACCCAGATGTATCATTTTTATTAAACTAGAGGGTTGTTTATTTATGGCTTTTAGTTTTTACTTCCAGTTTTATAGATTTCTACTCTAGTCTACAGTTAAAAGTTTTTACTGCTGTATTTTTGAACATTATTGGTTGAACCAGAAGCTGTTCCTTTTATATATTCTACCATAAACTTACAAATAAACTTCAATATAGGATTCCGTCCAACTAATCTGACCCTGGATTGAAACTTTGAGTCAAGTCATTTGAGTCATTTAATGCTCCTGTGAGGAACTTTGGTTTTGACTGAAGTTCGGTGCCCCCTGTGGACAAAGCGGTATCTCTTGTTGCTTTACTCATCTTGTCCTGTACATCTGTAAGTAGTGTTTTCTGATTTAAAAAAAAGTCTTCCTAAATGAATAACTCATTGTGAATATTATGTGATAAATGTAAAAGTAAAACTTTTTCTGAAGGGTCCAGTTAAATCGCTTTGTCTGACACCTACCCCGCTGCAGCTGTTATAAGCATTAAAAACAGCAAGTAAGAAGAAGTCAATCTTCTAGCTGATGGTCTTGTTTGCTTCCGTAGGTCATAGAGAAGCATCACTATTAATTTTAGCCTGTTTCATAACCAGATAGTATCTCCTCACAGGAGCTTTAAGTGAGAGAAAAAAGAGATTCCCCCTAAAAAAAAAAAAACAGTAGCCTCTAGATTTTTTATTCTCATGTCATTGTTTGACCACCCACACTCACCATATGATGAGGCCTGTGATGATAGCAGCCCAGGTGACACAGCAGTTGTTTGGCCTTTTGGTGTCTTCGTCTATGTCCCTACGCCAGCAACACAGGAGGGTCAGGTATACGGCCAGAACCAGCAGGCTGAGACCCAAACCAACTGCTCCAACACCTGCTAGTAATATAAGAGACTGAGGATGGAGAGTGAAGAGAGAGAAGGACAAGAAAAACGTTATCACTAAGATATCATTTTTATGGAAGCCCTATGAGGACACGCATCCGTTCATTTTATTTTACTCCTTTTTCCTGTGATAATAAGTCAATATTGGTTGTTTCTTCTTAAACTTAACTAACTTATTTTAGGAAAACAGCGCTGGTTTTCCTGTGATAATCATGGACATGGACGTAGACTCAGAGACATCACCTATTGGTTTCTGAGGTGTGGCTTTAAATGGTATGTGGTAAATGGACTTCAGCTCGTAAAGCACTTTTCTGACTGCTCAAAGCACTTTTTTCTTACCTCATTTCACACCTATCCATGCACACCACATTTACACACTGATGGTAGAGGCTGGCTGCTATGTAAAGTGTCCATCATCCATCAATATTTACTAAACCATTATACAAAATTAGCACCTTTGGCAATTTGCAATTTGGGGTTGAGTGTCTTGCACAAAGACACATCGACATGTTGCTGCAGGAGCTGGAGATCGCACCCCCGACCTTCCGGTTGAGAGACGACAAACTCTATGGCAGTCGCCTTGCAAACAGCTACAACATCGCCATCTGTCAATCAACTCAGCCAATTCCCTTAATATGCATAACTTTCACCCTTCACATAATCAAAACAGATGAGTTATTAAAAACATCCTCCCCCGTACAGTGCGCCGATTAAGACATCAGCTATTCAGACCGGAATCATTTTGAACCTGGTTGTAAACATGTTAATTTTTGCTTTTAATTAGGCATTTTAATAGGGGTGTGGATGGGACTTTTGGAGCCAGCTTCAAGTGGACACTCAAATAACTGTCTGTTTTTGATTATGGTGATATTCTATACATGCATGCCTCTCCCACCACCTTGAAACCCCTCGATGCTGTGTATCAATATGCATTGAGGTTCGTGACTGGCTGCAAAGCTCTGACACATCACTGTACCATGTACACCAAGGCTGGTTGGCCCTCTCTGGCTATGCGGAGGCACACCCATTGGCTCACATTTATTTATAAGTCCATTCTTGGTCTACTCCCCTCCTATCTATGCACTCTAATTTCACGCAACATCGGTAGCTATAGCCCACGCTCGTCTGACCTGTTATTGCTATCTGTACCTAAGGTCCGCACAGAAATGAGTTAAGATGGCCTTTGGGTACTCCGCCCCCTCTTCCTGGAACACACTACAGGCCGACTTGCGGCTGAGAGATCTGGTCACTCTTGTGGAATTTATAGCTATGCTGAAAGACCACAAATCTAAATCAATCTGGAGTTGTCTATAATGTTAATAACCTTGCATTGGACACTTGACTTGACTTTTAATGTGTTTGTATAATGTTGTTGTGTGTAGTGGCCATGCATCTACTTGTGTTTTGATGTCTGTTACTTCGATGTTTTTATTATTTATTTTATTGCCACTGATGTACCCAGGTCTCTTATTAAAAAGAGATTACAAAATCTCAATGAGACTACCTGGTAAAATAAAGGTAACATCAAAAATAAAAACTGCTTTTTTTGTACTTGTGCATATGCTTAATTTCCAGCACTTGAGGTTGCCGCTCTGTTGATTTAAAGTGAATTTTGTTTTCTCTCGATATGGAGGAATGAACTCGTCATCATCGTTGTTATCTTGAGATAATGCCATAAACATGTCAAGATCTTGAGAAAACAACCGCACATTACTCATTATCACAGGAAACCACTGTAAAATAAGTTGTAAGGATGTATGTCCACTGAGGGCATCCATACACTTTCTTTACGTCAGTTATTATCTTTCCAGAGACAGTGAGATGTTAGGAGCCTGTGGGATATCACGTTGGATGACCCTAACAATCAAAAGGCTGACAATCTGAGTGAAAACAACCGCCTGGTATCAAACAACACTCGTGTGTAAAGATATGTGTAGCAATCTAGTCCTTTAATCAGCATTATCACTGCTACAGCAGAGGCATAGAGACGTAGAACTTGGTGGTCTTTGGATAAAGAGACCCAAAGGAGAATCTGTTTTTTTTTTTGTCTGCTGAAGCCCAAATTTGACTGCAGCTGAACGGAAAACAGAAGGATCCAAGGCTGCAGGAGGGGAGCGCCATGTGACTCAATGGCTTTCATGCAGTCTTGTGATTTATGAGTGTACAAAACATTTAAAGCCCGAAGGACGCAGTGAAACACTGATAGAGAGAAAAGTAGGAAACACAGTACTGAAACACTCTGTACTGTGATGATAAACCCCCATGGTCCTTACAGTTTTTTCTATTCACTCAGAAGCTGTTACTTTTATCAGCACATAGTAAGTGAAGAAGTGGAAGAATGCTCCAAGGCAGACTACAATTGAATTGTTTATTCACTCAGATTACATTGCATGGGGGGGGGGGGGGGGGGTATTTTTTGCACTATACCAATCCATTTTTAATCCTGTGTTATTCTCTTACAGTCATGTTATGCAGTATGACCATTGTATTGAGCCGCCATATTGTTTATTTCTTTCCCAGCTACATTAGCTGCCGTAGCTTAAGCCAGTCGACAAATCATCTTATCTGTTTGTCTTCATAGCAGCATCGTGAAACAGATCCCTGATCATTTAGTGTGATGGCACCACTGTACAAACACAAGCGCTGGTAATGGCTGGTAACAGATACCAAAAGAAAACAGACAACATCTGGGGATGCACTGCTCTAGTTTATTACATTTAATTCACTGAACTTAAACATAAAACTCTGAGCTCTTAGTTGGTTTGAAAAGCAATCAAAAGAATAACTATGACCTTGATTTTACTTGCAAATGATTTGCACTTACATTTGAAAGTCCACGAGTTCAGGCGGCGTGGGTCTGGCTGACTAAGCACACTACAGCGTGTGTGACTAATTATTCCATTTGGATGACATTGATACTGTGACTGAATTTCAATGCTAATCGTTTGCATTGCACAATGTCATTCTTATACCAAACTCTGTATTTGTGGTGTGCTGTGGTCTTCTTTTAGGGCCTAGTTTCACTTTTCAGGCAGGGAAACAGGGGTGGGAATCATACAATAATACCATATAATCAGGGACAGCGCCGGGATTGTTTTTCTCCCGTGCTGAGGAGGAGCTTGACTAATACGTTGGGGTGCTATGAATAGTCGATTTTCATGAATTCGTAGTTACCTTTTAAGTTCTCTCTTTTTTTTCAAATAAAAGCAGACATGCGTGAGGGGGCCTAACCGGGGCTAGACAGATCACAACGCGATATATTACGATACGATATGTGATACGATATGTGACACGACACAATATGATATAATATGATACCTTGCGATGCGGTACAGTTCAATACTGTTAAATATGATTCTGCGCGGTAGGGTACGGTACAGAACTGAACTGTAAAATTCTGTACAATATGGTACGGCACGTTACGATATGATACAATGCAAATACGATACAATATGTGACACATGGCCTAAGATAAGATGTCATGATACAGAGATTCAGTGATCAGTGATGTTTTTGCAAGACATTTAAGTAATGGAGCTCAGCATAAATTCAACCAGGAAGACTGGTTATAATCTCTCTCACATTCATTCAATTTCCTTCATTCAACTCAGCCACTCCCTCTCTACCACTTCCTCTGTCTCCCTGCTCTGGTGATCAGATGATCATGGGCGTATACTCTTTCAGTAATAATCCACATCACCACCAGTGTATGGACTCCATAGGGGGCCATTCTATTCTACTGTCCACCCTGCTACCCCTCTGAGTGCATGAAGTCATCGTGACGGAGTCTATACATTGCATATTTCTATTTTACTAAACTGTTAAATAAAGAATTGTACTCTTACTGAAGTCTCTCCTCCAATGATAGATCACAATATCTGATTAACTTTGTGCAGGATTGACCGCAGTTTGGTGTCACTTTCACCTCCTGTCATCCTTCATCCTTTAACTTTTCAGTGCTGTCTGACATTATCCGCCTGTCTTCTTCTTTGACCGGTTAACTTCCACTGACCTCACCCTTATTTATGTCATGAGTGTCACCGTGAGTAGTCATGAATTGGTGGCGGGGTGACTCAAATTGGCATGGAAATCTGTTTAGCCCTGTCATTTTTCATATGAAAAAAAAAGATTTTTGGAAATACGATGATTGTATCACAAGAGCTGCACCACAATACAGTATATTGCCTTATCAATATTTTGTCCCACCTATAGAACAGATGATTTCTTTTAGAAATGAGATCATCACATGTTCAATGTGAAGTCTAGCACTCCCTGACAAGTTGGTTCACATTGCTTTACAAACAAAACTAAATGGTCAGATAGACAGACAGTGCCCAACAGAACTTGCAAACTACTGTGACAAAAAAAATGTTGATTTTTTTACTGAGTGATGTAACATTTACTGCTTTTTAGCTAAAATAGGTCAATACAGAAACGTGCCCTACCTTTACTGCACTCAGGCCAAAACCTTAATCCAAGGATTTGCTAGTAGTTATTTTTTGGGGAAACAGATGATGAGCCACAAGGCGCAGTGTGTACACTTTACAGTGGTTTATATGTTGGTCACATTAACTCAGTTCAGGTCAATCCTTTGCACAATGCTGCTAGTTCCACTCCCTTCTCTTATTTCCAACTCCATTGTTTTAGACTTAGACATGCAGGGGATTTCAATTTCCTGCTACTGCAAAGCCATTACAAGGCAAACGATGCAGGACAAGGAGGAAAGACGAGAGACGGAAACCTTTACCAGCATCCGTGGTCGTTGAACTTTCACAGAAGGTCATTGATCTTGTATCTGCCCAAAAGGATAAAGCAGAATCAAGGAAGGATGCCTATCTAATTCAATTAAACAGTCAACAAAAAGCCCTACAGGAAATGTGTTTTTGCACTTTCCTCTTTCAAAAGACAACAGGCCAGTCAAATAAGGAAACATGAGTCATTCTCTAGCTGGAGAGGCCGTGGCAGCCCTAAAGACTACCAAGAGTCTCACTGTGATGCAGACATGACACTCTTCACTCCTCACTGTGACACTGATGGGACACAGTGACCCACATTGATCTTGGAGAGAGAAGTACAGGCAAGGACACAGGTTGGGAGGTTATTGGTAGTGGTCCCTTTAGTCATAAATGACCTGGTGCCACATGAATATGCACTCACAGTGAGGTGCACATGTGGGATTCTCAGGCATGTTTTATTTTGAAATGTAACCCAAAATATAATATTTGCAGTCCTTTTTAAGTTACAATTGCATCTGTATACATTGTTATCCAGTCACACTATAAACAAACGTAATGTTAATGCATTTAGAATACGATTTTAAACAGTATTTTCTATTAGGTAAAAATAAAGCATGTTCTACTTGATTGGAATAAATCATGCAGTGTTCTTTGTCTTATGAACTTCAAATTGTTTTTTTAATTACATTTACGCCTGTCAAACTATGTTGCTGTGATATCATGTGGCCCTACCCTAACCCTAACCCTTTCAAATCAATCCAACTTTTTTTTTTTCTGGACAAGCATTATGCTGATTGCACAAAGAGTAAAGCAGACAAACAGAGAATCCAGAAGTCCGTATACATGACATAAATATGAATATAGACATATTACAAAGTAATAGTCTGTGGAATGCAAATTAATGGAAACAACTGAGTACCAGCATCTATTTTTTTTCTCATCACACAGCCTCTAGTTCATCTATAATGACTGTGGTCCTGCTGCCCAAAGTCTGTCCCACTAATCAGTTTTTGTACATTTTCATGGAAGGAAAATGTCCACAAATCTCTTGGATGATTAAAATACTTCATGAAATATGTGTCCTTTACTTGGGGACTTAAAGTTCTTAGAACATTCCTCACGTAATGTAATCTCTCATAAAAATGATAGGAGCATCACACACAAGGAATCTGTTGTTTATAGTGTAAAGATATGCATTAAGTGTGATTTTATTCTTCTCATATTTTTCAAACTTTGCTCTGGTAACTGAAGTGAATGATTTAAAAGAGTAGCCTACATGGCACATATAGCAGAGGTGATTAATATTAGATGAAGCTGAGAGTTTGAGAGTTGTAAAAAAATATTAAGCTTGAGAAAAACAGAGGAATGTAGCTACTGTAGATACAGTACAGAGTTGTGTACCAGCTGAAATATTTCATTGTCCAGTTAATACTGGTCATGTGTCATCATGTGAGAACTGCAGTGTACTGTGGGCTCTTACTTCCTTCCACTTGCAGCTATTAAGCGAGCTGCAGCCATTCATCACTTAGAATAGTAAAAAATGCTTTTTCACTTATACGTTTGTTTAAAGCTAACGGTAATGTATAATACTTAAAAATAAGTTGTCTAGCATTGTTCTTGGAAGCCAGTGGTCCACTACAGCTCTGACGCTCCTGCTGAGATTCTGTACTTTTCTGAGTCTACGTGCGCTTTTACGCACACGTACATTTACCAACCTGCTGATAGCTCGTCGCCTCCGGTTTGAAAGTGTTGTCAACCGACTCAAAGACGAAATTTAAGTGCGGAAAATTGTGCAGCCAGTATGTCCACCACGGAGCAACGTAATCGAGCCGTACAGTGGCCATATTCCTGTTTGGAAAAGTCAGTCCACCGATCCACCGACTGTGCGCTTCCCTTGGAAACCTTGACACTCAGAAATTCCCAGGATTTGCCAAAAGTTGAATGATAAATCAATGCGACTTTGGTTGAAGTTGACTTCGAATAATTAAATTGGAAGCTCCTCTTTTGCCATAAAACCTCCAGAACAGTGCTGCATATTCATTCCTGATCCGGTTCCCATTGTTCTGTGGGAACTGTTGAGTTGCGCTTCAGCCTCAGTGCGGGCCAAGCGTTTGAATCCGAGACACGGGAGTGACGATGTAAACCTGCCTCCTTCAACAGAGAAGGCGTGCCAACCCACTTCCCCAGTCAAGTGGGCCAGCCAGGTCACGGTGCACTTTGGTTTAAAAAAAAAATGCAGACAGTGATATATTGAGCCCCTTCGTTGAATCAAACACGTTTGAGGAGAATTTATCAACAAAAAAGTGAACATTTTAAAATGATCAAACACAAAAAAAACTCTTTCAATCAAACAGCATCCGCGCGCGCGTGTGTGTTTTTTTTGTGCAAGAGGGCAGGAGTATTTAGTTCACTATTTATGGCTTGTGCTGTTAATGTCTGACCTCTTGTGGACAATGAGGCGCACTGAGGTGAACATTAATGAGAATGCTAATGAGATAGATACCAGTTAATATAGCAGGCTTCTACTTTTGTTCATAAAGTAAAAAAATGTCTTAGTGCAGAAAAACAAAATCACCATAATAACTGCAATACTGGCGCACAACTCTATTTTGATTTAAAACACATTTGAACCCTTTTGTTGCATTAGGCAATTAAATTCTATACGTTTATAGTGATGCAGCACCTGTAGGTGCAGAGAAAAGGTGAAGCTGTATTGTTTGGGGACACAAGGGAGTGCAGAAGCTTTTTCTAAAAGAGAAGGGAAAAAGCATGAACAGTTTAAATCAGATTGGACAGAGTGCAGATGAGGAGAGAATAAGCAGAAAAAAAGAGAAAGAGTAGGTTGAGAACAGAGACAACAGAGGATGACAAAATAACATTTGATAAAAAAGACACATTGGATAGGAGAGTGGTACTTGATAGGATATAATCCAGGGGAAAATTTCACTCTGACACTGAATACCATGGCTTTCAACTCGGGAGATGTAACCACGACAGTGCAATTAGCAGCGTGAGTGCAATCAGCTGCTTATATGTTGAGTAAAGAATGGACCCCTGAAGATCCAGCTAATGGGGAAAGTTGACACCCAGGCTAATGTGCTGGTGTCATGTCACAGAGTGTAATACCTTCCTGCTGGAGTGTAAATGCTGGCACTCACACCAACCATACAAGGTAAGCTGCTGACTGACAAAACAATTAACAGTGTAAGTAAATACAGTACTTTGTTTATCAAATCATTGATTACTGAATAAATGTGTTATGATTATATTTACAGGCAACGCTTCAAGCTAACGTTCTTTCACACAGATTTAGTATGTGGAGTGAAGATGTCTGCTTAGAGATAATTATAAACCGGCTGTGGCTCAGTTGCTAGAGTCGGTCATCTCTCATCCAAAAGGTTGAGGGTTTGATCCCCAGCTCCTGCTGTCGCATGTCAGATGTGTCATTTGGTAAGACACTTACGTTGCTCTTGCTGCTTCGTCGGCTGCGTCTGAAGGTGAATGAATGGGATTAGTTCATATTAATAATCACTTTACTTAGCAGCCTCTGCCATAAGTGTGTGGATGGGTGTGAATGGGTGTGACCTGCGGTGTAAAAGAGCTTTGAGTAGTCCGAAGACTACAAGCGCTATACAAGCTCAAGCCCATTCACCATTTCCCATTCCCCTATGCATTCTAGTATTTTACCCCCACAAAGGATAAACAAGTTTACACTCACAAACTGCTTATAAAAATGTTCCTGTTCCCTCCTCAAAATTCCAACAAATCATTGGTCTGCTCACCCATCCTGTGCAGCTTAGAGAGAGTGAAACAAAACCTGTGTTTTAACTTATGAGAACATTTTCCCCTTTAGCCTTCTCCATGTATTTGATAGTATTTTGTGACCATTCCTCCTCATTCATACAGTAACACACCATAGATCCTTCTGCCAAATGTTTATGTCGCTGCCTATAGCCCTGTTTTCGACAGGAGGAACTTTCCCCCAGAACTGTGGTCTTTTTGAAGAACTTTGCGTTCCGACCAAATTGACCAGGGTCTAAATTTAGTTCTTGGGTAAAAGATCTACCCCTAAAAAAGACCCTGCTAGTGGGGCAAGTATTTTCTAGAGGGCCGGGGACTTTGGAGAACAGGGCATGTAGCGGTGGAAATGCTGACAACTATATGGGCCACAGGAACCGTTTAGTTCCTTGAAGAGAAGTCTTTTTAGTTTGGCGGACCTTTGGTGGAAAAGGGGCCTATGTCTGCTGCAATTGTCAGTTTGTATGTCTATTTTAAAGTGTTGTTGTATCATTTGTGTTATTTCCTAAAAGCCTAACATGGGACATGGACTACAAATTAGCCATGGCTAGAAGCCCTATATACATTGCATCTAATTATATGTAACAATGACTTTATGTATTGTCCCTGACAAATAAACTGATGAATAAAAAAACGAAATGGTCCTCTGATGTTTACAATTTTTTGATGTTGTCCATTAAACATTTTATAAAGCATAGTTGCCTTGAGTACCAGGTCATTCCAAGAACTCCATCACTGGGTACTTGTCTTGACTGAATTGGCCCTTAATGATACAGTCTCTCATTTGTGAGTGCTTTTCAAAGAATAGCCTTGCTTTCCGGAACATATTTCACCAATTTTTTATTCATCTATAGATATTATGTACTCTGTATGAACTCGTCTTGACTTCTATCTGGACCTCGAGTCTGTGTACGTCTGAATGAAAGGAATAAAAATATATGAAACTGTTTTGAATGCCAAATATTTGATGTGCAAATTAAGATTTCGTTGGAAGTTTTTTCAGAGATTTGAAGATTCATTTTTCATATCTTTATACGTTTTCAACTTCGATAAACATTAACAACTATTTTGATTAAACATTTTATCCCCACCTGAATCGATTGGAATAAGAAGAAGAAGATGTACTTTATTATCCCACGAGGGTGAAATTCAGTTCAGCGCTCTGTTATTGAGACATGCTACACACACATAGGCTGAGATACACACACATGCACAACAAACAGGATCCTATGGACATGCACAAATGAAGAGATGTCAGAGTGAGGATGCTGCCCACAGTGAGCACTCCTGAGTTGGTGGTGGTGGGAGGGGGTTATGTACCTTGCTCAAGGGCACATTGGCAGTGCTCTGGAAGTGAACTGGCACCTCTCCAGCTACCAGAACAACTTCCAGACTTGGTCCACACTAGGACCTGAACCGGTGACCCTTTGGTTCCCAACCCAAGTCCCTACAGGCTGAGCTTCTGCCGCCCTAGATAGTTATATTTGTAAGTAGAGCTTTAGCTGTGTGGAGATTTTGTCTTACCAACTGTATCTGGGAAAAACGTTCAGCTCTCTCAGCTTCTGCGAGCTGACATTACATCCCTCTCTCACTCTTAATAGGTCTGTTCAATTTTCTTTATTCTTTGTTCAACTTGAAGTTTAATAGAACTGCCAAGAGCATATCTGAATTTGATCTATAAAATCGGATCTATAAAAGGGTCCTATCTTTGTTAAACTATATTGAAATTCCAAATATTAAATTCATGGCAAATAAAGTGTAATTAACATTCAGTTACAGGCAGACGAGACGGCTACAATACAAAATGTAATGGAAATAGCCAGCCTTGGGAAATCAACCAAGTGAAATAAAATAAAAAAGTCTATTGGCAGATAAAAGGAAAGATTAAAATGTGTCTTATGCATTTTGCCCTGAGGAAGAGTCGTTTTATCTGCACGGACTAGAGAGCCAGAGCTTGCAAGCTAAACCATCTTGATGTCATATGGCTACGGCTGTAATTATTTGGATGCTTTGATGCACCTCCACGGCCAAGAGTTCCCAGAGAGTGTGCATCGGAGTTTGAATCCTCTGAGTAGGTGACACTCGAAACACACTGTATGAATATGAATTCTCCACTGTGCTCTGCATCTACAAACAGTCGGATTTGGTGCCAGAAAACTCTCCTGTGATTGCAGTGCCAATCACTCTCAGCGTCTGAACCCAGGGACCAGACGTGAAAAAAAAAGCAGTGACATGAATAAAAGCACTTCTGTCTGCTGTCTTTTTAATTCGCACTTTGGGTTTCAAGCCTCCTTGCCTGCTGTTTTCATTCGTTCTTGTTATCTCGGCGCAGACAAAACATGTCACAGCAACAAATCACATCGATTCCAGAGTGAACTTGCACCTTAGGGATGAATGAAGTTAGCCCGCAAAGACCTCTTAAGTCCTATTTTTTTTCGTACTTGTTCACAGTCTGGTCATTTCATGTTCTGAGTCTAATTACACTCAACTGCATGAATGTAAATCAGTCTGTGAAACATTGTACGAACACAGCTGGGGTTTGGTGCCTGTAGAGGATTTACTATAACTGTTGTAGCAGCTTAAAGGGCTTCAAATAAAAGACAACATCATTTGGGAAATGGTAACAATGGTCCTACACAGACAATGGAGCTAAACCATTAGGTGGCAGCCCAGCACTTTTCTGCATAGCTGAGAACATCATGCTTCCATTCCGTCCAGTGGTTGTGTGCTGTGAAAAAAAACATGATTGCACCGGGCTCCTTTGTGCACAAAACAGTCCACAAAGTGAGATTTAATCCTAATGAACTGTGGCTTTTAGATCACATCCATACCTCTCATGGGCCTCTGATCAGAAAGACTCTCCAGGGTCGTTCATTTTGGCTCTGACGTTGCAGGAAATACATATCAAAGAGGACTTTGAAGTGGAGTAAGTCTGAACGCACTGTAAACCTAAGAGTGGGGAGTGAAGAAATAGAGTCATATCTTGAGTGACAAGTCTCAAGGTCAGTTTTCCAAAGACTCTATTTTAATGTTTTACAGAACGAGAGAGAAAAAAAAGCGCTGCTGAATTTCAAATCGAGGGCCAAATATTCCTTTAGGAGCAGGTGATACTGCAACCTTGACTTCTGTGCGCGGACACGTTTTCATTCGGAGACGGCTGGAACCGCCTTGAGAATAATGTCACACCCTGACTGGAATTAAAGAAAATTCCAATTTGACTCAACGACAAACCTGTTTTTTCTTCTATATATAAACCTTCCATATATCGAGTATGTGAGAAATAAGAAATGGATGAGATGCCTTCGCACACCCAGACACAACTTTGGTATGTGCAGAGGTTTGAAGACACAATTTCCATAAAAAAGGGGGGGGGGGGGAGAAAAACACTCTTCACAGTCCTTGTAGTTATATAGTTGTTGCTCCTTCCTCATCATGCGCTCAAGTGTCCTCAACAAGCGCTGGATTTACCTCCTGATTGACTGTCTCCATAACAATCACAGGGATGATTGGTTCATTTAAAAGTGTTTTGAAGAGCCTCGTGTCCTGGGCTCCTTCCAAGCCGTTAAAAAAAAAAAAAAAAAACTTCCTGCTCAGTGGGATGTGGAAATGTGTTGTATTGGACTTTTCCTCCTTCACGGATATTGCTCTTTTTTTGGGATTTGTGACTCAAATCCCTTTCCTCTATTTTGAGTGATTTATACATATGAATGAAGATTTATGCCTGAGAGCTCAATGTGCCGGTATTATCCAATCAAAGTGGGCTGCTCAGTGGCTCCTGAGATTGCATTAAAGTGTAATATCAATGCAGCAATCCTGGGGATATTGCCACTTTAAAATGGCCCTGGGTCCCTCTGATACTACAGCCGCATGTTATGATCAAGAGGATTTGTCTGCTTAGGTAGTGTGTCATGTAGGAGATTGTTTGGGTAAATTAATAAAAAGATGCCTTCCGTGTTTAATTTACTTTATAAGTGATTGGATGCAGAGAAAAAACGAATGGCAATGCCATGCAGGTGACCTACAAACAAACAAATAAACAAGCAGAGTACAATCTGTCTCTGTCTGTGCTGTGGATTAATAGAACAGAATCTCTAGAACTTGTTTCCTAAAGTGTGTCATCATTACAAAGGAAACCCTGTTTATTCATTGTTATGCCCAACCGTAGGCTCATTTTATCCAATAAATATATTCCACCGTTCCAATGGATTGCAAAAAATGGGAGTGATTTTTTTGCAGACATGGACAGCTGTTTCCAAACAGGGACAAAATCACCAATTCACAGAGAGCACTCCACGTGGAGGGGCTCTCTGTTGAAGATAACTATAAACTCTTCAGAGCCATCTTTACACTCAACACTTTATGAAATGATATTCTACTTCCACAGATGGTAATCAATCCTTTGGCTTCACAGTGGTACAGTGGTTTGCACTGTCGCCTCTTAGCAGGAAGTTTTCCTAGAGTTTGAAAGTCTGGTAGGACAGAAACCTTTCTGTGATGAGTTTGCATGTTGTCAGTGTGAATGTGTGGGATCTCTCCTGGTGCTCCGGCTTCCTCCCAAAATCTAAAGACATGCTTGTTAGGTTAATTGGTGACTCTGGATTGCCTGTAGGTTTGATTAGAGCGTAAATGTTTGTCTGTCTCTGTATATCAGCAGTGTGTCTCACTGCCTACCAGTACAGGGTGTACCGCGCTCAGTGGCGATTCTAGAGTCTGTTGGGGCCCCAGGTAAGAAATAAGTGGGGGCCCTACAACCCGCATTTATCACCATTATATCTGCAATTATCCCGACGCTTAATCCTCTTCCTCTTTTTTCCTGTTTCTGTTTTCTCGTCTATAGACAGATAATTCCTCACAGCAATAATGCATGCAACACTTAGCAGGGCAACAAGAGTGACTGCTGTCTGATGGGGTCCCCTAAGGGAGGTTTCCTACTGTCATTGCAAAATGTGCAAATTTTTGGCCGCTGCTATGGTTAAAAGTTTCTGAGCCCTCAGGGGCCCCCTACTGGTCTGGGGCCCCAAGCAGTTGCCTGCCTTGCTTGTTGACAAGCAGCGCCTCTGACCAGTGACAGCGGGGATCGGCTCCGTTCCCCCGCAACCCCAAAACAAGCAGACAAGTGGTATTGATAATGGATGGATGGATGGAATCAATCCTTATCACATACACTCTTATTCCATGTGTGCGTAACATGCTCTTCTACAATTTTTAGTACTTCATTACGCTCATACATCTAAAACCAAACTAGCATGAATGAGCCATGTGCCCTGTGCACTTTGACCCTACATGTGATACATGTATAGGTGCACCTGGCTCTCTTCTACAATGTACCTTTCATGTCCCACTTTAGTTAAAGGAGATCTATTAGACTCACTTTCACCATTCATTACGTCAGTCGTGGACACCTATTGAGTAGCATTGCAAAATGTGTAGCTCTTAACCTCCTAATATTTATCTTCTACTGGCGTCAGTGAAATCCCGAATTTTAGTCTCTCCCATAAATGGTTCATTTCAGCCGCCGTCTTTTTAAGGTCCCACGTCCCCAACCGCCCACTTTCCTCTGATTGGCCAATTCGGTTTGCAGTCACAGGGAAATTTGGGTGAGCTTCAGGGTGGGTGTGTCCTTATAAGAGCTGAAGGGGTGGG
The DNA here is from genome assembly GCA_020745685.1 of Tautogolabrus adspersus. Taxonomy (NCBI): domain Eukaryota; kingdom Metazoa; phylum Chordata; class Actinopteri; order Labriformes; family Labridae; genus Tautogolabrus; species Tautogolabrus adspersus. The sequence goes on from CM036553.1 coordinate 7,555,786, forward strand.
CATGTCCTACAACTTTGTTCCGTGCTTTGCTCTAATATGTCAGCGGAACCTGGCGTCAGGTTCTGACCAAGTTTCGCAAAGTTCTCGCAACTTCTCGTTCAGAGCAGCAGGAAACCACGTCTGGGGGTCACGCCAACAACTGTGTATCTTAACCGAGGCTAATAGATAATAGATCTCTTTTAAAGTCTGGACATCATTCTTCACAGTAACAGAGAAATCAAATTACACATTAAAGCCAAACCCTTTAAATTTGGACTTGCCAATAACATTCTCAGGCATTTTTATTCCTATTAATATATGCAATCCCCTAATGCCACTGGGCTTAATTTTTCAGTTACTTTGAAGAACCCTTTTTGTTCCTTCTTCTGATTTTATATAACTTTAACTTCCCCCTTGTATAACTCAGAATATGTCTTCTGTGTTCGGCTGTGTTTTTGGTTCGGATGTCTTTTTTAATACTTGTGCGTTTTCTGAAGAGAAGGGTTTAGAAAGAGAAAAAGGAAGCGAAACCTTCAGCAGAGCTCATTGCAAAGAGCTCAGGGATTGGTGCCGTAAAGCAGAAGAGGTCAAGCTCATATAAACGGATGAAGGTCAGTCATTGGCCAAAACAACTTTTATGATTAGTCCATCCCCAAGTAAACAATGAATAAAGCTTTTTCAATTTCTAATTTCAAGATAACTGCCTCGGAAATGGTTGTTTATTTTTTTCTTCTGGAGTTAAATTCTTGTCAGTATGCAAATGTGTTCGGTACAAATGAAACCTTTGGAGTGAAAAGTATTCATTATGGTCCCCTGAGGTCTATCCATCTCCTAAAGTACTGACTTTGACTGTCCATTTTATTCTGCTTGTACTTTCAACTCTCTCTTTGTGTGTGGGCATTTAGAATTAGACACTCAAACATTGTTGCTATGTGAGAAAGCCACTTTGATGACATTATTATACTTTTTTTTTTACAGCTGCCCAGTGCTATCAGGGCTATTTCATGCAGTAATGATTTTTGTGAGGAGTGAAAAAAAAAAAACTAAACCAACATTGGCACATTTTCCCTTTTTTATTCTCCTGCAGGAAAATGGCTTTCTTAGCCCGCAATTTATCCAATTACGGATTTACAGCAGTGCAAAGTCGACCATATGATACAGCCTAAGTCTATTTTTCAGCCTTTGGAGCAAATCCAATCATTCCAAATGGTTGCTGATGGTAATAATTGCAACAGCATTGTATTGATCTAGTGGGTCTGTGGAGTGGAAACAAACAAAGCACAAAGAGAAGAGGGGAGACTTCTCCTTGTGTGCAATAATATTTGGTTTGTTTATCTGGTCTTTGTGAATATGTAATAGTGAGGTATTAAGATGAAGAACAGGCTTTTGGCTTTATTGGCTCGCCTGTGAAGAAAAATGCCACCCACTGAGAGCCCCCAGTCTTTGAATGTTGTAAAGGTGAAGGATTACTTCGCTTTGTAAAGTTAAAAGGACCTGTAAGAGTGACAAAAGAAATCTCACAGATGGCTTCAGTGCATCACTATTCCAAATGAGTATGTGCACTACTTTGATCTAGAGGGTCCCGTGGCTTTGTTAGCGCATGCTTATGAATAACACAATCATTAACTCAACTCTGCATGACAATAAAGTGAATATACACAATGAAAACAACATCACAAATAAGGTAGCAGTTAATGAAACCCTGAGTAGAAATCCACCAATGAATGAAGAGTAATTAAGAAACTTTAATGAGCTGGATGGAGCAGAAAGCTACAGTCTGCACAACATACTCTGCACATAGGCAATGTACCTGTATTCTGAAAGAGTATCCTGTCATTATTATTATCTATCTTATTAAAACTGTCACAGCTAACCACATTACATTCTGTTTGTATTACAACAGCATGGCTGCTAAATGAGTCCTGGGTGATAAACCGGCCTTTACTTGAAAATGGTTTGAGAATTATGAAGCGTCAAATAAGACAAACGAGGACCTTAAAACTGTTGAAAAGCTGAAGTCCTACATGAAACAAGACTGGTTAAGCATTCAACTTTTGATATGACAGGAACTGGTCTCCTCGGTTCCCTAAAACGCAACAGAGTGGTAAACATTAACCTCTACCAACTCTTTTGTCTAAACCTGTTGCTGGCATTCATACTTTCACACTTTTAACATTTGATATGTTGTCTTTGAACTATTTTCTCTTAAGTATGGGGTTTCAATGTTTTGCAAATCATCACATTCGGGTTTTGTACATTTAACACGACATCCCAACTTTTCTTTTTAGGAATTGGGGCTGTTCTATTACTGAAGCTTAATGCTTGAAATGTGACTTTTTAGTATGTCCGGTACAATAGACAAAAATCACCACATTCTGAGTTTTATTAACATTGCCAACTTTTTAGGAATTGAGCTGGTACAAATATATTAGTTAAAAGACAGCAGCATTTTTGGTTTCAGCTTGTAAACAACATTCAAACTGGACCCCTCCTCCTGGGAGGCTCATTGCCCTCAGACGCTCAAACTCCCTGCAGGACATATTGTGTACTTTTACTGCTTGTACCTACACTGCAAGCTACCACATGCTAGCACCAGCTAACCGCCGGTGTTTGGCACCTGCCTGTCCAACCTGCCTGTTATTTGCTTGACTCTCGCCTCACTGTGATAAGCATCTGTGTGGATGATACAAACAGAATCAATAAGCTGATCAAAAGGGCTGCCTCTGAGATTGGCATTACCCCAGACTCACTTGAAGTCAACTTCGAGGAGAGAATGAGGACCAAACTAAAAACAGTTTTGATCTTTGAAGGCAATCCTTTGCACAGTGTTTTTAATGGACTCCGAAGCTCCTTCAGTGAGCGACTAGTGATGCCTCAGTGTTCCACTGAACGACTCAGGAGGTCCTTTGTACTAGCAAGAGTCCGATATTTTAATGAACATTTTTAGTTCTGGCTCTGATTCATGGCTGTAAGTGATGTCTCAAATTGTTTCAATGCTGTTTGTTATTTATTTACTTGTTGTCTATTCTTTTTGTACTGTCGATAATGTTTGTTGTGTGTATGAATTGACCTGGTGGCAAATGAGTTTCCCCGCTGGGGATTAAAACATTTTTCTAATCTAATCTAAAATACAGGACCAGAGTGGATTTTTGGCAAAAGGCATGGACCTCTGATTTGTTAGATTCTATGGTCAGCTCTATGTCTGTATCGTAGCAAGGACCTATAGGAGGAACTGGAGTTAATTATTTCTTAATTAATCGACATTCTTGGCCCTTAAAGTTGATTCTGAATCTTAGACTTTGGCTGCCTCGCTGCTTGTTTGTAACAGTGTTCGTAACACTGCTGCCAAAACTTGCTGATAACATCACAGCTGCTTAAGAGGCTTTTCACAGGCAGGCTCACCTCACAGATCAGGCTAGCAAATTCGTTGAGGAGTTTACGCTGCACTGCCAACTGCTGAGGCTAGGCTGGCCGTCATTTTAGCATTTGGCCTCTAATACACTTTAAGCCTGAAGTGGAAACAGCCTTTATGCACTCGTAGAAATCAGGAAGCTTTAAACTAGGCTGGAATTGATTCATCTTTTTTGATTTGTTTATTTATATAGCTATCATAGTTGTTGGTTATTTATGACAGTGAAATATGCTCCTATTTGAGAGTCATTTCTCCAAACTGGCGTCCTTCGAGGGTTATATTGTTTATTGACTTTCGGGGTGTCTGTCTTCTTGTCCTTCAATATCAGCTTTAAACACAAATGGCTCTTGTCACTTTCTGACAGGTAATCAAATCCACTTTTTTCTTCACACACTTCATATTCACTCATCAATATTTCAAGTCAAAGCAAAACATGTCAGCTCGCTTTACTTTTCTGTCATATCATAATTACATCTTAACCGCCAAGCTCCTGTTCTACAGTTTAAGCTGCTGCTCTCATTTGCAGTACTTGCAAACTTTAAGCTTATACCCATTAGCTGATGGTCATCTGTTGCTTATTAATGCAGCTTTACATTTTATAGAGAGAGATTATCTGCTCCCAGCTAGGAATTTTTGCAAGTTTAATACCTTTAAAGTTAATAATGATCTGCTGCATAGCTGATGTGTCTCGCCCTGATGCTGCAGATAAAGTGGGAAGCATGCAGTGTTTAGAGTTATCCATCTTAATTCATTAGCTCCTTCTGTGTTAGTCAACTGCAGGAGTTTGTGTTCCGTATCTTTAAGTGTTACCCCAAATAGCTTTGCTTTTGTACTCACATATGGGACTGCTTTCTTTCTAACCATGGGCGTAGTCGTGGGGGGAACAGTGGGACTGACTACCCAGGGCCCAGTGGAGGGAAGGGCCCTTATCGGGTCTGAGATCATTCATTTGTTTCTCTCAGAGTCATGATTGTAATAAGAAAGGTAAAACTGGTTGAATAAATGAACATGATTCTTAACTCTGTCTGTAGGCCTACTATTAAGTCTTGAAAAATATGTAAAAACATTTTAGATTCTTAAAAACTGTTCAAAAGCTCAAAAGATGCATATTTCATGAATTTTATTGTTTTGTATATAGTTGAATTTAAACTGCCAAAGAGTTTTCAGGGTACACAAAGTTACATAGCAGAGTCTTTAACTTTAACACGATACTAGTTTCCAACGATATTAATACCTGTTTAGATTCCCTGGCAACAAAAGTATAGGTTCCAGACACAAAATATTGGGTAATTTCTTGTTACAGTTATCAAAAATTGCAAGCAAACACCTGCTAAATGGCTAAATTGCACAACATTTGAAATTAGACGGCTAAGTGAATTGTAGAATTGTAGAATTTTTGAAGGATTCATTCCTGTCCTACACACCTGTCAAATGTAACACACGTAGCTTTTGTTTAAAGGAGCAATATGAAACTCTGACCTGGAGCGTTTAAAATTGGTACTGCAGTCCAAATTCAAAACATTGGAGAGAGCTGTTCCCCCCACCACCTCCTCCCTGGAGTCGATGTGCAAGCAGGTTGCCATATCACGGACACTGAAGCTCCAGTGTTTAGCCAGCTCTGCATCAGTCTGTAAACCTTTCTGCGTTCTTCCCTCTCTCCATTTTTTACAAGCATCTCCAATATTTATCCCAGTTTTATCACGTTTCTGGTCGTGGAGCTTATTCCAGAATGCAGAGGCTTCTAAGGTCGGGTATAGATCCGTTTTATCTGAACCAGTTTGCTTGCCCGCCTCCATAACTGCAACGCATGTTGCTTTGCTGTTTGCCTGGCAAACCGAGGGGCGTCCAAAACGGCCTTGTAGAGGTGCCTCAAAAGCGCCTCCCTTCTCTGAGCATAACAAATACTGACCATTCAGGATCGGACTCAAAACTACTAATTCAGTAGATATCTTAATAATAGTTGTTCAAATAAAAAAGATTCTATCCGAAAATGCATGGTATTGAACACTTTGACAACCTTATTATAGCTTTTCAGTGGTCATCTGTGTACCTGGTTATAACAATATCACAAGGGGTTATCGGAGGCTGTGGTGGAGTGGCCCGATGTGAAATCTTTTAATGGGTCCCAGAAATCCTGTCAACACCCCTGCTTCAAACTGAGAAATAGAGGTTCCTGTTGAGTTGTGTCGAGGAGAGTATTGTACTAATAGAGAAGAAAAAAAAAAAAATGAAAAGGCCTCTGAGATGGAGGAAGTTCAGTGAGTTTCCCTGTAGAAGCACTGTCCTTGTTCACACTGTCAATGAGTCCTCCTCCAAGGAACCAAGCCAACTTCATGCAAGGCTAACAGCAGAGTGCTATTCCAGAAAATAATATTCGCTTCCTGTCGATGACACCTCTCAGCATCTGTCATTTCATGCTAACATTTTTTTTTAGTATCCACTATTGAATAACAGACATTGCTCATGCCCTCCCTTGAAAAGCTAAACTACACAAGGGTCCAAATGAGAGCTTTTCAGCTTCACATGGGTAATGCATTCAAAACAACCATTTCACATAATGGTCCCTGCTGAGGACAAGGTCTACGATTCATTCATATTAAGTGCCCAAGCACAGATAAGGACACATTAAAGACTAGTTTGCAACACATGTGACAAACAATACTGAGGACCCGGTGCAGACGATTCACTGCGGAGGAAAAAAAAGGTGGTTAATGTAATGCATGGAGTGTTAGAGGCTCTTGAATTAGTCCCACAAGCTGGCTGGGGGAGTGGTATTCCATCGAAGATGCACTCTCAAAACCGCTGATATACTTCAGTGAGTTTGATCACTGAATTTTAAGCAGTTGAGTCAGTGTTTAAAATGCAACATATTGTTTAATTTGAAAAGCTAAGAATGCAAATCAATGGAGTGTAAAGGCAGTGGGTAATTAGACAGATAGGGTTCCCTGGTGGAATAATGTCCAATTGTTTGGAGGATGTGGAGGGAATATATGAAGCCAAAAAACGCTGTATGTGGACGAGGAATGATGCCACTTTCATTCGAGGACAATAAACAAAAACATTTCGTGAGAGCTGTAATTACAATCTCCCTGCAAACTTTGATATGTAGTCAAGTTATTGTCCTGACATGTGGCAAAACCATTAGGCGTGATCATGAACATTTAAGTGCAAGGTCAATGTATGCAGATATAGTTGTCCTACACGACATATTTTACATTCTGGAGCGTTCCAATTCTCTGCAAAAGGCTCGACTTTTTATTTGGCAGCGACAGAGCCAGAGAGAGGGAGAGAGAGAGAGAGAGAGGGAGAGAGGGAGAGAGAGAGAGATTGATTTAGTGTGCTTCAGCTACACGCTCTGCTTTTGTGTCTGGTGTTGCAATTTAGATTTAGAAGACAGAGGGGCTGCAATCAGGAAGAGGTGGTAATCAATTTTTCTTGTTTATGTGTGTGAGCGTGCATGTACACAAGTGTGTGTTGTACCCACAGCTGCAGAGAGCACATCCACGGCCAGTTTCAAATAAGAGGAGTCTTTGAAGGATATTTCTAATTTGATACACAAAAACTGACCACGCTCTTCATTACATATTTCACTTATATAACATGCTGAAGATTTTGTAGTCTTTTCTGTCCACCTGTCATCCGTCATGAATATTTTTTGTAATTCACCGTTGTCATATAGCTTCAACAAAGAAAAACCAATTCAGAGAAATGATGGGCTCTCATTTTCTTGCCCCTCATTTTCTGGAAAAACTAACAATAAAAGGCAATCTCTGCTTTGTTGACAATAACAAAAACTACCTGTTAATGCTTGATGTAGCCTAATGGATTCCCTTAGCCACTGAATAATGAATGGCTTGTGCAGTTTGTTAGCCTGAGCGTTTGCCCTTGAGCAGCACAGAGGAGGCTTATCAGAAAGTTTCTCCGAGTACTTTATTATAGCTTGAGGACAGTCGAGCCAGCTGGGTCTTCATTAGTTTTAAACAAGGCGACTGTTTTTTGGCGGGCACTGTTAGCGCCGAGCATGTTTGCACCGGAGCCCCGTGATCCTGTGAATGAGAGAGGGAAGATAGATGAGCATACACTAATGTGTTGGTTTTCACCTTGAACACACCATCACTCTTCTTGACTAATTCTCAGGTTCAGGCTGTACATGCGGTCAAAGCACTGCTGGCTGACAGAGCGGAACATGGCATGCAACTAAAAGATCAATCACTAGATTATATTCTACAGTATTGCATCAAGCATTGGAGCTGTGCACGTTTGGAAACATTGTGAGCGTGTAAGGCAAAAATTGAACTGAAAATAAGGTCATTGGAGTGTCAAAAAGGCAGATCTTCCCTTCTTAAAAACAGCTGAATAAGATACTGAATAAGATACTGAAAAGGCGCTGATTTAATGCAGTGTATCTTTTATGTATTGACTACAAAGCATTGGGGGGCGGCGCAAGACTTTTTTGACTGAGGTGGTCACACTGGGGCACTGACCATAGACTGTATAAAACATGGAGGTACTCTCAGTGATGTCACCCATTAGTATCTAAATTGAGTTTTGAAGCCTATCAATGGCGGTCGCCATATTGGAAATGCTATCTCAACCTAACCTACGGTCAACCTAGTAACAGACAGAGGTGGAGCTGAGGCGGCCCTTAAGCCTCCTAGCAAAACAGCTACAATGCGCCAGCTTGAGGTCAGATCAGTCATGCACATTTATACATAACTCTTATCCTTCATAAGTTTATGGGACCTTGTGGGTACTCAAGGAGTGCAGTTCTTTACACTCCCTCAATGGCTTTATTTTTTAAAACAGGAGGTTTCCACTTGGCACTGACTTATGTAGGGTTGGCATGAAGTATTTGTTCGCAAACACACAAATTGATCATATTAATTTTACCCTGGCTGTCTCCTACTTTAACATTAAAAGATGGTTCAGTCCTGTCTTTATTTATTTTTTTACTTTTGAAAGTAGCACAACAGTGTGGCAACATAACAATCTTAGCTTAGTTCTTTAAGGACTTGAGGAAGATGGGTGTCCAATGTCACAATATAAAGTACTAACAAAAGGAAATGTAGGCTACCATATTGAAATGCAAAGAATGCTATAGGCAGCTTGTTGCAATGCAGCCCAAATAGTTGATTTCAACTTAAGTAACGCCTCTAAAAAGGCAGACATAGTTTAGAAATGTTAGGCGGCCCTTGGGATTGACCAATTTGGTTTCAAGGGTTGCCCTGACCACCCTCTTGATTGGCTCCTGCAACAACTAGAAAGGCTGGATGGAAGTGGCTGTTGCTGGAAGACTCCCACTGGAGGAGACAGCTATACAACATGTAGTACCAAGCAACCTAACAGCACACATTTCCACACTGATTGAAGAGCGGGTGGCACAGTGAGTCCCAAGTCTGCATTTTAATTCATGCAACTGTCTGGAAGATGAGCTGTGGTGTGAGTGAGAGCACAGAGTTTTAAATGGATGGACTGAGAGCACAGATGTGGAATGAATGCTTCACAGGAAAATATAGGGGTATGAACAATACGTATTATCAGTCTCCATATAGCCGAGGGATATAACCACCGTTTATTTTTCTTAGTGTTGAACACAGTGCCCATTACTGCCCATTTAGTCGGTGTGCCTCAATCACCCTGCTGATGTCCAATCAAATGTGATCGGCAGAGCCAATACAACTAAGGGCCATATAATGCAAGGACTATAATTTGGGCTCCCATGTGAGTCCCTGAAGCCAAGGCTCCATCCCCTGCCTCTCATTATAGCAGATGTGTGATATACACAGGGACAGGACACGGAGGGAGTGACACACACACAAACACACACCGCCATGTAGCACATAAACTGGACCATGAAATAGGTGGGGTGCCTGCCTGCAGATTGGCCAGGAACGGCAGAGGTAGTCTATTTTGTGTGGGGATGAGATGTGAGGAACTGATTTTCATTTAATGACCAGCTGTGTGATGTGGACTCATAAAGGCCCATTTAAAAACATTGGCTTCTGCACACTGAGGGGGGAGGGGCAGGGGGCCCTGAATCAGTGTGCCCACCTTCAGCCGGGCCAGATAATAAGATCTGGCTCCTGCTGACATGAATGGTAAGATTTGTCACAGAGGATTGGCTGGAGCTACCTTTGAGGTTAAAGAGTGATCTCACACAACAGATAGAGGGTGTGGAGTCCGCTGCTCCCACTCAACCCTCCCACTCTATGAGCCCTGATTAAATCATGAAGTCTGGAGATATCAATTAACTGTAGAACACATCATTACATGTCCTAATGTACCTCCAATAACTGATAAGTTTGGCCTCTTGTGTGCTTCGGAAATTGGTTGAGAAGCCTTAATCATCGTCCTTCAAGTTGATGAAGAAAATATGTTAGCAAACGGCTTCCTCTTTACAAATCCAACAGTTATTATTACTTTGGAGTCGTATTTGGCCATTATCAATTTTCTTTTGGCTGTGTTTTGGTCTAACAATACACGAGGGAAAACAATTCTCCTTACCACTCCTTTTAGAGTAGCACCCACTTCAGTCGTTATGAACAGAAGCACTAAGCAGACATGCAGCCATGCAGCCATGTCCAGTGATAACGAGTTATTTCGAGTAAAAACGAGTTGTTTTCTCCCCAGAGTTACAAAAGCACAAAACAAATAAGCTTACCTGACCTCATAAGTGCAGGTGATGGCAGTGTGGCATGTCAGCGTCTGGACTATCACGATGACAAGACCTTTGTTTTGCTTTCTTGAATGCCAGAAAATTATACAGTTATCCAAACAAGCTTCGTTATCTCAAGATAATGAGTTAAATTAGCCTACTCCATTATACTTAGCTGATAACGTCATGCAGAGAAAAAAACAGCTTTGTTATCCTGAAATAGCACAAAAAATTAGTCGGGAGCTCAAGAGAAAAAATAAATCAATGCGTTGTCAAAAGAAACCTAATGTTGTTATCTTTAGTATAATTAGATAGCTAAATCAAAATCTTGAGAAAACAACCAGAAGTTATGTGTTATCACGGGAAAGCAGAATAAGTCAAAATGTATGGATGCATGATTTGCTTAGGGCTTCTGTAGTTTTGACAACATGAAATGCTCCATTATTTGTTGTGAGCTATACAATTAGAATGCTTCAAAAGTGTCTAACTGCACCTGCCAATGGTCCAGAAGAAATTAATTAATATAGTATTTTTAGCAATTTAGTATTATTTAAGTTAAGGGAATACAATGAGATTTCAGTCAAAGATAAGGACACTACGGAGCCCCTGAAATCCCAAAAAGTAAAAAAAAATAAAATATATATATCTTGTGCCCACAAGTTCTTTGGACTTCAGGGGCTCCATAGGAAACAATAAAAGAAGGAATACATTTTAAAAATGAGTTAACTAGGTGCTCTTTAATCTACAAGTTCTACTTCAGGTGAGCTGCCATCATAATGTTCACTACATTTAGCAACCTTATTAAATATAAGGGTCCTTCCACCTAGTCAAAGCATGACGGTAACATTCTCAGTCAACTATGTGTTGGATTGGGGACTAAACACCTCACACCATTTCTCTTAATGAATCAGCAATTATTTTCACATTGTCATTCGACCCATCAGTAAGATTGATGATACTGAGTATAGAGACTTTGCATAACAGATATTGATCATTCATACGGTTGTATTCTGTTGTCATAGTGGACAAATGCTCAGTCAGTACAGTCTGTGAAAGTGCTTTTTTTTTTGCTTGGAAAATATACGTATATAAAAGAAACAAATTCTTTAAACCTACTACACCTATAGCAGCTTAAATAATACAACAATTGAGATTTTCTAAAGGTTTGAAGAGCATAAAGGAATTTTTATTCTCTTAATTTTAAATGAATTACATTTATTATCATTGTGATTATTATTCATAATTATAATGGTCTCTACACTGGCCAAAAGGAAATCTTTTGTTATCCATGATGGTTTTAATACTGACACAAAAAGAATCAAGGTCTAGGTTAAAGCCAGGGTTTTAGCAGTTTTGTGTATTGCATAATAAAATCCTGCAAAGCCATGGTTCATTGACAAGATATAAAACAGCTTGAATACAAAGCTTTCCTGAACTACTGTCTCTCAAGACAATCTTTAATATTTTAAGTAGGGGATACAACCTCAGAGTCAGAAGTGCAAAAGTTTCCCAAAGGTGAGTTCTGACATGAATAATAAAAATAATAAAAGCACTTAAAAAAAAGACTCACACATCCCTCGCACATTACTGCAAGTCAGTGGGAAACATCCTAAATCCTTTCATTAAAAGTCCAATGATAGAATAAAACAACAGATTGGAATGTTTTCTGTTTCCCACATACACGAAAGAAGTGCTCTTACAAACACGCCATAAGAAATAAATCTGAATTACTTTGTTGGCAGACAAGTAAACCTATGGCAGAAATGAAAGTCAAGTACAAAACAAAATATGTGCTCCCACATTTAAAACCCATATACTGCAGATCAAAGTAAGAGAAACAGAAGGAGACTCAAACATAAACATCAGAGTATGACTTTGCATCTGTGCATATTCCTTTAATGTCGTACAATCTGTTGTCAAATCGCAGCTCTGAAGCAGGAGAAAAACAGATGTGACCTTGATCGTGAGTTGCTGTCGATCTAACTTAAGGAGCTTAAGGAAGACTCGTCCCTTAACAAGATTACTTTACCTTGATTTAATGGATTTGACACTTGAGGCAAGTTAATCTTGCTGCATCCTTTACTTTATATCAAACATGAACACTTTGTTATGATCCACCAACACACATTGTTGTCTGTTGTTTTTATTTGTTCATTTTACTGTCGAGAGAGCTCAATATGTGCAGCACTGGAGTTCAAGATACATTTCTGAAAAGGGGCCAATAAAGTGTGTCATATAGAATCATATCATATTATATTGTATGCCATTGTATCGTATCATATTGTGTACTATATCGTATCGTGTATCGCATCGTGTACCATATTGTGTATCGTATTGTTTATCGTTTCGTATTGTGTACCGTATTGTGTATCGTTTTGTGTACCATATTGTGTATCGTATTGTGTATTGTATTGTGTATTGTATCTTGTATCATATCTTGTATCATATCGTGTATCGTATCGTGTATCGTATCGTGTACCGTATTGTGTATCGTATTGTGTATCGTATTGTGTACTGTATTGTGTATCGTTTTGTGTACCATATTGTGTATCGTATTGTGTATCCTTTTGTGTATTGTATCTTGTATCGTATCGTGTATCGTATTGTGTATCGTTTCGTATTGTGTACCGTATCATGTATCGTATTGTGTACCATATTGTGTATCGTATTGTGTATCCTTTTGTGTATTGTATCTTGTATCGTATCGTGTATCGTATTGTGTATCGTTTCGTATTGTGTACCGTATCATGTATCGTATTGTGTACCATATTGTGTATCGTATTGTGTATCGTATTGTCTATTGTATCTTGTATTGTATCGTGTATCGTATCGTGTATCGTATTGTGTATCGTATCGTGTATCGTATCATGTATCGTATTGTGTACCGTATCGTGTATCGTATTGTGTATCATATTGTGTATGGTATTGTGTATTGTATCGTTTCGTGTACTGTATCGTGTATCATAGCGTGTACCGTATTGTGTACCGTATCATGTATCGTATTGTGTACCATATTGTGTATTGTATCGTGTACCGTATCGTGTATTGTATCGTGTAAGGCATTGTTTCGTTTCGTATCATGTATCGTATCATATTAAATCATATCCTATTGTATTGCATCGTATACTGTAGCATCATATCCAAACAAATGCATTATTGCAAGAGTTAATTACCTTTACCCTTACTACTTTTACTCAATTTGTCCTTACTTCTTTTTCTTCCCCTGTCTTTTTCTTACATTATTCCTCTCTTGGCCCCTCACTCGCTCTCATACACACACCACAAGTCTTCGTGACAGTCCCATAGGTGCACCGTGCAGTTTGCCTCAAGTCTATGTTGTGAGGGCTATTCCATTTGGCAGTCACTTAATGGGGAACCTTCCCCTCTTTCACCCCCGTCTGCTCTTTTCAGCAGGTTACAGACCATCAGGAGGAGGCAGCGACTGTCATCGCAGAATGACAGTGTCCTGACCAGCCAGATTCCTTTGAAGCCGATGCCTGCGGGGTCTGCCCCAGGGGTTGCTGAGGCATGCTGGAGTCTGCCATAGGTGGAAGAGTCCTGCTGTACCTCGGCTCATTTTGATTAATGGACCTCTCTCTGCCCCTGAGTGAGCAATTATCAGAGGGTAGGCAAAGTCGTTCATCACTGTAACCGAGCAGCAGGTCTCTTCCACTGTCGAATGTCACACCTGCAAGGCGAAGGGGTCTTCGTCCACATGCAACACCTCTTCCTCCTCGCCATGCTGTCCCGTGTCTGACCAGGAGGGTCTGTCCGCCTACAGAGGGGTTAGATAGGTGCAGGCTTGTGGTGGTACAGAGTGCAGTATCGGCTCACAGATCAGATTTCTCCACTGTAATTGTTTAGCCGCTGCCCGCTGGCCTCTCTCGCCTTCATCAAATTCAAGCCTGCGCGTTATTGTGAGATCAAATTCCTACTCAGTCCTGTGGCAACAAGCCTAGAATTCACTTAGTCTTTGCAACAGGACTGGCACATGTTGTGAACAACCATTGTCTGTAGTGGATGTGTTCGGCATACTAACTGTCCTTCACCAGCCAAAAGAAAGCAGTAAGTCAATTAAAGGCAGCACATTCTACATGAATAGCTGCTGATTACATTAAATGCAGAACTTTCTACTGTGTTTTATTTGAAAGTGGTACCTTATCAATTCCATTGAAACTTTTATACTTTACATACCCGTCGCCGTCGCCATCAAAACTCTACTAGACATGTGTTCATTTATTGATATTTATTAAGAATAGCAATCCAAGTTAAATAATTCAGTAGAAAAAAGATGAATAAATAACTGCAAGCACAGGTAACATTTGTTCAAATGCACATTAACAGTCTAAAAACAACCCATGCGTCTGCATTAACAGATTTAATGGCACCTTTATGACTGACACTTAATCAATAAACAATCTGCAAGACGCTTGACCCCATCACGGATGAGCACGTTCATCAATTCACTCGTAACGGACAGGACTGTGAATTGTGCACAAACAGGACTCTTCACACAAAAACATACCTCCAAAAAGGATTGACCTTACCTCTGTTAGTGTCCATTAGCCTGACTGACAGCCCGGCTCCTGAGGTTTTGTTAGCATTCAGTGGACTTCACTTTACAGAACAAACTCTGACCCTTCAGTCAAACAGAACTTATAACCTGTTCTCCATCTCTCAAACTCATACCTCTGCATTTTAATTCACATCAAAATGTTGAATCGTGTTTCTTGAGGCTGTAGGAGTTGTGCAGTAGTTCCATAGTTTCTTATCTCTTTCACGTATTGTTGTGAATAATGTGGAACATGTTCAATATGGATAGTGTATAGTATTTCCTTTTTTAGATTGTCATTGGTTTGTGCTTCTCTATTAACATGTTAATGGTTGTTATTTATTAGTGAAACTGTGGGGGTGGATCCATCGATGCAGAGTTCAAGTCCAGGACAACATTTCCAAAAGGGGGCGATAAGGTGTATCATATGGTATGGCATAATAGACCGTTGAAGTGTATGTAGATTTTTGTTGTTTTCATTGTTTTTTATTTATTTATGATCTATAAGTGCTACTATAGAGGCAGCTACATGTATGCAGAGTTCTAGTCCAAGACCAATTTATTTACAGGAAAAATAAGTGACTGGCCTGGTCTGGTCTGGTCTTGATTGTCTGGTACGGTCTAGTACGGTTCAGTCAAGAGGCGGTGTTGAAAAATGAAGCCAATGCGGAAGTGCAAAAGGCTTCAGTTTGTCGTGTGTCCTCTTGAGGCTGGATCGAGGAGACCTGGAAGTCACATACACACCCCATTCAAGAAAGCCTGTTTTTACAGCAGATATATACATGTTAGCCTGGTACAAAAAACCCTATTGGTCTGATTAGTTATTGTCATCATGGGCACACACTGTACACTATCCATAGTTAGGCGTGTAGCTGACCTGATTGACAGGTGGGCGCGATGTAACGATTTGTCAAGAGGCTTAAATCTCACCTCAGCTCCAGCTCTCAGCCAAGTTAAAGGCGGAGACAGGATTTCCAGAATGGCGGCTGCTGCCGATGAGACTCCGGGGTCCCCTGCAGTAACAGATGGTTGACGTCACTTAGGCTTTGTCCATTAATATTGACAGTCTATGGGTTAGGGACGGTGCCGTGCGGTGCCATGCGGTGCGCTGCCGACCGTGCCATGCCATGCCACGCCAAGCCATGTCATGCCATGCCGTGCCGTGCTCTGCGACCCTGGTCTGGTATGGTCTGGTCAAATGTATCGTATCAAATTGTGTAGTGTGGAAAGGTATCATATCATATTATATCATATCACACTGCATATCATTGCATCATCCCATAGCATTGTTCCGTATTGTATTGTATCAGATGGTTTTGAATCGCATCGACTGTGCGATAGCGTACAGTGTCGCATCGTATTCCATCCTACCGTGTATTGGTCGTATCATACATTTTCAAGTCTTTAAAATGCAACTAGCAGAACTATAACACTCTTGCACAACAGAGATGCTCACATTACAGATGAGAGGATGTGTTCACAGTTCTGGAAGTAATAGGGCTGGCTGATATCTGGGCCTCTTGCAGTCATTACTATTAGACACCTGTAATCCAAAATCCCTTCACCCACTGTTAAAAATGCAATTAACAAAATAATTGTTCTTTCTAGAGTCCAACAATTTACCTGCAATTTACCTGAATCTATTGGTCAATTACCAGTTTGTCTTCAGGCTGACCCCACAGGCTAATGGCTTTGGAGGGAGGCCAGAATCTGATTTCCCTTTAACGCAATCTAATGGGCTGTCACCCTATACATTATGAATGCAAACCAACTGAACGCTAACCGTCTCACCACTAGGTCCTTTTTCTATTCATTGATTTCTCTCTTTACTTTTAGCTAATGATTTCCCCTCTTTCTTTTTATGCATGCTGGTGAATCTGTTAAACACTCTCTATCGTTGACTCTACAAAAAAATAAGAGGATTTGGAATGCATTTGATGTACAGAGATTTTTGTTTGACCGCACTGTTATCAAATCACAACGTGTAATGCATGCGAGATGAGCAATGTCTCTGTCACTATGTATATGTATGTATGAGTGTCTCTGTCTTTCCACCTGAGAGGAGAGTGAGGGGAGTGCTGGGCTTTGTTTCATTGCAGTCACGTTTGGAATACTAAGTGGCCAAAGAAAAATCTCATCCATGACTTTTAAACAGATTGTAATATTTTTTACTCACAAGCAAGTGAGATATAAAAATAAACCACCGGTGTCTAATGCAACACTTTGTAGTGGCAATCTTTTCTGATGCTGGAAGGAAACTATTTAGGATAACATTTTACTAGCCTGATAGCTACATCAAGTTTTGCTCCACATGAGTAAAAGACTATCACAAGAAATCTGCTCAAGACATTTGCTGCCGTGCACTGGAAACGCCAAAAATCTGTGTGCTGCCACCTTGTCCGCCCTCCATCTCACTCTCTCCCCTATATCTCGCCGTCTGCATCTTGTGCCTCTCCCTCGCCCTCCTTTTTTCTAACCATCTCTCACTGTCTTCTCTATCTCCAGCTCACATCTTCATGTCACTCCCAATTTTCGCACGGTGAGATGGAAATTGAGTGGGAGGACTGGGTTGCAGGATAAGACGGAGGCCTCCGAGTGGACAAAAATAAAATCCAATTTCGACAAAAAAATAATAATTGCCCACCCATTCCTCCGTCTCCCCCGAGCAGCAGCCCTCCTCATCGTCGTCCCTGCCTGTCTGCAGAATCTCAAAACCTGACACGCAGCAGGAGGGTGTAAAAAAAGAAAAAAGAAGAAGAGATGGACCGTGCACCGAATCAGCCTCACTCTCTTTCACATCTGAGATTGGACACACACCATTGCCCTTTTTTAACTTTTAAAGCCACCGCTTGCTTCATATCATAATAGATAGAGTGTACCTGGCAGGTGAGGCTTTGCTCCAAAGAATTTTTAATGCACAGAGTTGCAAGACCAGACTTTTAAAATATCCAAACTAGTTAAAAAGTGAAGGAGGAAATGAATTCATGCTGGGTCTTTTTTTGTGTTGACTGAGATTATGTTGGCCAAAAGGTTTGATTCAGGGAGCAATAAGCTCTCTTTCCATGCAGTATGAGTTTTTGTGTCCATAGAGATTGCGGGGGGGGGGGGGGGGGGGGGGGGGATCTCAGAGCATCTCTTAGCTGCGGGATGGCTCGTTGTGTTTCTCTTTGGGGGGAAAACACTGTACACCTCAGAAGCCACATCTAACTAAGCTGACAGTTCAGTGGGAGTGTTGACAGGTGAACAGTGAAGTGTTGTTGAAGAAATACAATAAGCAAACATAGCCGCAAAACAAAGAGAAAGAAAAGGGAGTGAAGGTTGAAATAAAACGTGTCTGTGTGGTTATCTTCTGCTGTTTAGATCTGATGATCTATGCACCCTCACACTTTGTCACCCTCCACAGGGTGTCAAAGTGTGCAAAGATTTGTTGATAGCAGCTTTGTTGAATCAAATTCAGATTTAGTCTTCCAATTCTGTATGTGATGTTGAGTTTTTTTTTTCTGTAACAGAGAAGGGGGGGGGGGGGAGAGAATACAGACATTTTCTGGCCGGCGAAGTTAGGAGCCATCTACTTATTTTTGGAGGTTGAGCAATAAGGATCCTCCAGAGCTGTAATCTAGTTGACTGACAGAGCAGCACACGATGCCTTTCTCAACACCTAACCAGAAGACATTCAGTAAAAAGCAATGCAATTCATGAAAAGAGAACACAGACAGCGAGCGAGGTGAGAGAAATGCACTCAGCCACAAAGAGATAAGACTGAGGAAAGGAGATGAAAGACGGCAAAGGTGCGGAAAAAAAAAAAGAAATCCTCCCAAGATCTTAAAATTTTGTTCGTCTTCCATTTTTGAAGTAGAACTTCAGTCATTCGGGGCCTCGCCCTTACTTTCTATTACCGTTACCTTGCTGTGTGCCAACATTGTGCAGGTTGTAAATGAAGCCATCTCTCAGTACAAGCCTCATGAGACAAGGGTTTAATTTGCAAATAGACGACTAAATCCTGTTTTAAAGAAAAAGGAAAAGACAAACACATAATATGAAACATTCACTCTTCTCTAGGGCAAAATATTATAGCTTTCCTTAAGCAATTAATCTTTATTGATCTCAAAGCAACATTTGGGAGCAATATTTCAGTTTACATCAGAGCTCCTTCAAGACTTCTCATATTAGATTAAGACGTCACCATTTCAATTCGCTTCTATCAGGAGATTTACAGCAAATAAGGGGGAAAAATACAAAATGAAAGCTCACTCGGAGACAATCGATCAGTCAAGGCGAGTGAAGTATGCACAAATAGTTTCACTGTGGATATTATAAAAAACTTTTCAGGAGGATAAGGTCAGTTCAAGGAGCAAACTAGGCCACACAGCATATCCTCTGGGTTTGAGGGGGATACACGCTAGAGTTTGACTGAATGCGGTGCAGAGTCCACAGGGACCGGGAGGAGGAGAAAACAAGAGCAGAGATGGGGACAGCCGGGGACGCAATGTAGCTCATCAGACTTGTGTAAGACCTTTTATCCTCGCAAGACTTTCCTCTAATCTTATTTTGATGCTGGGTCACAGATCATTCTTTCATAAACATTTACATAAACTAGCGATTTCACAAAGGTTATTAAAAAACTGGTCTAATTCCAAGAAAGCAAATAGCACCTTGTGTCCTGGCAGCCTTATCTCACAAAGAAATATCAGATCAAACACTTTGTGCAACCAAATTACATTTTGGTTTGCCTCAAAGTGCAAAACAATCTTGCACACATCGAATGAGAGTCTTTGAAGTACTGCTTGTGTGCAAGGAGAAGGCCATTTTCTACACTTCAGTTTAATCTCCCGGATTTGAAAAATGCAACACTCCGGCTCTCTTGTTGCTTGTTGTCAGGGAATCCTGTTTGTCTCTGCGAGATATGGATGAAGTAGCTGTCCCTTTTTGTAAGCAAACATCCGGACACACTAGAAATAAATCCATCCAGCTGAAATGAGGTGCAGCTGGGCTGCGAAAGTGTTGACATGAGTGTTAAGTAGGGTACAGTCTGTGGCATCATATGGGTGTGACACCCCGAAGAGAAAAGCTTGTTTTGTTAGGGGAGCTTTTGTTCAGCCCTGATAGCAGCGATAAGCTCGAGCTTATTGTAAGGACCATTGTTCTGAAAATAGAAAACACACAAATACGATGTGTTACACGTCTGGTAGACCTTTATGTAGTCTTTATACATAATCTTTGACTACAATCCCCTGTTATTGATTACACTTTTTTTTTTAATACACAAAATATTTCATGAACTTTAAACCTACAAAGTTTCCCTCTGCAGAGAGTTCTTTCTGCACTTGTTGTCAAAGTCTCAGTGCTCCACCACCCCGTCCTCATTAGACAGCAGTCCAAAGCTCGCTCCGGCTCCTCAGCCGCTGTGGAAAAAAAGAAGTCAAACTTTTCAAGATGCACTTGCCAATCAATCTGATGATATCATGATTCCTGTGACTCTGCTCTTATCTGAAGGTTATGCTGTGGGTCGAACTAGCTCTATTGAATTTCACACAGCCGACTTTTTATTGCTTTTAAGTTTAAATCCGCTATTTACAAGTGGAAAGCATCCATTATTCGGTTGATGCAGCATGGCAATATGATACTGGAGAAGCTGTGCATAGTAGTGAATGGATCCTTTTGTGAGGCAGAGAATCTAATCAGGACAATGAATCATTAATGGTCATTAATGAAGTTGAAGTCAATGTTCCAGGGGCTTGTTTCAGAAAGAAGGTTGAACAAACTCTCAGCCTAACCCTGAGCTCTGAGTTGATTTACGCTCAGTTGGGAAACTCTGAGTTTTCCGTTCCAGATCAGCTGATTTGAGTTCGTTAAATCAACTCTGAGTAAGTTCACTCGGTGTTCAGCGCGTGCACCATGAGGATAAAAAGCCCCGATTCTACGATTCACCATGGCAACAGGTGACAAAAAGAGACCCTCGTACTTCAAACCATCTCGAAATATAGCCTATAGGCCTACATCTTCATGCGGACATACGGAGAATATGAACAGGTTTTAAAAAAAAGTAACACTGCTGCAGCGCAAAGGAGAGAGAGAAGTGGTGTGGGAGAAAACAGCTGCTCGCATCAGCACGTAATGAAGTCTATTCATTTAGCCTAATATTTAATCAGAATTATAATATCGCAGGTCCAAACGTGGAATAGCATTAAACCTAAAATGTATTTTCATTCAGATGCAATCCAGCAGAAGAAAAGCGACTTTAAAACAGCTCAAAATGAAATATAAGAACAAACTAGTCTCATGGTGGTATTTGAATCATATTTAACATATTAAACAAAGTAAACTTCATTCAGTGTCTATTTGAATGTGCATTATGCCCAACATAAAGCTGTGTTCACACACATGCTAAATGCCCTCTCACCTTTATCCTGTTTAGTTTATGAATTAGCCCTAATTAAATTAACATCCCCCGATTTAAATATAGACTCTTATTATTACCATACTGGCCTGGGGCCCCAAGCAGTTGCCTGCCTTGCCTGTTGACAAGCAGCGCCTCTGACTGGTTGTTTGGGTCGGCAGTGTGTTCACCATGATAGATTCAAATATATGATGACTTTATATTTTGTATTTTCCAATAAGCAGAGATTATTCCACCTGTCATACAACAGAGTACTGTTGTGTTTTAGTTGAAGATTTCACCACTCGATGTCACAGTTGTAACTTTACATTGGCTGTAGATAAAGGTTGTAGCTGTTGTTTTCACCTTTTCATGATGCTTTGTCAAATTGTACACATATTTCTGTTGCTGTTTGCGGATTAAAAGCAGTAAACAGAAGTTACTGTTATTGCTGTTAGCAAAAGTCAATACCTTGTGCGCACAATATCATTATATTGTGGACTTCAGGGGCTCCGTTGACATGTACTGTTCCCCCATACACACAGAAGGTCACACCTTGGCTGTGTCTGCTCCACTGCTCTCCACTTCTTCTTCTTCTCCACCACTTCTTTTAGCACTTTATGTCAGACCACAATGTTATTTCTGTACACTTCTGACTTGTCCGCTATTAATGCAAACTTCTCCCTGACCATCACTTGGACAAACTTCTATTCTAATGGCAATAGAAAAGAATGTGGAAGAAGATATGCTCAAATGACACAAAAAGTTTTAATTAATCACAATCGCCATCATCATCAACGAGGGTCGGCTCGACGCATGGGCACTATAGGCGGCCGCCTATAGGGCGCCAGGCTCCAGGGGGCGCCGTTGTGAGCCCTGAATATTTTGAATGTAAACAAACTCCTGGATTGTCAACTTCCCCGCTCCTTACCCTAAGCTCCGCTCGATTCAGCCTCTCTGTCTGACTCTCTCTCTTGCTCACTTTCCCACTCACTAACTCCACAACAGCAGGAGAAGAAGAGAGATGTTAGAGTATTTGGATCCTGGCGGAGAGAAAAAACAACTCAGTGTCTTCAGACTGTTCCAAAACAGAAGTGAGGGTAAGAAGTTAGACCCTGAAGTAACATGAAGAATGATGATTGACATTGTACGTTTCCTCATATGATCGTCTGCGCTGATCTTAAGTGTGCTGTCAAATCGTCATCTCGCCTATAGGACGCCAAAATGGCTCGAGCCAGCCCTGATCACAACTCTTCAGGTGTTTTTGGCATCAAATGATCCACTGAATAAGCCCTCAGGTTGAAATGTTGTGATTGTGATGAATAAAAACTTCTTGTGGCATTTGAGAAAGTGTGCTGGCTGACCTTCCACAGTCTGCTGTTTATGCACTGCCCTGCACCCACGTAATGTGCATATCACTACCTTCTTTTTCTATAGAGAAGAATGTACCACTAACATCTCTACACAGAATGCATTCACTGACTGCGTTAGAGCATAGAAAGTTTTATCCTTTCTCATTCTTCTTCCTCCGTCTTCACATTAGTGACTCACAATCAGTTATACTCCGGTACCTTCTGTCCGACTGTACTTCCAGGCCTTCACTCATGGCCCTTGGCCTTGTATCTTATCCCAGGTAATCAAACATCTCAGGCAGTATTATTGGCCTGCTATGTTATATACTTTCCACTCAGTCCTGCAATAATGCAACACAATAGTTGAATGTTGGACTATTTTTCTTCTTCTTTCAGCATTGCACTCTCTGTCTTCTCTTCTCTCGAGTTTGCAATGCTAAAACCTCGCCTGTTTGTCTTTATTTCGAGTTAAAAGTTATCATATTTGGATCAGAATTGACAACATTTGTTTATCTATAGGCTAAGACTAAAAAGCTGTAAGAGCCTGTAGCATGCCCGCCCGCAGAAATAGCCGGGCCCCTGAAAGGCCCAGTGAATGGGACCTTCCAGGATCTGATTAAAATCAATGCCTGTATGCACATTTGACCAGTACTGTTAGCACTAGCCTTGTGGCTAACATTAGCTCCCATCAGCCTTTGGAGCTGACTGAAATACATTTGTTAACAAGTTCTTGTTGGGGTCAAATGCCTGAGCCGGCTCTCTCCTTTTCTTCTTCTTTCTTTTCTTGCATCCTAACTCTGTGTGTAACTAGCATAACAGTTAAGTTCACTGGGTCCGCTTACGTCGACTACAACAACAACAACAACAACAACAACGGGACAAGACTCCTAAAGAAATACCTTGATTTTCTGCCAAGTGTATGCTAAAAAATCCCCAGAAACAAGCATGACCTCAGACCAAAACTAACTACATTTGGCAGTATGACAGAAAGGAAAACACTTCTCTGAAAAGTGTATTTACTACTCATAGGTCAGCTCAGGATACCCAACGAGGACATACACAGACTTTGTTTTTTTGACCCATGTAATAAAGATGGTGGTTATTGTTCAAATATATTGGGAAATCTGGTATAGTCGACATGTCTTGGGAGCAATGAGCTCTTTAGCAGTGAAGCATACTTATTTTATCACTGAAATGCACTTGGAAGTGAACAATACAAACAGCTGGATCTATTCCATAGTATGCTTGGCAGGAATTTTAGAGGTCAATGTGGATTAAATAGCTTGAATAAAAAGAATCTTCTTGTTTAGTTACAGTGCAGCTAAAATTGGCATTAAGCTCCTCTTTGATGAAGCTAAGGACCCTGTGGCATTAAAATCCCACCGCATATGTCAAGACACTGGAGCGACCAAAACAAATACTTTAAATTTACTCACTTTTAATTTACCTGGCTTTAAAACAGTGAATCTTTTGGGGTTGATCACATGTTCACTTTGCATGCAGCGCTGGAGCCATCATAGCATCTTAAACAGAACAAAAAAGTCAGATTAAATGTAGTAAATACAAGCAGTGGTATAATGGTTACATTATGAATAATAGACTTACATTGTGCCTCCGATGTTTCAGTTGGTTGGGTGTTAATAAGAGAGGCACAGCTCTGTGCCAGGCTGAGGCAGAGGGTACAGAAGGTGTAGCTGCAGTTTCCTGAACACAAGCCAGAGCATACGTTCACACACATCTGGCAGCAGATGTCACAGCAGCGGTCAGAGCAATATCTCCAGTCGTCACTCCGCACACACGAGCAGCCGCCAGCAGCTCTGCAATCCTCCTTACTTTGTAGGCACGAGCTGCAAGGCTTGCAAAACTGTAAGCCCATGGGTCCGCCTGTTAAAAACACACACGCAGACACCAAGAGACAAGATATTGGAGGAAATCACTGTCTGGAAAAATGGTCTTCTTTTCAAGTCCAGAGCTGGAATGAAGAATGTATGTACAAAAGGAATTCTGTGGAGGAAAAAAAAGTTGATAATTGACTGTCAGTCTGTCCTGAGCATTGTGCAAGTTTCCTACTATCTCCAGTTAAGTCCAAAGTTCTTGCCAAATGAAATATCTGCCGAAGTCCCATACGAAGAGCCTGAGTAACTTTTATATGTAATGCTTGATGTCATAATGTTCCCCCCTGAGGCCTTCCTCCAGTCAGCTCCATCATCTCTCACATTCACGAGACAAAGAAGGAAGTCAGCCTGAACATCAATTCAGGGAAGAAACCAGCCCTTCAAAAGAAAACAAGAGCGTGACAAGCTCAAACGTCACTATCAACCCAGTTCTCTGTTCACACAAACTCAAAATAATCAGAACACCAGAGACACAGTTTTATTCCTCTTCTGAGCATGAAATTAAACAGAGGAGCCCATTCTAGGGCGACTCATCACGGGGCCTTTAAGATAGAGAAGGTGGTTAAGCAAGGCTAATGAGCAAAGCAGCACAAATGAAAAATAACTGATTTAATTACAGCAGCAATAATCATCCAAGTTTCTTACATAAAAATTAAAGATTACAACAGATGTCTGAATTTCAAACAGAAATAGCTTTTTTGGGTGTTCACTCGATGCTAATGTGCAGATTTAGTATAACAATCAGTCACTGTTACGCAGAAAACACATGATCATCATTACAAAAACGAGACTGAAGGCAATCACAGTTTTATTGGAATAACAAGTAAAGTTCATCTGTTGTCTTGGAATCTCAACTTATTTATCTCTTTATCTTTGTATAACAGCACTTGTTTTTCCATGAAAGAGAGTTCATTTCAGGCATTGCTCAAGATTGTTGCACCTTTGATCTGTAGTCCCAGATAAAAGTAACACAAGACATACAATAAAACCCCACTCAACAAATGACACCTGGCAACAAAGTACAAACACTACATTATGAAATGATTTAAACTCTATATAGGCTTCAAAATACAGAAAGGTGGGGGTGGATGTAGTTGTGGGGATGGGGGGGACAAATGGGTGTGAGAGCTTGTGTTGGGAGCTGAGATTGTGACGTTGGAAGCTGAAATGCTCACATCATTTTCACCACAGTGCCCTTTTCTAAAATCCACTCTGCACACTTTGCAGAATGCATAGCAACTAACCAGATGACTTGTGGTAATAAACTGACAAAATATTTAGTACAGCTATACTTAAATTTGCAGGCATAGTTGTTTAAATTTGTTTTTTGTCCTGACATTTTCAGCTCTCATTCAGCTTTAGTCCCGCCTGTCCTCTTGCGTAGAGTCGAGTCGAGCCGTGCCCAAAACCCTTTAATCAAACTGTGTGTTTCCAGGTCACGGGGGCGGAGGGGTTTACAATTGATGTAGCTTTGGATTGTAAGTGTGTATCCATTCATAGACAATCTGGCAACTTTGGTAACTTGCGTTTCTTTGGGTGATGTGGATTATAAGTTTAACCCTTGGTTGTCTTGCCGTTAACTTTACACTGAATAGAGTTAAGTAAATAAACCTGCGGGTGTGAGTAAGCAAGAGCACGGGGACAATTTCTGCTGTGTGTCTCCTATACTTCAATGTCTCTCCGTAGCATAGCATGACATACCCAGACTGAACAACGACACAACAGTGATACATCACTCCACCAACTGTAACCATGAGCAACCTTAAAGGCAAAGTGCATCATATCGAACACTTACTCTTGCAATTGTATGCAAAGTACAACATTTTATTGGAGTAAGCCTTAAAGGTCACATATTATCCTCCTTTTCAATAAATTCAAATAAGTCTCAGAGGTCTCCGAAACATGTCTATGAAGTTTCTTGCTAAAAATCCACTCTGATCCTGTATTTGATCATGGCTATAAACCCCTCTATTTCAGCACTGCTCAGAACAGGCTGTTTCTGTGTCTGTAGCTTTAAATGCAGATGAGCTGTGTCTGAACACCCTACTCTCTAGTAGGAGATGTTGCTTTGGCTTTCTTGCACCATGCTTCAATGTTTACGGTGAGAAGGCAGACTCAGAGGGCAGAACAAACACCTAGCTGTGGGAGTGTTACCCACTTGGGGAGGGGTTACTGCCCTTTGTGATGTCATCAAGGGAAAATCTCCAAACTGCCTGTTTGAGCAAACATTTTCTGAAAATTGGAGCAGGCAAAAGACGGAGAGGATAGACTTCTCATTATCGGGGGGTTTGTAGACAGACTAGGGACACATAGTGATAGAAAAACATGTTGAAGTGTATTTTACATAATGTGTGACCATTAAATCAAATAATGTACTATATAACATCACAACCTGAGACAAATAAAGATCTAAAACTCATCTCCATTTAGGTTGTAGAGCCGTGAAAATCAAAGGAGTTTCCCTTGAGAAAAAAACAAAATAGGATTGGGCCAAGAGATGACCTTGAAATACGAAAAAAACAAAACAAAGGGAAGGGGTTGGCAGGTATGCATAAATTAGTGGAGAGAAAAACTTAAATTACCCGTCACCACAGGAAAAAGGAGTAAAACAAAATGCATTCAGTTTCATTTTTTAAAACTTAAAATGTAAGTGTGATAATACAACTTCAAAATCCTAAAACATGTGAAATACATCCATATATCTCAATGATATGGTACATTTCATTGTAGAATGCAGATTGTATTGGACTGGACTTTTTTATAGAATTCACTGATCTAAGTGGAAACTGTGGCAGATTCAATATTTAATTCAATTAAGTTTTCAACTCTCTAAGAAAACGCATCTCTTCCTTCCAAAAACCAATGATCCTGTGATTAAAAAAATCTACCCCAGGAAACAGATTGGCTTTTTATTTTTACTTACATATTGTATTCTCATAGGAGCCACACTCATCAGGCTTAATCAAGGACAGGGAAGAGACTACATCTGTTCACATGGCAGCTCTCCTGACGTTTTATTATTTCCCTTCCTTCTCCTCTCCGTCATTCTGTCTCTTTCTCTTTTTCGCCCTCTTCCTCTTCTTTAGACACACACACATTCCTTCTTGCTCGCCATAACACAAATGTCAGCAGGCTGAGTGTGGCAGGTGAGCGACAGCGAGGCAGATTTGACCTTGACAGGCTCTGAGAGTGAAGTGACAGTAATAAAAAGCTGTAGTGAGCTATTGTTGGCCCTGGGGCACCCATTAATGAATGACATGAAACAGCGACAGGAGGGAGGGGGTGGGTGGATGATGGAGGACAGGTGGCAGAAGCCCACACAAGGCCCTCACCTGTGATGAGCTTGGCCAGCACCTTGCACAGGGTTCACACTTAAACATACACTTGATGGCATACACTCAGACATCTGCATCCACACACACACACACGCACAAAAGCTATGTACGGAGGTGTCAAAACACACAACCACCTACAAACACTCACCGTCTGAGGACATTCTGTCAAAAGGGTGTGTTTACTGTAGAATAAATCACCAGCTATTTCATTACATTATTCATGTGCTAAGTAGACCTCCATGCACCCGAGGGCGACTTGGATTTTTTTTCCACCTCCCACTCACTCCAACTCTCATACCCGGATCGTGCACTGATACAAACCCCAGTGACAATTCAGCTTTAATCCCCAGCTTCCCTTGCTGCAGTGCATCCTGTTAGAGAATTGTTGTGAGTGTGGAAATGAGGCTATTTCAGGGATTCAAGCATCTTATACTCAAAGCTCTGACAGTACAGAACAGTCTCAGGTTCTTGCACTGCAGCAGAATCTGTTGGGTTTCTTTTTTCCACTGATATCATGATAATTATAGATAATGAATTGATAGGGGTGATAAGAGCCAGACCACTAATGGAATGCAGTACTTAACCTCCATAATCCCTTTGTGCCCTTCACTTAGTGTCAGGATAATTAGATTACTGCTGGTGATACCTTCTTTAATCGCAGACACCAATTTACACACACACACACACACACACACACACACACTTCTGTGGACAAGGGACACATTTTTTTGTGTGTGAAGAATTCTGGTTCACATAGTATTAACCAATCATGTGTGAGTGGGGCTTTAGTTGGTTGGAGGAAAACCGTCTATTTTGGAGAAAAAGAGGCTGTACGCATTGGCTGAAATGTCAGGTGTGATTGGCTATGGTTTGTTTTTTATTATTAACATTTTTAAACTGTCTGTTCATATGCTGATATCCGCTTGTAGAGATTAGAAATAGATGTTGTCTCGCATCTCCCACTAAATTTTTTGGGTGCCATGATGCTTGTAGCCTGTAAACAATGCCCAGGAAAGAGGCAGTCCTGGCCAAAATCTTTTAATTGGTTAACATAATTCAGCATAAGCAGACGTTAACACACACCGACTGATTGTGTTGTGCTTTATTTTAATTGAGATATCGCATTGCAAGCACGTGTTAATAAACAATTGGTCTTGGGAGACATTGCGGTACATTTTGTAAAGTTTTCAGATCCCCTGAATGTGGCATGAAGGCATTTTTTTTTAGCTCCTCTTGCAGTTGTTGCTGCTTTACTTTATGTTGCTGTTCATATGCAGTTATCTGTTTGCAGAGATCGTGTAGATGTTGATGCTAGTCAGACTGTAAACAATGACAAAGAAAAAAGGGAGTCCTGGCCTAAATCTATTATTTAGCTATCCCTGTAATTCAGCAGAACCTCAAATAATCAATCATTCTGTATTTGTGTAGCGCCAATTCATAACACATTTTATCCCAAGACACTTTACAAAAGAGCAGGTAAAAGACATTACTCATTGTTATATTATCTACAAAGACCCGACATTTATCCATCATGAGCACCAAGCAACATTAAGCAAAGTTACAGTGGCAAGAAAAAACATCCAAATGAAAAGCCCAGGAGGCCTTGTTTCAGCAGCAGAAGCCAGGCTCTCGAGTAGATGGAGCTCCCCCAACCTTCAGCGAGGTGATCTGGCACTACTACCACCCGACGTCCCATACCCAGACACCACCATCAGACTGTGTCGTCCCCACAACCACCGCCTGACACCCTGCCACCACCATCGGACTGTGTCGTCCCTCAACCATCGCTTGACGCCCAGCCTCCCCCATTGGACTTAGTCGTCCCAACCACCACCTGACGCCCGCCCTCCTCATTCATGCACGGCCTGCTCCAACCTCCACCCCAGCGGAAAGGAAGTGTGGACGACAGGAATGCGAGGAATACTAAAGAGGAAATCCTTCCTGCATTTTATCCCATATGTCCTTTTGTAAAGCATCTTGAGATAACACTTGTTATGAATTGGCGTTATTCAAATAATGATTGATTGATTGATTGATTGATAAGGGGTAGCCCCCTAAAGGCTAAATTGTCAGTTGTCATTGGATTCAGAAATTGGAGGTGCAAAGCATGTGGACTATGCGCTCCAAATTTGGCTGTCAGTTTAAGCTGACTAAGCATGAGTATAAATATATCAGTTCTGAATGGTCTTATCTCCTCCATCTTCAAAACCTATATGTTCTAAGGGAAAAGAGTAATCCTGAGAAATTGCACGTTGGATAGTTGTGATTAAAGTTCCATCACTTCAGTACTGGGCCCTGCCTTCAGCCGATGGCTCAAGATAAAGGATGAGTAACAGTTTAAACTGTAAAAACTGTGAGAGATTTACTGAACCTGTCGGAGAAGATTTGGTAGTGCTGGGTGAGTTATGAAGGCGGGGACGACACATTGTATAGAAGGGGACTCCAACATTTCATCGGGGTTGACAAGACACTCATATTTTACCCCGGTCATCCCCCCCAAGGGCTCTGCGCTAGGACCCCACATCGCTACATCACTCCTATCTACTGGGTGGGAGGTGAGATCTTATTGACAGGTAGCATGTCACATTCAGGGGTGACAGAAAAGAAAAAGAGGGGAAAGATATTGCAAGAAGAGCCTTAGTAGGAATTTGTAACAGACTTTTTGTCAAATGGCATAACAGTTTGAGACCGCTTCCTAATGACTTGAGGTGATCCTCTCACTTTTCTTTAAGCCCTAGCAGAAAGTTTGGGAGATTTTAGCAAAAACTTTTGGACTGATGGAATTATGTAGATTTACCAATGCCCCCCTCACGATAAATTTGATAACTTTGGTGACCTCTTAGCTTTTCATAACACCACAATAATAACATATTTTAAAGATTATTTGTTTGGCCTTTCCCTTTATTGGATTTAACAGTGCAGATAAAAAGGAAAAATGGTTAAGAGTGGAAGGGATATGTAGACAAATGGCTGAGAGTGAGCGTTGAACACTATGTGTATGGGGCATATGACCTACTCATCTATGATGAGTACAGATTCTACATACAAATATAGACTTTTCAGCTTGGGAAGTACTCAGTTTTTTTTAGCAGTATTGACCAATTACGTTTCTGCAGGCTTTGGTGAAACAGTCTGTGTGGACAACAATAAACAGGAGGAAAGTTATCCGCTCATTGACAGCTCCCATCGACGGTATTCGTACAACGATTTAAAAAAAATCTCAATAAACAGATATCTGCATAAAAGTGAAGTGAATAGTCAATTATATGTAGGCTACGGACCAAATATTTTAATTTGGGCTACAAATCTGCTTGACGCTGAGTCATGAAAGCCAATCAGCGTTTGGATTCCCCGAGTGCCTGAAAACCGTCAGAAGTGATCGAACCGAACTCGACAAAGCTTGACATTATAATTTGTAAGAATCTGCATCATGGTGTTTTCATTTCTGCAAACTCAATTCTTGTTAATTCAAAGTAAATCACAAGATAATCACTTTCTTTTTCAGGCTCATACTGATGATCTGAGTTGTAGTCTGTATATTCGACTCTTGCTTTACTTTTTGTTTTAGAGAAAACACGTGCAAAAAATGGCAGCATTACAAAACAAAAGAAACTCACTCAAAATGGGGGTCCGAACAGACTGACAAAGAGGTTATGAGGACTAAACAACAGCTTTAAATACTGCTTGTTAAAACCCACATTGCTACTAGAAGGGGTGAACATACATAGACTATTTAGCTATTAAAAAGATTACAAACGTCACACTTCCATTCGGTCTTTAAATGTAAATTAACTCTACAAAACTTGCATCATACTAAAGTTAATCTTACTTTAGGCTGGATTAAAACAAAGTACAATAAGACAAATCATCACAATTTCCCCCATCCCAAAGTCCAATTTGGTACATTCAAGATTGCCAACACCTGGGGAAGCATGGTGCATTCAAGTGCGCGCGTTAATGAGAGAACCATCCTCAACCAGAAAGTTGAACAGAAATTATTAGTCAAAGCAGTAAGAACCAAGAAAACAAATACTTCAATGAGAACATATTAAATGAAGCACAAGTATTAATCAATCAAAGTGGATCCTAAAGTTAGCTGATACGCACATACCATATAAACAACTACCAAAGATTCACACAAATGGAGTTTTTCACAAAATGAGTAAGTGATGCTCCCGCTCCCTAATGTCATATTCTTATCAAATATTTGTTGTTTTTCTCAGAATGAGACAAAATGACATGCCTGAAAAAACTATACGTAAAAACACTTTCAAGACAATTTGGACAACTTTGTTGATATTGATGACTGGGTTTTGGTAAGGGTAAAGGAATAACTTGAGTTATAACTCACTCACTTTGGGTTTGTTTTCAAATGTATATTCCATTACTGTTGGGTTGTAGCCTAACTTTCCTGCGTGTTCATACCCACATTTACAGTCAACTGGAAACAAACAGTGATCTCCTTTGACAGTTTCACCCCTTGAATGTGCACACAAATTGTTTAATGGTACATGCTGCCGTTTTTCTTTCGAAATAATCTGTATCTTTCTCCTTAGAAGAGCCTGCAGTAACAACACACCAATCAGCATCAGCTTAATAAATGAGTTGAGGGCTATTAAGTAAATGTTATTATTCCAACATAATAATTAAGCTAAACACTGGAAACATTACCTGTGTCCCAAATCCCCGACTAATACACAAGGGAATTTGCCATTTTTTGAATTTGAATGTTTGAATAATTGGTGAGAATTATAATTTCCTATGTAAGTGCACTCATTGTATCCCACAATGCATTGTGAACAACCAAGATGCAACCTCCGGTGTTGAACGGGAAGCAAGTGCAGAAGTGGAAAAGACTGCAGTTCCTCAAGTGTCAGTTTGTCCCATATTAAAAACTGAGGTTTTAACAGCAGAAATTGACGTGCAAAAAAAGATTTTAGTCGGACTAGCTCATGTCTTTATCGGTACACACTCTATTTCAATCTCTCACCATTTTTATTGTATCACTCCGTTTTGATTTTATGAAGGATAAGAGTTATTCATAATAAAGGACATAGCTGAGCTGAATGATAGTTGCCGTTATTTGTCAGGAGGCCAAAGCCCGCCTCAGCTTCAGCTCTGTGCCTGTTACTAGGTTGACCGAAAGTTAGTTTGAGACAGCATTTTCAATTGGGCTTCAAAAATCCGCTTCAGAAACCAATGGGTGATGTCTCTGAGACTTCGTCCATGTATATACAGTCTATTAGCACAACAGATGGTCACTAATCATTGTTGGTGAACAACAAGAGGACAACAGTGTTGTTTTGTTTTGTTATTGTGCCAATTAGCCCACTGTATAGCCCTCTACTGAGAGGACGACAAAGCAGTGGGAGTAATTCGGGGTTAAGTGTCTTGCCCAAGGACACATCGGACATGTTGCTGCAGGAGCTGGGGATCGAACCCTTGACCTTTCGGTTGAGAAACGACGACCCTACCAACTGAGCCACAGCCGAGTAGTGAATGTGTATTTTATTTTGGGCAGAGCCATTATTAATGCATGCTAACACTGTTATCTTAGGTTTTTTAAAATGCAGTTTACAAATAAGCACTCAGCACGTAGCCTAGGTAAAGCTTCACAGAGCTGCTAGCATGACTTACGCCCTGTTGAGTCTCAACACAATTTAAAAAACTGGTTCACGGTTACACTGATGAGCCTCTCTGGAGTTTGCTTAACCACTAGGCAGCATCGTCAGACCAGCTTACACCTCCATGCCTTACTAAATGACATTTTTTAAAGTGGTTGTTGAGGAGTGCAAGAGTAGTTTT
The DNA here is from genome assembly GCA_020745685.1 of Tautogolabrus adspersus. NCBI lineage: Eukaryota > Metazoa > Chordata > Actinopteri > Labriformes > Labridae > Tautogolabrus > Tautogolabrus adspersus. The sequence goes on from CM036553.1 coordinate 7,589,147, forward strand.
CATTGCCCCACCTAGACCTCCAGCCTGTCTGGAGATTTCAATACGACACTTTTTCAGAGACATCCTTGCTTAATTTCCATGCTACAGCCGCGCAAGGACAGACTGGCCATCTGGAGCTGTGGAGGACCTTTGCGCCTGTGGTGACTCCAGAATTGCTGAAATGAAGAAAAAAAAAAAACAGAAGAAAGGATAGAGTCATTTTTGTAGATATCCTGATTAAGATGATCCCACCAGGTCTAAGAAGCTGCTGGTGTGCATAGGTAAACCATTTATAGCGTAGAGACGCATTGTTCTTTGTCTTTGTCATTACTTTGGAACATTTTTCTCCCAAGTTACACATGCAGACTGATGGTGTTATGTTTTTTTTTTAAATTGAGGTATCACATTGCATGCACAGCTTAATTTTATATAATAGGTCTTGGGAGAATTTGCTGTAATTGTGTCAAGTTACCCTGAATGTGGTATCTAGGCTCGTTGTTAGTGCTCATCTTGCAGCTGCTGATGTTATAGTTAAATGAATGGAAAATCATTGATGCACCTTTTTAAGCATACAAGCTAACATATTGTGTCATTTATTTGTTCAGTCTAGACAACAACTTCTCTGTGTTTGCTAGCTGCAACCTGACAACATCATTTTTACTGTCAGGTGAAAAGTATATGGTAGAGTTGATACTGAGAGCTGCAAAGGGGAGCTGCCATGCCAGGCTTTTCATTATGACTGATATCATCTGTCCCACTTTCATTTACAGTTCAAAGTGATGGCCGAGGGACCGTGTCATCAAGTTGTCTTTTTGAAGAAGTGTTTTCTTGCACTTGACAATCCGGCAGTGTGTTTCTGTCCCTGTCTTGCCCACGGTGAGACAAGGAGATCGATTATAATAGGTTTCTCAGCAAGTAGTCGAGCAGTGAGATTGACTTGGTAATGTGTGTTGACATGGCGATCAACGGTGCCTACTCAAGCAGCTAGCATTAATGAAGCACAAAATAACAACTGTTTGTAAGGTGGCGGCTGCGCAGATCCTCATTTGCTCTCATTAAGTGAAACACCCACACACAGATGTGCTCGTGTGGCAACAAACTAGTCCTCAGTAGCAAACTAGCCCTGACTGATGTGTGCTTATGGCACATAATCTTGCTTGGTCATGTTTAAACCTCTGCTCAGGTGTTTGTATACTACCCATAGACTATAAAACGTGGACATAGTCTCAGTGACATCACCCATTGGTTTCTGAAGAGACGTTTTGAAACAAAGGACAATTGTTGCCATATTTGAAAAGATCTCTACCTCACTTTGGATCAATCCTGTAACAGGCAAAGGGTTGGACTTAAAGGTAGGGTAGGTAATTTCCTCCAGATACACTTTTTAAGATGTTGGTTGAAATTGTCTTTAGGTCCTGACAGAAATTAAAGGTCCCATATTATGCTTTTCTGGTTTCAATGCTCTTTAGTGTGTTTTCCAGGTGTCTTGTGCATGTTTAGGCACATCTATGTGCAAAAATTCAAAGTCCGCGGAAACGCGGCTTCTCCTACCTCCTCCTAGCAGTAGCTGCATGTAACGCTCGGTTCTAGCCCCCCTCGTTGAAAATTGGCAGTGTGATATCACACTGCGATGATGTCACTGATCCAAGCCCATTGGCTCGTTGTGGCAAGCACAAGCTCATGCTGCACATTAGCTGAATTCCAAATATGGTAAAAGGGGCGTAACATTTCCGAGAATTGTCCGAACGACTGACCAATTACAACAGAGCAGATCGGCCAACCAATCAGGTCAGACTTTGCACACGTGGGGTCCCTGATGTGGGCACTTCTGAGCGTAACAAACACAGGCAGATGAGACGGGCTGCATCGTTCGTAAGTACATGAAAGCAGACACTTTTTTCGAACATTAGCGATTGTGAACGTACTTTAGTAGGCACATAAATTAGATATATAAACCCCAAAAAGGGCATAATATGGGATCTTTAATAATTCATGTGCTCTGAAAAAGAAACGAAGAAAATCCGTCATCTGTAGCAGTTTTAAACTCGTAAAAACTTCGACCAATGTTTGCACTCGGTTCGAGTTTTATGAACCAATCATTCCACCCTGTCTCCCTGCTCGGAGGCATGCACGAGCCCACACTCAAAGCATGAGCTGAAATCCGCTTCTGGACCAATGGCGCTAGTGCATGTAAGTGAGTAAGTGATGGGCGCTGCTTTTGAGGGAGCACAGAGGGGAGGGGGTGGGTGAAGACGGAGCACGGAGAGAATGCTACTATCAAAATCATGCTAGTTTTCGAAAATTACCTACCCTAGCTTTAAGTCTGGCCTTAAGCCTCCTGGCAAACCCACCTGTCAGTCAAATGAAATACGCCCCCAATTACACTTATATATGCACAATTATTGTTTGTACCTTGCTGTATTAATGTTTATTTCTAATGTAAAAATTGTCATTTTAATATTGGGCTAATGGGACTTTTGAGCCTTTTGTAGCCACCCTCAAGTGGACATTCAAGGAACTGCAGTTTTTTGTACTCAAAAAATTGGCTTTATTTTTCAACACTGGTGGATGCAGCTTAATGCTACCATGGCCATGGATCACCATGACGCCCAGTTTTATTGTTAAGTGCCCAAATTACTCGAAACTGGCTCCCCTGTCTTTATTCAATACAATATTAGCTTAATTGTTTTCTTTAACTTTTGCATGAAATCCTGCAGATACACTGTAAGTAACTGCGTCTATATATTGTAAAAATATATATCTTAATATTATCCAAACTCATTTAAGTGTCTGCAGGATGTCTTATTGTGTTTTAGGGCATTTCTGGCTTTTTAGGTTAAAGAACTCCGTATAGATTCCGGAAGTCAGACAAACTGCTGCTAATTTTAGCACGGTTGAATCTTCACTGTCTGTGTTTTGAAGACCGTGCGCTCCTTCTGGAGCTCGCCTGGCATCCAGTGCCTTCTCCAGCCCATTCATCAAAAGGACCAGTGCTCTTGTGAGTGAGAAGATTTATACACCATGGACGAGAGGTGGAGAATTAGCCCAGATTTATGAGCACAGACTGCAATGGCAAGGCACAGGCAGCTGCTACTTGACATTTGGACAGAAAATGTGCAAGAAAATTGGAGACGGGAGGGAAACAAGAAATTGGAACAACAGAGAGGTGGAGGAGGATGGAGAAATGAGACGTGCTGGTCCGGGATAAAAAAAAAGTGGTTTGTGATTGGGAAAGCAAAATTGTACCAAAGGCTAAAGAGTAAAATATTAATTCAGAGCAGTCTATAAGCGTACCAACATATTTGTTTTTGGTCAGCCATCAGCAGACACTTTAATTTTATGTAGAGCTACTAGGTTAATAGAAAATCTGTGTTGAACATTATGTTTAACATCAAATAAAAAAGCCTCATGAGCTACAATATGAAAAGGGCTAATAAATCCCAAAGCACTGAGAATCATCTTTTATCGTGTCTTCCATGGGAGCTGCGATCCAAAGGCAATACAGGGAACCGCCATCAAACCAGACGATCTTAACTAGAAGGGGGAAAAAACAGTTCTGTCTCAGCAAGGGTTTGGACTAAGATGCAGGGTTCAAAGCCTCCAGTTCAGCATCCTGTCCCCTCTCCTGTCAATTATGACTTGGTCCAATTACTGCAGCAGGTCAAAGGCTTAAATAAGTTGACTCCCTCCACCATACATCAGCATTCAGTTTATACTGTTGTAGCAGCTGTGGTAATATGTGAAGAAAATATCAAATACTTACACACCAGGGTAAAAAAAGAATGTATCTTTTAGATTGTAGGCATAGAATTCTTGGTTTATTAACTTCTGTTTAGAAGCACGCCATCCCCTTTTTTTTAGCATCCTCCCTCCTCCACCCCAAAGGGCAAAACCTCTTTTTGTATACCAGACTTCAATATGTTAATTTGTGCTCTAACACTTCTGTGTGTTGTTCAGCCCTGTGGGTTGTGCTTCGTTTTAGCCAAAAGATAAGCCAATGCAGAAGTACAAAGAATTGCAGTTCCTCTAGTCTCCACTTGAGGCTGGCTCAAAAAGCCCCAGAAGTCCTCATGTTAAAATGTCAATTATTTCAGCAGAAGTAAACATGCTTAGGTTACAGGTTGAATGGTCGGATTAGCTCAAGACTTTATTGGTACACTTACCGGGTCCATTTTCTTTTTATAACCCAATGCTAAGAGTTATGCATAATTAGGGGCATGCCTGATTTAACTGACAGGAGGGTATTTTACTGTTTGCTAGGACGCTCAAGTTTCACCTCTTAGCCTGTTGCTAGGATGACCAAAGGTTAGTCTGAGAAAGTGTTTCCACCAGTACCACTGGGTATAAATATCAAAATACTAGAAGATTAATTAATGTCACACATTCAGGAGTTTATCAAAACAAGAGTTCACAAGTTTTAGCATCAAAATGTACTTTTAAGTAAATTATCAAAATGAGTCATTGTGCAGAAAGCCCTGTTAGAATATTATTTATTGTTATATGTATACTTCTTTATTATTGATGCATCAACTGCATTAAGGCATCAATTAAATAAATGTTGCAGCTGGCAAAGTTGGGGCTTCTTTTACTTCTTACTTCTTTTAGGTACAGCTGAATATCCTGTGAATTTCAACCCCTGGGATCTGAAGCGTTTATAATTTGTTAGTTGATACAAATTCAGGATTTATTTAAAAATCTGTGAAGATACAAGTATCAGTATCTATGTGAAATACAATATTTGACTTAAGTCAGTTGGAGTACTAAGTATTATAGATGTAGAAGTAGAAAATGGCAGTTATCGTACATGTACCTAAAATTGTACCTGAGGGCAGTACTTGAGTCCCTGAGTTACTTTCTACTTGCAATAGGCAGCCTCCAAGGAGCATGAACAGTGAGTTAAAAGGATCTAGTTCTAAAATTATAACACAAATAGGTCGACGGGTTTGCTGCCATTTCACCTAAATGACTAAATTGTGCCTCATTGTCCGACTTTTCATGTTAAAAGGAGGTGGCTGCTGAAGTCCTTCTACCTTTCTACATCTAGGGACTCCTTATAATCTCAGGCAAAAAATACCTGTCTGTGCACAAATAAACATTAAATAAATAAAACCCCTTCTAGTAGAAGTAGAAATTACGCAGCGCACTGCACCAGAAATAGAAAACAGCTGATCCAGTGGGATTGCTCATTGGGTGACTCTGTTCATACCAAAAAATAAAACACCTACATTTTGCCTTACAGGTGTTGTGGGTGGAACATGAATGCCGATGATGGCCTGCACCAGTGTGGGTCACTGCCTTTCTCACCTGTGTTTAGAGGGTACGCAGGAATGGCTGGGAGACCAGACAGTGGTGACAAAAAAGCAAAGGGAGGGCTTTTAGGCCATGCCGTGTGCAGTCACATTGACTCGAGCTGAATCGTTGCGAGGTGACACAGGGAATCACAGAGGGCGGTGTGTGCATGCCCCTGCGGCACACGTCCACATCCTAACGGAGCTCAAAACTGACTCACAAAGTCAGTGCTCAGCTTCCATTAGTTCGCCGGTGGTCTTCACTCCTACCTGCTGACATCATCATGATTCTCCCACATCCTGTTAGCCATCTGTGAGCAACGACACACAGGAGGGGATTCTCTGTTGGGGACAGTCCATGCCACAGCTAGTTAGGTTTGTCTTGGCTGGATGGAATGAACCCCTGGAGCAAGCTGGCTGGCTTTAGCCCACTGTTTCTTACCTCCTAAGAGTTGTTCAGCCAGATTGGGTTGTTATAGAGCTGACGGGGCTGGAGGTGAACAGGCTGGGAGCCAGTTGTGTCTTCAATGTGCAAATCAGCACTTACTATCTGATACTTTCTAAAGCTGAGGTATCAGCAAGAAAGCAAAAGAAAGAGCATCTCTTTTGGCTATGATACAGTGTGCGTACAAATGCACCCATGTTGCTATGACAAGCCAAACCACAAAGGACTCATCGCTTACAAGGCACACATTGTCTTTTGACCCACTGCTTTTAGGCCAAATCTCTCACAACGAAATGACAGGACTTTGTTTTTGCCTCCTGAAGACTTTTAATGGATTTGACAAGAAGCTCTGTGGGAGTGGGTGTTTGTTTCTTCATGCAGTACATTCACATTTTTCAGATTTAGATATCTGCGATGGCATTAAATAATTTTTCCCTTAAGATTACGGAGTGGAAAAATAATTTCAGGGTTATGGGAGTTCAGTCACTCTGAAGTCTCATGAGGCAGCCAGTATTGAATCAAGAACAACAGAGTTGAGTCAATAAAGACCTGTGAGGGCAGGACGGCGGGAAACCATCCAGCAGACGTCAATCACAATGCAGAAACTCTGCAGATCGCTCCAGTTTTTTTCCATACTCTTCTCCCTTCTGTTTGTTTGTAGACTTGCATAAATTAACTGAACTTTATTCTGAGTAATCATCGCTTGATCTCAGCATAATTACTTGGGGATGGCATCAGATGAGGCACACAGTCTTTCTTAAAGATAATTTCTAATGAAGTCTTTATTATGAGTTGCTGTGTAGTGTGTGTGTTCCAGTGAGCCTGTGTGTATGTGTTATATAAGGAAGGCAAACATCAGAAATGATGAAGATAAAGCTGTTTCAGATGTGTTTGACTATGATCCCTTGACAGTGCTAAACCCCAACGCTGATACATAAAGACGTTGCGTTTGGGAATAGATAAGGGCTCGATTGTAGACTTTTGACGCTGCCGAAGGCCCCAGGCATTATTCCTGGAGGTTTGGAGTCTGACTGTAAACTGTAGGAGGATGGTGGAAGGCTGTTGCATCAACAGGAGATAATATCTGACTCTACCCTCTTAGCGCCTGAGGGGGGAAAATACATGTGAACGTGAAACGCGCTCTATTTGTTCAATCCAAGACTGTCATCGAAAAAGACAACCACAGGCCTGCTCGGTGTTTAATGTTTAATGGACTTAAAGGACATGGTTGGCCCTTGGCAGTGGATCAAATTTATGGAGCAGCCCTTTCCAGTGCCAGGATAAAAGGGTTGGCAGCGTACTCCTAATGACAAAAATGACCTCTATCATAAGAGGAACGTCTGCTGAAGTTCCCGCAGCTGTCCAAATATGAGCCCGATGCTTACGTCACAGGGACACTAATGAAGGTTTTGATCAAATCACTTCACAAGAGCTCTCTATGATCAGCTCAAGTGGCCTCTCTAATGGAAATGATGTCTTGCTTTGTTAACCTTGTGTGGCTCCAACACTCAGGTGTTAAACAGCTGAGGACGTGTGCTGCATTCTGAAAATAAGACATTACATCGAGAGCGTTAAAACTCCTCCGCCTGAGCGGCTCCATCAGCTTTGATGCTTGTTCTAACTGGGTTATGGCTGCATGTACTTTACTGCCCACTTTATTGTTGCTTTATGAAAATCAATATGTCATTTTATGGCAAATCTTACAAATGCTGTCAATAAACTGTTAACGGGTCGTCTAATCTCTTGTGGCCAATTACATTAGAGACAAGGGAAGGAGCCGCTTTTCAAGCTTCAGTTACAGAACAGGATCATGTCTTGAATGTTTTAATCTCCCTCTTGTGGGAATCATTTCTTAATGACAGTCCGCTAACACTCTAGCAAGACATCTGTAAGAATGAGCTCATTACTCGGTCCAACCAATTATTAATAAGTCAAAACTACAAACCACTTTATCTTTTTTGTTGATTTCTAAATTGCGATTAATGTCAGACAAAGTGTAACTTCCCTGATGCAACGCAAAGACATGCGCTCCACCTCGCCGTGCTCTTGGAGAGGGATGAGTCACCCCTTTGTTTTATAGTCATCTCATTTACACAGTGATTGTGTTGACAATAAGGAGTGGAGGGCGCGGAGCATTTGGACTGAATCCTAATTTTTGTATACACCTTGTTTTGTGCTTTCCAGACAGCCCAAACAATGCCCGACCCACATGGGAGCACTCCGGCTCCGGCACATTCATTTACATTACACTGCAGGGCCAAACTCCTGAAAAACGACATAAATCACTCTGTCACTGCTAAGCTACTTGGGCAATTCAATTGGCTTAAGTTTAGCCGGCTAATATGGTATAATGGCATCCACATACAGTGCAATAATTCAAACCCATTGATCTGATTACAAGCATTCTGCCCCATAATTCACTTTGTTGAAAATCCAGCTAATGTATGCAGACAATAGCTTCATCTCTGCGGGATCAACACAGCTGGGTCAAGCATGCTGTTTACGTGTTTAAAATTCTGCCCGTGCTAGCTGTGAATGCACCAGTGTTGCTTTTGGAAATCGTCATATTTGGAAATCTTCACACTTTCTTAATCTCTTGGGGCTGTAAGTTGTCGCCCTACCTCCTGTACTGCTCACAGACACGCTGCAGCAATGCCAGGCTCTATAATGAACACCTGGAAACAGACTCCAAATCCACAGAGATTCTTTACAAAATGTTATTAAAACCAAGGAATGGATACTTTTCTGTGAGGATGTTGGGATGAGCAGGTATACTGCAACAGCAATGGCACACACACACACACACACACACACACACACACACACACACACACACACACACACACACACACACACACACACACACACACACACACACACACACACACACACACACAGGGGACTTACGGCATCAGAGCGACGGCTACAGGGAAGAATTTCACATGCTAAAACCAGCGTGAAATCGTATGAGACCTCTGGCTTCTCTATCTCTATTCATCCCACCTAATCTTTAGTGTGCCCAGGGTATTTTATAATGCCATGATACACCATGTCGGAGTTTATGGGCTCAAGGATTTAGCGGTGTGATGTGATCAGCCAAAAGGCAGAGCCGAGAACTAGTGGGGAAAATTATTTTGCTCTGCATGTAAATAGCTGCTTTAATTACCTTCCAGCAGCTGAATATGAAGATGACAAAGATGACCTTTATCAGCCACTGATCTAAAATTATCAGGGATATATGCTCTCTAATGCGTTTCCCTTCCTCATATTTGATTCACTTTTGTTTACAGTGATCTGAACTGTTTAGTGATTCATGCACTGCTATTCATATGCAAGAAGACGGAAGAATTCATTATTATTGATTAGTGGAGTCCATTTATTTGGAACAAAAACTCTACAGCAGAATGTGGTAAACATTGATGATTGCACTCTCTATGTAGCGCTTTAAACAGTGGTTTTTTTGCACTCTTTTTACATCCCAAAATGGCCACGTGTAATGAAAGTAATGTTCTTTATATGCAGTATAGATTGCTGCAGCTGTCACACTATTGCAGCAAGTGACAGAAAGGACCGAGAGAGACAGAGGGAAAAGAACATTTCGATTGGCATTGCTCTCTCTTGCAAGCTATTCATTCCAAACAAGGACTTGCAGTGGAAGTAGATAAAAAATTGCCCAATCATTGCTTTGGCGAAGGTCACAGGTAATGACACAGGATGGAGGAATAGTAAGGAGCATAAAATAGAACCCACCAACCCCAAACAAATGTCAGATTGTCAAGTTGAACAAAGGCTGTATTGATTGTATTGTTTTGAAAGCAAACAGTCTGCTAAAGACAGGGCCCTGGAGTGGCAGCCTACTGCATAAAGGACGTCGTAATGTAAGTGTTTGACCCTAAAATGGCCATCAAATGCACTGAGTGTGTACATGTGTATGTATAACATTTGATGTGTTCATTTCCGTCAGTGCATGGGTTGACTGAAAGTGCCTCGGGCAAGGCAAAGAATCAATCCCAATAATGTTGCATCTTTCAGGTGGAGCAGTTTCTCTGACAATTTTAATGAAATGCACCCTTTACATCTCCAGTTTAAGACATTCAATTTCCAGCTGCTTCTGGGGGCAGAATTCAGCAGAGGAAGATCAATGCAAAACGACTGGAAAATTGCTAATGGTATTTACATCAAAGCGAGACTGGAGGAGACCAATTATGCCAGTGATTCAAGGCAATATCCCTAAGTGAGATGTCCCTTAGGTAATAAGAGTACAATATTTCAAGGAGATTAATATTCTGAGACAAAACCAGTATTGTTTTTTTTAACCAACAAACAAACTCAGATAACCCGACTACACGTGTTGCTTTATAGCTCCTTTTTCATTGCTTAGGAAAAAGTTGAAAGTATTTCAACTCCTGTAAGTCCATCAGAAGATGCAAAAAGAAGGACGAATCAGGTTTTGTTGGGGGGAGTAAATGTGGAAAGTGTGACACAGACTGTCAGTGTCTGCTGTATTGTAGCTCAGATGCAGCCATGCGTCTATGCAGCAACATATTCAGTGTACTGTACATGTGTGTATATGTGTGTGTGCTTACACTTTAGAAAGAATGCCTTTTTATTTCTAAGGCAAGCACATCCACGTTGAGGGGAATCAGTATCATGTTGGACAAATGGCAGCCAGTTCTAAAGAGGAACACAGAGAACAAACAAACAAAGCTGAAGTGAACGACTGGACTGTTTTCCTGTTCAAAACAGATACACCAAAGTAACTTTACTGTTTGTACCCTGCAGATGTGATGGGCAGAGGCTGGTATTTCATGGCCATTTTATTTCCCTTTGCACTATCATGCCTGCATGCATAAGTGAGGCGGCAGAGGGGCCAATCTCAAATGAAGCTCATTTCAATCAAGCCATTTCAAATCAGGCGAGCTGATGGGAAGAGAACAGCTTTCTAAAGGCCAATGTGCGTTCCCCCATCTCCCACACCAACTCGAGCATTTATTTAGTCGTGGTGCGACATGAGAGTGCATCTCTGTCACAGTCCCGCTGCTCTGCTGAGTGACTTACAGTGACCCTGAGAAACATCTGCAAAGTTTGAACATCCAGCCATCCTGATGCTATGACGAAAAAAAGAGTCAAAATGCCCAATAATAAAGTTAAAGTTAACTCTTAAAAGGACTGATCAATGCTGCACAGAGCACCAGCTGTCAGACAATCTCCAATGTTACAAAAGGAAATTACACTCTATTGAAGCGCAAGTGTGCTCCTTTCACAACCTGTTGAAAAGGAGCCTAAAATACCTATCCAAGGTTTCAAAATTAAATGAAAGGGTTGTTTTTAAAAGAACAATGTAGGCGTTTTTCTTTTTTTTTCAATTGTGTCAGTCAATGTAACACAGTATCCCATTCTGTGAATGTCTATACTCAATTAGTCCATCAAGGACTCCTGGGGTACATTTTGAATGACTCAATAAACTGCTTGGCTCTTTCTGAATCTAATTTTTAATTTTGTGCTTTTGTCATATTTTGGAAATTAAGGAATTCTGTCTTTATGTTTGCATTAACTGTGGATGGAGCAGTTATAACGTTAGTAGATGAGTTAATTCTATATATTGTTAAAGGTCCTGTGAGGAGTTCATAGCTGGTTATGAAACAGACTGATAATAATGTACTTTTGTCTCTTCATGACTTACGAAAACAGACAGGACATGCCAGCGACACGGTTTATTATATCTATTGGTATTAGAGTGCCTGAAACCGCTGACTCAGGGTAGGTGGCAGACAAGGAAATTAACTGCACACTGCTATGACAGCCTTTGTTTACATCTTTCACAGCAGAGAGTCTCTATGAGAGATGCATTTGAAGAAAACATATAACATAAGTTGTACTGCTTTGTCCACAGGGGTTGCCAAAATCATCACAAAGCAAAAGTTCCTCCCAGGAGCTTTAATGTTCTGAGTAACACTGCTGATTCTGACTTGGCCAGTAAAAGTAACTGTTTCCTGTGAGCAAGAATGACTGTCAGCTACACAATACCCAGAATGTAGTGTCCCCAATTGTCTCTCCAGTGTGCCTTGTAGCATCACACAGCCTCTGTTCCCTCTGCTGCAGAACAGTTATAGAGCCGGAGACAGAGCACCTGCCCTCGCGCCTGAGCACCGTTCCCAGCAGCTTGCTAATGTCAACCTGCCTGCTACGCACAGCGGGGTGGGGGCTCCAAGACAGCAGCAATTTTCCACTGCATGTGAATGAGTCTGGAGAGCAATCTGCTGGCCTAAGAGCCTCATAATCAGCACATCATTATCAGGAGGGGGGGGTTGGTGCTTGGGGTGGCAGCAGGGTGGGGGGTGAGGGGAGAGGAAATAAAGGGAGTGATGACACCAGACGAGCCCCTGGTAGCAATGAGATGCTGTAAGACAGAGGGGAATAGGAAGTTGGTTATTTGTAGTGCAAAGGACAGAGGGCAGAAACACTGTGGGACTACACAAAGCACACAAAAAAGGAAGCATCCAGCAGTCAGAGAGCTCTACATTTGAAAAGCAGCAGCAGGCTTTACCTAGCTCATGGTAGCCTGGATGTTCCCTGCTAGTCAGTATAACAGCTGGTCTCCAAAACTCACAAAATCTAATGGCACACATACAGGTAGGTTTTTTGAGGCAGAAATATTGTGACGGCTCTTTGAAGCTTACCTTGCCCGGCATGCATTTTTCAGTGTGCTCAAAAGGAACCAAGCACAACAAAGCTGATATTACAGCTTGTGTGTACCCCTCAGAAGTGGCCACCATTTCTGTGTCCTTAAACTTCCCCCTTTCATCCTTTTGTCTGCTGATAGAGGGAGCGTGAGCGTTCACAGACAGTCTGCCATCCTGCTTGATCTCAAACTGACTTCTGAGTCAATTGAAATGGTTCAAGTGTAAGCTATTTCATATGCTATTTGTCAGTGCAATGATTCTGCCTCTCTGCCTTTAAACCACACCACAGAGTCAGGGCTTAACAGGGGCCAATGCAGAATAAATAGATTTACAGAAAAGGGTGCATGCCATTTACTCTTAGCCTGTGGCCCAGTTACTGCTTTATCCCAAGCAGTGGCAACATCCAAAAACCAGCTTTTTGGAAAAAAAGATTGAGTTGTCATCAGGTAGTCTTAAAATCCAGGCATTTTGGTTTTAACTTGTCAACTATCAATCATAACTGTTCAAATAGACGTTTCCTACCGCTCTCTGCCGCGTGGTGGCAATAGCGTACAGAGCACATGTATGTCAAGCCAGTGTATGGCTCAGGCTGTGCGCACTGCTTACATCTATGTGATGGTCAACTCTTGAAAGAACTACCTGCATGTTTAGTCAGTGACCACCCCGAACAAAAACAGAAGATGTCGTTTTTATAAGCAGAAGGAAAACCTTTTTGACCCCTGGAGGAAGGTGGAGAAAATCTATTGACACTCTCAAACAGCACACACACTCACCTGGGAGTTTATGCTACCTACTGCTGGATGATGAAATGAGGCAGCTTGCTGAAGTGCTCTGCTCAAGGAGGACAATATGTAGTTGAAATGACAGCTCCCCCCCCCACAGATGACTGACATATGACTGGTAAAAAATTAGGCAAAAAAATGGCATGACAAAAACTTGGAGACTATGTTCAGCCACCGTTTCTTACTAATTCCATGTCACTATCTATCTGTGTAACATCTTGAGGTTGCAGGAGCAGTATAGAAATGATGTCAATATTCCGTCTCGCACACTTGACAGCCGAGCAAATTCAATTGGACTGACTCCGCCTTGCTCATGCGGGACTTGTCCACAGGCTCCTCATACTACCGCGTGCTTGTCTCGATGCCTGGTGCTCTCTGACGGCTCGAGCGCTCTCCACAATCCCCCCCTAGTCACTCACCCCATATCACCAGTGAGGAGCAGTCTGACGCACAGGACCAGCAGCAGCAGAAGCAGCAGCATCCAGGACTCTTCCCGGGAGTGTTTGGCCACTGAGCAACATGTACCCAGCGCGGAGACCGGGAAGGCGCACCGGGGGCTCGGTGGTGGCGCCTCGGACCATGGTTACAGCTGGACGGACTGGACAGGTCGGACAGGTGTGGGTCTCCTGTTGGATTCTGCTTTGTGCGACTTGTATCCTCAGCGCTCAGGCTCAAGGTAAGATGCGCCTCTCTGAATATTTTCTCCACGTTGTGTTGTTGGAGAGGAGCAGAAAAAGGCGCACAAGAAAGTCTGTGGTAGTGTTGAATTGTTGGCACAAAATGTGAGGCGAACAAAAACTGTTCAAAGATGATACAGTTCTGTTTTTTTAAGACATTGTCCTCAGTCAATTTTGAAAACCAATCATAGCAAATGGCACACACCATATAAGATGAAATTCGTCAATTGTTAAATGCGTTTCCTTGTGCAAGGACGTGTTAAAACTGCCACTTTCACCTCATTCCCTCTGTAGCAACAAGGCAATTTACATTGTCCAAAAGCGAAGCAGCACAGCCTCCTCTGCAACACTTGATACTTCGCTACATTAGTGGCAAATGCATTTTGGTAAAAATAAGCTTATGACTTGTCATTGTGTATATAAAATTCATCAAACGGTCACCCTTTAGTCATTATGGCACATTATGTTGCTCTTAAGTGGTCGTCTGTGACTTTGAATCTTCTAGATATCACATTTTATATGCAATTACTTGAGCTGTTTTACAACATTTGTAAAAAGGCTAAGGATCAGGGTCCTTGTGATCTGTCAACATGTACTTAATCCCCAGTGAAAGCTATAAAAACCCCCAGTGGCCCTGGCTGAGAAACCTCAGAACAGATTGTTTTACAGCTTCTACATTGTGCCGCCCCTCCAGCCTATAGGCCACCTTAATAGCCTAGCTGAACCAGCCATTAACTTGCATGAATATGACTATGGGACAATGAAGCAGGGCCATTATTTGAAGGCTGTGTTACATTTCCCTAATGTCCCTTTTTGCTCTCCTGCTCACAGCCTGTGTGAAAGTAATCTGCATGCTCCGAAATGAATAACCACAACATGCAGCAGCCACAGACATGTGGATAAAGGCATGGACATGTTCTACAATAATCACATTATTACTGTGACATTGGTACAACTTGTCACTTTCCATCTGTGAATGCATGACCTGTGCCTCCTGACCAATGAGAATGTGATGAGACATACAGTATGGATGGTAGATCAAGACAAAAAAGCAAGCGAGAGAAAATCCTTCCTTCCTCCATATTTCATAATTTGGAAAGCATTTCTCAATAGAAGTGAAGGTAAGTTAATGGTATATTATGGGCGGCTCACTTGACTGTGAATTTAATCACCACCGTTGCTGTACATTCGCATTAATAGGTGTTTACTCTTGTGTTGAAGAATTCAACCACAGGGTTATGGTTTTTATTAGAGGGTCATGTTGAATGGCAAAAAAGAAAGATGCGTGTTTGACATTCAGGTCCTTGAGGCATTTACTTCAAGAGAGAAAAAAAAGTCTCTCATATGAAGCTGATTCATATGAGAAGTGGCGTCTCCATACAATCCCCATCTTACAATCACAACACTCAGAGCAGCAGAGTGCTAAAAGCAGCATAATCCCTTTGCTTGTTTGTCTTTGAACAGGTCGCATTGCTCTAAAGTGCTCCCAACCTTATCTAAAAGGAGTCTCAGGCGTGTCTTATTATGCAGGGCGCCGTTCCTCTAGCTGTTATTATCATCCTTTGCTCGAGCTAACATGCCTGGAGTCTGTGAGGATCTGTTTAGCGCTTCAAGGCTACTTCACAGGGCTTTACCTTTCCTCCCCAAACAGACCTCTTCCTCATCCGTGCAGTTGGTATTCAGGCCCCTTGAATGTTCCCGGCTGCGCATTAGCATTGCTGAGAGATTCACTCCTCTGTCTGCCTGCTCTTTCAATTGAGAAGGACCTCCTCTATTGGGCACAATCGTTGCTTTAGGTTCTTTAGTGATGATGCAGTTGAAGTCCGTGCAGGGGGTCCTCGGCAGCCAGAGAGGGCTTGTTCTTCTGAAGTAGGAAGCAGGTCTCATCCTCATGGGGCATCCTTGTTTGCAAATGACTGGCAGTGCAGCTGTGCCTTTGCATAAAGATCGAGGTGCTGCTGTAGTCGTTCCCTGAGAGCGGGGGACCTCTGAGGATGTCATAAATTAGGCGACATGCAGGCATAAGAGGCCCCCGGGGAACTGGAGGCATGTACTTGCTTTTCAGCAGGTTCCTACTGAGGCTCCTGCTGCGTTCAGTACTGCTGGCTGCTCAGTTTCTCAAGAGGATACCTGATAAAGACCACAGGGGAACCTCTCTTCTGCTGCAGGCTGCTCTCAGCAGGCCTTTTTTAAGACTAATTTAGACCCACTCAACGAAATACCAGGTAAATAGATGTTAGGTTTTGTCTTTCTTCACCTCTAAGCAGCCTTCGTATCCTTTCACTCGTCCTAAAAGTCTCTCCAACTACAATCTACCCTTGTGTCTTGTAATAGATTGTGTTTCTATGCTGTGTGCATCAGTGTGTGTGCAGGAGCTTACTGTATGTTCCTGTCTATTGAGCTTTAATCTAGATAGCAGCATTGACATTCTGCCAACAGGCAGCTGCTATAATTTTCTGGACCTTCGTTATTATGCAGCCTGACAGCTGTCAGCCATTTCCAAATCTTTAAATCTTATGATAATCCACCATGCTTACAAAAAAGCATTTGTTTAAAACACTCAGAATCCTTGTGTGATTAAAACTGCCTGCTCTAATGCCGGCACCAGATCATAATTCGTCTACATCAGTGACACAGTAACACACACACACACGCGCAAACGTGCGAACACATCCACAGAAAGACAGAAAAATCAATGTGTACACGATTACACAACTCCATCAAGAGAAATATAATACACTTTTAATGGAATCAAAGGCATCTCCTAGTTCCAACAAAGACTGATGACAAACCCGATCGTCTGCGCCCACACGTACAACACTCCATCACAAATAATAGAAAGCTTAATCCGTTTTGCATGTAGCTTCACAAAAGTAGCCCCACATTCTCACATTGATGCCACACTGGCTGCTGCAGGCGTCTGATTTTCGACATGATACTAAATCTGAGCCCTATGTGATGAAATAATTGCGTCTCCTCTAACTTAAAGCACTTTGATCACGTCACAAGTCCCATATGGGGCACGGTCGGTGACATGGGAGTGGGAGTGCTGCAACTTCTGAGCTAACCATACCATAATTACACACCGTGCATATTTATGACATATGTATATCCCTGTTTGGTAAAATCCAGTTAATTAAACATGTTTACAGCTCCAGAGAGCTAGCAGATGTCTGCAGAAATTTGGACTAAATGCTTGTTTTCTTCTCAACGTGGCTCGTGCCCAGAAAAGCCCAGCTAGTGGCTTGCAGAGCCTCAGGTGAAACGAAGTGGCAGCCTGACTTACAATTCAGACTTGTGTGTTTTCAGAGCCTTCCTCCCATGTCTGGCTGGTTGGTTGGATGCTTTTTCTCTGGCTGCCAAATTCTGTCTCCACATGTTTATTCATGTTGCCACAGGATGCTTTATTCACCAAGATGGAACATATCACAACTAAATTGGAAAAAAAAAAAAAAAAGGAGAAAATCTGTGCTCATTGACAGCGGCATTTGAAATAAATGATTGGAAAACAACCTGACGGAAAATATGTTAAATAAATAATGGTAATTTCTATGAAAAAAAAAGAACATAGAACTGCCTCAAACCTCTTTAAGGGTGACAAATGATTTCCATCTTCTGTATTGTTGAAGAACAATGGGGCCACTACGCTGTCAACGTTTTTTTTTGTAGCTTCAGGAGGCCTTTAATTGGCTCAGTCGAGCAGCAAAACTGTGTTTATAGTTCATAATGGAAATGTAATCAAATTAACTTGTACCACAGGGTTTTGGCATTCACCCTTTGCCCAGTAATTGCCGTTTGCCCAAAGGGGTATGGTAATGGCTATTTGCATGGGGCAAAGGGGCCTTTCTCCCAACATGTTTCTGTCGTGCTGCCATATTAGGGTAGCTGGATGAAATCATACTGCAAGACTTTAGTTTTACACTGCTAGTGTTTACTCTTTTTTATTATGAGATGTTTGTATTGATAATTCCGTGGGTTAAAGTAGACACAGTTAACCAAACCAAACCTTTTTAATGATTGGCTGCAGGCAAATTAGGCAAAATCCATCACCAAAATCACGAGATACAGACTGCTTTCTTCTTTCTGCTAGGTGAAAAAATACAGTTTGGGGAAGTTATATGCTTCTCCTTTGAAAATATTCAATAATAGCAACATTGACTGAGGAGGCATGTTCTTCTTCTGGGGCCAGTTTTAATCACATAGCTGAGAGTGGTTCTGTTTTCATGTCTCCTTGTTTACTGATGAGACTAAAGGGGAGAAGCGCTGCAGGGGGAAACAGACAAATTCTTCACATATTAATTCTCCTGGCTGAAAGTCTAATCAATCTGACACAGGACCAGGAGCCACCTCTTTAACTATCAAGAACCAAAAAAAAAAGAAATGTCTCAGAACAGGCCCCGAGCTGGGACAGGAATTAAAAGTGGAAATGACCTTGGATGGGGAGTGGGATTTCGAAGAGGAACTATTGGTTTAATTTGTCTGATATCATTTTGACAAGGGAGCAAAGATGTTGTGCACGCTGCTTAATCAAAGCGTCATTCTAAGGAACGATTTTGAAAAAGCCCTCAAAATGGTGTCATTACTTTCATCCAGGGAAAAGAGGGATTGTAGTGAGTCAGTATACTTGGACCATACATCTGTCTTCAAGCCCCCGAGCTGTTCCATGTAAACATTTTAAAGAACACAAAGGCAACTCAAGGAAAACCGTGGTAAGAAACAATGCTTTTTACAGCATCATGTCAGCATTGAATCTCTGCTCTCATTCAGCGTGCCCCTCCTGGGGACTGTTGAGTGTATTCTTGTGTTGTGAATAAAATGGCAAAAGAGGCAAAGAAATAGAAAAATGCGGTGGGGGTGCAAGGCAGGCCCATGTTTTTCCTCCCTCTCAGAATAAAAAACAACTGGACGTACCAGTCCTTTCTTTTTTGTACTTTCATGCGAATGAATTCACATCTTGTCATTCTGCTTTGTTTAGTTGCTTACCACAAACCAAACCAATCACAGCACTCGGTTAGGTTGCCACGTCCAGCAGCAGCAAGTCCCTCTTCGTAGATTGTGTCTAAAGAAAAACCAATGTAGCTGTTTCAGTAAGAAACATTGGAACCAGACACATTTTAAGATCTCATGTCTCTTGTTCCAATCCTTTTTCCAGATTTCCAACTGACCTGATTCCTGTTCGGCCAGTCACATCTTTCTACGTAATATTGGGCATGTTTTATACCTTAACTGACTGTTCAGAGAGCGCTGTCCCAACGCGCAACGTACCAGCCGCCACTGGTACAGAGGCTGGTACGTTATTCTTTGAGGGGGGGGGGATATGCACTTTCTTAAAGATGGAGGGGGATGTACATCTTAATTCATTAGCTTGATGCTATTACAGAATGGAAATTGCCTTTGATGGGCTAACAGACTAGCATTACAATGTGGTAATTTTAACTTAGGAAACCAACTATTTTACTTGATAGTACAAAGTAAAACAGATGGTTTCTTTAGTCAAGAGATTCTCAATGAGTTTCTAAGCAGCTCCACAGTCTGTAACGTTACCGTTGTGTCATTGGTCAAAAGTCGGGGAAGCAAATCAAGGGTGGCGTGCCATGAAACCTGCCGCTCATTTACACCAAGTGAGTGGAAGAGGACACTTTGGTGCTTGGGCTGTTAGAAAAATGTCCATTTAGAGATATTACATTATTATTTGTTTGTAGGTTTGGTTGCCACTCTATCTAAAACAATCTGTTCTAAGTTATCCTGAACATCTGTGCTTAATGTTGAATTAGGCGACTTGGGTGTTGGAAGCAGCTCCTTAGCCTAGCAGCCTATACTGCTACAAAACATGTTACTTGATCTGATTGGTTGTAACGAATCTTGGAAATCAATAAATGAACTGGGTGGTTTCAGAGTATTTTACATTTGCGTATTGTGAGGCTAGGCTACAATACAGAAACAACAAGTGAACGGGATCTAAGGAAGACTTAAAAGCTACATTTTCATTATCTTTTTTTTGGCTGCATTGATGTCTCCATCAGCTGATGATTGTTTATCCTGCTGTTCAAAGTGAGCGTTTTCTTGTATAAGCCCCATGTGTGTAGATGTTGTCAGAGGTCACATGGTTGGCAAGGTAGTGTGAACAGATAAACGATTTGGGGCCATGGCATACTTTCTGTCCATGCGCAGGGTCTCGTCTGTAGAGAGGGAGCCTCCATGCTCTCCATCTGCAGGGCTGAGTTTGCTGCTCCGCAAAGACTGTGCTTGGCATCCCGCCTACCAGTCCCGCTAGGGGGCCTGGCAAAATGCCTCAAGCTGCATCTCAATGCCTTGTGCTCAGTATTGATTAGGGCCAGAGCTGACTCTCACTCCCCATTGTCCTGTTCTCAAACACAAGGGATTCGATATCATGTTTGATATCACTTGTTTCCCTAAGCCTGCCTTCTTCCTCTTCCCTGAGAAAGGCATCGCACAACATCAGGCCCTCCCTGCTCCTGTCCCATTTTGACAGTTCTCCACCTTCACTGTAAACAAATGGTTCACGATAGAGATACCAAGGGATGTCAGAGTGAATGTTAAAGCACAGAACATGCAAAGGCATCAACTTAGATACAACGAATAGAAATATTTACCTACAACCTCATCCAACAGATGTTTTCCTGTGTTTGTTGATAAGGAATTCCTGTCTGGTATGCATAACAGAGTAGATCTGGTTGTCATTGTAGCATGGCGGCACTTCAATACACACATATCTTTGATCACTGTCCTTGCCTCCAACATCAACAGAGTGTCAGTTAAGAAGTGTGCTGCTGATGGGAGCTGACAGCAGAAGAGCGGGCTTCTTCTCTCTGGCTCATGTCACATCTGGATTCCCTTTCCTTGGCCCCTCAGCACGAGCCATGAAAGCACTTCAGGTGCGAGACTGATAGCATATGGAGGGATTCAACCTCGAGTGAAAGCCCAGACTAAAGCCTTCATCCAACACATGGCAGCCATCTTTCCTCTCATAAGGCACAGTGCATGGAGACAGACATATTCACAAATTTCAACCTCATTATTTCTGTGGCATTTTTCCCTCACACAGTAATGGGGTGTTTATACATCCTTCCTTCTTTAGGTGACAAAGAGTGACAACATATTTGACCATAATTCCCTGTGTTGATAATGTCCTGGATCATTATGTTTCCATTTATATGCTAAGCAAAGAATTGTGTGGTACACATTGCATGGCTTTAATTAAAACATACAAAATGAATGAGGACGGCAGAAAAAGAATAAAGGTTTCTGAGAGCTTGACTACTTAAATGAAAATAATTATGTAAGTGTGCAGTACATATGGAGAATCAGCATTGAGAAGCGGCTCCTTTTAAAATCAGCAAATTACGAAACTAGTGGTATTATCTCGGCTTCTACATGCATGCAGGATTAATTGGTGCTGGGCCATGGAGAGCCAGTGTTTTACAATGAAGCATGGATCTGCCAATTCGCACACGGAGTCTGTCGTGTGTCTTCTAGTTGGTATGATTTAGGATCAGTTTGGAAGAGCTCCTCAGGGGTTAAATGGGAAGTCTGTGGGGCATTGCACCTCTGAAAGCAACCAGTACTGACAAAGACAAAAGAGATCCTGTGCAGATACAGATGCCTATTTATTTTAATTTCAAAGGCAGCTTGAAAGAGGAATCTAATAAAAGTCCCTTTATTGCTCTAATGCATGTTAGCAGATGCACAAACATGCACACACCCAAACCGTGCATGTACACTAATACACGAATACATTTTCTCCCTCTAACACATGCATCCGCACACACACACATGCAGATTGATTCATTATTGCTAAATAGAGCTTTCTCAAAAGACCAAACCAGTATTTGAATGCTGTTTTTTTTTTTTTTCCGGCACAACTGATGAAAGTGGGGCACATCCTCTGTGTCTCGTGTGAAAAGACAAAATCAGAATCAGCTTTTTCAGTGTGAAGCGTCATGCTCGGATGGCCCTCTGTGCAAATTCTTTCCAATTTAACCTGTCTCCCTGCCATGTCACAGTCACCGCCAACTGCAGTGATGTGGGGGAGATAGAGGAACAGAAAGAGAAATGAATATTGCTGTGGCCATTGTATGGTGGCAATAGGTGAGGGTGGGGTGGGGGGTGGGGGGGGGTATTGATGGAGGATAGAAAGGAGAGCGCTGCATCAGTGGGGTAGAGATTGCTGTGGTGTACAGTAGCACAAATCCCAAATTCTGTGCAGATCCGATGGTAGCTAGGAAACAGCTGACAGTAAAATGGGGGGATCAAAGGGATTAGTGTGCCCAGTTTGAGTCCAAACAGTAACCCTTCCACTTCTCCCGCACTGCCGGCCTTTTTAGACATTCACCCGCTGATTTCAGTGGTGTGCTCGGCCTGTTAGGCACAATCCATATCTGGTTCTACTCTCCCAATTTTTTAGATTGAAATTGCTCTTTTTTAAAACACTCTTTAGCTCTTACATACTTTCACAGACAGGTGATAAGTGGAATGAAAGGTCACAGTTTCAATTATAGAAGTGAAGTAGGTTAAACAGAGGAAGGCACTCCTTCTCCAACACACACGGACACACGCAGATAAGCTGCACGAAAAAAACAAATGCCAACGCAGGAGTGATCCAGACTAAACAAAGACATCACATCTGAGGGAAGAGGATGCACATGTCAGACTCAATCAGTGGGGCCTTTTGTGATCTGAGTGAGATTTCCTGTCACAGGGGTTTGAGACGCAGCCTGTTTAATTCTGCAGGGGACTGCCATGTCCCAAAAGCTTCGGTCACTGTCTCCTCTTGTCTCAGAGCCAAAGAGACGTACCTAAACTAACGAGCCAAAGCGTCCCATGTTGGGGACCTTTACTGTACTGCAACAGAAGGACTTCTGACAGTGCCGGCCCCTCCTCTCCACACTGGAGATGCAGCGGACATGTGAACACACTCAGGGCTGACAGAGAGCTTTACCCAAGAGAGTAAAGCCAAATCGGATCTACATCACATGTGACGTACACATGATGGCTCAAAACTGATTTGTGATGCCTGACTTAAGCAAAAGCACTACAACAAAGGCGGGGGTGGCTGTTGTTGTTCCTCTTTGGGAGCATACTCTGCGTACGGACACATGGTGGCTGCAGCTGCTTTGACTTGTGTTGCGGGAGCAGAGGCCTCAGGATACATTTCTGTTTCTTTGTGCTCAAAGCTTTTCACAAATTGCTGGTCAAGCTATTTTAATTTGCAATCCGAGTGGGGCTTTCAAAGAGTAATTTCCCTGTTCTGTGAAAGGAAATGTTTGAGAACATATCTTAGTGTAGAAATGCTGGACATGTACTCCGCCTGTGGGGACAGAAGAAACGGGAGAGTCAGTGGGATTATATCAGTTTAATGAAGTTGCTCCGGCCGATGTTTAATTTCATGAAATTCAATTAAAAAGCCTTATTTCCATTTCTGTAATCACTCAAGAGGTCACTGTCATTACAAGGGATTGTGAGAAGAAGTGACCAATCAAAAATGTGTTCTTTGAGAGCACTTTATGCTGATCCACTTTCAAATGCTTCGCAGTAAATATTGTGGCTCTTTAAGGATGGAAAAGCTGCAACAGAAGACATAACTTAATGGTGGGTAAAGGAACAAAGTGAACTAAGAGCATGGCTGAGTTCATGAGGGATGCAAAGATTGGAGGAAGAACAACTGTAAGGCCTGGACAATAGATGCAATCACTGTAGCACATCTACGTTTAACACTTGTGTCTTCCTCTTTGGACCCTGCTCCTTATGCTCTTGTTTTATTATTGTAGGTCCTGTAATTGCTATATATGGTAGAGTGGACGAAGCACTTTCCTTTACGGTCGGTGCATTAGCAGAGAATAGTGAAGAATGGAAAAAGAGACAAGGTAAACGACAGAGAGAACATGCAGCCCACCAGCCTTCCTACAAACACGGACTGCAGAGCTGACATATGCAAACTCAAAGGGTGGCGGTGTTTAAAAGCTTTAATCACACCGCTGCTCAGAGCCCAATGTGGCGTTGCACTCTGCATCATTGAAAGCTTGTTTTATTAATGTTGTCCAGAGTGAAGTACGGTGGGTTAGCAAGGAAAAAAAGGGAGGGGGTGTTGCATTGTGCTCTTGATTTAAAGTGGGGTGGAGCAGAAACAATGGCCATGAAAAAAACATGGCAAGGCTGTGAGAAGCAAGCAGCACTTCCATTACTTTAGAAGGCACCGTGCCCAAAATGGTGCATGAGCAAGTGGTTATAAAGCATCAAGAAAAACTCAAATTTTTTTCTAAAAAAACAACATTTAAATGTCAACATTTTATTGTGATGTCAGTCTAAGCAGAGGAGTAGGTGTTCCCTAGATATCAGGCATTGAGATGTCTTTGACTCCTGACTCTGTAGGATTAGTTCATCATTTGCTTTATGTGACACATACAAGCCAATCAAGGCAAAGTGTGCTGTCTTGGAGCGAGTGGGTGAAGTTAAATCTCGTGTGAGTCTGATGCCTAATTGCTCTCATTAGCAGCCGACGTTCGCACCAGTTATTCTGCGCAATTAACCGGCTGCCACCAAGATGTTATGAGGCGGAATATTGCGGTGGGTCAAAGGGAAAAAAAAAAATGTTGTAATTAATTCTCACTTAAATGAATGATTCCA
Organism: Tautogolabrus adspersus; assembly: GCA_020745685.1. NCBI lineage: Eukaryota > Metazoa > Chordata > Actinopteri > Labriformes > Labridae > Tautogolabrus > Tautogolabrus adspersus. Next base: position 7,613,645 of record CM036553.1, read on the forward strand.
TATTTCAAAGGCTGGTACAATGGCATTTTTTTGTAAAGATTCCCTAAGGGGAGACGACTGATGAGTGTGTGTGTTTTTTTTTTCCCGTATGTCATGTGGAAATGAGGAAGTGCGTGCAGTTGATGGAAATCAGGAGCCATTGTTGTTTGACAGTAGGCACCTTTGCAGTGATTGCCTGTGTTATTAATTTGTGAGATGAGAGGCGGCAGGCTCCTCTAGCCTCTGATGGTTACACTCGGCATTAAAGAACTGCTGCTATGAATGACACTCGGGGCTAATGAATATGAATACATTTATAAAAATAGGCACGGGCTCCCCTCTCAGTGCAGATTGGGAGTGACAGTCACATTGGCTGGGCATGGTTGATGAGAGAGGGAGCCGCTGCCCCTGGAGAGGGAGGATGTTGCAGGGATCAGACAAACAACCCACACACACACACACACAGAGCCACACACACAGACACAGAGTCACACACACAGCCACACACACAGATGGATGCCCTAGTATGATGACATTCAAAAAGCCTCCAGTATTTAAGAATGCCAACCCTGTCATCTTGTGATACAATAACCGCTGGACACAAACAATCTGCTATATCAAAGCCTGTATCTACCTCATTGTTATGTACCTGCAATAATAGTTATCTCCGTATCCATCATTGCTAATTAATGGATTTTTTTTCATGAAGTTGGTGCAAATAGATCATTTATTATTATGCGTAACGTATAGGGCAGGTGGGTGGCTTGAATGAGGATTGCTCTTACTTTTGAAACTCCACAGGTGTCATGTTGTTAGCTATTGATTTATGCTGCACAAGCAACACATTTACATTGCCTGTCAACCAATTTATAGACGGTTTCCTGTGGAAACAAAGTGCAGTCATTTATTGTCATTATGCACAATTCATTACTTTCCGACTCACTTTGGGGACACAGAGAGATGTCAATTTGTTCTCTCTGTGGTTATAGTTGGCATTTAAATACAGTCATTATCATACATTGCCATTAATAATGAACCAATGCTCAAGTGACTGTCTCATATTGTTTCCAATATAGGAGGAGGAATATTCTTGTTCTGCAGTTTGCTTTTGTACAGCATGTTGGTACAGTGTGGAACCGTTTATTTTTCTTTCCGACTGAAAAAAAAAAAAAAATCACTTAGTAATCTATCACATGTTCAGTCTGTCTCACCAGGCCCTTTCCTCCAAAAATGTATTACATTTTTCTATTTCTCAGCATCAACTGCTTTGACCTAAAAAAAAAGTCATTCCAGCATGCTGTCATCAGAGAAATTGTGTCTATCACTGAGTTTCTTTAACACAGATGAGAGATATGACAAACAAGAATATGCAAATGTGTTCTTGTCTCCCTCGGCAGGCGATGCTTTTTAATTGATTAATAGAAGAAGTTTATTTGTGTTTTTGCGGCTTAATAAACCAGAATGTTATTTGTCAAGCTGTTCAGTTTAGGTGCACGAGTGTGACTGATTCCCCTGCTTTTTTTCCCCCCTCACAAGTAAATGTCCTTATTTTTGAAAAAAAAAAAAAGCACAAGCAAGACCAATCCCTGAAAGATTAGTGAAGGACTTTGATTGAGATAAGTGGGATACTCATTGGCTCTGACAGACGTAACCTTGGTGAGTGTTCTCTGGCAGCCACTTGAGGAGTGTGGCAGACTGTGAGCGCCGGACATCGGGGCTTGACTGACACTGTGGTACTAACCTTGAGCCAGGTTTCCTGTAGAGCGGCGGCTCAGTATTTAACGCCCAGAGAAAACTCATTGAGCATCTGACTTAACTGGGTTAGACTGCACCCATGGATGCAAGCCATCAAACTGAACTAATTAACAGCTGAAACAACCTTGAAAGCTGCAGACAACGGTGTATTAGCGGCGTTTACCCCTACCGCTCTCATTCCCTCACCATTTTTTCTGGTGTTGGTGCTATGTGCTATGCTACTCAATTCATTTATTTTGCACTTGAACAACAGTTACTTTATAATCCTTTCTCCCCGGCTGAATTAGGTTAGAAGTACCTACCCATCAAACCGTTGTGTTGAAAATTGGAGAGGCATAAAAGACAGATAAAAGCACTACACGTCGCCCTTGAAAAAACATGTTAGTTTGTGAGGTTTTAGACACAAAGTGAGAGAAAGTGAGAGCAGATGCAAGAGCAGAAAAACGTTCATCACTTTCTCTTTGCTCTGTTAAAGAATCCGCTAAATGGGGGGACTCATTTATTTACTTGTTTTTTGTTTGTATGTTGGCATGTTGGTCTTTATGTTGCTGCCGTGGAAAGTGAGAAGTCTTTGGTTTCGACTTATGTTCGCTTGAATCAAAGGCAGCAAAAAGAATTTACTGAAAAGAGGAGGCTCATCAAATTCTGTCAGATTTGAACTCTCATACCACGGAGCCCCAGGGGTTCTGTTTGATTTCCCCCTGAATCAGCAAGGCTGCCATTTCTTTCTGCTGGTAGTTTGCAGCAAAGGGGGTCAGGGGGCAATACATCGTTATTGAATAATAAATAAATAGAAATGTGTTCCAGCTGTCGTTGATCCCTGTTGTTTCTTTGCCTCTCACTTCCCTGGTCAGACAGACAGCAGCTGCGGCCTTGTATTCGCTGTAATGGCCTGTATATATGCAGGGTTTCATATTTCAATCACTGCCACGGCAGCTGAAATTGGTGGTTTAAGATGAAGTTGAAATTGGAAAGTGGCTATCGTGTCTGCATGAGGAAACACATTTGAATCCCGGCAGAGAAGGTGCTTGGCAGCTGCATCTGGAACGCAGACAGTCGAGTCCTTAGGAGTGGAGTTAAAGTTAGAGCCACAAGTGCTCCGGCGCCTTTCAAGCCTTAGCCAAATGATTTTCCAGCGGAGGTCGCATCGGGGACGGGAGATTTGAGGAAGTATTTCATAATAACCCCCATAATCAATGATTCATCACTGGAAATATTAATGAGCCATAAATGATGTATTGGACTCTGATGAGGTAGATCTACAATCGCATCGTTAAATGTCACGGGGCTGTTCATTCATGGTAATAAGGTATTTGTAATAATTAATGTTTCCTGTTATTTGTCTTGAAAGTCTGCATGGAGAATGATATCCCAGTGCACATTCCTCCGCTTTTTGTTCTCCTTCTGTGAGGCCGCAGAAAACGAGTCACAGAATTCCACCTTTCATTTCTCGCTGTCACTTATTTCTGTAACTCGCTCAGTCTCCTCTCCCTGCTACATTTACTGAATATTCATTATGTGGCTAATAGTGGTGCCTTTGAAGAGGAATGATCATATTTAATTTTCTCGCCTGAGAAGGGACAAGTCGGTGAGGAGAGGGTGCGGGAGAGGAGTGTACGGGAGAGATAAAGGGGAGGGAGTGAGAGAATTAGATCAAGCGATGAATGAAGTGGCAGCGGGGCATGGAGTTTATGGACTGTCAGGGGTGGGAGGATGGAGGGCGGGCTCAGGTTGTGGGTGGAGAGGGGGAGGGGGGGACGGGGGGGGGGCAAGTCTCCAGATTACAATATGATTATATCAGTCTATCTGCCTGATAGTATTGATTGACCTGCACCTGGGGCTTCTCATCTCCTCCCTCTCTAAATGCCAATGCAGCATATGAAGGTGAATTGTTCTCTCCCCCCACGTTGTGCCTCTCCTTCTAGAAAGAACACACTCTTTCTCTTTCTACTTTTCCCCCCTATACTCTTGGCAAGAGGGGATCAGATTATGAGGGGGGGGAAAAACTCAACCAGTGGCCACCGGTAGTTCCTCGCTCCAGCAGCTGCAGTCCCTGGCTGCGTTTATCGCTTTATTGATTACCATCACAAGGCAGTAATTTGCCGGGACTTGCAGGGACATGATTAAAGATCCACAAGCGATGCAAGGTGGCTGGAGTTGGTTCCGGGGGGGGGGGGAGGTCGTCATGTTGATGAACACGCGCTGACACTCATACACAGACACATAACACGCTGGGAAGCAGGGAGGGCTCAACGGAGAGGTGGAGGGAGGGGGAGCAAGGGTTGCATTCCTGTCATAGACATCAATGGCTTTAAATCTCCTGAGCTAACCTTTTAATGCTCTCAGATCCTTATGGCTGGCTGGATAATTGATTGTGTTTGGTCTAATGGGATTAAGAGGCAGTAGTGGCCTTGGGCTGGACACAGTGGCAGTGGCAGGAGAGGTAGATGCATTGGAAGATGGAGAGGTAGATAGAAGCACAGAGTGAATGCAGTGAATCCAGAGGTGTGAGTGTCTGTGTGTGTGTGTGTGTGTGTGTGTGTGTGTGTGTGTGTGTGTGTGTGTGTGTGTGTGTGTGTGTGTGTGTGTAAGACGGACAAAGACAAAGAATGACAGAGACAGACAGGTAGGGCAGCGACAGTGAGAAAGATTGAGAGGAGAGAGGATAAAAACAGGGAAGATAGATAGCTGGAGGTCTGCTTCTCAGTCCATCCCTAATTAGCTGTACGAGAAAAGCAGGGAGCTGATGGTAACCCCAAGGGAAATGCTTGTTAGCGTAAGCGATGCTATCTGCCGGCTATTGGTTTTGGTTGTGTTTTGCACACTGGGTGAGTCACCGGGTCCTCGGTGTGCAGCGAGATGAAAGCGGCGGGAAAATTAGGTGGTGAGGCCCATCCCCCCCCCCCCCATCACCTGGGATAAAGCCTGTCCCATCCTAACTCATCAACAACCGCTGTGCTTCAGCTTCATCCCAAACTCCAGAGCTTGTTTGAATGTGTCAGTCTGCTAGCCCCCCTTTCTTCTCTGAATTATTTTTAACTTCCCTCCACACTTGGGATGAGATAAAAGCAGAAGTTTGTGTGGGAGAGAAGCTAGGGATGAGGCTGTGGTTAGTACATTTTTTTTGCTGGAGTTTTCACTGACTGCTCGTCGCCTGTATGTTGCAGGCGTGTGTGCGGAATCCCTAGTCTCTTTATGTGGCGCATGGCTCTATCATGAGCGCAAACGCAGCACAGAGCTGTCATCATCAGTGCCAGTTTTCTTTCTGGTTTTATGTTTCCCTGTTCTCTTGTTCACACACAGGAAAAACATCCTTCTCCATCTATTTTGTATACAGGCTTTCACAGCCTCATAGTATATGGGTTAACAGGGTCTGTAATTGCAGGATTGCTGGCTCTATTCAGAAGTCCAGCCGGCCAGATCATGCCACAGATCCAGGTTTTGTCTCCAGTGAATAGAGAGGCGGCTGCAGCCCACCGGCCCTTTATGCAGGCCTGCGTTTCACTTTGGCTCAGAATATGCTAGGTCAGGATTACAGTTGCCATTTTGATGGGCGGCGGAAGGCACTTTGCCAGCTTCCTGTTGTGAGAGTAGTGAAACTAAAATGTGTTATTGTGCGTGTAGTTCTGTGTGTGCAGTGACACTGCGAGCGCTGGTGAATATGACTCAAACAGAGGAAAGAGAAGAGAGGGTGTGATAAAAAGTGGATAATAAATCCGATGAGCATGCTATGTGTGTCTACTTATGCTCTTGCAGGATATGAGAGAGAATTGGGGACTGCGCGGCACATGAAAAATCATGCCGTGTGTGAGTTAGAGAAAATGTGTCACTCTGACCTGGCTGTCTGCCTATTCTTGTCGAGGAGACGACAGGTGAGGGGTTTCTATGGTTACCTGGAGTAGGGGTAGGGTTGGTATTAGTGTTTCTTTGTGTGGTGGCCTTGCAATTTCACAGTTCGAACTTTTTTTTTTTACGCTTCACATGTTCTAGTTTTGTTTAGGTGATGGGTGATATTGTTGCACCATATGGGTGCAGCAGGTGTTCCTGGTAACTGAGTGCCAGTCCCTGCACATAGTGGGTGTTAGAAAGAGCTATCAGTCAGCCCCTTCCTCGCCCCCAGAGAGACTTCCCAGAGAGCTGTGTTGTCCCTACAAGGGCCAGATGCTTCCTCGGTTTGCTCTGCTGCCCTCTTTCCTCTCTTCCCTCGTTCCCAGGCCCACATCAAAAACGTGCAGCCCATTTCCCCCCACAGCTCTAAATCTCTTTAATTCCATCATCTGTTGCCCATTGAGGGCAGCAATTTAGTCTTAACGCAGCATTTTAGTGTGCCATTAAAAATTCTGTGAGGTTGGTGGCCAGGCCCTGTAGCAGCGAGGTGGCCGGTCTTCAATCTGTGTCCAACCTCTGCATGGATCTCTCTTGGGACACATCCACCATTAAGAGAGTGTTTGAACAGCGCAGCCTGGACACATAGAAAATACATTACACAACCCCTACACGCCAAGCTCAGACACTTCATCACTATGGCTGTTTCTACATCATTCATATATTGTGACCGAGGCCACACTATTGGGTAGAAACTGGCTGCCTGAGCAGTTATCAGATTGTTTCTTGGATTTCTGGTAACCAGATGAGCTCTGACCTCAACCATCATCTGTTCAGGAAGTTTATAAGGGCTGCTTCTTGCATTTTATAGACACTAGTTTTATGTAATTTCCAGCAACTTCACCATTATTTTTTACAGTGATTGGAAACTGGCTCTGCTCCGCTAATGACTTCCCTAACTCCCAGATGGAGAGCAACACCCACACTGAAAACAATGACAGAACAATGAGTCGCAAAATAATTCTGTCTCTGAGAATTATGCCAGTATGAATTGTTTACATTATTACAGCAGCAGCACTCTAGACTAACCTTAAGCGGCCCAAGTTTAATGGGCAGGCGGTTTGGCCCTGAACAGTGTCAGTGGGGTCTCCTGAGGTTGGGTTTCATTGGCTTACTCCCCCTAATGCGGTGTTGGTCGAACTGGTGTCGGCTCTCTGCTGTTCTGGACGGATACTCTCCTCCTCCAAGGTGAGAGAGAGGGTATGTCCTCAGTAGACTCGACAAAGACACAAAGAGTGATTGGCCGGTCTTAATCAGTGGAGTGTCTTGCAGCAGCAGGGAGTCCCTGTGCGTGGAGCCGACCTGACCTGTCCTAATGCCCTGCTGCCCGGCTCTCTTCCTCACTCCTGCTGAGTTGAAAGGAAATGATGAGTTTCATACTATGGTCTTTCAAACCCTGTAAGGCCTCTGGAGTCGTTATAAAACATTCTAAAAAGTTGAATAAAGAGTTTTGATCTCTTAGTGAAAAGAGTTTTTGCCAAATTGTTTTAACCACTGGAAGTTCAAACTTTTTATTCCGCCCTCCGAGACTCTTCCCTTTTTTTGGGCCATTTACTGTTTTTGTTGTTATTACCATCTTCGTTTTAGTACTAATTTGTTACCTAAAATTTACCAAAAATTAAATATTTTTCTGTATCATCTATAAATTCAACAGTTTTTTATGAAAACTATCCAACTACTCACATTACAACCGATTGAATATAAAGAACACAATACCCTCCATAATTAACCAAGTTTCCACCCTAAATATATCAAACTACGCCTTTAATTAGTTTACTTCAATATGCCAAAGAGGAAACATTGCCTTATGGAAAGCCAACTGCATAAAGTGCAGAAACTGAATCTCCTGACATACCTGATGAATCCATGATGATAGATTTTTTACCTTGTAAACCCGCTCTATCAAATTTGACACATTTACGGCACGATTTTATATATTGCTTCAATCCAGCGAACATCCCTGATGAAGTATCTGTCACTATTTGAGGTTCTGTGAAAAGTCAGTGGTTCAGTAAAAATTAGGGCCCGACCAATATATCCATACAGCATCCTCTGCTGGTGAAAGAGAACTGCTAGTGTAATTCAACTACACTTGAATAAAATGCTTTTTGACTGGTGAATAAATCTAGTTATATCGACATGTATCTGGGATAGAATTAGCCGATAGTCACTTGATAAGCTAATATCGGCTGGCTGATTAATCGGTCTGGCTCTAGTGAAAATATCCATAAAAAGTCACATTTGTTTCACTGATTGACCTTTTTGATGAGCCTATGATTTCTTCCCCCTAGCTGGTAAATGATTTGTGCACTGCATGTATCTGGTTGTATTCATAAGGTTTTTTTTAAGGGAAAAAATTATCTAAATGAGGAAGCAGTGGTCTCAAAAAACACGGTTAATTGAAACTTTAAAGTACTCTACTAGAAATACCCAAGCAGAAAATATAGCAGTACATAATATGTTCAAATAATATGTTATCTTTTAATTACTTTACACGGCTGGAATATCTTATTCCACCCCAATCATTCTCCCTGATTTGCTGATGCCAGTTTAGAAACCGTACAAAAAAAAAAAAAATCCCTCTGGATGTCTGAGAAACCATAATCTTATCAGGACTTGTACAATCTTCTTAGAAGGGGTCAAAGTGACCAAATGTTAGAGATCAGTGTCAAGTGTCCCTGAAAGGAGCAGTGCTACCAAGGCACACTCAGTGTCAGAGTCAGAACTCATCAAAAAGAAAATGATTGAATGAATCATTGTTCTATCTGTGGCACTATGTGAATCATTCCCTTTCAGTCTATGTCTATGTAACGGAAACTATGTTTTTGTGCATTTTTATCACATTTTCTGCATTTACCAGGACAGATGCAGGATGTGTTGTTTCACACTGTATTCCTGCCAGTCTAACACAACAAAGAAGATGTTTGTTGTTGAGGAACGGGAACCTTCATTCATCTGTTTGATAAGATTATTATCAGTAAATATTTCCTGTCTACCTATTTACTCTGGTATGTCATTGGCAGCGGCGGGCTCCCATCTGGGAGTGTTTTTCACCCGGTATCTCACTGACAAAGATAAACACCGGGGTTGTTTGCTGGTGAGCCGATGTCAACACCAGTGATGTCACGGATACCCATTGTAACAAACAAAATCACGGAACAATGATACGGGATTAGCCGCCCGCCGATCAGGGACAGCTCAAGGGTAGCAGAGAGATACGGGCGGACTGCAAAGCGCCTCGGTTTAGTAACATCTTGCTGACAGCTGTCTGTCCACATGTCAGCCGGGGCAACAGACCTAATCCAAGGCTGTGAGGCACCTCGAACATACAGCAACAGTGACAGTAAAGAGAGCAACAACATGCCCCCCACCCTCCCTATCACCGTGGAATTGCTAGGTGCTAGATTCTTCTTGGTGTGACAGATCATCCGCAACCCTCTAACCCGGCATCAGAGGTGGATTAGCGACCTGGTAATCTGACTGTGTGTAGTGACACATGTCAACCATGGCATGCTTAGAGAGAGGAATAGGGTGAATTAAAAATGTTGCAATAATCCAGGCCATGCAGCCAAAGGGTCTTCCACTTTATCCCCACATTGAAACACATATGTACACACAAACTCACATGTGAAGGCACATATTGCACACTTACGCTGACATTCTGGGCCTGTGGGCTTCCTTGACATTACCTCCCTGACATTACCTCCTCAGCAACAAGCCCAGCCTGGGATTCTTGTTGCAGCCCACCATGGGCAAGACTCACATTTTCATTACAGTGGAGCCAGTGGCGCTGTGCAACCTTTTTCTCCTCTCTTCCTCTCCTCTTCTCCTCTTCATCACTGTGTCAATCATCACAATGCTGTCACTCCGGATCTGTCTCTGAACTAAGCCGTCTCTGAGCTAAGATCCAGACACACTTGAGAGACTGAGGCAGACTACCCACCCAGACGCTTCTCTCTTGAAGTTGTGCCAGTATCTCACTCCTTTCTGCCTCTCGACACTTCCCTAAGTTCCTTTTTTCCCCCAGATGTTCATTTTTTTCTTTTTTTACTGATCTAATTTGCAATATTTCCACATATTAGATGAAGCCTGTACATGCAGAACAGAGTACACATGGCCAGGGAATTGAGAAGTGCAAATAATTCCCTCATGTGGAAAGGCTGCAATTAACTGGGGATGTCAGCCTTTGTAAAATATAATTGAGTTCAGGACGAAATGAACGTCTCTAATCCGGCCGACAGAGCACTGTCAATCAGCGTTCCTCGCATCCCCAAAACCAACTGTCATGCTTGTTTATGACTGTCTCTGTACTGAATTTTGGACACTAATGCTCTGGCAGCTGCCTCTTTTTAATGCGTGGATGACTCTGTGACTCTGTGCACACCCGGTGGGAGCAGGATGAAGCTCTATAGGGAGACACCGGACATCTGTTTTCTCTGGTCGAGCTGAAGATAACATTGTGAGCTCAGGCATGGTGTCAAACACCTGTGTGATTGAAGGAACTTTGTTCTCTGTTAGCGAGCATAAATCGCCTCCTGTGAGAATTTGGAATGATATCAGCAGGGTATGAAGCTATTAGCATAGCCTCAATCTCCTTCAATTCACCTCAATTCTCGGGGGTCAAATTACAGTCAGCTGTCTTTCTTGTCAATATGCACCTTCCTCTCCCATAGATATTGTATGTGATTTACCATCCCCATCATCGCAGTGCTGCGCTAAGCATCTTCAAGACATCCTCCTCCTGGAAATGTCAACCGTTTTCAATGCTCAAATATTGCCTGTCATGGCAGAAAGACAAGTGTTGACCTTAAAGTGCCAGGATAAATGAGTCCACTTAGAGAACAATCATTTTTTCCCTCTTTAATGCCTTTCCGGCTGTCTCTCCTGCTGTGGCGGCTGCTTCAGGCTCTGATCTTTGGCCTGTGTCTAATCAACCCTCTTACTCCGAGGGTAAAGTGTTGTGAACACATCAGATACCTCGGTGTCACTCAAAACAGGCCTCTTTGTCTTGTGCGTGTCACACAGTTCGCTTGTGTGTGTCTAATGATTGCCTTTCAAGGGCCTCCTCAGTGATCCCAACAGACCCCCAGCAGGCTCCCATGGAAATGGATTAATTACAGGGCGCCTGACAAATGGCTGTCCATGGTTGCAACGGCTTTGTAAACTCTCCCGACTAATCAGCTGGAGACAGGACCCAGTCACTCAACACGACCTCATCACCAACCTGACACTGGCTGTGGCTGAAGGGCCTCAGGCCGGAGATTAATTGTGTTGAACTCTCAATGTTGTTCACCGCAAACTGATGCTGTCATCTCAGTGCCGTCGGTGAAAGCTGCGGTTCTTCACCCGAGACACCTGCAGACCTGTTGTTATTGAGAAAAATCTCTCCGGTGCTCTTCAAAGCCTTTATCTCTAAGAGTTTTGATCTCTTAGTGAAAGAGATTTCTGATTGATTGTGTGCGTTCTGCGGTTGGTTCACTAAGAGTTTCTGTGTTTGTTATATACTCTGCTTTTGTGCTCTTCTGTTGTCTCTGGGACTGTTGAGCAGCTGAATGCACTGTTTGTTTTGTTTTCTTTTGAGCTATCAAGATGAAATTTTAGTAGTTGTTGTTCTCATTGTAACCCTCAGAATCTGTGTGCCAGATGCACAATATGCACCCCATGCACAGCAGTTACTGAAATGTGTTAATACTAACAAGCGATGTGCAAATATCCAACATGGTTTTGTTAAAATATTAACCACAATTCTTTGTGTTTCATTCTCAAACCCTCTCAGACATGCTTTTCAGTCTGTAACCTGTTTTCTCAGCTGCATACCTACCATATGTCGCCTTTGAAACTAGTTTCTTATCCAAAGCTTCAAATTAGATATTCAAGTCGGAATACTCATTTAATATATTCAGTCGGCATTTTCTGAAATTCAGAGGAATGCCTGCAGCATTGTTTATGAATTTGAATAACCCCTAAAATCATAAGAAAAACAGCAGGAATGCAGAGCAATGCCCCGATGTACCTCTAAGAACACCTTTGTAAGTAAATGTGTGTGTCTTTGTGTGGGTGTGTGTGTAGAGAGAGAGGAAAGAGGAAGTGGATGAGAGAGGGTTGGTGGGGTGTTGGGCATGCGTGATCCCCTTGACTGGGATCCAGATCCACAGGCGGAGCGCACTGAGCCCTCAGTCAGCACATCACATAAAAGCACCCGGCTTTGCAGGATTGCAAACCAAGAGTTTATTTTTTCCTCATTTGTTTTCCCTCCTCTCGGTGAGGACAGGTTTTCTACTCTTGTGAGGAGCACACAAAAGAATCTACCATTATCACAGCCGTAATCGACCATTACGCTTTCTCTCGCATCAGAGTGCTCGTTAACTGCGGGACAAAAAGCCTCCAAAACAGACAGCGTGTCCTGGTGCAAACAACAGGGTGGCTCATCGTGCCAGCTTAAACCAACAGCTTGTAAATTGAATCCTGTGGCATACAGTCAAGTTTACAGTGTTCAGTGAAGCTTTGCCACTATCAAGCAGCCAGCAGAGCCCCAAACTGACCCTGAGGCTCAACAACACCTGGCTCTTCCCTTGTTAATCACGGGCAAACATCCAATCCAAACAAAAGTGTCTGTGTAGCTATCGCCTTTTTTGTCAATTGACGACCAAGATTTAACAATCCGGTATATTTTTATACTTCAAAATATATGCTTTCCCTTCATGTCTGCAGGTTTATAGTCTATGTCAGCTGTGCTGCATTGCGCCTTTTTCAGGGTTAGTTTAATTCACTGTGCTTCTCACCGTGTCTGCATCCATTTGCAGGTTTTTGTTCCCTTTGTCAAAGCGTATTATTGATGCTAATGGACTTAGATGCCGTACATGATTGGAACTGTCAGCATCTGGATAAAAATAAAGGCCAGTTGAAGATAGAGTTTGTGTTTTCAAGTGTGTGTCTGTTTCTGTGTATTTGGGGAACAAACTGTTACCTGTGTGGATGTGTGCATGCAACTTTACCTACGCTTCGGGTGGCTTATTCTGCAGGCTCGCTCGCGACAAATATCCAGCCGCATCAGAGAAATTATGTGCGACAGCAATCACTTTACATTCCCAGAACTGAGCAGATGGAGCGTGCCATACACTGAAATAAACACACTGGTGAGCATTACACTGGTTAGATCAAGCCAGCTCTGTCAAGAAGGGGCAGGGGGGAAAAACATGGAGAAAACAACATTTGGCAGGGCTTTGTTCAGGGGGCCTTGATGGACTTAAGGTAGAGAATTAATCTGTTGTTCAGTCACATTTGTCCTTAACACAATGTCATCTGTTTATTTCAAACACATCTTTTCATCCCTCAATCAGCTCTCTCCTCTTCAGATGTCTTCCACTTTAAGTGTTGTGGTCAAATGGGATTATAAGGGACTGGACCACATATGGCCTGTGCTGGTCCCCATCCCTGTTGGGGGATGTAATCCTACTCCC